>JARHVA010001448.1:80000-1340000 GCA_037957365.1 Torreya grandis | reverse complement strand
ACCAAATGACATATATGGAATGATGAGTAGTCAATAAATTTGAGTGACGCCACATGTATATTTTTCCATGTTAGTAAGTATGTTATGTAGATATTTATCTACTATATTTGAAGGCATTAACTTTTTTTGAGTTGGGTTTTAATACATATGTAAGGATGCATAAAAAAAATTTATGTGTTATTATGCCAAACTAATGCTGCCATTAATGACATCTTGAAAAAATCTAAGTTTGACAATTTGTTTTACTTATTTAATGGGATAACTAAACCTTGGATACTGGACACACATATGCTATAAATTGAACATGTAGTCATTACTAAGTGAAATAAGTTCAAATTAAAGTATTTGTGTGGATATGGTGAGCATATTTTTTGTCTCAATTTTTCGCTAACATATTGTTAATTTTTGTAAATAGTACATTTATTTGTGTCATAAAATTCTACATATTTATCTAAGGTTATTACTTTATTCTTGTCAAATCCATTTTGATTGTAATAACCCCACTAGATTTTACCATAATATTGCAATATTTAAAAAAAAATACATATATTCAACATATAGATTTCACCATGAGAAATCCTAAAAATGATATTTAACTAACTGTATTAATTTAATTAATCATTGAGGTTTTAGCTAATACACTTAGCTAAATATCACATTAAACAATATAGAATTCCTGATCAACAATAAATGTTGCATCATATCATACATGAAATAGTGTAATTTCAGCCATAGTCGATAAATTATTATAGTCTATATTGTATAAGCATAAAGAATAAATGATATAGTTTTCAACAATACATAATAATATTTCAAAAGATAAAACATGATACAAAGCTACTCTGAACATAGTCTCTATGACTTAAGAGTCTCCATGACTCAAGTATCAATATGTAATCTCAAGTGTAGTCTCATGTATAGTACTCCATGTGAGAGGGAGAGCATCATCCGAGCACTTTTCCACAACCACCATGGACCATAGATCCCCTGCACTATCCCCAAAACAATGGGATGGGCCTCTCTTCATGTATGGGTAGATAATGATGGTATGAAAATCCAAAATAACAAACCAAAACTCGTGTGTCGAATATATCTAATACATAATGTGTAATATAAAGAAATCTATTCTAATATGATATCACACAAATATGAAAAGTATATCAACATATGAAATTATAATGTTTATCAAACATTACTTTGGCCAAATTTTTCAATAATAAATGATCTCTAAGATTATTTCAATTCATACACACCACTTGATCAGATTACACCTTATATTGCATTGATGGTGTTAATTAAGCCAGTGGAATCCATCCACTACTTAATTAAGGTCATGAATTTGAGATTTGATAAAAACATATAATAATAATGAAACCAATAGATTCATTAATAATGTTTTTCCTTAGCACATTAAAATTTAGCTAAGCACATAATTTAGCATACATTCATTTAATCTATCAAATGAGGTGTAAAGAATCCATTTATCTAGTTTGTTACATATAATAAACAAAATCCATAAACAGTCTCAAACATATCATCTGGGTATTCTCTCATCAAAATTTTTAGTTCCTTATCAAACCAAGTAACTCATAATGTTATTTCTCCACAAAAAAATAGTATAATACAAGCTTTCAATTATAGTTTATATTCCACATATAAACAAAGGCATAATACATCTAAGTATTATATATATATGGTATAAATTATTTAGATGTAATATACAATCTAAAACTAATACATATACCACACATATATATATTAATTTTCCCTAAAACATTTTTGATATAAGATACTTATATATCATATAAGGAATATTCTAAATAAATCTCTGATGTCCATGAATTAGAGTATTCTTTATATTGTAATGTATACATCTAGTTCATAAAATATCCCCATAGCTCCATTTTAGAAAACTAGATAACTTCCCTGCATTTGTACTAGTTTAAAACAAACATACATACTTTTACAAATTTCAAAAGTAGCATATAGTTAATTATATGTTCTGTTTGATTTAAACAAAAATAGTCTTATTTCAAAACTTTCATTAAATAAAATGCATTACATTAATCTAAAAACATAGTCGATTTAGCCCCATATGGGTCATTCATATAATCTCATGAATAGTCCAAATGCCTTCAATAATTTTTCATGCTCAATTTCTCAATTGACTGAAAGTAACTATATATTATTTAAAAGACTAATTTAGAATTCATTGACCTTATTTTTAATTCTTTATCACATTATGATCATATAAAAACTTGTGAACATAATAACAAATTTAGGCTTTGGACTTCATATACAACCATAACATGGTCTAATACAAACATCCTCCTACCCCTACCCCAGGTTCCCTAAGATGACTATCAACTAAATTTCATAAGTCTTATGATATAATACATACACTACATAATTCCAATACAAAGTTAATAGTATAACCATGTTATTATACCTATAGGTATTTGTATTGAATTTAAAACAACCAAGTCTTAATCCCATATTCACTTATATAGGTGCATAATGCAATACCCTCCACAAAGCTTGATAAATTTTCTACACAATATTATACAAAAATGCAAAGTACATAGTCAAAATATAATAGGTACACATAAATGTATATGCACACTATTGATAACCCACAAATGTATATGTACATAGTTGAGAACATATAAATGTATATGTACATAATTCGTAACATATAAATGTATGTGTACATAGTCGACATACACATAATGTATATGAACATAGTATTACTTAAAGCCTTTTTAAAACTGGTTTAAAAATGCATATACGAATGTGTGTGTGTGTGTACCCTATAGTTTTAATTATGTATATACTTATATATATATATATATATACACACACACACATCTATATATGTGTGTGTGTGTGTGTGTGTGTGTTTGTTTATATACCCTATAGTTTTAATTATGTATATACTTATATACCTTTATCTATGTATATACCCACATACCCAATTCATATAACGAATTTCCATAAATTTTCACATATTTTACACCTAAAGACCAATGGTGTATACATAATCAAATTTTCAACCTCTAACCTGAGTTTAAAATGGAATTTCAAACACTTAAATGGGTATATATATCTACTTTGAATAATACAATGGATCCACACACACACACACACACATACATATATATCAATATATATATATATATATATATATATATATATATATATATATATATATATATATATATATATAAGGATAGTTTCCTATTAAATTTATAGATACTTTTTATCTAAGAGAGAGTTATGACTAGATTTATAAAAAAATTATTGTCTAGGCATTCTATCATTTAATCCATGACCCTAAGTTTTCCCTGAGTCAAGGATGGGGTTCTGTGGAAACCAATACATCCATAGGTATCCATTCTCCACTCAAAAACTCTAGATTTAAAACATAGAAAACCCATTTACCCAAAACTTAGATTGAAAAATCCATGCCTTTATTCACATCAGAATTTAAATATAAAACCTACCTATGTCTACCAATGAAATCTCCTTTATTCCTTCTTTCCTTCACATTTTCGCCTTCTTGATGTTTTTCAACTTTCTCCTCAAAGTTGTGAGTTGTGTATATGTTCCCCACTACTCTCCTTCTCTTCTTCTTATTCATTTTCATTCTCTTTCTTCTCGTAGTTAATGGCCACTTTAACTGAATATTCAAATGCATTCAAAATTAACTCAACAAACTTCCACAGTCCATAACCATGAAAACATAGTAGCCTCCATGTTTTCCACCAAAAGAGCAACTTAACCAAAGTCAATGGATGATTAGTAACCCTAATCATCTCAAGGAATATATAATATCATAATATATTCCTTTTAAAATTTGTATGAAACTAACAATCATCAACCACTTTAACAAACTCATTTCCAAACTTCATTCCATGCAAAAGTTTAACATCTAATCAATGACCAAGTATCCCCCATGTAATGACCTTCATCCATACTATAGAGTATAGTTTATATTACATGATAATACTTTTAGATTTTATTATATTATAGTTCCACTTGACTATATTATCCCCTATCATATATATAATGTTTATTAAATCATTTAATAGTAAAATAATGTATCCAATATATTTAAAAATAGCTTTAGTTCAATTGTTAATTAAATACAAAAATGAGGATATTTATATCTTTTTAAAAATAGATTTAGCTTATAAATAATAATATTTAATTATTATTATCTAAACCCTGTAGATAGTTAACAACAATGGAATATGTCATCTTATCATAACATTGTATAGCATTACCTAATAACACAATAATGTAAATAAAACATAACTGCATCCACTTATATAGTCAAACAAGTGCATTATATAAAATAAACTAGTATGATCACAAAACTATTGAAATCACTCAAATAATCATACAATCATCATCAACAATCATAAGTCATAATGACAATCACAAAAACATGTTATGACATCTATATCAAACAAATAATTACTAATCATGACATTTTTTAAGTGGTGTGTGCAAGGGTTTCCAGATTCATTCTCTATCGATCCCTAATGTCTCCATTTAACTACCCTCTCTGATGATACTCTCCCTCAATCATACTTTGAGGTAAGAATTTGTTCTACATCCACCTCAAAACAATGAAGGTATTTATCCCAAAACATCATTATATCCATAAAATAATGTTGTATAAACATGATCACAATGTAAAAAATATAAAAGTATTGCTAACACAACAAATAATCATGTAAGTTAAGTAAACACAAACTATCCCATAATCAACATATGACATCAAGCTTTATCAAATATTAGTTAATCAAATAATCAACCATAATAATCTATGGATCTCAGCTAGAGAGAAATCAGGATGTGACATCGATGATCAACATTATAAGTTGGAAGATAAATACAATCACATTTTCTTACCCCTAGTGTATGGAAAATGTGTTATACAAGAATATTTTGTTTCTCTCAAATTTTTTACTAGCACTCATATTATTATTATTTTTAAATCAGTCCATTTATTGTTCACATAAACTTGTGTATAGGTCTGAAGGTCATGATTTCATTCTTACCAAAGCATTTTTTTCATTAGTAGGTGGTCAAAGTCAGGATCAAATCAAGGTAAGATATATCCTCATATTCATACAAATAATTGGTTATGCCTTCATTTTTTATATAGTGCTATGGCATTTGATGGCATGGAATCATTGGCTTCTTATAAACAAATCCATATGAATAGTTTATGGCTCTTCTTAGGGTTTATGTAAGAATATTTTATGGATTTGAAATTTTCTATAATTTTGATAGATTTTCACACATAGACCAAATATTATGCATGGAGAGATTGTGAGGTGAGTTAATCATGTTTCCCTTGGTTGTTGTTGACATAATTTCATAATTTTAAATTCAATTTGTTTATATTCTCTTAAACTTGTGTATAGGCCTGTCCGGTCATGATTAGATTAAAACCATAACCCATAAAATATATTTAAAAAGTTATTAGCTTTGAAATCCTCAATCAACTTTGCTCTCAGCTACATATTAAACTTTATCACATAGATGAAAAGATCAAACATAGATTATTTTTTTTCAATATGTTATTAATGATATTTAGTTTTGAACTTTTGAAATTTAATGTCATTGGTCTAATTACGATGGCATTTATAAATATGGATACAAAGTAAATGATTTAGAATTATGTCTTTATTAAAAAAAATTGCCTTTACTTTTGTTATTTAGAAGTTTTTGGTAAAAAATAAATTGAAATTTAATCACCTAGTCTATTTTAAGGTCTTTATATATGTTAATTTGGCATTATCTAGGATGATATTTTTTTATACTTTGATAGAATACTTTGTAGTTTTTAAAAAAGGTGACCAACATAGATTAGTATTTTAGCCATAGAAAATTGTCAAGGTCTATTAAAGACATGTTTGGTACTCATTACATTATATAAAATCAAACTCGTGTATTCCCACTTATCATAGTGTTACTAACATAATTGAATGGTACCGATGAGGATGTGTTGGCTCCTGAGTGATCAAGTAGAAAATAAAAAAAAGGTGTCTGATAAATAAATTAAAACCATGGCATGGGTATCTTTTACCACTGTTCCAAGTCAATTCTGAGGATATTTATTTTTCTTGATTAGACACCATTATTTTTTATTCAAGTTTCCTTTGATATATAATTAACCAAAACTAATGTTTCATACTTTAAAAAAAATTAATCAATCAACAAAAAAAATATGGGACAAAAAAAAATTAACAACATGCTTCACAAGGAATTGATCATTGTCACTTGTTGTAGGTTATCATACTTAATGACTATTGGTGATACAATTTACATTTATGCCACACAAAATAATGAAAGTTTTACATAATGTTATTATTCTTTGTTAATTTTTTTAATATTGGCATTATTTTTAACGTTGTTTTTTATTGGGTTTTTTTTTCAAGGTTTGCCAAGAAGTAGTTTTTTCATAAAGACTATGAGTTATAAAATGTTTTATAATTTTAAGAATTTATTAAATTTTAGTGTATATTTCATTTGTTATTATTTCCTTGTCTTTATCATGTACTTTAGAACATAAAAATTATTTTATATATTCGATTATGTTGTATGGAACTTATTTTAAATGTCAGCTAGATTTTTATTATGTCCTTAAGTTATTCATTTTAATTGGTGGAATAAAAATACAATAATGTTCTCTATATTTTGTTCCTTTTTTTTGTTTTACAAGGAATTATAGCACCCCTTCATGTTACTCCAAACTCAACTACCAAATTTTTATTTTAATTAACTTAATCATATCCATGCAAAGCGAATGAACCATTTCTTCACAATATGTCCATCAAAATATCTTTTTGATTTTATATAATGAATATTCCAACTTATACCATCATAATTAACCCCATCATATTAATATGGATGATCTACTAAGTTAGTCTCACCTAAGTTACCATCCTAAAACCTATGGGTTATGGACCCACATGAGATGTCTTCCTCAAGATCACCCTTCATTTGGTGTCTACATAATGGAATAGTAATTTTGGTCACTTCATCTATGCATAAATACATAAATGAATTAATTAATTAAGCTCTTAAGCTAATGCATTGATCATAATCAATAATGTCATTGATTATATAAGACTTACAATAATCACCCAATGTAAACTATAAGATGATAGAAGTTGCCTAAACTTTTCTATAAGATTTTCAAACTAATATGGTTTGATGGGCAAGATGGTTGTAAAATTTAACTAGGTTCTTAGAGGCATACTACATCACATACCTTTCTAATTAGATACCTCATGTCAACTTTACCTTGATTTTGTTACTATGTGACGTCAATTCACATATAAATGACTCTATTTTGTCACTTAAAAATAAGCCACACAATTATCATTCCTATAAGTGCCATGAAAACATGTCACAATTTCTAATTGGCTCACAATATCATGGGAGTAGAGTCATTAAGTTATTTCACACTTTAATTTATGTTATGGTATTGAAAATTAGAGATACGTGGCTCAAATTGGTGAGGTCACATCCTTAGACTGAACGAAGATGCAAGGTCAATCCACTTAGTGACACATGTGTCGATGTGGGTTTTGACATGTATCCAAAAATTAGGCAAAAGGGTTTTTAATCCTTGGTATCTCTTGAAAGGAGGGAGATCCAATGAATAAAATACCTCCCCAAGGTCTAAATGTACCAGGTATTGATATACTAGTCTTCACTTAGTTGGTTGATGTGAACTATTCTATGTAAGGGGCCATGTTGATGAAATTGACTTCAGATGATGGCTTAAGCTATAAACACTCTCAGGATCAATCGGTCCACCATTAATCTATTCAATAACATTTAAATGGTGATGGATGGCATTCAACAATCATGATTAAACATTAAAGATAGATTTTTATTAATCTTAAAACAAAACTTAATAAATAAAGAGAAAAGAGTAGGAAGGAAGAGAAGAAAGGTCCTACTACCATAGAGATGAAACTAGAGCATCAAACTAAGAAAATATTATAGAAACTAGTCCTTAGCTAAGCCAGACCTAGGACAACTCTAGCTCAAGGATGGTGTGAGATTTTTGGGAAGAGCTGTTATGAGCAAAGAGGGACATAACCACCATAAATATGCATAGGAGATGAACATTCGACTACACAATAAATTGAGTATCAAGATATTTATTTTGTATTATAAATAGTAATATTTACAACAGTGATTCGACTATAGACTTCATTTTCATACTAGCAAGCAAAACACTACACTGAGAAAGCATGAAAATGCTTGGTCTAATAACTATGGAGACTCTAAGAATGTTTTATCCACCACTTTATTTGTAAAAATAAAAGGAGACCATCCTAAGTATCACCCCTTGAATCTTAAAAGGACTAGCCCTTATTACTTTAAAGAGTTGATCTTATATAGGTACATAGGCTTGAAGAGTTTGAACTCAATTGATTTTTCCTACCAATGGGGTAGTTAGAAACATTCATTACCAATTGAGGGAATGTGGTTGAGAATGCAACTTGAAATATTTGATATATTGAAGGTGGACCCAATATTTTCATAGTTGAACCATACCTTAATTGAGTTATGACAACTGAAAGAAGTTGGGATTGTATCATGATTACTAGTTGACCATGTCTCTATGTAATTGAGACCATGCCTTTTTAAGGCCAAGTTTGTATTTTATGTTCATCGCATGATCCCATTGCACATGCCATGTTAATTACACCCACCTTATTCATGATTTAGTTTGAATATGATTTGATTATGTGAATCAAATTAGATGCATAATCCATTCTTGACCTTTTATGGTTTTGACTGCCAAACAGGCCATCAAATTTAGGTTGATGCCTTATTGGTTGTATAGACAACATGTCCTTATTTATAAAAGAGTCCTTTTCATTCATATTCTCCTTGCTCTTTCATTTCCTATATTGAGGATTTATGCACATGTTGATTGTTCTTTCCATTACAAGGTGGTATTTCACCATGCATCATAATCTCATTTGCCTAAGCTCTAACAAACTATAAGATCTAATGGACTACTCAAGGGATGTAGAGTATTGAGATTTCACCATGTGGAATCATCTTGATCACTCTCTTTACCAAGGATCTAAAATTTTCATTGGGCCTATATGGATTACCCAAGGGCTATGGAGTTGTTATATTTTGCTACATGGTGTTATCCCACTCACCCACTTTCATGGAGGCTCTACAATCTATTAAAACATCTCTGAGATAGTCAAATAGCAATATTATTCCATGTGGTATCATCTCTCTAAACCACTATCCTAGAGGCATTACACTAGTATGGACATCTCTAGGATATCAGAGCAACAAGATTATGTCATGTGGCATCATCCTACTGACCTGCCAACCCGAAGCAATGCTAACATCATTTTGCCATTAGGAAACCTTAAATAAAATTATCTAAGCCTTTTGAAGAATCAAAAAAAATTCATGTGGTTGTGGGAAAATTTTTTGATATCATCTAAGTGTTGAAAGTATACTTTGGATGACGTAGAGTTGTCAAGACTATCAAGTGAATGACACATGGCATCAAGGGCTTATTCAAGTACCTAGTCTTTGAAAGCCTCACACTATCAAAGCCTAAATAAGTTTTATTGTTGGAACTTTTTTTGCAAATATTTATCCTAAAGACCCAAGTCTTCGAAACTTTTGTTTGGACCTTGTGCAAAATTGGCCCTCATGCATAACTTTTGATGCAATTCATGGCATTTTTATCAAAGAGAAAATACTTGAATAATTATTGAAAGTCATTAGAAGTTTTGTTTGGAAAAAAAAATCTAACTAAGTCACCTATGCTCTTTCTGACAATCTATAGGCATAACATGTGAAGGCATAATTAGTGACTCAATTTTTAAAAAGTAATGGCTAAATGACTTAAAAACAAATGACCATAAAATTTCAAAATAAAATCGCTATGAAGAAGTCCAGAAAATGACTAAGTATAGAATAATAAATAGTGAAACAACTTAGTCATTTGCTTTATCCTAAACCCATTTAATCCATCCTATAAAAAAGTGACAAAGCAAAATAATGAACTTGTATAAACTCTTAGTCATTTTGAATCCAAATGAAACAAAAATGGACAAAACTTGTTTAGGAAAAGAGGTAGAAAAATATAAAATAGTTAGATAATTTACATAAACCTAAGGTGAAATAATCTAATGGGAAGATATTAAATGTGTTTTAAAACATAAGCTGACCAATAGGCTAAGACTTAGTAGACTTATGAAAATTTAGACATTAACATTAAAGCCATCCTAAATGATAATTTCAATGCCAAGTGTTTTATAATATAGAGTTAATTTTATAGGCTTGGCTAAAAAAATGAAGTACATTATGATTTAAATCTTCACATCTAGTAGAATAGGCATCCCCAAGAAAGTTGATTTAAACAAGAAACCATAATGAAATCCTAAAGGTATAAGATCAAACTCCAAAGCAAAAATATGGTCCTTGTTTTTAGTTATGGAAATGGGGCATGTTGTTCAAGAAATAACAAATGGAAACTACTACTGGGAAATACTCCTGAGTAATTTGACAATCTAGAATATATGATTTCACAAGAAGGAAAATCATTAGATACAAGCAATTTCTCAAAATAATATAGAATTTAAAGGCACTAATGTTAATAGGAATAAGTGACATACTAGGCTATAATTATACCAAAACCATATGTATGTGATAAAGTGATTTATTCATTTTCTTTACATTCACACATAGTAATACAGATTTGCATAAGGCCAAAATTAATGAAGGAAAAAAATTTAAAATTATCTTAGGGGGAAGTGGTTTGGGCATTGCTCTGATGCTAGCTAGTCATTTATATCCCCAACAGATATACCTTTAGTCCCTTCCAAAGTCCTTGTTCCACTACCAATCATGATGGAAAGCCTCTAGTGAAGGCTACCAAGATCACCCTTTCAAGTATATTTTACATTTTAACTCAATTCTTTTGAAAAAAGATTTTGCATTTACATCCATAAAGGGTTGGGTATCCACCCATAGGTAAAATGAAATTAGCAAGCCCATTACAACTCAATATAAATCAAAATTGAAGCAATGTTACATTTTATTGTAGATATTTCTTTGAGTGAATTAGATGGATTCAAACAAAAAAATAGGTGTTCTCAAATTCACAAGTTACATTAAAAATCATTGACCGTTAGAATTCAATAAATGAACCAAGCAACAATAATAGTTTACACCAGTTATTCGAGTAAATTTTTGATTAGTTTAGTTTAGTGCCATCCATGTTACTCTTGAAATAGCCTTTCACTTCATTCCTTTGATCAAGAAGGGGACTACAAGATAAAAAGAGCTAGGACAAACCCAACCAGATAGAAAAGTAGAAAGAAATAGAAGCAAACCTAAACTAACAAGGGACAAGAAGGAAAGAAAAAGAAAAGAAAAGAGGGAAGGAAAAAGAAAAAGTATTCATAGAATTCCTTTCAAGTAAGTGCATGTTTAAATTTAGTTAGACACCTATGATATAGGATTTTAATAATGGAATAGGGCACCCCTATTTTCTTCTATGTTACCCTCTATGATGGAAGGAACTATCCCATAAAGAGTTGTCAATATTTAGTTCATGCCATTTAAATAAACATAAACTGTATAATTATGCATTATGTTTGCACCTAGATCGTATAAGCATGAAGGAAAGGGTTTAGAAATTAGAATATACCTAAACCATTAACTTATATTGTAATTAAATATAGGGCTAGGTACTCATACATACCAAATTAATTAGAAGATCCAACCTAAACATGGAATGTTCTCAATGGCATCCAATAGATGAATCATTTGGGAACTATTCATTGATTGTCATAGATGCTATGGCATCATCTTGATATTAATTTTTATTTCCAAGGAGGCATGGTAATGGTTCTCTCCATGTTAATGATATCCTAGCCTTTTATTCATGGCTAAGGTATGTAAAAGAATGCACTAGATATGTGTACTTTTAAATTTTATTTACATTGGCATACCTCCTTCTTCCATGACTATACACTTCAGGTTGATGCTTATTAGTTCAAATACAAGGTTGTTTAGAAGTGGGATATCTTCCATTTTGAGTCCTTCCAATCCAATGGTTTCACATGGATAACTTGCTTCATATTTGGCTTCTTATTTAAGCTCACTCATCTCCAATGATAAACTAGGAGAGAGACCGCTACCATCAAGTTATTTAAATATTGAATCAACCCTTTCATTATAGAGGGAAAAACAAATGACAAGAATGCTTAAAATGCATAGCATGCATCTTCCTCATGCAATGGCTATAACTCATTTAGTTCATATTAAAGTTGATTACAAGAAACTTATGATTCACCCTCCTGAGTAGGTAGCTCATCTTTGATTTGATCATGTGCTACTAGGTCACTCAATATAGCATATGTTTCCTCATCATCACTACTCTTAGGGATTAGCCCATGCATTATCTATTAGTAACTCCTTGAAATGAATAGTTGATAATTAGTATAAGTATCAAAAGATACCTAACTACTAAAATTAGTAAAAACATCATGTTGATTGCATACTAAACTAACAAAATAATATGCATTAAAGGAACAAGTAGGGTCTTCATTCCCTATAGTGGAGTTCACTTTATGGCACATTTGGGGTAATGCTAGGGGTAATGTCTCATTATAAGGCATAACTTAGCTGATGGGATGACTCACAAATAATAAGATTGAATGATTTTATGGATGAACATTCAATTATCTCAATGGGTAGGAAAAATTAATACTCTGATCATGAGACATGGCTTGTTCTGCAATGGTGCAATCTACTTGATAATTCAATGCCAAGGATGTGAGATCTAAAGGAGTATTTTGAAAAAACATAGCATTAAGTGGAAATAATGTTATGAGGTACACTTATATGGCTACTAATTCAATCTATAGGAATGGATATTTTAACCCATATACAGTTGATAAAAGTGTTGATTGAAAGCACTAAAAGATTCTTTGGGTTCCCTACTAGATGTTAAAAACTCATGATGTAGGTTATCAAGATCAATGCACCCTCTAAAGTGTCTCAGGAAAAAACTTTTGAAACTAGCCCATGTGGTTATATACCCATCTAGAAATATAATGTACCAACCATATTCATCTTTATCAAAATAATAAGGAAATAAGTGACAAGCCACATCTTCATGCTAATATGAGTTCTAATGATGGCATCCTTGAATGTCTAAATGTGTTGTTATATTATTAAAATACCACCATTTATGTATTTTAGGCTAAATGAATTGGGATTCTTAAGTAGGTCATGAATGGGTCTTAGTACATTTATTGGACAACTACATCCACATAGCCATATAAGGCTATAGGATTAGCTAGGAAATGATACATAGGTGTTTTAGGCTTAAACTTTTCAAAAAAAAATGCTTCAACTTCAAATCAAGCCCCCCTTCTAGCACTAGAACATGTTGATGTGGTTTTTAACATAGCCAATAATTAGGTAAAGGAGTTGTTAATCCCTAGCCTCTCCTTAAAGGAGGGAGATCCTATGAATAAAATACTTCCCCAAGTTTTAAATGTACTAGGTCTCGGTATGATGGTCTTCACTTAATTGGTTGATGTGAATTATTCCATGTAAGTGGACATGCTAGTGAAACTGACTTTGGATGATGGCTTAAGCTATAAGCACTTTGATGCTCAATTGCTCCACCACTAATTTATTAAATGGTGATGAATGACATTTAACAAACATGATCAAACATTAAAGATAGATTGTTATTAGTCTTAAACTAACACTCTGATAAAAAATGAAAAAAGAGAGAAGGGAAGGGAAGAAGAAGAAAGGCCATGCTTCCACAGAGATTAAATTAGAGCATCCAATTGAGTAAATCTCACAAAAACCAATCTTTAGTTGAGCCAAACCTAACATGACTCTAGCTAAAGGATGGCACAAGAGTCTAGGGAGGAGTATTTGTGAGCTATGAGGGACATAACCACCATAAAGATGTGTAGGATATGAACATTTGACTACACAACAAACTAAGTATCAATATATTTATTTTTGATTAGCAATAGTAAGATTTGCAATAATGATTCAGCTACAGACTTCATTTTCATAACATCAAACAAAATACTACACTAGGAAAACATGAAAAATGTTTGGTCTACTAATTATAGAGACTCTAAACATGTTTAGTACACCACTTTATTTATAAAAATAAAAATACCCTACTCTAAGCATCACCTCCTCAATCCTAAAAGGACCAACTATTATTACTTTGAAGAGTTGATCTTATATAGGCACGTATGCCTAAAGAGTTCAAACTCAATCAAATTTTCCCACTAATGGGGTAGTTAAAAACATTAATTACTGATTGAGGGAATGTGGTTGAGTATGTGGCTTGAAATATTTGATATATTGATAGTGTGCCTAGTATTTACACAGTTCAACCATGTCTCAATTGAATTTTGACAACTGAAAGTAGTTGGAATTGCATCATGATTTCCAGTTGCCCATGTCTTTATGTAATTGAGACCATTCCCTTTCAAGGTTAAGTTTGTATTTTATTTTCTTTGCATGATCTCACTATGCATGCCATACTAATTACTCCTACCTTATTCATCATTTAGTTGGACTATGATTTGATTATGCGAATCAAATTGCATGTGTAATCCATTTTTGGCCTTTGATGGTTTTGATAGATAGACAAGACATCAAATTTAGGCTAATGCCTTGCTCACTATACATCTAATTTGTCCTTAGTTATGATGGGATCCTTGTCATGTAACTTCTCCTCTTCATTTCACTACCTGGCTTGGGACTTATGCACATGTTGATTATTCTTTCCACTATGAGGAAAGATTTCACCATGCCTCATAATCTCACTTTCTTAGGATCTAATAAATTACAAAGTCTTCATGGACCACTTAAGGGATACAAAATAGTGGAATTTCACCACATGGAATCATCTTTTTCACTCACTTTATTTTGGTTATAACATCATTATTGGGCCTGCACGGATCACCTAAAGGCTTCAAAGTAGTGGGATTTTTCATGTGGCATCATCCCTCACACACTTTCCCAAAGGATTTGTACTCTGTTAGAACATTATAGGTTAATAGAGTAATTAGATGATGTTAGGCACTCTATACAAACATATTTTGGATAGAAAAGTAGTGAGATGATGCCATATGGCATCATCTCATTGACCTATTATCCCATAGGTATTTTACTAGTATAGATATCTCTAGGATATTAGAGGAGTGAGATTATGTCCAATGGAATCATATCATTGACCTACCATCTTGGAGTGTTGATGACATCATTTCCCCACTAATAAACCTTGAATAAAATTAATTAAGTATTTTGAAGAAGTAGAAAATGCCATGTGGTTATGGGTAGCTCTTTTGAAATCATCTAAGTGTTGAAATTCTTCTTTGGATTAGGTAGAGTTACCAGGACCACTAGGTGAATGACATGTGGTAGTAGGGGATTTTTCAGGTACCTAGTCTTTACAAGCTTTGTACTATCCAAGCCCTCACAATTTTTGTGATCGAAACTTTTGTTCGTGAAGATTTATCTCAAATTTCCAAGTCTTCATAAATTTTGTTTGGAACTTATGTAAAAGTCACCCTCATGCATAACTTATCATGCAATTCATGACATTTTTATCAAAGAGAAAAGACTTGAATAATTCTCGAGAATCATCAAAAAAATTATTTGGAATAAAATTTCTAACTAAGTCACCTACACTCTTTCTAATAACCTGTGAACACAACATATGAAGGCACAATTAATGACATATTTTTTTAAAATTACTGACTAAATGACTTGAAAATAAATGGCCACAAAATTTCAAAATAAAATAGCTATGAATAAACCCAAAAAATGACTAAGTAAATAATAAAAAATAATGAAAAAACTTAGTCATTTGCTCTATCCTAAGCCCATTTAGTCCATCCTATTACAAAGAGATTAAGAAAAATAATGAACCTATATAAACTCTTAGTCATTTTGAATCTAAGTGAAGCATAAATGGACAAAAATTTCTTAGAAAAAGAGGTAGAAAACTTTGAAATACTTAGATAATTTGCATAAACCTAAGGTGAAATATTCTAATGGGAAGCTATCAAATTTGTTTCAAAACACAAGTAGACTAATAGGCTAACACTTGGCAGAATTATACGAATTCATAAATTAATATTAAAGCAATCCTAAATGATAATTTCAATGCCAAGTGTTTTATAATGTAGAGTTAATTTTACATGTTTGGCTAAAAAAATAAAGCACATTCAGATTTAAATCTTCACATCTAATAGAATAGGCATCCTCAATAAATTTAATTTAAACAAGTAACCACAATGAACTCCTAGAGATATAAGATCAAACTCCAAAGCAAAAATAGGGTCCCTACTTTTAGTTGTGAAAATGGGGTGTGTTGTGTAAGAAATAACAATGTGATTGCCTCATAGGCATTTTATCTTCTCATATTATTTTATTTCCTCTCCTTGTACACATGGTTAATGATCCTCATAAACCTCAATGTCCTCTTGTGTTTATTCCACATAGGCATAAGGTGATAATGATCCAGGCATAAATATATCATACATTTGGCTATACATTAAGTGAACCTAATTTATAATATATTTTAGGGATCTATGCTTACTATATATGTCATTTATCTAAGCTCTTTCTAGTGCCACATTTACTTAGATAACACTCTAATGGACTAAATTCAAACCCAACCAACGCATCTCATAATCTATATATAAATTAGGACCCATTTAGAAACACATCTCTCCTACACATGTACTAAACTCACCACAATACCTCTATAGTATGAATAGATATAAATAAAAGCATATTAATCAATTTCTTATGCATTATAACAATGATAAAGTTTCCTTCCCCAAGATGGGTGAAATTAAACTTCAATGGGGCTTATAAGGGTAATCTAGGAGCCTCTAGAGGGGGAGATGTTCTTCATGATAAGGGAGAGTTAGTGTTTACCTATATGAGTGATATGGGGATTCAATCTAGTAATTGGGTAGAAGCTTTGGTATCTCTTTGGGGTCTTCAATTGGCCAAATATTTGGGAGTGGTTTAGTTTTTTATTGAGTGTGAATCTCTCAATATAGTGAACTGCCTTTCCAATAAAAAATATATAAATTGAAATATCAGACTTATGATGGAAAAATATTAAAACATATTGGATTCCCTATATAATGTATGTATTCAACATGTTTATAGAGAAGGTAATCAAATTTTAGATTAGTTCACTAATGTGGGGGTGATCTCTAGTGGTTTCAAAAGATAGATCGATAAGGAAGATTTACCTAATGACATTGTTAATATAATCTCAACATAAATTTTAGGCTAGGTATGGTAGGAGTGGTTTGAGGAATGAGATCAAGGATACCCAAATATGATCCTTTATATGGGGAAAGATATTATTTTCTAGTTGTTCATCATTTCTAAGACTATGATTTTGTCTTATAATCATGAGGCTCAATACTATTGTAGTCTCATATGTGTTATAGGTGATGACCTCCCTATGGTTTTATTTAAAATCATGAGGTGGATTCTTGGGATTATGGAGGAGTGTATGAATCATTTAAAGTAGGTTATCTCTTTTGTTGTGATATTTTTACAAATGCATGGTAAATTGGTTTGTGGCATTATGAGTTGTGACCTTTGTAGGGTAGAACCTTCTAGACTAGTAGGTGATCTAAAGAAGGATTTTGATCTTTAGGATATCCTTTAGGAAGGTAGATTTTCAAGTTTTATTCAACAAGTCAATGGGTATGATCAACACATGTCTTATTATTTGTCCAAAAGCTGGAAAGAGAGATTAGTGGAATTCAAGGGAGTTTGCATTGAGGTGACTGAGGAATTAATTGTTCAAGTCACAGGGCTAAAAGTAGAGTAAATAAAATATTTAAAATTAGGAAAAGATAAAAAGGTAGAGAAGGAAAAAAAAATTGAATAAGGAAATTAATTGATGGAATTCTAAGGTGGATTTCTAAGAGAAGATCTCCCTCACCCTTTTGATGAGGTGGAAAAACTCATCATAAATTCATTACACTATAAGATAGATATAAGGTAATGATTGCTTCCCATTTCATTTTTATAAGATAATTTAGGCATCATAATCCAATAAGTTTTTTATTTTACATTTTATGTTCCTTGGAAAGTTCTATACATGATGTGAAAAGAGGCAAGAAAAATAATTCACTCCATTAGGCTATTATTTTTTGTATATATAAGAACTTCAAAGTTATTAATAGAAACCTCATTTGTTTTCCTAATATGGAGAGTAAACACAAGATATCTAAATTTGGGTTGAAATGGAGGCTCAAAATTGTGGTCAAAGTAAATCAATTGCTTAAGGAGGAAGAGGAAGATCAAGCCAGTAATGCTATGAGGGAATCTAGTAAGGATCAATAGGAGGAGTCAGAGAATTGGGTTAAATAATGAGTAGTTGGCTTGAAAAATTAAAAAATAGGAGGATCTTAGTGTGTACATGAAGGAAGTTGATAAAGGTAGGAGTAAAATTGATTTTGATTTTATTGTTATTTCAGAGGAGATAAAAAATTAGAACAAATTCAAAGAAATAGACGAGGAGCTAAGATTTCAAAAAGCTATTCTTAGATGGTTTCATAAGGAGAATAATAATATTAAGAATGATTTATGTACCAAGGAGGACATGAGTGAGGTTCTATTACATGTCAATTGGATGAAAGATAAATTCTAAATATTGGGGAAAGTGAATGAACACCTTAAACAAAATATTAATGGAGAGATAAATGAGGTGATGATCTAGATCAAATGGATGAGAGATAAATTTATTAGCTTATAAAAATATAATGAAACACTAAAATAAAACTCAAGTATTTTGGTGAGCTTTACTATGGTGGCAATGCAGAATTACATTACGAGCATGGACACCCTAAGACAAATATATGGGAGGAAACAAGAGGTTGAAAGAACTAGTAGGTTAAAGAAAAGAGATAATGGGGTGGAGACACATGAATAAGAAAATAATAATCTTAAATAGGTTACAATCATGGAGATATATTTAAAGAGGATGCTCATCAGTTGGGAGGATGCCTTTGGTGAACATAAAGAGCATTGATGGTCTTTTATTAGTTATATTCGATTCTACTATTTTTGTGTTATGTTTGTGTTATTTTTATGATTTTTTGTTGTTTTTATCAATTTTTATTGTATACTCTAGATTTATAGTTTTTAAATACTTGTTTCTTATATTGGGTTGGGTCCCTATTGAAATAATCCCACTTTTACCATTAATAAAAACAATAATAAATATCTCTTTTTCTCTGATCAAATAAAATATCACCAAAGGATATATAAGATAAAAAATGATAAAAATAATAAATATATATCATATAAATGGGTCCAAAAATTATTAATACTTAACCATGTTCTTAATTCAAGGTGAGGTTAGGTGAGGCGTTACATACTCCCCCCTTCAGGAAACTATTGACAATTTTTTGCCGCCACTAGTCAAGGTTGCTTATGTTTAGGTTTTAAATAAGGATATATTCATGGATTTAAGACTCTATATATTATAAAAACATCCTAAAACCTTAAATAAACAAAAATCATGTTCAATAATAACTCACAAGTCCATTTTTTGTCAAAGGTTTCTTCTATTCCTTTAGTAAGCTCGTTGCAAGCTACTAGGGGCAATTTTTAGATTTTCATTTCATGAAGAATAAGAAGATTTATTTTTAATTTTATTATGGGAATATATTACCTAAATATTACATGAATTTTTTTCACGTTATAAGGGCTTAATGTTATGAACAATCATTAAGAAGAAATAGTGCTCTAAAACCCCAATGGCTTGGTTTTAGGTAATATATTTTATTTTTTAGTTATTTGTTAAAAATAAAAATTTAGGTGAGATATATTGGGGAATAAATAACATCCATACACCTTCATAAATCAATATTTAAATTCAAATATTGGAAAAAATTAAAGGTATAGGTTGCAGGGTTTCAAGCATGCAAGAGAGACAATCAAAAAATGCATTCTTTGAGAGATTTAAGTGATTGTTGAGTGTAAAAAATAGTTTTAATTATTATCATGGATATTCCAGGTCATAATTAAAATTTAATTAGGTATTTAGGGCTCATAAAACTTAATAAAATACCAAAACTCATACCTACAAGCATTCAGAAATGAGATTGTGCAAGCTAAGAAATATTAAAAAGTGCATATTTTGAGTTTTATTAAATGAAATATCTTGAAACTCGATATGAACATATTTTATGATGTAATTTAATGTTTAAAAATGTTTTAATGTCTTAAATATACATTAATATATATAAAATGTCAAAACATAGGTCTATGCATGAAGGAAATCAAGGTTTCTCACTAATTTGCTCACAAATGGAGCTAGAAATGAGTGTTTCAGATCCTTAAAAGGAAAAAAATGATTTGAGACGGTGTATAATTAATTTTAAATTATTAATCCATGTTTATATAATAAACATGTATTCAAAAGAGGTTCAAACCAAAGAAAAACATCTCCAGGTCACCTTGCGGGTAGCAAGCAAGAATTTTTTTGTGAATATTTTTTTGAGAGTTTGGTGAAGATTTTTAAATATTTAAAAATTTATCTAGATATAATCCATTTATACCTATCCAATTCTCATATAAATAGCATATATCAATTCTTTTAACTCATTTTAAACCCCTAAATCCAAATTAGCACAAAATTGCATTTTTACAAGTTATAAGTGGAATTTAGAGTTAAAAACTTGTTTAAATGTATATAAAACTATGGTGATGATATTATAATCCTATTTATACTAATTATATATTTAAATATTTTAAATTAATCAAGTTATATGTTCTCATGGTGCATTCAAGAAGCTTGCCAAAACCATAGAAGATAGATATATCCAAGAAGAACCAGTATGGAGAGTTGCTATTGTCATCATCAAATGCAATATTATCATGAAGTTTTAAACAAAATAAAAATCCAATATATACTTCTACAAAACTTTAGATTAATAATAAAATCAAAATATCAATCAATGTATTAAAACCCTCAATAACCTTCCCTAGTCAAACACAAGTTATCTTTGCTAAGTGAAGATCACGAAGAGTTTAAGTGTTTATTTTTAAAAATTGACTGAAGGTTGGAATAAGTGTTATAAAAATCATGTAATATATCTATACTAATACATCCCATTAGATATAATTTTATAAAATATCATGTCAAACTTCAAGATGATTTAAGAATCCTTAAATCAACCCTAGAAAGGTGGAGATTCAAACATGCAAGATTGGAAGTGTTCGGTTGAGAAATTAATCAAGTAAATTAGACATATTTTCATGGATGATAATCCTTAATAAAACAACATGAAATATCTCTCTTAATACACCCCCTTGGATCTAATTTTAGAAATTCAAGATAAAAAAACATACATGCAATATGCAAGTAAGATAGTTGAAGTCAAATTCAAATATGCAAGTAAGATAATTAAATTCAAACTCCAAGATGAAAATAAGGTAACTAAAGTCACTCAATATATATATGAAGAGTATCAAGGATATTTTTAAGTGAAGATCAAAAGGAGTGAACTGAAGATGGTCAATATCTCTTCAAGACTGAATACCATTAATGGATGCATGACAGCCTTTGACTTTTTAAAACATTCAAACAAGCTTCTCCCTCTCTACTATAACATACTCCAAGAAAATAAGGTTGAAACTCAAGAAGTAATACATTGGTATTTGGAGTTTGGTAAATCAGTTGAAATAGGAGTTAAGTTGAGTTAGCATGATGACTCATCTCTAGTTTGGAGTTATTTGTCTCCTCTCTCTTTGCTTTTTTTTCTATATGTATTTTAATTTTTGAGAGAGGAGGATTATATTATGCTTTGGTTATACATAAAATCTATCAAATTTTGTAATACATCACCTTTGAAGCAATAAAAAGCTAAATTTTACTCTATTTTCAAGTCGTTCATGACGTGTGTGTCTTATGTTCATTGATGTAACTTAGTGAATGATTATTTTCCTATGTTTATGTATAAAATTTTCACCTTTATGAAGAAAATTAGAACTCTTTTAGGTCATATAAAGTGTATAAGACTGATTTCTACCTAATTTGGAAGTGAATTCAACCAATATTCAATCCTTCTAAGCTAGTGTGAGTGTTTGTCAAGACCTTTATATGAAATATTGATGTAAGAGCCATTGTATGAAGATGAATTGAATCTGTGCAAGTTCTTAAACTTCCAAAGTATGTCAAGTATAGGCAAAATTTACATTTATATTGGTTCATTACCCCAAATTTTTAGTTTTTATATCCAATTTTAGCTTGTGTATTGTTCTTTTACCTTTTTCCTAGTCAATAAATCACCAAATTAGAGAGTTTATAGAGAAGTAGGTGAGTTTACCAAAGGGAATCATCCCTTCATCTGTATATTCTCTCCAAAATAAGGTCACCCAAACTTTGAATATTTTCCATTGTGTCAATAGGAGTGAGAATGAGTCACACATTCTTGAAAGGGTGCATTTTTAAGTGATAACAATTTTTGGCAGATCCAATGGGACCATAGATTAGAATATTGATGAAAATTGGTGTTAGTTTTAGCAATTTGTAGCAATGATATTATTCAAGTGTTTAACTAGTCCAAGTATCTAAATAGTATTAGTTGGTATGTATTTCAGTCCTCCATTTTGTGAAAATGCATCTTTTGTACCTTCATATCTTTCATATCAAGCTAATAATATTTATGGCTTAACCTCAAGTAGGCCTATACCAAAAATATATCAGTTTTCTCATGATATTTACCTCATTCCCACCCCTAATTATGATTCCAATCAGCCTTGGCAAAATCATGTTCTTTTCAATCAACATGAACAAAGTGTACAAGAGATAAGACATGACTTTAAGAGATAATTATGGGGAGTGATAGGGAAAGGAAATATAATAGGCATCAATAATAAATTTACTATCATGCCTATATACTTTAGTGAGAGAGAATCATTGAAGAGATACAATGAGACTACAAGATAATAAATACAACAACTACCCATAAGAATACAAATAATTGAGTCCAAAATCTCAAGTTGGAAACAAGAAGAAATGGAACCCCTTGAATCTTCAAGAGAGTCTACTTGGTTCAAAATTCCAATTTGTAGGACTCTGAATCCTATTAAAGAACCTATGCTTGTGCACACTCCCCCAATTCTTCCTCAAGCTCCTCAATTAAAGAAGTTTCCAAGTTTTTGGAGCTCTCCTTTCACAGGATTCTTAAATGAAATTATTACTTCAACATATCAAAGTATTCTTAATGCCTATTTAATCACAAATCCATTCAAGAGCAGCCCATAAATCAATATATTCCTATGACACCAAATAGAACCTATTGTCCTTCCACCATTGCCATTTTGAAGGAGGAATTATTATATGGAAGTCAAAAAAAGACATCTAGGTGAAGAGTATAATTTGTCAAGAGAGGATGGTCAAGAGTTGTGTTGGTTAAATGAGCTTCAATTTGGCATAGAATAATATCATGTTGCAACCCTTGAGGAGTAAAATCAAATTATAGCTGAAATTGAGACTTGTGAATTCTATTATGAACAAGTTTAAGATGACATGGCAACAACTAGTGAGTTTTTACCAGTGGTTTCACAAGGTAACATCCTTAAACATGAGCTAACTAAATATACAAAAGAAGATGAAGTGGTTCCTAGTGAACCTCAAGAAACCATAAGTGAGAATCAATAAGGTTTTGATGAAGAGTGGCAACAGTACCTTGATTTGATTAAAAACATTGAGGATATTTTTAGGCCTATATATCTTTATGAAGACATTGATAAAGTGGTTTTCAAGATTAGAAAGCATGTTCAGGAAGATGTTGATCAAAATATATCTCAAGTTGATTGTGTAGAACACACACCACACTAAGAATGGGGTGAATCAGTGTGTAATAAAAATTTACTTTATTTATAATTAAATATCATAAAGAAATCATTCATATAAGAACAAGTAAATACACAACATAGAATTTACATTGAAAACTCTCAGTGGGGAAAAACCACACTTAAAAGGTTACTTAGATCTACTATCCAAATATAACCATATAATAATATGTTTACAAAATTCATAGGCACCAACCTACAAGAGATACCAATCCTAGTCACTAAATAATTTTTAGGCACCAACCTACTGGAGACACCAATTCCCACTACTAAACACCAACTTAGCAAGAGACACCAATCTCTTCTTTCTGAAGCACCGACCTCTACTAAACCAATATTCTAAATTTTTATTGTTTCTTTATCAACTAATGATGGCAAATTTAACTTGCTCTTCTTCTTCTCCATAAAACTTTACTTATGCTTGAATGATATAAATAATTACTTCCTTTCTTCAAATTTGCATGTGTTTGTATGATATATATTTTTATTAACCACACTTGTTTCCTTGTCTTCTTTATTAATCTTTACATATATCACACTTCAACTTCTATATGTTTTCCAATCTTCTATCTACCTTATATAACCTTGAAAGGCTATTCACAAATAAGGCATCCCATTCAAGAGGCACATCTTCACCAAAAGATGTGACTGTTGACATTTCTGTCAATATTTTTATTGACATTTATGTTGACATTTCCATCGACATTTTCATCAACAATTCTGTTGACAATTTTGTCGACAATTTTATTGGCAATTCAATTAGCATTAATTACAATTCCTTTAACATCAATGATAATATTACAATAATCTCCCCCTTTGTCATTGATGGAAAATCTATATAAAAATCCCCCCTAGTTGTAGTTCTCCTTTGCTCCCCCTTTCATTAATTCTCTACCTTTAACATCAATATAAAAGGGATGTTCATTATATTTCCATCCATAAATAAAACATGGGAAACATCCATATAATATTATTCAACATCATCATAACTGAATGATTGTCTTTATACTATTCCCTATCTTTTGCATAAAGACTTTTTCTTTTCTCATTTTCTCTCCTTGAATTTGATCAAATCTAGGATTTTTGACATCATCTACATCCATATATATTATCTCTAGTTGCTTAAGTGGTAACTCCTCTTTTCCATTTCCCTTTCTATCTACATATCATGCTCCATATACTCATTTACATTCCCATCTTGATCACTTGTTGGATCTAAGCTACCTTCTACAATCTACACTTGATGTTGGTTCATGCCTATTGTAAGTTATTATACACCCTAACTAATTTCATTCTAGTCTATTCCTACTTCTCTGAATTGTTTCTAAAAATAGTACCATCACGTTCATCATCACTCTCATAAAGAATATTCATTAGTTGATCTTTCTCTTTGACTTCTGAATGCATATCACCAAAGAATATTTGGAGCTAGAAGATAATATAGTGATTAACTCCCCCTGAATTGATACTTATTTTTATAAGTTTAGTGATACCTCTTGTGCATGAAATACAACTTTCAAAAGCATAGGTATCTCCTTTTTTTTGTTCCTACTTATTTTTTCATACTTTTTTATATTTTTCCTTTTGTTTATTCATGGCTTCCACTTTCTTATTCTGCCTAGGAGGTTTCATAAAACCATTTCTATAGAAGCGTGTTGTATGTCCAAAGTTTTTGCACTTATATCACCTAGCATTATAATTTATTAAAGGAGAAAATGGATTTTATTTTCTATTTGAAAACCCATAAAAACTTATGTTATTGTCCATACAAAATCATTTATTGCTTGTGCCCTATAATTTATTGTTTTATGACCAAAATGATTACAAAAATAGTAATAACCATAAAAAAACTCTAGAACGTGGTCATATGTGTATGCCTTAGAGGAAAGGACTTTATAAATTTGTCCTTGTTATTTTTTTGAGAAGTTTCATGATCTTTATTCTTGTCACTTCCACCATTCATGGACACCTTGAGTACATCTACATAGCTCTTAGGCTTCTTTGCATATACTTTCTTTGGTGGTTCTATAGATTTGGAAATCTAACCTTATTTATTGATATTTTGGTTTCCTTCATAGCCAAGACCATGCTTAATGAATGGTAACCTTTGGCAATTGATGATGTCATGTAAGATCTTTATACTCTTCTCAAATTTGATGCTTTTATTTAGCTTAGTGGTTATTTTCTCCAATTCCTTCCTCAAGGAAACAAAATCATATTCTAACCTCTCACAATTTTCTTATTTTGTCTTTAATTGGATTATAACATCTTACTCTATCCTTTTTTCTTCTTCTAGTATATTTTTAAGGTTGATGATATTATTTTTTGATTCCTTATCACTTTTTGACATTCTTGTTTTTAAAACACAATCCTCTTCTTCATATTTTTGAAGCTATAATATTTTTTTCAGATTCTTTTTCTTAAGATTCTTGATCATGCTTAAGGCATAAATGAGTTATCCTTAAAGATCCACTTATCCTTCATTTTCATCATATTCATCTTCTTCCAAACCCATCTCTTCTTTTCCTTCACTCACAAAGTTGTCTTCATCTGCCAAGACATCACTCTTTGTTTCTATTGACATGAATAGATTCTATTCTATCACTATCTAATATGTTCTCATTACTCTCCTCAATTGAGCTACTATCCTTTTTGGAATAGAGGTCTTTCTTGTGTTTATCAAGCTTTTTATTATATTTGTTTTATTTTAAGCTTTTATTTTATTAAGGTTTGCTCTCATTCTTATTCCTTTCCTCATTATGATTTTCCTCGTCATCGTTATCATCCTTATGTGGAAATTTAACAACAAAGTGCCCTATTTTACCACAACTAAAACACTTGAAAGGTATCTTACCTTTGTATTTTCTATATCCCTTTTTAAGCTTTCTAACAAATAGGGCCTCCTTCTTATCTTCTTTATCACTAGTGTTATTGCTGATTTAGTCTCTTTATATTTCCCTTTATTAGAAGCTTTGAAGGTTACTTCCTTCTTAGATGATTTCTCCTTGTCAGTATTAATATTTATACTCTAGAATACATAATTTTTCCCATTGAAAAATGGAGCCTTCTTTGTGGATAAACCTTCCTGAACATGATGACTAGCCATGTGTGCTTCTAGGATCTACCTTTCAATGGTTAAACTGATCCTAAAAGAACCTTACTCTGATACCAATTATTGAGGACACACCACACTAGGGGTATGAATAATTTTATAATAAAAATTTACTTTGTTTCTAATTAACTTTCATAAAAAAAACATTCACATAAGAACAATTAAATTCATAACATAGAATTTATGTAGAAAACCCTCAGTGGGGAAAACCCACACTTGAAAGGCTGCTTGGATCTACTATCCAAATCCACCCATATAATAATATTTTAAAAATTATTCATAGTCACAAACCTACTGGAGACACCAATCCCCACTTATAATAACCAACTTGTCAAGAGACACCAATCTCTTCTTTTTGAGGCAATAACCTCTACTGAACCAATCTTCTACCTTTTTACTATTGCTTTATCAATGGATGATGGTAAATTTGACATCCTCTTCTTCTCCATAAAAATATGCTTATGATTAAATTATAAAAATAATTAATTCCATTCTTTAAATATGCATGTATTTGTATGATATATATTTTTATTCTCCACACACTTGTTTCTTTATCTTCTTTATTAATATTCACTTATCTCACACTTCAACTTCTATATGTTTTCTAATCTTCTATCTGTCTTATGTAATCTTCAAAGGATATTTACAAAGGATGCATCCCATATAAGAGGTATATATTCACCAAAATATGTGACCATTTAAATTTTTATTGACATTTTTTTCAACATTTCCATTGACATTTTTTTCAACAATTCCATTGACAATTTTGTTGATATTTTCATTGACAATTCTGTTGGCAATTATGTTGACATGAATTGAAATTCCTTTGAAATCAATGACAACATTACAATACATTGATGAAACAAGAGAGTATTATTTTAATATCCTTAAATATATTAAATAATTTGTAGTAGTTGACAATCAAGATGGTATATCTAAAGATATTATAGAAAGACAAGAACATTATTTTGTGAGCCACTTTAAACTGAAATTATAGTTTTTCTTATGGATCATATTTTGGTTACATTTTTAAAAATATATTAGTGTTTAAGAGAAACATGAGGTGATTATTTAACTACATGATTATTTTGTTTATATTAGAGATATGTTTGCTTTAGTTGATTTACTTGGAGACAAACCAAAGAGGTTGACAAGCAGGAAAAGAGTTGATCTAATTAGAATGGCACTCAAACAACAACTTGTTCCTCATATTTTTCAACCACATGGAGAGGACTTGAGATTTTTTTGATTTTATCTAGGTTGAATGTCATCTTATACATATTATTTTTATATTTTCACTTTCCTCTAAGTGTTATCTTGCATATTTTTTAGTTAGTAGTTGTTTTCAGTTTTTAATTCCCTAAATACTTATGCACAAAGTATTTTAGTTGCTTGATGGTAATTTTAATTTTCATATTTGATTATTTTTTATAACTCCATATAAAAATTAATAAGGCTACTAGTATTGAGTGTTTAGCAGGCAAACATCCCAGCAGGGTCACCAAGAATGTTGATAATTTTTGTCACCATTGGTCAAGGTTGCTTATGTGCAGGCTTTCAAGAAGGATCAATTAATAGAGTGAATACTTTAAATAAGTTATATAAAACATAATAAAACCTTAATAAATCTAAAACCATATTCAATAATGGCTCATAGGTCCAATTTTTGGCAAAGGTTTCTTCTATTCCTTTAGTAAGCTAGTTACAAACTAGTAGGGGCAATTTTCAAATGTTCATTTCATGAAGGAGAATAAGATTTGGTTTTAATGGTATTATAATAAAAAATTGTCTCATATTTTATCAATATTAAATTAATTGGTTTCAGGTTATAGGGGATTAAATTTATGAACAATCGTTAAGAAGAAAAGTTGCTTTAAAACCCTTCTAAAACCCTAATGGCTCAGTTTTAGGCAATATGTTTGCATATTTGAGTTATTTGATAAAAATAAATTAAAAAAATAGATATAATGTGGAATAAATAATATTAATAAACCTTATTCATTTAAAATTTGAATACAAATAATGGATAAAGATAAAGGTACATGTTGTAGGGTTTCAAGCATGTAAGAGAGACAGTCAAAAAAGGCATTTTTGAGAAATTTACGTGATATTTTGAGTGTATCCAATGGTTAGAATGATTATATTGTATATTATATGTAATATTTAAAAAATATTTAGGTATTTATTCCTCATAAAACTCAATAAAATTCCAAAACTCAGACCTACATGCATTCAGAAATGAGATTGTGCAAGCTAGGAAACACTAAAAAGTGCATATTTTAAGTTTTACTCAATGAAATATCTTGAAATTTTACATGGACGTATATTTTGATGTAATTTAATTTTTAATATTTTTTTAATATCTTTATTATAACTTATAATATATAAAATAGCAAAACACAGGTCTGTGTATGAAGGAAATCAAGGTTTCTCACTAATTTGCTCATAAATGGAGTTAGAAATGAGTGTTTCAGATAATTAAAATGATTTTATAAGGTTTATAATTAATTTAAAGGTCTTAATATAATATTATATAATGAAAACCAATTCAAAATATGCTTAGACCAAAGAAAAACATCTCTAGGTCACCCTGTAGGTAACAAGTAGACACTTTTTGTGAATTTTTATTTGAGAGTTTGGTAAAGAATTATCAATATTTAAAAAATATATATATATACTAAACATTTTTAAATATCCAATTATCATATTATTAGTTTCTGTTAATCCATATAACTCATTTTAAACCCTCAAATCTAAATCAAGGTTTCTCGAGGCCTAGGGAGCACAAAATGGCATTTTTGGAAGTTATAACTGGAATTTGGAGCTAAAATTTTGTTTGAAGATATGTGAAACCATGTTTATTATTTTAAAATAATATTTAATCTCATTATATATTAAAATAATTCAAATTAATCAATTTATAGGTCCTCATGGTGCATTCAAGAATCTTACCAAAACCACATAAGATAGATATATCCAAGAAGAACCAGTATGGAGAGTTGTTATTGTCATCATCAAATTCAATATTATAAGTATATTTAATGAGTTTTTAAACAAAATAAACATACAATCTCTCATTTTATTCCACCTTGGAGGAAGAATACAATCAAAATCTCAATCAATGCATTAAAACTATCAATAACCTTGCCTAGTCATACATGTGTTTTCTTTGCTAAGTGAAGATCAAGAAGAGTTTAAGTGTTTGTTTTAAAAAATGGACTCAAGTTTGGAATAAGATTTAAATAAAATAAAAATACAATATATCTCTCCTAATACACCCCATTGGATCTAATTTTAGAAAAGGTCAAATCAAACTTTAATATGATTCAAGAAGCCTTCAATCATCCCTAGAAAGGTGGAGATTCAAACATGCAAGAATAGAGGAGTTAAGTTAAGAAATTGATAAATTAAATTATCCCTATTTTAATGTAGGATACTATTTAAACAAACATCATGAAATATCTCTCCTATTACTCCCCCTTAGATTTAATTTTAGAAAGTTAAGAGAAATAAACATGTGTGCAAGATGCAAGCAAGATAGTTGAAGTCAAACTCAAACATGCAAGTAAGATAGCTAAAGTCAAACTCTAAGATGAAAGTAAGGTAACTGAAGTCACTCACGATATGGATGAAGAGTCTTAAGGATATTTTTAATTGAATATCAAAAGGAGTTAAATGAAGATAATCAAGATCTCCTAAAGCCTGAAGACCATCAATGAATGCATGAGAGCTTTTGACCTTTAAAAACATTCAAATAAGATTATCCCTCTCTACTAATCCATACCCAAATAAAATAAGGTTGAAACTAAAGATGTACTACATTGGTTTTTGGATTTTGGTAATTGGTTTGAATTAGGAGTGAATTTGAGTTAGAATGATGACTCATCTCTAGTTTGGAGTTATTTGTCTCCTCTCTCCTTGCTTCCTTTTCTATATGTATTTTCATGTTTGAGAGACGAGGATAAAATGTCAGGATCCCTGCTCCTTAAGAGCACACTTGATTACCTTTGTATAATCAAATAAACACGGAATTTAACCAGAAGTAAAATGTAATTAGAATTCAGAAACAGCACAAAATATGAGATACAATACAATCTTGTATTAACACTCTTCTAGAAGGAAATACAATGAAGAAATCACACTCTTCCCACACCTCTAGGGCATACTAGTAATTATCCCTCAAGAGTTATCTCACTCAAAACCAATTACAACCACAACTCAAACACAAAGTTGTACCCTCCACTAGTCAGTAACAATACTACCAGTACCAAGTACTCAAAGTACTCCAAGTAGATCTCCCTGATCTTGCACACCTGCAAATCACCCGATCTTACTTACCATGTAGATCTCCCTTGATCTTGCAACAACCTATAGATCAACCTGGTCTTACACACTTGCAAACCTAGATCTTACAATCAGAAGGATCTCTTCCTTGTCCTTGCCTTTCCAAGTCCTTATGATTCTCCAAATTACAATACAGCCCTATGAGTCTATTATATAGATCTCATAAAAAAAATAATTAGACTTTCCAATTACAATAATTAGAAATGTAGACTCAAGACTAAAATTAGTCTTTTACATGCAAACTAACTATCTGTCTAAAATTAGACCAATTCTGGAAGCGCATGCAAATGCATGCACACACAGGTTATCGATGTCGGTGCATGTCTGACCAATGTCGGCTGACCCATAACCGACGTCGGTTACTATGAACACTAAAGATGAATGACGTTGATTGATCAGACTGACGTCAATTGCTCTACAACTCAATAGCCTCCTCCATTTGCATCAGTGAAGCTTTTAGCTCCACAACTTAACAATCTCCCACTTGGAGATAAATAGCTACACTTGTACCTGTACATCATCTAATTTTGTCTCCTGGCTTGTATCCCTCTTCAAGTTCAATCTTGAAGACCAACCACCACATATCCTATGGTGTTACTCCTGTCATCCAAGTGACCTGCCATATCCGAATCTACATACCCATGTAGAGAAGTGCTTGACCCTATATAACATGTTAACCTATTGTTGGTCCCTCTCAGATACCTGATAATCCACTAAACTACTTTCCAGTGCTCCTTTCCTAGATTGGCCACAAACTTGCTGACAACTCCCACTGCTTGGGTAATATCAGGTCTAGTACACATGTACTCAACCTCATCATGTGATTTGGGACACTATTTTGTGAACTATCCATCCATAGGTGTGCTAACCAGTTTTGTATCCTACATATTGAACCTCTCCACTACCTTATTCACATAATCATCCTGAGACAACATCAACCTGTGATTTTCCCTATCTCTAGAAATACTCATGACAAAGAATTTCTTTGTTGCTTCCAAATTCTTCATGGCACACCTCTGAACTAACTTTACCTTTAGCTCAGCAACTCCCTGCATGTGTGACCCTGCAACAAGCATATACACCACATACAGTAATAGGATAATGTAGCTAATATTATCCAACTTGGTAAAGTAAACACAATGGTCACATTGACATTGACTAAAGCCATGCTTTGTCATACACCTATCAAACCTTAAACACCATTATCCTATAGCCTGCTCAAGACCATATAACCTGGCCTTCTGTCTCACGTGTCCATTCTCTCATTTATTTAACCTGGGAATCCATTCATCTTTCAGTGCTTTCTTTTTGGTTGGTAACTCTACCAAATCTCTCATTTGGTTCTTTCCCAAGGAATCAATTTCCTCATTCATGCCATGCTCCCACTATTTCTTACATTCTACCTGCTCTGCCTCTTTAAAACTTCCTGGTTCTTGACCATCAGTGAGCAATAAGTAGTGTAAAGAAGGGGAATAATGAATTTGAGGCTCACTTACCCTTTCAGTCCTCCACATGGGTGTTTGAGACTCCTTAACAGCTTGTTGTCCACCCAAAATCCATTTTAACAGTGACTGATGTCGATCACCTCTAATTGACCTTGGTCTACACCTAACCGGTGTCGTTTCCACCTGATCTCTGATGTCGGTTCCCTGACTGACATCGGTGTCCACCTACCTGACACTACTGGCTCTGGTCTACATATGACTGATGTTGGTACCTTCTTGTTTGATGTTGGTTCCACCTGACCAACGTTGATAACTGTGTTTTCCTATGAGTGATGACTTCTTACTCGTGAGCTCACTTTGAATCATAACCTTATCCAAACTACCCTACTCAGAATTATTTAGCCCCTTGTGCTGATCTCTATCCATCATCTTCTCGTTAAAAACCAAAGCTTTCATATTCTTTTCAAAAACATCAGATTTCTTCTTCCTACAATAAACCCAATCCTTTCTTGTAGCATACCATTGTGATCCTCCAATAGAAGCTCCCTTCTTTGTTGACCCAGTGTCAAGAAACCTCACTTTCTTATGTTGCTTATATAAATCTCGATCTATGCTTTCCAGATCTGAACTCTTACCTTTTGAATCAAGAACATGCATCCCTTTATTATACCTGAGAATATATAAAATATCTTCTTACTCATGTGACCAAGCCTACAAAGCCACATCTTCGCATCTACATTTGAAGTAGATAAACCAGAAGGAGAATCAGTAATACAAGTAGATAGATAAAGAGTACCTACTTTCTTACCTCTTGCTAAAACAAGTGCACCCTTGGAAACTTTCCAAGATTCTACTGTGAGAGTTACTGTGCATCCCTCATCACCCAACTTTTCTACAGAAATCAAATTCCACTTTAGGCCTGGGACATGCATGACCTCCTTCAACACCCATGTGTTTCTCGTCTGCAATTTCAGCTGCACTTCCCTTTGCCAACCATTTAACAAGGCTTACCATCCCCTAAATAAATATTTCCAAATTCTCCTTGGACATATTCATGAAAAAATTCTCTATTTGGGGTTGCATGGAAAGAGGCACCAGAATCTAAAACTCAAGATTCCACTTTATCCAAGGAACATACAAGAGCATCATGTGCAACAATACCTACAACATCTACTTCTTCATTTCCTTCATGCTGATCTTCTACCAACCAACAATCTTTCTTTACATGCCCTTTCTTTCCACAATTCCATCAGATTTTACTGCCATACTTGGATCTGGATCCCCTGCCTATCTTTGACCTTGATTTCCCTTGCTCAATCTTCTCTCTTTGCTTTCCCCTACTTTCAACACTTAAAGCATTCCCTAATGATTCCCTTGTGCTTTTCTTGCAAATTTCTTCATTCAAGATTACACTAACAACATCATCAACTTTCAAGATATTTGAAGCAGACGCAGTATTACTAACTATCATTACCAAACTATCCTAACTTTCAGGTAATGAGCATAAGATTAAGAGAGCCTTAATTTCATCATCAAAAGTTATATTAGCTAAAATTAACTGGTTTAACAAACCATGAAAATCACTAAGATGACTATGTATAGATCCACCTTCTGGCATTTGCAAATTAAATAATTACTTCATAAGAAATACCTTATTCAAAGCTGAGGGTTTTTCATATAAATTTGCCAAAGATTCCATTAACTCTACCGTTGTCTTAGCCTTATAGATCCCAGAGCCTTCTAATCAAGAACATTCCATTCTTCATCTTTCATATCCATGGGCTTGCATGCAACCCCACCCAATGGTAAGTATAGATCTTTCTGATAAAGATAATCTTCTATCTACATCCTCCATAATTGATAATTCTTTCCATTAAATTTCTTCATTCTTAGTGTACTTTCTTCTGCCATTGCTTTACTCCCACTCAAATAGAAACCCCTATGACTGACCTGTAATCAAAAAACACTTAACACACTCTGACCATCTATTAGTGTACCTAACTAAGCTCTGATACCAATTGTCAGGATCCCTGCTCCTTAAGAGCACACTTGATTACCTTTGTATAAGCAACTAAACATGAAATTTAACCAAAAGTAAAATGTAACTAGAATTTAGAAACAGCACAGAATATGAGAAACAATACAATCTTGTATTAACACTCTTCCAGAAGGAAATACAATGAATAAATCACACTCTTCCCACACCTCTAGGGTGTACCAGTAATTCTCCCTCAAGAGTTCTCTCACTCACAACTAATTACAATCATAACTCAAACACAGCGTTGTACCCTCCACCAGTCAATAACAATACTGCCAGTACCAAGTACTCAAAGTACTCTAAGTAGATCTCCTTGATCTTGCACACCTGAAAATCACCCAATCTTACTTACCATGTAGATCTCCCCTGATCTTGCAATAACCTGTAGATCAACCTGGTCTTGCACACTTGCAAACCTAGATCTTACAATCGAAAGGATCTCTTCCTTGTCCTTGCCTTTCCAAGTCCTTATGATTCTCCAAATTACAATATAGCCCCATGAGTCTATTATATAGATCCCATACAAACAATAATTAGACTTTTCAATTACAATAATTAGAAATGCAGACTCAAGACTAAAATTAGTCTTTTACATGCAAACTAACTGTTTATCTAAAATTAGACCAATTCTGGAAGCGCATGCAAATGCATGCACACACAAGTTGCCAACATTAGTGCCTGTCTGACCGATGTTGGCTGACCCATAACCGACGTCGGTTATTATGAACACTGAAGATGACTGACGTCAGTTGATCAGACAGACGTCGGTTGCTCTGCAACTCAGCAACCTCCTCCATTTGCATCAGTGAAGCTTTTAGCTCCACAACTTAACATAAAATTATGCTTTAGCTATATATAAAATCTATCAAAATTTGTGCTACATCACCTTTGAAGCAATAAGAAGCTAATTTTTTCTCCATTTTTTAGTTGTTAATGAAGTGTGAGTTTTATGTTCATTGATGTCACTTAGTGAATGATTATTTTTCCTATGTTTATGTCTAAATATTTGATATTTATATAGAAAATTATAACTCTTATAGGTCATATAAAGTGTCAAAGTTTGTTTTATACTTAATTTGGAAGTAAATTAAACTAATATTCATTCCTTTCAAGCTAGTGTGAGTGTTTGTCAAGACCTTTGTATGAAATACTAATGTAAGAGCCATTGTATGAAGATGAAGTGAATGTGTGCAAGTTATTAAGCTTCCACAGTGTGTCAAGTATAATCATAATTGACTTTTATATCGATGCAACATCCCAAATTTTTAGTTTTCATATCTAATTTCATCTCGTGTATTGTTTCTTTACCCTTTTCCTAGTTAAGAAATCACCAAATTAGAGAGTTTAGTGAGATTTAGGTGAGTATACCAAAGGGAAATAGAAATTCATTTGGATATTATCTCCAATATAAGTTCACCCACACCTTGGAGAGTTTCTATTGTGTCAAAAATATTGAGAACAAAGCACACATTCTTGTAAGGGTGCACTTCTTAGTGATAACAAAAACTTCAACATGAAGTTTTGTTATCATAATAAGTATGCTCATAGTTGCATCCATACAATATTAGTGATAAAAAAACATGATAGAATTGATATAGCATCTTCTTCATGTGTTGATAAAAATAATGAAAGTAATATTTAAATTTCATATGGGCTAGAATTTTCACATAATTATAGATTTCAATAAATCTATAAAATTTCTCACCAATGGAAAACCAACCATGGGATACCCATTTTCAATTCACATCCATGAGGTAGCGGTGAGGATAATTGGTCAAAATAAGAGATACACTAACATAGTATCATAAATATCAGCATCACCCAATTAAAATATCTAAACCTGTGTAACATCAATAACCTAGCCAGAAAATAGAACTTGGTTATCAAATCAAAGATGTAAGCATACTCTTATTAATAGGGTGTAACACACAATGGATAATTAGTTGTAAATAATTGGCATCAACTCTTGATATCATCCATATATGAGGCATAACCACCTCTCTTTGCAAAACCAAAGATATGAACTTAATAATCACACTAATCTTAAGAATTTTCCCTCTCTCTACATCTTGATAGAGATCTCTTTCATCTAGTGCACTTGGAAAGGCTCACCCTTATCCTTCACACATATAGGTATACACAAGGAGGATTTATGCAAATCATCTAGTCGATCATGCCCCACTTATAGGAAAATATTTCACTTTTTCTTCATGCATTAAATCAATACACAAGGATGAAAAATAATACATCTTAATAATAGGAATCATATCAACAAGTTCAAATAATATAATCAATTTCTTCTCCTTCACACATAAAAGTGGCACACAAGGAGGAAAATATTTTAATCAAACATCCATCATATGTGGGAAATTACAATATCCAATCAATAGTCTATCATTTTGATCTCTATTTCTTATAAATCAAACATCCATCACACATATTAAATTGAAAAATTAGATCACACAAGGCAATTGTCCAACATTGTAGTAATTAAACATGATAGATAAAATATCCACATGGGGTACTTGAAATAAAATATTATAATAGTTTCATTTATTATTTTAGAGTGTTTGGAGCAACTAATCTCACTCCATAATTATTTATTTACCCACAATTTTGTCATGCATGATTTCATAATAGTTTAACATCTCAACCATTGAGAGTAAAAATTCATGGAATACATAGCTATAGAATTACCTTTAAAAATCATTTGATGACCCAAATGGCCCATCATAAATTGAATACATAATTAGAATAGTTATCACATATTTAGATTAGAATACACATTCACAATCAAGATCATTTTTCATCCATAATGAAACACTATAAACATACCCACAACAACATAAACATACATCATGGTGGAATACACACAACAGTATAAATCAACATACATCATGGTGGAAACCATGTTCATTTATAGTCCATTAATGAATACACATTCACAAGAATAGAAAATACTTTTAAAAAATCAACCCCATGATCATGGGAAATGAAATAACCCAATAATTTCATTTTATATGATCTACCAAACAATATAATTATGTCCACAACAAGATGTTACACTTAGTTAACATTTTTGATATATAAGGTGTTCTTAACAAAGCATGGATTTACTCTTACCTATTCTATTGAATGTTGAATTTGTGTCATAAAAAATTAAGATAATTTTATTAATTAATATAATTTTCACATATGATGAGTTAATTTAACTTTTAATTTAATTGCTTCTATAACAATGGAGATGTTCCATCAATCATCCCAAAAACCTTAGAAAAATAAATTATTCTCAACTAATTCATATTTGAATGATTAACCAAGCATTTGATAATTGGTGTCCACACCAAAGGGTTAAACCATAAGAGGACTACACCACATACAAGGTAGTAATTAACAAGGAAAAAAGTCATACACACCATTGTAATTTATTTATAATAGTATCAACCAAAATAGTCACTCATATTTTCCCTTCTAACTCAATTCAAGAAATTACCAAGTTATTCAAATTGAAAAATGAGTATCTTACTACATCTAAAGCTCTTCTTTTTTCCAATACAATAAATTCATCACCCATATTTAAATGGGGAAATATGTCATCAACCATAACTTAAGAAACATGTGATGATGTCACCTAACATCAACATTATATATTTAACTATGGTACAGTAGGGTGATAAAATCAGCCTACGCATTTTCATTTTCCACAAAGGAAATTCATTGCCATATCCATCATTCACCCAATCTACAAAGCATTTGGATTCACCGAATCAACATCACAATCAATAAAAATGAATCAAGATGATACAACACAAAAAGGAATTAAAATCCAACCAATAAAATGTAATCAAGTCAATCAAAGATAATTTTTTCAATAACATAAAGATCAAGAAAAATATTCAAGGCTAGAAAACATCACAACAAATATAGGGTCCCAAAAACCCACACAAAATTGAGATCAAAGTGTTTTTAAGGCATGTTTCACATGAATAATAATAAATAGGTTTACGTATAATGGACATTTAATCCCATGGGAGACAATATTCTCCAAATACACTAGTCTAGGACTCAACCACCTCTCCCATGCCTTGACATAGGCTCTATGCTATGTAGATAATAATGTCAATGATATTAATAGAAATATAGGACATAAATCTCTATTATTATTCTTTTTAAATCCACCTAAATAAATCATAGAGGATGGAAAAAAAATAGTAAAAATAAGATTCACATAAATTTAAATAAAACAGTCTAGTCACTATTTTCAAGATGGAAAAGTCAACAAAGTAAATTTCTAATAAATCAAATCATATCCAAAGATTATAATATTAAATCTCATCCTTAAACAAGGCAATAAAATAAAATACAATCATAAATAACATCATAATAAAAAATCACAAATATGTGTGCAACTAAAATACTAAACAAGAGAAATATCATTTAGAATACTTGGACGTAAATCCCTACATAACATTAGGTTATCAAGTTAATTTACTAAATTGATATTCTATAAATTTTATTTCCATTCCTCCACTAATTATTTCCACATTTCCCATTTTTAGGGAAGTTGTAGTGACAACTTTCAGTCTATAATCCAAAACATAAGGGCATATCATACATTTCCAAGGTTATCAACACAACATATAATTTTTTCCTCAACCCTTATTGGGGATATACACACTCATACATGGTTGTAAAAATATATTATTCTAATTAACATAGGGTTATAATGGTAAAAGAGTGGAAAAATTATCATTTAGGCATCCAAGGGTCTGTTTATTCACTTGCATGGGTCTTTGTTTACTCAATCAAGAGTCAATTTTTTTATTATTGATTCAAAATATTCATCCAAACTTAAGATAATTTATGTTATCCTATTGTGAACTCTTTATTAGGGTTATCACATAGTATCCAAATCCATATGTTACTCTCTTAATATTCATAGTTGTATTCTACATGCATAATGTTTATCTAAAATATTTACCCAAATGTCAATAGAGTTCAACTTTGCATACCAATGTGTAGCACTCCCTTGTACTAATCCAAAACCAACTAAATTTTTTTTAATTTAATTAGCATAATTACGTTCACACAAAGTTAATGAACCCATTTCTTCACAATATTTCCATCCAAATCTCTTGCATGTTCACTATAACAAACCTTACAAATTCATCCATCATAATTAATCCATTCAGATTAATATGGATGATTTATCAAGTTAGTATCACCTAAGTTAAAATCCTAGAACATGTGGGTTATGGGCCCATGTGAGAATTTTTCATCAATATCACCCTTCATCTCATGTCTACATAATGGAATAGTCACTATGGTCTCTCTATCAAGGAAGAAATACATAAATGAATTAATCACTTAAACTTTAAGGCTAATGCATGGATCCTAATTTTTAATGCCATCAATTATCTATGGCTTAAAATAACTTCCCAAAGAAAATTATAAGATACTATAAGTTTCCTTCAAATTTTTATACCATTTTTGAACTGATATGGTTTGATGGGAAGGATGACTATGAACTTTAACTAGGCACTCACAGGATAACTGCACCATGTGCCTTGCCAGTTAGTTGATGTCATGTCCCCTTTGCATTATGTCTCATCCTACATGGAATCATTTTGCATAGTTAGAGTTATATTTGGTCACTCAAATATAAGCCACACATTTTTCATGTGAAGTAAGTGTCATGACAACACTTGACACTTTCCAATTAGCATCACAAGCTCATAGCGGTAGAGATTTAATTCATGTCATGATTTACTTTATGTTGTGGCATTTTGAATTGGATACATGTGGTTCAAATTGGTAGGGTCACATCCTTATATTGAGTGAAGATGTAAGGTCAATCCATGTGGTGACACATGATTACCTCCCAAGCCCATAGTCTCCATTACTAAAAACCTTAGCCAAAATCCATGAAAGTATGACTGAAATGCAATTGACAATTAGAAATCTTAGATTATATTATAACCCCAAATTAATTTGGATCTATGATGACTTAATTTATGACATATGAGTGTGAAATTGAAAAAAATTGTGATAAGTGGCACAAAATAAACCAAGTCAAGCCCATGCATTAGAAAACTTGAAAAAAGTTGCATCATGATGTGATTATGACACATGGAATGCTTGGTTGACTAAGCATGAAGTCATGACTAAATTTTAGGTTATAAAAGCTTGACAAGTTGTAGGTTGTGAAATAATACAATGGCCTATGATAAGACAGTGACCAAAAACATCCAAAATTGGATAAGTTAAAAGCAACCAAGCATGAAAACAAATCTAAATTTGATGCCAAGCTACTTAAGGAAGAAATAATGTCAATTCCATGTGATTAAGCCAAAATGCATATGACAAAGATTAAAAGTATGCATCCAAGTCCTTGATTCTACCTAAGTGCATGAATTATAAACTCAAAAGTATTTACAGAAGGGATATTAACAATTCTCTCAAATTGCTCACTTTTGAGTATTTCCCATTAAACATTTTGGTTTTATAGATTTGTGTGGCTTGCTCAAAATCCAACAAAATCATTGATAGACTCTTTATAAGGAAGAGAAATAGGCTTAAAAGATATTCAACTTAGATCTAATTTCATCCTTTATTATTTCTGTAAATTATAGTGCATTATATGTGTACATACATATCCATGAATGTATGTCTTCAGGCCTTCTTTCTCCTAATAGTGAGCAACACATAGGTTTATTCCAGCATACTAAACATTTATAATTATTCTATTGACTATCCCAGTCCTTAATATGAATCCCCCTTCAAATCCCAAGTGTTCTTGAATCCAAATTAGGTGAAGGACTTTAGTGTCTTTAAAACCAAGGATACATATAGTGTGGGTTAATGGATTGTCCACATGATTAAGGTAAGATTTATTTTTTTAGACCTAACTCTCTTCTTGTTATAAGTAAGAAGGCACTCAATTCTATTATCATTAGTTTCCTCAACTTAATTTTAACCATTTCTCTCATCTTTAAGGACATAAAAATAAGTAATATTCATTTCCCTATAATCTCAATTAGTTCATTTTCCAACCATTTTAGCTTACAAAAATAATGACTTATCATGCTCTCACTACCAAAAGCTTATTTATACCTAAATCATATTTAGGCATTCTTTTTTAAGTTCATTTATTTATTGTCTCAAATTTGAAACTATTAGAATATTAAGCAACATGAAATGGATGTTAATATGGTTAGAAATGAAATTATTTATCATTATTGCCTTATATTATCATTTATATATGGGCAACTGAACTATTCATAGTGAATCTCTAAAGGGGTAGGTTGGTCAATCAACCAACACATGTCCTATATCCATGACCATAATGTCTCCCTACAATATTTATTGACCAATGCTCTATATCATTGGTTAGTTGGATATAAGACCAAGTCATTCCTTTAAACAGGTTTCTATTGGATTGATGTGAATCTCCCTTTACATGAATGGGAAGTCAAATAAACATAATGATCAGGTATAATATGGAAAATCATATTATAATTGCTCAATGCATCTCATCAGAGGGTAGAAATAATAAGGTTCATTAACATGTTAAATGATGCAAGCTATTTTAATCTAACGATTTAAAATATAGGGCATACCAATTAGATTACCTATAGTATTTTTAACTATAATATATATATTCATTATCAAGGAAGTATAACTCAGATATATAATTTGGATCATTTTGTTATTCCTAAGAAGTGTTCATTTTATGCCTTGGTAAAATAGTGACATTCAGCTAAGTAATTTATTTTTGAAACATTTCAGATCTCACAAAGGATCAGGAATAACCTACTATAATCTGTCCCTAGCATTATTCAAATCGACAATCATATTTCATATCAATATATCATACTTTCTAAAGAAATGAAGATTATATTTAAGTTAAAACACATACACTTGTTCATCATAGCCTATTTATTGATCAATAGACTTCATCATGCTTATATTATGATACTAGTTATGAGATGATTTGGTGCCATTATCCACCCAACCACCCATATGGTATTTGAACTTAATCCATAGGGTCAAAATAAATAATCCATCACACTATTCTGATCTTCTATAACTTTAATGTTATCCATGGAAGTATCTCAGTCTGATTAGGAACTAATGCACTCAATAATGCTCCAAAACTTTCCATCATCTGAACACTATACATGTTTGATATCATTAAGATCCAATGACATTCGACAATGCTACCATTGTTTTCCTTTAGCTAAATATTTTTGTTGATATTTCCTTTGTCCATAGTACTCAAGTATGTTTTACACTAAGATAACTTTGTTTGGCTAAGCATCTATATGCTGCAATATTATGAGTTATTATGAGGCCTTGTAATGGAGGTTTGTCCTTCATTAGTCAATGTGTTCCTTGTTAAAATCCTTTCTCTCAGTTGAGTATATATACATTATCATGCCATAGTTTGACATAAATCTTTCAAAATATAGACTTTGGCCTCTACTGTCTAACTTGCTCCAAAACTTTATTTCCTTTAAATTAATTATCCCTCTCTAAAATTTTGTGCCTTCTTTGAAGGGTTATCTTCTACATATATATTTGTGTCTTCATCAGAGATTCATTATGATTATTTATTGTTTGAAATAATTTAATCCAATCACATTTATTCTAAAATTGCATTCATTATTGTTTTCTGACTTCAAGATTGCTTGTAGTTGCATTTTCCTCTGTTCACATTCATTTTCTATAAGTTTTAAGGTTAGTTATCATTTATTGGTTGTCTTCATTCTTCTCTTTCAATTTTTCTACACTTTCATCTCTTATAGGTGTTTTCCATCTTATTTTCTTTTTCTTTTGTTGTTGATTAGTTGTGTTTCTTGTTACAGTCCACTTTCTTATTGTGAACTCTTTGTATTATGTATAAGGTAGTTATTTTTTCATTTATTTACTTTTAGTTATATCATCCATATTAATTCCCCTATTGGCACCTTTATTTTACTACTCATATCCCAATTGTACATAAAATTTTTGCCAACCACTGTGGCTTTGATGGTGATCACTTCATTTTTGGTGGTCATAGTTTAAATTACAATTTATAATTATAGCTCACTTTGAAGACTATGAAGCCTTTCATCTTCTCATATTATTTTATTTTCTCTCTATGTACACATGGGTAATGATCCTCATAAACCTCAATGTAATCTTGTGTTTTTTCCATGTAGGCATAAGGTGATAAGAACCTAGGCATCCAATGTGCCATACATTTGGCTACACATAAAGTGAACCTAATTTCTAATATATTTTCAATATCTATGCTTACTGCAAATGTCATTTGTTGAACCTCTCACTTTTTACACATTGATTCAAATAACACTCTAATTGAATAAATGCAAATCCAACCAATTCATATTATAATTGGTATATAAAGTTAGGACCCATTCAAAAAACCATGTCTCTTGCGCATGCACCAAACTCATCAATTACCTCTATGGTATGAAGAGATAGAAATAAAATCACATTAGTCAATTACTTATTCATTATAACAATAATAAATATCTCTTCTTCCATGATCCAATATAATATCACCAAATGATATATAAGATAAATCATGATAACAATCATGAATAGATCGTATATCAATGGGTCTAACCTCAATTAATACTTAACCATATGCCTAAGCCAAGGTGAGGATAAATGGGGCATTATAAGAATTTTTCACAAGATATTCAAATGTATTTCCTATCAACTACAAATCAGAAAGACAAAATGACATATAAAGTGTAGAGGAATCCATAAAAAAGAGAGTCTCAAAGGTACTATGAGTATAAAATGGCCAATACATGTACAAATTTTTTGTTAGATTTTTAAATTGTAACTTTATTCCATTAACAAACTTATAAATAATGATTAGTAAGTCTATATTTGATTTGTGTAACCAAACAAATAGAAAAAATTATGAATTTGCATGTTGACTGGAAATATGTTTTTACTTTGTAAACAAATAGAGTGTTTCCAATTCAATGTGTTGTTGAGATAACTAACAAGCTTGGATTGCAAATAAGGCAAGTTTTGCATAATGTATGTCTCACAGGTATTTGACATCAATTCTCTTTATTGAATAATACTTTATCCCATGACAAAAATACTTCATTACCAAAAACCAACAAATTATAACGAGAAATTATTTCCAGGTTTATGGCTCTCAACTTTGCAAACCCATGCTTTCCATCATGAGGATGGGGACACCCATCTAAAGACATTTTCACCACACACCTTATTGTAAAATAAAAAAATTGCATCAATGTTAGTAGTAAAACCTACACATGAAAAATATTCTTGTCCCACTCATATAGAAAAAAATTATTTGAGTTTAACACAACTTGCAATGGCTACATGCCAAAATGCATGCCCATCGACAACCCTCATTCCCTACACTGCAATCGTAGTGGAGATTGAAAATAGGTTTTAGATAGTTTTTATGTCATTGTGGGTTTAAAACGTTATGTAGTTTTGATAATTTTTATTCCTAAGGATTACGATAGAAATATATGTGTATAGTTTTCTTTTTCATTGTGGTAAAAATTTAAAAAAATGCAAAAGAAAACATTGATTTTGTTTACTCAATGTGATAGTGAAGGGATGTTTTTTTGAAAGATATGTGTGCATGGACAAATGACCAAAACACCAAATCTTAAACAAAAATCATTTAGTATTTCTACTGCAACAATAAAGACAATATGATACATATTTTCTACTGTAAACCTTATTACTAGTCTATTCATGTCAAGCTAGAAAATCTACACATCATTTGAAACCCATATCAAAAACCACAAATCATAACCATAAAATAGATTTAGAAATTTTCTTACTCTAAAATCCACATTTAATGATTTTCTCACCGTAATATTAAAATTTTTCTCATAGATGATGAGCTTGCATATAGATTATATTTTTTAATATGTTATTAACAATCCTTGAATTCTAACCCTCGATCAAAAATTGACATGTGTCACATATTTGTGTGGTTACCTCATAGGGCTTGAGGGTGGTGATACGAATGTTTTGACTAACTGATGACAAAGTGGTAAATATGGAAGGTGAGTGGTCAATAGATAGAAACAATGACATGGATACCTTTTTCCACGATGTAAAGTATTTTCTGTATATATTTATTTATTGTGTATTAGATGTAGAGGCTCCCTTCTAGTGTGTTATTTGAATTTAGAGGATGAATATGATTCATATTTCTCTATTGTTAACGTTGGTTAACTTTGGTGTGACCGTATCATAAGCCCTGAGGGTCATCGACATGGGTGTGTTGACCTACCGGTAACTAGATAGCAAATACAAAAGGTTAACATGTCACTAAATTTAAATGCTTTTTGGCCAAGAATAACTTTTTCTTAAAGACATATATAAGTTATAGAATGTCTTACAACCTTTAAAGAATTCATTGTATTTTAGTCCATGTTTCCTTTGGTAATATTTGAACACTATCAAGATATGTCAGATGTTACTTGTTAATTGCATTGTATAAATTTTGATTAAAATCTCAACTAGCTTTTTAGAAATTCTTGTTCATATTTGGTCTCTTTTCTTTTTTTAACAATTTCAAACAACAAAATAAATATGGGGAGAAAAAAATAATAGAAATTTCACAAAGAATTAATTCTTCTCACTTGTTGGAGGCCCTTTTATTTAATGAATGCACTGACATACACACCTAACATGTAAATAAGGCAAGTTTCACATAATTTTATTATGCTTCATTAAAATATTTAATATTGGAGTTTTTTTTACATCTTTTTTTTAATTTGAATGTTTTTTTTTCAATTTGACTAAAAAATTATTTTTTACAGAAAAAATATTTTTTATAAAAAAAATTATTACAGAAAAAATATTTGGAATATAATAATTTTTTTCAATATTAAAATATCATCAAAATATATCACAATTTTTTTATAAATTGCATTCTATAAAATATAATTAAAATGCTAGATAATATTTTATAAACTTTTCTTCATATTTCATATTTGGTATTTCTATCTTTGAAAAAAATATTATCATATAATTTTAAAACTAAATATTGATTTCCAATATTTGTAAACGATTAGAAATATTTCAATGCCAATCACATGAACGTCAAATGACGGCCCAAAAATCCCCCCATCTCATATGTAATGTTGGAATTGAATTGAGATGTTTTTTTATAATAGTAAAAATTTACCAAATATCTAGCAAAGAATTTAATAGCTTAAATATTACAATTTGATTTATAATAATATAGTTTTTAAGGTCCATGATGCCAATTAATTCCTTGGTTAGCTTTTACAAGGCATGTCCAGCATATGGGACCACCTCGTACTCCCATCGTGGGGAGGCACCTTACTGTGCTAGGAATACGAGGCATGCAATCCCTACCCCCTACAGGATTTGAACCTGTGACATCCCTTCCAGGAGCACATGTTCTTTACCATTAGGCCAACTCAGGATTTGAAATAGAGATAGATGGAAGTATTCAGAAGTTCTTAGATTGCGTATAGCTTTTATTGTATGTTAATTTATATTGGGTTTAATTTTTTTTTTAAATGTATAGTTAATTGTGTATAATCGGTTTGGTCTAAATCAAGTAATATTATTATTTAAATTAGTTTTTAAAATTTAAAAATATATTTTTATTTTTAAGATAGTTTAATTTTTATGATTCCAATTTTTCTATTTGAATTGTATTGTATAGTTATAATAACTTTTTTTTCCTTCTCTTTTTAAATAAATGGTTTCATTTGTCTTTTTTTACTTTTTTATGATTTTAGTTGTTAAAAAATCGATACATGTGTCAATATTTTCATATTTAAATTCAAAATATTTTATAAACAGATAAATAGTGTGATCCATTTACGCATATAAATATTATTTATTATAAATTTAACATTGAACGTGTTCTTGTTGTATGAGAGGTTATTTTGTGATTTCAAGATTCTCAATGATTTCATTGTTCTACTATACGGTATAGATAATTGTTAATAGATATTAGCACCCCAGTCTATTTTTTTTGACAATCTACATCAAAAATTTAGTTATTTCAAGTATGCATAATTCATTGTGTGAAAACTAAAGGTAGGTAAGTGAAGAGTAAAACTAAAAGAACAAATCCATAAATTTAAAATTTTATTTCAAACACTTTACCTCCTTGTGACCTCTAATCAAATATAAATATCATGGTGATAGTTGTCACATCTTTAGTTGTGTGTTTGCCCATTCAAATTTATGTGATAGGTTTTTGACAATGTTCTACATTCAGAGATATCCTTTTTATCCCTTTGTATTTAATATATTGATATTCTATTTATTAACTAAGTGAGCATTATTATTATATTCCACATGTATTATAGATATATAATTAAATATTATTTATTTATTTAATTACATTTTGGTGAACTTGCATTGTCTTATACCCATTTTAAAGTTACATACCGTTTTGAATTCTTATGATTTCATACCTTCTATTTTTTTTTAATGTATGCTCCTAGATTTGAATTATTTTATCTAGTTTATGTTTGATTTGCTAAATCTTAAACCCTTTATCATTCAATTTTTAAAAAAATTATGTAACCATAATGTGCTTGAATTCATATAGTGTGTTTGTTCATGTTTGATTTATAACAACAGAATTAAAGAAGTGTTAAACTTAGTAAAAAACTTATATTGTTCAAAACCCTCTTACTATATTTAAGAAGAAGCTTAAAAAAGAAAATTGTTTCCATATGTATCTAATACTTCCAAAATCATTTTTTCTTTGACAAATTATGTGAATGGGAATGATGTGCCTTTGCAAGCTATTGTATATTTGAATGATGCTACTCTTTTTATTAGTGACATACTCTTTGATAGTGTTACATATAATGATTATATTGATATTATTTAATCTTTCACTCCCCAAAATGCGTCAAAAGGACCTCTTAATGCATAATTCAATTTATATATATATATATATATATATATATATATATATTATATATATATATATAGTGGAAACCTCAATGTATTCTACGATTGTTGAATGTTTTGAAATAAGATTCTTGTGTTGGAATAGCTAATAATCAATTGTCTCAAATCCTCTAATTTTTAAAAATATTCTAATTTCTTATCAAAATCTTCCAATTACTTATCAAAATCCTCCAATTTATTCTAAAAATATTCAAATTCATCTTTCAATATCTCTAAAATGTTCCATCCCTCAACGCTCTTCCATTCCACCTAACTATTACCACACTAATCATTTCTAACACCAATCACATATATATTTCCCTCCAATAACCTATGTTACTTTTCTAGCTATTATTTCTACTTCAAATTCACTCGAAATCCCGAAAATGACAACCAAGATGCACACCTTTAATAAAATATAAATTCAAACAAAAAAATATTTCTTTAAAGTTAAATAAAATTATCAAAGGGTCACTTTCAATGATATTTTTTTAAATCTGTTGGCTCATGAAATTATTTCTCATCCCCTTTCAATTAGTTTTGTTTATTTAAAATAGAGTTATGCAATAAAAAATGAAATCCTTCACATCATATTATAGCCAAAGTTATTCCTTATAAACTTAAAAGAATATGTAATTGATTGGTTTTATGCTTTTTTATGTAGATCAATTCATTATTTTACTACATTTGTATATGATTTCTTGATTCTCTTTTAACTCAACATTTGACATAAAAACTTATTTTATAAAATAGATCAAAATAAACAAAAAGCAAATGAATATATTAATAATTATTTTTCTTAGATTTAAAACTATAATTACCAAAATAAAATACGAATGACTAGATAATAAACTCCTAAACATTTTTATTGATTAATTATTTATCATCAATAAACTCCTATCAATTCCTATCATTTCTCAAATAAAATTTGTCATATTGTTAGAGAGTTTGAAATCAAAATTTTGAAAAAAATATATATTTTTCAAAATTCTTTCTATATATATTCTTCCTCGAATGTTTCATAATTCTCAAATATTAGTAATTTAAATTTGAACCAATCTAGAAATATAATCCTTATTTATTTAAAAACTTAGTCCATAGGTTCATTATCAACTCACTTAGGCTTAGTCAAACATTATTACATTTCATTTCTCAATTTTAATATGTAATGTTAGCTGACACTTACATATATATGCCTTTTTATAAAATTATATTTATAATCTAAGAGACTAATGGTTATTAATAATATTTTTTAAAGTCATTAAATAAGGTTAATTCATTCATTTATTAATTTTTAGAATGAAAACAAACAATATAACTAATCATAAACAACTTAATTTTTATTAAAAAACTTAAATACAAATTAGATGACTAAATATTATTATTAATTTTATCTTATTAATAATTTGATACCAAATAAGGATTAAATAATAATTTAGAGGCTTAATTATAATATTAATTTATTTATCAATTTTAAATTAGAATAATTAATAATAATAATTTTGAGATTTAAAATTAATGTTGCTTCATTTATAAATTTTAAACAAGGGATTATGATGATGATGATGATGATGATGATGATGATGATGATGATTGATGATGATGATGTTTAAACAAGGGTAAATAATAATAATTTATAGGCTAAATTTCAATATTAACTCATGTGTTACTTTTAAATTATCCTATAAAATTTTTAATAAATTAAATCAGTGATTGAAATTATGATATTTTAAAAGAGAACTTAAGTCTACAATTTATACTTACTATTCTTATCTTGATGATCGATCACATAATATGATTCAAAACATTGATCAATAAACTTCTTACACTTTTTTCTCAAAAGTTATCTCTCTAATAGTATGGATTATAAAAACATTCTAGCTAGCATTCCCAAAAAATCAAACTTTAAAAAGAGAAGTAATGAGGATGTGTTTCTAAATAAGAATGATCAAGATAATGTGGTTCATGGCATAGAGAAACCATCTCAGAAAATTATCTTAACCCAACAAAGAGAGCAGAGACAAATCATGAGACTTATCAAAAGTCCACAAAAATTATTGAACTATCTACCTAAGTGTAATGTGATCTTTTTACCCTAAGTAAGAGAATTAGATTTGTCAAGATTTTTATTTGGGAACTATGACCTGAAAGCATTGGTAACTATAATATACTTCAATCACGTTCATCAAATAGATGGATTGTATTGAAACATAGGATCCAATATTTCACTAAGAGAAACCAAATCTAAATGTAAGTATAAAAAGTGATGTCCATTGATTTGTAGCTCCTTCAAATCAATATTAAATATTTCACGTATATTCTTCAAAATTTTAATAAAGATTAAGAAAGTAGTGTAAATGTTAATGCACTTGATGATCAAAACAAGATCTATAACAAAGTCCCATTTGATTATAGATCTTATCCAGTAAGTGATTTTATCAACATAGTTTAAGAAACAAATAAAATAAAGGCATTAATTCAAATTTTGTATGATGGAAGCAAAATTCCAATTGATAATTCATAAAATGCTAAAATAAAGGAGAGAAACCATGGTAGATAATGGTTTAAGTTTCAATTGGTACACCAAAAAGTTCCATTGTAGTCTTGGATTTTATGAAGAAGGTATAGATTATACAAAAACAATTATTAAAGTATGTGATGTCATTCAAAGAGACACTTTATAGTATTTCATATATCCTATTCAATCATATCCAAATAAAATACAAAGACTGGTTTACATAGTACCTGGTAATGAATCATACAACAAGTTACTTGGGTCATAACAATGTTGGGATATGACTTTGAGATCATCTAAAAGAAAAGAAAGGGGAATGTAGTGGTTGATTCACTATCCAAGAAGGATGAATCCATATAAACACTATTATGTTCCATATACATATTATAGGCAAATTAGGTGAAGGAAAAATTAGAATGGAATAATGATACACATACACATACTCTCATTTAGAAGCTTCAACGGGATCTAAATGTGTAAGAAAATTATGTATGGAAATAGGTGATGTATGATACAAGGATCAACTACACCTATGTAAGAACTCAACAATTAGGCAAAATGTTCTTGCAAAGCTACATGCTTCATCAGTTGGTGCGTACTCATGCTCCTTGAAAACTTATTATAGAATCACGCAAGAATTTTTTGGGAAGGTATCAAATGAGAAATCCATATATTTATGGTAGAATGCATAGTGTGTTATAAAATTAAGGGTAAGATAATTAAAACCCTGGGTCTTTTACAATCTCTTTCTATTCCTAGCCAAAAGTGGCAAGATATTTCCATAGATTTCATCACAAGGTTGTCCAAGTTTGAAGGGAAAAATGTTATCGTAGATAGACTCAACAAATATGCTTATTTTTATCCCTTGTCACATATTTTTGTAGTTGGTTTACCACATTTTTGGATTAATGTGATCTAATAATATATAATTTTCACATTATTCAAATCTTTTAACATTTTACAATATAGCGTTGATTTGAATTTAAAATCATAGTGTACTTGGATTATAACAACTTACTATTTATAGTAAACGACCTAAGGGATTTGGTAAATAGATTGTTACTATTTAATTGTGTAGGATTGAGACTATATGCAGGTGAAATAAATGGCTATAAATAGATCAATAGGCACCAAAATCATGAATATAAGTGTTTGGCTATCTTCTTTGAAGAGTTTGTAAGCTTTTGGGTTCTATTGTCTAACATAGGCATCTATTATTTACAAATTTGTCATGTGATTTTGTGACTCTTTATTTTATTACATAGGTTAGTGCACCTACTTATAAACTATCTTCCTATGTAACATCAAGTGCTTATTGTGCACACAAATCATGAGAACTTGTATTATTCTATTTGAAACCCTAGATATATTTTTGACACTAGGTTAACCTATTAAAATGGGGAAGATGAGTGGGTTGAGTTGGCTTCAACCATTCCCCAATCAATGGTTGAGTGTTTGCTATGTATCCAATTATCCAAGGAGGGAAATTAAACCACATGTAGTTCTTCATATTAGATGTATGTGTATAATAGCGTTTATTTGATGAATTAAACCTATAATCTATCTTTCAACACTTGACAATAGAAAACTTGACTCGGATTAGGTGCTTCAGACTTAGCTAGGGCCTACTCCTTGTGATTAATTTATGAATTAGGAATTTTATGGAAATCCATTTAAATGTGAAACTGTTAGAATAGGCTTGCATAATACTTGATTGATAATGATAAATATTTCTAGGTACTTTCCAAATAGATGCTAGATAAGGAAATAGGCTTAAACCTATTATGTATTTATATGGGAATATTTGGGTAATTTATCATGCAACCAAAATGTAAAAGATACAATTCAAACCATAAATATGATTCAAATTTTTAAAAAAATTATTACTTAGAATGGGGATAGGTCTTTTAAAGTGAGACACTTAAAAATTATGTAGGTGTCTAATTCTGATGGATTCATCAAAAGGCAGGAATATTGATCTAATGATCAAGAGATAACCTAAGTATGATAATTAACATGTTAATCATAGAATATGGAATTAATATACATGATTGATAAAAAAATTAGGAAGACCAAACCTATAGAGAGCATGTGGATAGAATAAAAGGGTGTACAAGAGTGATATTTATATACAAAATCCATACAAGGTGAAGGTAGGTCAAGACTGACATTTCCAAGTATCTAATACCAGATTTTAACATCTACAAATTCCTCTATTTCATCCTATAATTAAAGAAAAACAATTCTAGAGTAAAAATATAAAGATATGTACCTCAGTGTGTGCAACACACTTTGTCTGTAGAAAAAGGCTCCAAGTGTATAGTTTACTCCATGCAAACCTGAAATGAATGTGCAACAATAAATGTACATATGTGAAAAGAAATTTTAAATGTAAATTTTTAAACTTAAAGAGTAAGAGAGGATTACACTTGAAAGTGGGTGAATCGTGTTTCCTTGTGACTTGTTGGAGATGATGCTTCCTAATAAATCATTGGAGAATTGTGATTCATATTGAAGCATTAGATAATTAGGATTGATCATGCCTAAATGATTATGTACTAAGACAAGGGCCATGGGTTGGGAAAACAAATTCCCCAACCCTCATGAAGAGGGAGTAGTGTTAGGCCAATGAGAAATGTTTAACCTCAACAACACTACTCATTTAACATATATTGAACCTCAAGATGGAATGGTGAACCCATATTAAACTCATGTATGGTGAATTGACCATGACAAATGAACTTATAGATTCAAAATGTTCATTTCTTGATACCATCAATATCACATCAATGACATGCTCAAAAACAAAACAAAAAATCATAGTGTGCATGAACAATGTTCATGCCCCATAATCTTATCCAATTGGTATGTCATAAAATGTATATGCCACTTTGTCTTAAATTTTGGTATATCTGAAGACATGTAACTTATGTACCCTGAAAGATATGTCTATAAAAATGTATGCATATTCATTGCATATTCCCCCTTACTCTATGTCAATTTATAAATATTTATCACATAATCTAAACCAAACTAATAATATAAACTGAACTGAACTCTTTGAATCAACTAATATATCCCAAAATATGAACTATTTGTAAATAGGGGAATAAATCCCTATGACAAATCCCACTTATATGCCCCCCTTTAAAGGTGAAGTATGTAACATGTGAATTACTCATCTCAAAAGAAAAGAGTTAATTGCATCATGTTATATAGAAAGATATAAGATCATTTATAAATATGTGCTAATGTGTGGATACTATTTCATCATAGTATGAATATATCATCAAAGTGTTTATAAAACATGTAGTGTAAGGCATACAAGTGTCAATTTAAGATATATATATAGAAATTAGGTACACAATATTAATCATCTCTAATATAAATATTGAAATAAACTACATGGGAAGATGCATGATATGGATCATGGCACTGCATACAAGAAGGAAGGTGCATGATATGAATCATGGAAAGACAAGCTCAAAATATAATCCTAGATTTATCCAATCATAAGCACATAATGTCATTTCCATGACATGCACAATAAATCACACACAATAACACTCAATGTCACATAAGGAAAGAGCCACACATAATGGAAAATCAAATGTCACACAAAGAGAGAGTCACACATAATGGATAATCAAATGTTACACAAAGTAAGATCCATACACAATGAACAATCAAATGTCACACAATGCAAGAGCCACACATCAAGGCAAGGCCCAAACGAAGAAAGAGTAATGAAAAACTCACTCAATAAAAATTCATAAAAGAAGGCAAGATCCAAACAATTAAATTTTCATACAATTAAAATTAAATTAAGAAATGTCATTAACTAAATAAAGACCCAAGTAAAAAATATTCATACAATGAAAACTCAAAATCAATAAAAATCAATAAGAAAAGGACCAAAAAAAGAGGTATACAATGACACACTCAATAAAAATGTAAGACCAGGGAAACAACTAACTAGATCATAATCAATGATTAACTCATAGGAAATGAAATAACAACAATGAAATATAGAATAAGTCAAATTATTCTACACTATCAATCTCCTAGTAAAGTAGCATATCCTTGAAATGTAGCACTATAAATAATATAATCAAGAGCAAGGCATGTGTAAGCAATGCATGTAGCTCAACATGATAAATCGAAAGGTCATATAAAAATATAACCCATAATAATGCAGCCTATGGAATGATATGCCCCCAGTAGTGGCATGGCCCCTAGGTATAGGAACATCCTACATCTATGCATCCTTGTATCCTATATAGCCTATATGTCATAGATCTCACTCATACAAATTATGAAATACATGTGTGTATGGAAAAAGATTTGTAATCTACCAAACATATGATAAATAGCATACATGAATAATGTAAACTAGAAAAAATTTTGTGTTTAGGTCATGATTTTGATTTTTGGAATATTTTATTTTTTATAATATTTTGTTTATGTAAAAATGCTAGCCAGTTATCCCATCAAGGGGATAGTCACATGTGGGTCTTGTATCAAACATGGGAATGGTCACCTATTGTGAGTGAGTAGAATCATATGTATTTGTATATGAATCTGAGTAATGATCTTGTGTTTTAATGTAAACATCATCATCATCATCATAAATCATAGGATCTTATGTATGAATAGTAACTCTAAGGAGTATAATATCCATTATATAGTAGGAAAAATGTGTGCATGTGTTAACTATGGAACACTCTGAACTATTTTTAGCATTAGCTTAGGATGAAATGCATTAAATAATGGTTGTTGTGAGTCCTGAATAACCCTTCAATGTAATGGTATTGAATCATTGGTCATCTAATAAATTCAACTACCTTCCTCTAAATCGTCTATGAATTATGAACCTGAATAGGTTGTATAACTAATTGTGGTGGTGTTGGTGGAGGAAGAAATACCTTTGGTTGAATAAGATACTCATACTGAATACCTTAAACTATGAAGACCCTAATTCTATGTATATACTTCATATATTTGGTCATCTAATAAATTCAACTACCTTATTCTAAACCATTTGTGTAGTATGACCCTGAGATAGGTTGTATAACAAATTGTTTTAGTGTTGGTACTCATATGAATACCTTCTTATAAACCATCTATGTAGTATAAACCTGAATAGGATACTCATATGGATACATGAAGCTATGAATTCCCTACTTTTAAGTATATAATTCATACATCTATGTACTAAAGATGGTACTACATAACTTATGTATCCAAGGGTGTCTTAATAAAATGTCAAATATCAGTGTAATTGGTAAAACTAAAACTAAAGTAAAAACTACTATGGGACCCACCTTAAGTGGTAGAATAGTGTGCCCAAGAGGGTTTTATTTATTTCCATCAAATCCTTTGACTATATTTGTTGTATCCATTAAATCCTCATGTGTATATCCAAGAGTGTGAAGAAGTATCATAGTACAAATGTTTTCACTTGAACCATTGTCTACCATGACACTATGTATAGGTTCTGAATTGATGTAAGCTCATAAAATTAATGAAGTAGGATCACCATCCAAAATATTATTGTCATCAAATGTAATTGTAGGTCATTGTATAGATATTCTTGTAGGTGTACTAGTAATATTATCCAATGGATCCCAATATGTCTATGGAGGAGGATGTGCATTGTATGTCATATGTACCTCAAAAATAACCTTAGTTTATGTTACAATATGATTAGGAAGGGAGCATAAAATATATTAAACGTTAAATTCCCATTTAGATATGCTTCTAAATCATTCATAGGTGTGTTGAGCTTAATCATAAGATTCTTAATCTTATGCCTTAGCACCAAGGATCTATTTTTAGAATGCCCTTCACATCTATGATAATCACAATATGCATTACTATCATGTCCCTTACATAGATTCCTACTCAAATCAACATATTTGTGAAGGGGGGCGATAGGTGGGTTAGGGGTGGTGAGATATGAAGTTTCACTCAAGTAATTTTTACGAAAGCTTATGAGGATGTACAGGTAATCATGAAAAAAGTATCCATTATTGATTAGATAAGACAAGCTGATTAGTAGGTTGTGACACTAGATTAGCTATTATTTTTGCCTCATTCTTAGTATCATTATTTTGACCTTGTAAATTATTTTACTTTGAAACTTTGTAGTTGAAGTGGTTGGAGCATTAGGCACATAATTTAGCTTATTCAAAAATATGATCTTAACTTCTTGATCATTAATTGTATGACATAATTCATCAAATGATTTGAATCTCTTGAATATAACTAACTCATGAAGAGGGGAAAGCATTTTTTTATTTTTTATTTTTTTATTTTAGAAATCATGGTCATATGTCAAATCACATAGTCACTTATTGATTCATTAGGTCCTTACTTAAGTTTTACAATTTGAGCATAAAATAATTTTTCACTGATATTGATCAAAAATATTGATAAAAACTGATTGGCCAAAGGATTGAATGCCTAAATTGATTGGAATGGGAGGTCATTAGGCCAATGCAAAGAATATTCCTTAAGGATTCATATAAATAACTTAGTCAATAACTTGTCATTGGAGGCATAATCTAAATATGCTACAAAAAAGGCTCTTAGGTGTTGCTCCGGATCACATTTACCATAATAAAATGTAAACTTAGGAGCTATAAAACACATAGGTAAGGGTTAAGTTGAAATCTCAAGGGTTAATGGATTATTAAGTAATGCATGAGTATTTATGGATTGAATAACTCTAGAAGCACCATGTTCTAACTGTAACATGTTAGCCTGGATATTTATTATAGTCTACACATAGTAGTCATGGGTGTTGATGTCACATGAGTAAACATATTAAAATTTACATAATTTAGCTATGTAGGAATAAGAATAGTAATCTAATAAAAACCTTGTGTTTCCCCCACACTATGGGTGGGCATCACTAGTGTATCCAAAGGTGTAAACATGTGAATAGTAGAAATTTTAGTAGTATGAACACCTATGGTAGAATCAATACCTCCATAAGGCATATTAGGATCAATGAGGGGTTCATATTGTCATTAATCAGATGCAATAACCGTATCTTTTTTTGTAATATTAAATTATAGGATTAACTTTAAAACCTTATCCAAGTCATGAGGGTGTTGATGAATTCAATTTCAAAAATTATACAATGATTTAACTTGTATGAGATCCACCCTGTTAAGATCATAATGATTGATTCTATATTTTTAATGATTATTATCTTGGTTAGCATTCTCTATATCAAACATTTAATTACCAACATTGTGATCATCTACCTATATTTATTTGTTAGTAATATTTGCATTAAAAGAAGAAGGATGAATGATTTTTCTTCTCATTTATTTTATCCATTTTATATGGGACCAAAGGAATTTGATTATGCTTAATATGGACATCATTTAATTTAGCACTTTGCCTTATAGAAACCAGGGAAATAACCTTCTTAGATGGCATAGAATTAAATCATGAAAATAATGCAAAAGGATAGGGCCAAAAAGAAAAATATTTTAATAGAAAAAATAGAAAACAAACATGAAACCCTAAAACAAAAGACTTGAAACCCTAGAAAGAAGGATGAAACCCTAAGAAAATACCTAAGGTTTGACGTGATCAATAAAAAGTGAGTTCACCAATATGTTTTACCTTATTTTTGGATTAATGTGATCTAATAGGATAAAACTTTTGGATTATTCAGATTATTTAATGTATTACAATATAAAATTGATTTAAATATAAAAGTAGGGTGTACTTGGATTATTTTAACTTACTATTTATGGAAATTACCTAAAATATTTATATACTTAGCTTGTTATAATTTTGTTCAATATTGAGACTATATGCAGGTGATAAAAATGGCTAGAAATGGATCAAAAGCAATCAAATCAAGAAAAAGAGTATTTGGGCATGCCTAAAAAAGTCTATTAGCCTCTAAAGACTATTGTCTAACACATTCATCTACTATTTCTATATTTATCATGTGAATTTGTGCTTTGTTGTTTTTCCATAGGGTGTTTCATCTATTTATAAATTATCTTCTTATGCAATATTAGGTGCTCATTGTGTGCACAAATCAATAAATTTTGTCTCTTTCTCTTTAAAATTAGATCTACACTTTTGACACTAGGTTAACCTATAAAAATAGAGAATAGATTTGGGTTGACCTGACCTTAACCACTCCCCAGTGAATGGTTGAGAATTTCATACATATCTAATACTCCAAGGAGGGAAATCTAGACAAGTGTTATTCTTGCCATTAAGTGTATGTGTGAAATAATTTTCCTTGTATGAATGCAACCTATAATCTATCTTTCAACACCCGATAATGGAAAACCTGGTTTGGCTTAGGTGCTTCAAACTTTGCTAGGGCCTACTCTTTGTGTCTAATTGATAAATTGGGAAGTTTAGGGTAATCCCTTTGAATGTGCATGTGTTAGAATATGATTGATCAATAATTACTCAATAATTTATTGATTATGTTAGATAGTGCTAGATACTTTCTAGATAGATGTTATATATGAAAATAGGCTTAGATCTATTATGTATTTATATGGGTCCCTTCAGGTAGTTTCTCATGACACCAACATGAGAAACATATGGTTTGACCCATGAAGATGATTTGAATTTGAAAAATAATTATTTCTTGGCATGGGGATAGGTCTATTAGAGTTAGACACCTCCAAAATTCTACAGGTGTTTGAGTCTGACAAATTAATTTAAAAGGAAAGAATGTTAATATTATAATATAGATATAATCTAAGTATGATAATGAATAGGTTAGGCATAGACTATGGAAGTCTTACAGTTAATTAATAGAAACTCAAGAAGGTCAGATCTATAGAGAACATGTGCATAAAAGAGAAGGACATACAAGATCTATATTTGTATGCAAGTCATAAAAGTTGAATATAGTTCAAGATTGGAATTATCATGTTTAATATTATATTTTAGTGTCTACAATAATAAATTACATTATCAACAAATTTTATGAATACAAATTGAAAGCTACATGGGACCCCAAGATTATAGTAAGTGATTGTGATAATGTGTTTACTAAAAAAAAATTGGACTGGTTTATTTTCCTACTTGGTTACTTATGTGGCTCATATCTCCTCATATCACCCCTAATCTAATGGAAAAACTAAGGTGGTCAAAAAGTGTTTTGAGGGTTATCTCTAATGTTTTCCTTTAGATAAACATGAGAGATGGGTTGAATGGTTGTCACTATTATAATGGTGGTATGACACTTATTTCCATACCTCATCCAAAATGTCTCCATTCTTGTCATTTTATGGGTACCAACCACCATCCATCAAGAAGTACTCTTTACTCTCAAAGAGAAATTGGCAGTGACACATAATTGAATGAAGTGGTGAATAGATGAACACTACATGGAAATAAATTTTGATGTATGAGATTGATTTTTTGTGTGATTACATCCATATAAGCATATGTTCTTAAAATAGTAGGTGACCTTGAAATAATAAAATAAGGATAAAAATATTTTGCCTAAGTATTGTGGACCTTATTAGGTCTTGCAAAAGGTTGACAGTGTAGCATACAAACTAGAATTACCTTTTTCAATAAAAATACATTTGATCTTCCATGTTTCCTTCTTGAATAAGGTCATTGGAATAAAAAATTCAACCCAAACATAGTTACCATATGTTGATGAGGATGGAATAATTATTTTAGAACTTGAGAAAATCTTCTAGACACACAAATAGGTTGTGGACAAGGGTTTTCGATCAAGCGGAATGATTTAGGCAATGAGGATGTGACATGAGAGGATGAAACACTCCTACAAGAACATCTAGATGTTTTCAATGTTAAGGACAACATTGGTTTCAATGGTAGAGGCATGTTATGCCCTTAACTCATAGTGTTTATTAGGAAATGTGTAGCTAACTTTTGACTAACATAAATTATTAATTTAATCATATGATAATTTTTATATCTCCATATTGGTAGTAGTGTTGGCCTATGGAGTATCCATAGCCTAAGTAGGGTATATATAGGAGGTAATGATTAGTATTAGATCATCTTATTACAAATTTTATTCTTATTATAAGGTTGTGGAAATTTACCTCATAAAGTGGCTCATTCATATAGTTCTAGTATTTTTATTTACTTACAATCATCTTATGTGGATCTACTCTCTTATGACCTTATTATTGTGAGTTATTTTTATTATTCTACTCTTTATATTTATATTGAGATCCATTTTAGTGATTCTACTTTATCTATCTAAGTAATTTTATTACAAGGGGACATATGACCCATTTATTTTACCCCTTTAATATTTCAATTCACATGGAGGTACATAACATATTATCCCTTGCTCCCACATTCAGAAGAAATCACAAGATAATACAACATAGATTTTGAGGCATGGATTTCACAAAGATATCTTCTTAGTTTTTGCATAACTAGGTGTATTTGTCCATATTATCATCACTCTTTCATTTCACTAGTTACTTGTGTGTTTTTAGGTTATCAATTCATATTATGCTCTTATTGGTATGTGTTTCCTAAGTTTTGGACCTTGTTTGCTTCCTCTTTATATGGTATTCTCTTTCTTCCAAAATTTTTCTCTTCCTTTTATTTTATACTATTTTTTTGGTATTTTCTAAGACCATAGTAGTACGGTCCTAGCTGACCATGAACATACTACTACATTCTTGGTCCTCTATTTTGTGTGGGTTCTTTTAACCCTTATTTTGAGTCTCCCAAGGTTTTTGGTCATTCTTCATTAGCTTTTTCCACCCATTGTGTGTCATCTTGTGCATTAATATGATCTTGATTTGAATTTGAGAAGCCTATAAATAGATAAGTGGGTTAAAGTATATAATAAAAGTGACATACACATGAATGAGATGAGAGTGACAAGTGGATTGAAAGTAAGATTTTAGCATCTATTGAAAAATTAAAATTGAAGTGTTAGAGAGTAATTTTATTTAAGATTGGAATCTTCATATTTCATTGTGTCATTTATTCATACTTATGAAAGGCCATCTAGGGATAAATGCTTGCATCCATGATGCTTGTTGAAATGCATTGAGTGTTGTTTTCCAACTTGTTAAAGAATAGGGACTTGATAATAATTGAGGGATAATAAATGCCCCTAAATTACTCCCCCATTTTTTAAGGTTTTGAAAGGTGTTGTGAGTTGATTAAGGTTTCAAGAAAGAAGATCAATGTCCTAGAGATAATGTGAAATTTTGGAAAATTGAGCGAGGTATTCAAAGCCCAAGAGTAAATGAATAGGGTTGTCATAGTTGTTTCATAAAATACTATAGTTTCAAAGAATGCATTAGTGTGGTCTTGGTAGTGCCAAGAAACAAGTGTGTTCTCGATCAAAATCTAAAATTTCTCTTTTCATCACAATTTTTTGGGTTTTTATGCATTTCTATCTAGATCTATTTCCATCTATTTTCACCTTCCAACTATCTACATATAAATGTAAAAAAATTATATTCTTTTCGAAACCCTCTCTTTGCACATTTCAATTATTCTAGAATATTCCTTATTGCAATTAAGTTTGTTTTGTATTATTATATTAGAATAAATATGAGTAGATTTGAATTACATGTGTTTATAAGTAGATGTAATATTTTTTTATATAAAACCACTTTACCATATTACATAAAACACTTTATTTAGTAGGCATGTAATTTATAGCTTTGGAAGAGCTATGCTGAAATATTTTCCATATATTCTCTCAAAAAATTTACATGTCTCTTCTTTCTCTATCTTTTTTTTTTTTTTTCTGATCTAATAATAATTAAATATTGCAGTATTAAAATATTGATCGATACAACATTATTATTGTTCAAGAAGCTACTAAATTCTATGTTAGTTAAATTCTTTTTATCAAATTTATATATCTACAATATTTTTAAAAAAATCAACCTATAATAATATAAAATGTTCTTAAAAGTGACTCTATTTCACCAAATCCAATGAATTGAATATATATATATATATATATATATATATATATATATATATATATATATATATATACATATATATATATACATATATACATATACATATACATATACATATACATATACATATACATATATACATATACATATACATATACATATACATATACATATACATATACATATACATATACATATACATATATATATATATATATATATATATATATATATATATATATATATATATATATATATATATATATATATATAAAACTTAGTCAACAACTTGTCATTGGAGACATAATCTAAACATGCTACACAAAAGGCTCTTAACTATTGCACTAGATCACATTTACCATAATAGAATGTAAACTTAGGATCTATGAAACACATAGGTAAGGGTTAAGTTGAAATCTCAGGGGTTAATGGATTATTAAGTAATGCATGAGTATTTATGGATTGAATCACTCTAGAAGCACCATGTTCTAACTATAACACGTTAGCCTGGATATTTATTATAGTTTACAAATAGTAGTCATGGGTGTTGATGTCACGTGAGTAAACATATTAAAATTTACATAATTTAGCTATGTAGGAATAAGAATAGTAATCTAATAAAAACCTCGTGTTTCCCCCACACTATGAGTGAGCATCACTAGTGTATCCAAAGGTGTAAACATGTGAATAGTAGAAATTGTAGTAGTATGAACACCTATGGTAGAATCAATACCTCCATAAGGCATATTAGGATCAATGAGGGGTTCATATTTTCATTAATCAGATGTAATAACCGTATCTTTTTTTGTAATATTAAATTATAGGATTAACTTTAAAACCTTATCCAAGTCATGAGGGTGTTGATGAATTCAATTTCAAAAATTATACAATGATTTAACTTGTATGAGATCCACCCTGTTAAGATCATAATGATTGATTCTATATTTTTAATGATTATTATCTTGGTTAGCATTCTCTATATCAAACATTTAATTACCAACATTGTGATCATCTACCTGTATTTATTTGTTAGTAATATTTGCATTAAAAGAAGAAGGATGAATGATTTTTCCTCTCATTTATTTTATCCATTTTATATGGGACCAAAGGAATTTGATTATGCTTAATATGGACATCATTTAATTTAGCACTTTGCCTTATAGAGATAAGGCAACTAACCTTCTTAGATGGCATAGAATTAAATCATGAAAATATGCAAAAGGATAGGGCCAAGAAGAAAAATATTTTAATGGGAAAATTAGAAAATAATCATGAAACCCTTAAAAAAAAACTTGAAACCCTAGAAAGAAGGATGAAACCCAAAAGAAATACCTAAGGTTTGACATGATCAGTACAAAGTGGATTCACCAATATGTTTTACCTTATTTTTGGATTAATGTGATCTAATAAGATAAAACTTTTGGATTATTCAGATTATTTAATGTATTACAATATAAAATTGATCTAAATATAAAAGTAGGGTGTAATTAGATTATTTTAACTTAATATTTATGGCAATTATTGAAAATATTTATATACTTAGCTTGTTATTATTTTGTTCAAGATTGAGACTATATGCAGGTGATAAAAATGGCTAGAAATGGATCAAGAGCACTCAAATCAAGAAAAATATTATTTGGGCCTGCCTAAATAAGTCTATTAGCCTCTAAAGGCTATTGTCTAACACATGCATCTACTATTTCCAGATATGTCATGTGAATTTGTGACTTGATATTTTCCATAGGGTGTTTCATCTATTTATAAATTATCTTCTTATGCAATATTAGGTGCTCATTGTGTGCACAAATCAAAAAAAAATTGTCTCTTTCTCTTTAAAATCAAATCTACACTTTTGACACTAGGTTAACCTATAAAAATAGAGAATAGATTTGGGTTGACCTAACCTTAACCACTCCCCAATGAATGGTTGAGAATTTCCTATGCATCCATTACTCCAAGGAGGGAAATCTAGACATGTGTTGTTCTTCCCATTAAGTGTATGTGTGAAATAATTTTCCTTGTATGAATGCAGCCTATAGTCTATCTTTCAACACCTGATAATGGAAAACCTGGCTTGGCTTAGGTGCTTCAAACTTGGCTAGGGCCTACTCTTTGTGTCTGATTGATAAATTGGGAAGTTTAGGGTAATCCCTTTGAATGTGCACATGTTAGAATATGATTTCTCAATAATTACTCAATAATTTATTGATTATGTTAGATAGTGATAGATACTTTATAGATAGATGTTATATATGAAAATAGGCTTAGACCTATTGTGTATTTATATGGGTCCCTTTGGGTAGTTTCTCATGAAACCGACATGAGAAACCTATGGTTTGACCCATAAATATGATTTAAATTTGAAAAATAATTATTTTTTGGTATGGGGATAGGTCTATTAGAGTTAGACACCTCCAAAATTCTACAGGTGTTTGAGTCTAACAATTTAATTTAAAAGGAAAGAATTTTAATATTATAATATAGATATAATCTAAGTATGATAATGAATAGGTTAGGCATAGACTACAAAATTTTTATAGTTAATTGATAGAAAATTAGGAAGGTCAGACCCATAGAGAACATGTGCATAGAAGAGAAGGATGTACAAGATCTATATGTGTATGCTAAAGTCATACAAGTTGAATATAGTTCAATATTGGAATTATCATGTTTAATATTAGATTTTAGTGTCTATAATAACAAAGTACATTAGCAACAAATTTTATGAATATAAATTGAAAGCTACATGGGACCCCAAAGATTATAGTAAGTGATTGTGATAATGTGTTCACTAAAAAAATTTGGACTGGTTTATTTTTCTGCTTGGCTACTTATGTGGCTCATATCTCGTTATATCACCCCTAATCTAATGGAAAAACCAAGGTGGTCAAAAAGTGTTTTGAGGGTTATCTCTGATGTGTTCCTTTGGATAAACATGAGAGATGGGTTGAATGGTTGTCACTATTATAATGGTGGTATGACACTTATTTCCATACCTCATCCAAAATGTCTCCATTCTTGGCATTTTATGGGTACCAACCACCATCCATCAAGAGGTACTCTTTAATCTCAGAGAGAAATTGGCAATGACACATAATTGAATGAAGTGATGAATAGATGAGCACTACACCAAAATACATTTTGATGTATGAGATTGATTTTTGGTGTGATTACATCCATATAAGCATATGTCCTTAAAATAGTAGGTGTCCTTGAAATAATAAAATAAGGATAAAAATATTTTGCCTAAGTATTGTGGGCCCTATTAGGTCTTGCAAAAGGTTGACAGTGTAGCATACAAACTAGAATTACCTTATTCAACAAAAATACATCTGATCTTCCATGTTTCCTTCTTGAATAAGGTCATTGGAATAAAAACTTCAACCCAAACATAGTTACCATAGGTTGATGGGGATGGAATAATTATTTTATAACTTGAGAAAATCTTCTAGACACACAAATAAGTTGTGGACAAGGGTATTTGATCAAGTGGAATAATTTAGCTAGTGAGGATGTGACATGAGAGGATGAAACATTCTTACAAGAACATGTATATATTTTCAATGTTAAGGACAACATTGGTTTCAATGGGAGAGGCATGTTATGCCCTTAACTCATAGTGTTTATTAGGAAATATGTAGCTAACTTCTGACTAACATAAATTATTAATTAATCATATGATAATTGTTATATCTTCATATTGGTAGTAGTGTTGGCCTATGGAGTATCCATAGCCTAAGTAGGGTATATATAGGAGGTAACGATTAGTATTAGATCATCTTATTACAAATTTTATTCTTATTATAAGGTTGTGGAAATTTACCTCATGAAGTGGCTCATTCATATAGTTCTAGTATTTTTATTTACTTGCAATCGTGTTATGTGGATCTACTCTCTTATGCCCTTATTATTGTGAGTTATTGTTAGTATTCTACTCTTTATATTTATATTGAGATCCATTGTCATGATTCTACTTTATCTATCTAAGTAATTTTATTACAAGGGGACATATGACCCACTTATTTTACCCCTTTAATTTTCCAAGTCACATGGAGGTATATAACATATTATCCCTTACTGAGGCCCTAAAGGACCGTATTCAGAAGCTGAAATTGGAGCCCTGAAGGACCGTATTCAGAAGCTGGAGAAGATTTTTTCCAAAGGACTTCGGAATACAATTCTGTTGAACATGTATATGCTGGAAGTGGTGGGTAATACTGGGCATGCTGATAATGCAGAGAATGAGAAACTTAATGATCTTATCAAATCAATAGTTATGTAAGGGGAGTCCTCTCTGACTCTGTTCTTTCCGTTTCTTGTGTTTTGTTTCTATCTGTTGTTCTCAGCTAGTGTCATCGTCTCTCTGAAGGCATATTTTGTTTGTTTGCCTTCTTGTCTTTTTTGATTGTAAAGGGTTCGGCCCTTGGTTTGCCACCTTACCTTATCAAAAACATATTATCCCTTACTCCCACATTCAGAATAAATCACACGATAATACAACATAGATTTTGAGGCATGAATTTCACAAAGATGTCTTCTTAGTTTTTGCATAACTAGGTGTATTTGTTCATATTATCATCACTCTTTCATTTCACTAGTTACTTGTGTGTTTTTAGGTAATCAGTTCATATTATGCTCTTATTGGTATGTGTTTCCTAAGCTTTGGACCTTGTTTGCTTCCCCTTTATTTGGTCTTCTCTTTCTTCCCAGATTTTTCTCTTCCTCTTATTTTATACTATTTTTTTGGTATTTTCCAAGACCATAGCAGTGCGGTCCTAGCTGACCATGAACATACTACTACATTCTTGGTCTTCTAATTTTTATGGGTCCTTTGACCCTTATTTTGGGTCTCCCAAGGTTTTTGGTCATTCTTCATTAGCTTTTTCCATCCATTGTGTGTCATCTTGCGCATTAATATGGCCCTAATTTGAATTTGAGAAGCCTATTAAAAGATAAGTGGGTTAAAGTATATAATACAAGTGACATACACATGAATGAGATGAGAGTGACAAGTGGATTGAAAGTAAGAGTTTAGCATCTATTGAAAAATTAAAATTGAAGTGTTAGAGAATGATTTGATTTAAGATTGGAATCTTCATATTTGATTGTGTCATTTATTCATACTTATGAAAGGCCATCTAGGGATAAATGCTTGCATCGATGATGCTTGTTAAAATGCATTGAGTGTTGTTTTCTAACTTGTTAAAGAATAGGGACTTGATAATAATGGAGGGATAATAAAGGCCACTAAATTACTCCCTCATTTTTTAAGGTTTTGAAAGGCATTCTGAGTTGATTAAGGTTTCAAGAAAGAAGATCAATGTCCTAGAGATAATGTGAAATTTTGGAAAATTGAGCGAGGTATTCAAAGCCCAATAGTAAATGAATAGGGTTGTCATATTTGTTTCATAAAATACTATAGTTTCAAAGAACGCATTAGTGTGGTCTTGGTAGTGCTAAGAAAGAAGTGTGTTCTCGATCAAAATCTGAAATTTCTCTTTTCATCACAATTTTTTGGGTTTTTATGCATTTCTATCTAGATCTATTTCCATCTATTTTCACCTTCCAACTATCTACATATAAATGTAAAAAATTTATATTCTTTTTGAAACCCTCTCTTTGCACATTTCAATTATTCTAGAATATTCCTTATTGTAATTAGGTGTGGTTTGTATTATTATATTAGAGTAAATATGGGTAAATTTGAATTACATGTATTTATAAGTAGATGTAATATTTTTTTAATATAAAACCACTTTACTATATTACATAAAACACTTTATTTAGTAGGCATGCAATTTATAGCTTTGGAAGAGCTATACTGAAATCTTTTCCATATATTCTCTCAAAAAAATTACATGTCTCTTCTTTCTCTATCTTATTTATTTTTCCGATCTAATAATAAATAAATATTGCAGTGTTAAAATATTGATCGATACAACATTATTATTATTCAAGAAGCTACTAAATTCTATGTTAGTTAAATTTTTTTTATCAAATTTATATATCTACAATATTTTAAAAAAAAATCAACTTATAATAATATAAAATGTTCTTAAAAGCGACTCTATTTCACCAAATGCAATGAATAGAATATATATGAATAACGTGTTTAGGCATAAATATACCTACATATTTATTTATAAAGGAATGAAGAAGAGTTTGTTTCCATCTTGGATTGTCTAATCCACTTCACACTCATTTGCATGCCATTGTTGACCTACTAGCCTCACGTCATCGTCTTACAACAAACTCAAAGTCAAAGTCATAGTCAAAAAAAAAGGTGAGACGAATCTCCGCATGGTAAACGGTCATGGCACGGCAATGTCTCGGTGTCATTTTCTCAAATATATCTAACAAATCATGACCAATATATGGCTGCTATTAACAATTGGATTTGAGTGGGATTTAGCCACATACGCGTCCAAATATAATATATGTTGGTAAGGGGTTCTACTTTTATAACATATCTGTAAATACATATAAGTAAAGGAGAGAGTTTTGATGCGGATCTTTCACACTGATATAGAGTTAATTAATATTATTTAGTTAAAGTAAAGAAGCAACAAATTTAAATATATTAACCATCAATTTTATAGTCAACAAGAAAGATTATAATAAAAAATAACCGTGAGAAATTTATTAAAAGAATGTATTGCCACAAATTTCAATCATTTTCAGCCAAAAATCGGCTTAAAGGGAGTCAAATATCTAATAGGGTGCCATTAGCAAAATAGAATGTTGAGAGCTATCAGAGAAGACACAATAACATATCAGCGAATTGTTGGGGTCAGTGTTCTCTTGCGACAAGAGAGAATGCTCCATTGGATTCCTTCTTTCACCATATCTTCAGCATTGGATCTCAGACTTTCTACTTCCATCCTTCGTCCTTTCTTTTTGCCAATTGTGTCCAAGGGTGCTTTGAGCTTCGCTTGTAGAGAGAGAGGGGGGGAAACAAAATGAGCCAATGGGTTGGAAAGGGCAAGGGGCGCCATCGGATCAACTTCTCTCTGAATGGAGACCAAATTAGTCAGGGAGGCTTCCTAGGTGGAGGACGAGGATGAGAATAACCCAACACCCTATAGAAGATGCCATGATTACGCTATAAAAAGACCTGATCAGGGGCCCATTCTTTCTTTCTCCAAACCAAACGAGAGTGAGGGTCACTGAAATCACCCTTAGAAGAGCCCCTGATAGTTCAGTGGCCAATGAGATGGCAATGGAAGCATCTGAACAGAAGGCCTTCAAAATTAAGTTATTGGATTCAAGAGCCATGAGAAGAGCACAAGCGAACTGAATGTCAAAGAGGTTTGGAGATGTCCACAATCATGAAAACTCTCACGAATCTCTTCTCCAATGAATCCTTGTCCAGCTTCACAAATGAACCCACCTAGTTAATCAACATCGCAATGTGTTCTTCTTTCCTCATAATGAGTGGGATATTGTAAATCCTGATCCATGGGGTGTGTGGGGGTGGCCCGCTATCATCTCTGCTTTTGCAAGATCAAAGAACAGAGTCCGTAGAGAGAAGAAGACCCCGAATTTGCCAACAAACCAAGGACCCGAAGACCAAACGAAGTCATGATCAGAAGAGTATTAAAAAAAAACATGGTTAAGCAGGATGAAGGAAGGATCTTGCATAGAACCCCACACATTCTTAGCCCAATTCCCCAGGTCAGAGGTTGAGAGTGGGGAACCCACACATTTACCAAATAAAGATGCGTTGCTTATCTCCAAATCTATATCCATGATGGCCTGGTCAGAAAACTCCAGTTCGAGGATTTCATTGGAGGACATAGGTAGATCTCCCAGCAAAAAGGGAGGGGAAAAATAATTCAAAGCAAGGGTTGAAGGAGATTTGGGGCCTACTTCAATATTAATGTAGACTTATAAAAATGGTTTATATATATTTATTAGTTTTAAAATTATATGATTCTAAGATGTTTGTGTATTGATTGATTATTGATTTAAATTAGGTATTATTGATGCATTTATCGATTTTAGGTGGCCCTCACAACTTCCCTTGGTACCTTCTAGATGTCCTCTTCTCTCTCCTCCCTTTTTTCTCCCTCTTCAAACTATATGTCCAGAGCATCCCAACACTTTGTACATTGTAGAGAGCATTGACACACTTCTAGGTCGGTTAGTGTGGTTTCTTCCATCTCTTGCCCATATGGCCTTTGTTATATCTTTTTCACCTTTTTGATCATTCTATGTTGGGTTGGGTGGTAATAGGGTTTTAATTCCTTGGTGCATATGTTCAAGCTTGAGTCATTATCGACCATTATACCATTTTTTCCCTTACCATTTGTGAATTCTCTTATAAATATAGGGTCATTGTAAGAGCTATTACTTGAAATCTTCTCTCATTAAAACATAATTTAGGGAGATGTTTTCTTTCTCTTAAATGAATCAACCACACCAATAAAACCATCAAGTGTATTTTTTCCATAGTCTATAGACACATTATTGTACTTTCGGTTGTGTACCATATGGATATTTTCTTTGTCATTTGATTTATTGATGTGATGTCTTGGCGAAGATCTTGGGACATTTATGTTATTATTTTCCCCACCTGAATTTGATTGTTGTTAATAAGATCTTGTATTTGATACTTCAAAGTTATGCAAGCATTTATTGAATGTCTTTGGAATCTATGATAGCCACAAAATGCATCAAGGTCTTAAGATCTAGCCAAGCCCTTATTGTAGTTAGAGTAATCATATTGCATTAAATTAATTTCTCATAAGCTTGTTGTGGGCAATCATTAAGCTTAGTAAATTGTTTTTACCTTATTTGTTAAGTGAATATGAGTCTTCGAGATGGTAGTTCTATGACATTAACATCATTTCTATGATCATTCTTGGTTGGAATGTTATCATCATTGCTTTTAGTCCTTTGAGCTTGACTTGTTTGGAAATGTAGAAGCAATGGGAGAATACTTAAGGATATTTATATCTAAGAGCTTGCTTTCACCTTCTCTAATAGCAAAACAAATATCACTAAAAGAAGTATAAGAATTGAACAAAACCTTTTCTTTAATAATTAGAAGCAAACTATCAACAAACAGGTTTTGAATCTCATTATTAGGTGGTTTATAACTCATCATTGTATCCCCAATCTTAAACATAAGCACATAATCTCTATGTGTTCAATGGCTTCTTGTCTAATTTGATCTAATTCCACAAATGTAACCTTTCAACCAATATTGATTTGAAAATGAGCTGCGAAATTTTCAACCAAGGTTGTAAAAGAATGAAATTTATCTATATGGCAAGCCTTAAAACCAACCAAGTGCATAATCCTTCAAGCTCCTAGGAAATGTAGTTAATAATTTATCGTAATGATAAAAGTCTAAACATAAGGCATGAAATACTCCAATGTGATGAGAAGAATCTCCATTTCCTCTGAACAATTCAATCTTTGGAGCGACAAATCCCATTATAAATTGGATTCATGAGTGAAGGGGTTTAAGAGAATATCTTTATAAGTGACCTAACTGTTCGACCTTTTGTAATATTGAGAAAGAGTTTTGATCTGATTTTTCAAGTAACATAATGCATTCATCATGGTATTCATTTTTGGTTTTGGAATGGAAGTAAAAGTATAATAAGTTGGAATGGAATAAGTTTGTAATATAGAAGGATTAGTAACATGTGAAGCAAATTTAGGAATGTTAGAAGCAAATGTTTGTTGAGAAATAGAAGCAACATTAGCGATTAAATGATTTTGAGACATGAAAAAGAATATAAGCATGTTGAGAAATGGAAGGAACAATAGAAGCAATATGAAATGTGAGATGAATTGAGTAAGATTATAAGAAATTTGGGAAATGACTATATGAGAGGGTAAATTTTGATAATCAACTTCTTTCAATACATTTATAAGTCTAGGTATTTCATAAGGGTTGTTTATAACATATTTTTTAATATTCTCAACTCTATATTGTTCTTCTAAGTAAGATTATTGGTCAAAATATTATTTATTATTACTCTAATAATCATCTTGAGTGGTCTTAACATTCACATTATTATCATCATTGACATTCAAATAAGAAACATGATGCTTCACATGATAATATGTATCTAAACCAATATCATCCCCTATAGTTTGTGTTAGGGTATTCTCATGTTCTACAAATGATTCAATTACTTGAGGATTAATAGTTTGTTGTCCACATATAAATTCAAATCCATGTTTATTTAGCTCACTTTGTGTGAGGCTCACACTTTTTCTCTCATTAATTGTTTCTCACCAATCAAAATTTATTTTTTTATGATCATGAGAGCTTATGTAAATGGAACCAACATCAAATAAACCCATATCATTTGTATGTTGATAAAGACACCTAAAAATTGCCGCTAGTCATTTATTAGTCATTAAATTTCATATTTATAGGATTATACTTGTTGATTCTATGTTTAAATTGAGAATTATTGGCACATTTAATAACTTTAAATGGTCCTTACAACTTCTCTTGACACCATCTAGTTGTCATTTTTATTCCTTCATTTTTGGTCACATTCTTTCTTCCTTGTATAGAGAGTGATATCACACCTTAGACTTTTTTGAAGCATGTGATTAAGCTCTAGTCATTTCTAGAGTGCATTGTGTGATCATTGTAGGGGGCATTTGGCCCCTTGTACACCTTTCCTAAGTGACCCTCATCTTGTGTTTTTTTACTTTTTTACCATTCGATGTCATTTTTCATGCCAATATGATTTTAATTTGAAATTAAATCTCTCTAAATACATAAGCACCATAGTGCATTTAGGGATCTAGGATCAATCTAAGGAATTCAATAAGAATAAAGTGAAAGCTATAAAATTCATTATCTTGTTCACATGAATCTATTGAGCACCTAAAAACATATATAGATATCAAACATTCATTAGAGCATTCACTGTAGCACTAAATTTCATATTAGTGACACATTCAATTGCACTGGTTTGTCTGGTTAATGAATTGTTGTAGTTATTAGAATGTCATTTTCAATAGTGTACACCTTTGATGACCCTAAAAAATATAAAGATAGGTGAGTTATTCCCTAGTATAATATAAGCCCCAATACATATACTATTTTCCTTATGGTTTTCAAATTTAGCTGCACAATAAAGGAAAGATAAAGACACCCATTTTCTCAATGATCTAAGTGATGGCATAACATACGGAGCAATGTTTTTGGAACCTCAGATATAGTGGACACAATCATCAAAATAGATTTATGTGCCCAACATTTTTTGAGAATAAAAATTTATTCTCAAGGCATTGCCATGTTTGAAACTTGATAGTTTATACATCATTCTCTAGTCATTGCAAGTTTTTTTGTTCATATTGTTATTTTTTTATCACTATTTACCACTATTATATTTTTATGATTTTTACTCGACCCCTTGATTTTCAACATACATCTCTAAACCTTACAGTTGTCTTCATTTATCTAGTTTTAGAAATTAAATGACCTTGATTTACTATTTTAAACTTGTTTTAGGATTATTTAAATGTGTATGGGTGTTTATACTTCAATTAAATTGGAGTCCATTTATACATAATAAATTTTAGTGAACATGTATTATCTTGCATGTTCCTTACCTCTATAGATTTAAATCTTACTTCATGGTGTAGATAGGACTGAGTTTTCTTAGGGGTAATTGATTTGTTTTATATCTTAGGGTTTTATATTTCTTCAAATAATGATAAATATGAGATTGCTTATGGGTACTTGATGTGTTATATCACCTAGGGTTAGATCCTAATTTTCTTCACATGGTGTCAAATTTGAATTTACCTATTTTTCAAAGGTTTATTCCATCATAAATGGTTGTGGCATGGTAATATCTAGGTGTCATTTTCTTAAATATATTTAACAAATTATGGCAACCATGTGACCACTTTTGTCATTAAATTTGATATTTTACCCTATCCTACAAATTTTTTTATTCAAAGCTACTATCATCAAGGATAGCCCCTATTAAAATCAATATTTAAGTGGGATATAGACACATATCCAAACATAATATGTTGGACACTGTCAACTTTTTTTTTAAATATGTTATTTATATTTTAGAGATTCCCTTAATATTTTTGGTGAGAGGTTGTGCTCTTAAAACATATATGTAAATCCTAATAAGTTAATATAGTAATGTATACATATACAAATGGTCCATATTATTTATTAATTTTTAAATTATATCATTCTAGGATGTTTGTGTATTTGTCAATTATTGGTCCAAATTAAGTGTTATTAATGCATTTATTAACTTTTGATGTACCTACAACTTCCCCAACACCCTCTAGATGTCTTGATCTCTTTTTACCCTTTTAATCCCTCCTCAAGATCTGTGTCTAGAGCATCCCAATGCTATGTGCATTATATAGAGCATTTGGATGCTTATGGGCCCATTGATATGGTCCCTTCCAGCTCTTACCTATATGACCCTTGTTCTATCTTTTTCACCTTTTCAATTACTTAATGCCAGTTTGGGAAATGATAGGATATATTTATTTGGTGCATAAGTTCAATATTTATCCATTATCTACCATTATGCCATATTATAGTTTACCATTTATGAATTCCCTTATCAATAGAGGGTTGTTGTAAGAGTTATTACTTTAAATCTCTTTCTTGTCAAACACAATTATGGAGACACTTTCCTTCTCTAAATTGAATCAAACACACCAATACATCCATCAAGTGGACATGTTCCATAGTCCATTCACACATTATTATACTTTTATTTATCTATCATATTAACATTGTCTTTATCATTTGATTGATTGTTGTGACTTGATGAAGCTACTAATACATCTTTGTTATTACTTATTCCACCCAATTGAATATAATTATTTTCAATAAAATCTTATATTTGATGTTTCAAAATTTTCAAGCATTTATTAAATGTCCTTAGAATATATGATATCCAAATAATGCATTAGGGCCATAATATCTAAGCAAGGGTCTTTAAGGATCCAATTCCCTTATTATAAGTAGAGTAATCATATTACATATAATTGATTATTTCAAGGCTTGTCGTGGGCAGTCATTAATCTTAGTAAATAATGTATGCCCTCTTTTTTGAGTGAATATGAGCCTTTGAGATAGTTTTTCTGTGACATTAACATCATTTCTATGATCATTCTTAGTTGTAACACTACCATCATTGCTTCTAATCTTAAAACTTGACTTGTTTGGAAATATAGAAGCATTGGGAGAATATCTAAGTATATTAGCATATAAGAGCTTGATTTCACATTATCTAATAGAAAAATAAATCTCATTAAAATGAATATGATAATTGAACACAAGATTTTATTTTATAAATGGAAGTAAACTATCAATAAATAGGATTTAAATATCATTTTCAAGCAAATCATAACTCATCATTGTAACCGCAATATAAAACCTAAGCATATAATATCTAATGCTCTCATTGTATTCTTATCTAATTTGAGATAATTACACAAATGTATCCGTTTGACCAATATTTATTTAAAAATAATCCAATAAATTATCAACTAAGGTTGTAAAATAATGAATGCATCCACATGGTAAGGCATATAACTAATCAAGTGTTTAACCCTTCAGATTCTTGGAAATAGTTTATTTAATAATTTATTATCATGAAAAAAATTTAAACATGAGGCAAAAGGATCTAATGTGATGATGATAATCTCCATTTCCAATGAAGAATTCAATTTTTGGAGTGACAAATTCAATTAGAAATGGGTATGCAGGCACTTCATGAGCCAAAGGGTTTAAGAGAATATATTGAAAAGTGACCTAACTATTTGGCCTTTGAAAATATTAAGAAAAAGTTTTTATTTGATTTTTAAAGTCACAAATTGCATTAATTATGGTAGTCATTTTTGGATTTGAAATTTAAATAAAAGTTTAATAAGTTGGAATAGAAGAATTATACAAAATATAAAGATTAACAAGATGTGAAGAAATTTTAGGAAAGTCAGAAACAAATGTTTGTTGAGAAATATAAGGAACATTACCAAGTAACAAATTTAGAAACACATGATAAATAATAAAATCATGTTGGAATAACTTGATAAATAATAGGGATATGTTGAGAGATACAAATAATATAATAAGTAATAACATTTTGAGAAATTGAAGGAACAATAGAAGCAACATGAGGAGTAAGAGAAACTTGAGTAGGATTATAAGAAATTTAAGAAATGACTCCATGAGAGGTTAAATGTTGACATGCAAAATGTTTCAATACTTTTATAACTCTAGGTATTTTATTAAGGTTGTTTATATCACATTATGTAATATTCTCAATTCTATATAGGTCTTCTAGGTAACTTTTTTGATCAAAATATTCTTCAATTTGAATCCAATAATCAACTAGAGAGGTCTTAACATTCACATTATTGTCATCATTGACATTCAAATAAGAAACACGAGACTCTAAATGATAGTATGTATCTAAACCAACATCATTCCCTATAGTTTGTATAAGGGGTTTCTCATTTTATACAAAATAATTAATTAGTTGAGGAAAATAGTTTATTTTTCACATATGAATCCAAATCCATATTTCTCTAGCTTAGTTTGTGTGAGGCTAATAAAATTTATCTCATGAAAAGTTTATCTCGTGTCAAATTTTAATTTTACATAATCATGAGGTCTTAAGTAAAGGGAACCAATAATAAATACTCCCATGTCATTTTTATACTCATAAAGAAACCTAAAAATTACACCTAATCATTTATTAGTTGTTATATTACATTTTTAAAGGATGTTGTGTACTTATAAGTTCTTAGTTTAAATTGGACATTATTGACACATTTACTAAATTTTAGTGGTTCCTAACCTTCCCTCAACATCATCCAATTGTAATTTTACTTTACTACATATTTGATCACATTCTACCCTCCTTAGATGGAGAGTGATATCACACTTCATACTTGTTTGAAGCATGTAGTTATGATCCAAATATGTTTGAAGTATAATTTTACGATCCTAGAAGGGATCATTTTGGCCCTTACACCCCTCATTTTGTGTGACTCTCATCCCACATTTATCACTTTTTTACCATTGGATGTCAATTTTCATCTGAATAGGGTCCTAAATTGAATTTAAGACGTATGTGAATACACAAGCATCCTAGTGCAATTTAAGGATTCTTAAGCATTTAATAATAATAAAGTAAAATTTAGAGATTTCATTTTATTGCTCACACAAATATTTTGATCACAACATATAGGGAATTAAAACATTCATTCTAAAATTTATTTTAGTACTAAACTTAATGTTAATGATACATTAAATTGCATTGATTTGCTCAATTGATGAATTACTACAATTATTAGAGTGTTGTTGTCAATAGTTTACACCATTGAGGGGGGAAAATATTAGGATAGTTAAACTATTACATGGTATAATGTAGACCCCAAAATTATATTTATTTCATTATGCTTTTCAAATTGGACTACCAAATAAGGAAAAGATGAAAACACCCATTTTTCTAGTGATCTAAGTGGAGGTGAAAAAAACTAGGTAGGGTTTTTGGAGCCTTGGATCTAGAAAAGTGATGCAGGATCATCAAGAAACTCAATGCAATCAAGATTATTTGTTATTATTTTGTCTTAGTTTGGTGTTAAAGGCCTTATAGGGACCCAATAAGGGTGATATAGTCATTAAGAGTTCTTGTGGTAGGTATTCTTTGGCTTGGGAGAGTTTCCCACCCAAACTTAAATTTGAAAGTTTGAATCATGTTTTTAGATTTAAAAGGAGTTTTGTGATGTAGTAGGAAATCCAATGTTTGTATAAGGTCATTTATGGGTGTAGTTGGGTGTAGAAATGTTTTCCACATACATTTCATAATGAAGGTGGCATAAACCAAGAGTTATGAATGTAATCATTATGTCAAAGTAATTGTCATAAGAGGTGGTTATCCAAGAAAGTAGTTTCTTTTGTGTGTAGGAGAAATGGAACAAGTTTTTAGATAGTAGAGGTGGTATATTAAATAGATAGGATTCAAGTAGAAGTTAGGAGAGTTAGTTAGAAGTTAAGAAGAGGTACAGGTATAGAGGAGAGGAGGAGCAAGTAAAAGATGAAGAATTTTGTGCCCTATTCACAGTGATAATATAGACAATGTAAAAAAGAATAAAATAAAATGGAATTGCTTGAAGTGATATCTTTTTATATTTGTGTTGACATTGCCTTATAAATTCAAAATGATATGGTGAAGCCTTAAAACCTTTGGAGATAAGTATGTTATAGTCTAAGTTATAAATATTGGTGATTATGAAAAAATTCTATGTTTGTTTATTGAAAACTATAGTCTAGTGAAGAAAAAGTCCTCTCAAAGTGAAGGGTTGATGCAAAGGAATCTAGATAAGTCTTCAAAACATCATTACCTAGCTCATTAATCCAACTGGTCACAAGAATTTGAGGGTTTGGTCTTCATTTTCCATGTACAAGTTTACTCTTTCAATTAGCTCTTTGGGATTAAGGTATCTTTGAATCAAGTCCATATTTTATTGAACTAATTATAACATTTCTTGATGATATTTCATTCCCTCATGATAGTCACATTCAAAGTTTATTCACTCTTCTTTGATACTTGCTCTTTTTGGTTGTTCTAGGTTCCATCCCTTAGGTCTAAAGGACCAAAATAATAATGAGGAATCAATAACTTAGTATTTTGTCTTAAAAGATACTAAATACTCATATTATATCTGATCTAATTCCTTTTCAACTCTTGGATCCAACTTACCCTGTATTTCTTCTTTGTAAGCTTATTAGGTCCTTGCATGGCTTGTAGCCTTTCCTAAGCAACATTTATTTGTTTGAGAAATCATTTTGTATTTCCTGAAGGTATAAAAAAAAATATCTCCTTTTATCAACCTTAAACTCCCCATGAATTTTTATGACTCAATTCATTCAATTTCACCATCTACTAGACTCTTTTATTCCTTAACTAGCCTCTTTTAGGCCTAATTAGGTCTAAACACAACACAGTCCTTTGATAACTATACCATCTATACCCTTTTAAATAAAAAATAATGGGATTAATATTAAGCATGATGATTATGACCAAAATTAAAAAAATTACCTTTTTATAATGGTTGAATCTCTTGAAATCCACTAAACCCTAATCCTAGGGTTTTTTGAACCCTACACAAGCTGAGGACACAAATAATTCTATAATTTGCATTGTATGTTTTTTCAAAGGATAATTTCATTTTATAAGTCTGTTTTAATCTATTATAAACTTTTACCATAGGTATACATGCTCAAATCCACATATCCACACTTAAAACATCAAAACTCACTTGACTGTGTCACTTTTCATGGACTGTGCACAGATTTTCATCATCAATTTTCATTCCCACAATTCCTAGGCATCACCTATGATTTTTTGAATATTAATGAGCCACTTTAAAAATATATAATTCATATTTTACCACACCCACCATCCTCCATTGGTTCACTAACTCTTTATTGTTCATAGCATACATAATATAGGGTCTAGATTGTGCTAAAACATACAGGGTATGTACACTGTATAAATGATTGACATGGGATTGAATTTATAAGACTTTATTAATATTATTGTTTCATTAATAATAAAATAATCCCTTATTCTTGGCCTTGTCCATGTCCTTTTTCTAGAACGTTATTTTAAAATAGGGGTTCTCTCTTTAACAATAGGGGTTTTTATGTGAACAACAGGGGGTCTGCCTATAACAAGATAACTTTGCTTCCCTAGACAGGGCTTTGTCAAATTACTCAAACATAACATAAAATTATATAGCATTAAAATATAAATCATCATTCTTAAAATGCATTACTTATTTCTTTGAAAATGTTTACATACCCTACATACCTTAATCTGTCAAGAATGAGAAAAGGGTTTTTAAAACAAGATTTGCTAGCTTAGATTCTCAATCAACTTGACTTATTTACTCAAAAACTATGGGTACTTGGTACCTTCCCCACACTTTATACCATGATAAATTTTGTTTCTCTACTCTAAAACCATTATATAATCCATTCTTATTTGATTGAGATCAACAGTCCATAGGGTTTTATAGATTCAACTGACCAACTTACACCTTTTTGCTTAGGTTATCACCACTCTTGTAGGTTTATATGATCTAAAAATGTACAATGATGCATGTTATAATAATATCCATATATGATCTTAAAAAAATACCCAAATATCTTTTGTTTAGGACTGTAAACTACAACCTCTTATTGTTTGTTCCCACCAGCCATCCAATAACTTGTAAATCTACACAAAGATAAATAAACATATGGCCTCAAGGTCCTTAAATGACAATGTATATGACTTATAATAACTCAATTCAATTTAATAATACCATTACATAGGATCTCATTCCTCTTTTATTCCTTATATCACCAAAAACATTACAAACTTTGCCCTTATTGAAATTGTATCAATTTTCTTAGAGAGTTTTATACAAGATTCATATTCTCAGGCCCTTCCTCCTCTTCTCAAAGAGTTATACCTTGTATCTTCACATCATCCTACCTAAATTGATGTATAATACTCTCTTTTTCCAACTTCAATGTTGGTTTTTCTTGGAAGTTACATCAACTTCTTCTTTCATAACCACCTCACGTGAGGCTTATATGTCTAGAATATAATATCACCACTAATATGATATTTTAGACTTATGTCCCCTTATAAAATCCTTTTCAAAGAATTAATTAGACTTATTACCCATATATTAATAATCTATTCACTCTTTACATGCATTTGACCTTCCTAGACTCATTTGAATATTTGAATTTTCAAATTCCTAGTTTTGGAGTGAAAACTCCAATAAGTTAGATAGTTCATCTTGAGGACCCAAAATAGACTCAAATTCATGGAATGGGACTTGAAATGTCTCTATACACACATTATACTCTAAAATTGACACCATTTTTCTTACTAATGACCAAAACATGAAATTTGACAACTTTAGCTTGATGCTCCTACTTCAAGGGTAGTAAGCATGTGTGTGATCTTTAGGTGTACCATTTGAGTAATATATTATGCATACATGTTTGGAAATTTTTTATTCTAATAAATAATTAATATTTAGCTAACCATTCTATGAAGGTACTCTATTTATACAGTCAATATCTTTGTATTCAATCTCAATCATAGATGTGAAGCGTGATGGAGGTTAGAGAAGGGTGAATATGGTCGGAAAAGCCATAATGAATGGCTAAAACCAATTAATTAGTGTATAATAACATTTGGTAATGTTCAAATGCATTCTAAACCCTATACTTATTTACACACAAGTAGACTATGTTAATAGTGCCCTGTAGAAGCCATTGTTTAAAGATGATTAGACATTAATCAAGTAGATTTAAGCATTGAAAAGTTGAAGGTAGGTCAGATAGACCTTATCCAAATATTTTCATGTTTTTAAAACAAGAAATACTCATTTAAATAAATTTGGAAGCCTCTTGAGCTTGTTACAGTCTAGGAAACCCTAGTTTAAGGTTAAAACCTAAAAAGTTGAATAGAAAGCATTTGGACTAGTGAAAATTGATAAAAATTGGTAGTTTGATGAGTCTTAACATGGAGAAAGGGATTATGAAGGATTTATACTTGTATGATATTTGTACATACAGATACAAGTGAATGTGTGCAAATAAGGGGTAAAGAGACCTAATTAGGTATGAGCATGTGATTGAAAAGGTATCTAAGAAGTGAGTTAGATATTGAAACTTCATAGACAAATAAAAAATGATATAGGATGGTATAAAATAGTTTTATTTTCTTAATAATATATTGTACCTATCTGTACTAATGCAAAGGGCCTAAAAAAGGCTACTAGGTGAGGAAGATGATTGAGGGTTTGAGGAGTGACACTAAAAGTTGAAATAGAGTTTGAGATCATTGAAAATAGGTATGTTAAGTCTTAAATAGGTAATAAAGAAGAATTAAGGTGATAGACTTGAGGACCTATTAGTCTAGTGAAGACAAATGTGTGAGATTGCATGAAAAGGAGATGGAGAATGAATGGAGTGAGGAGATGAATGGGTGAGTATGAGTTGCAGAGTTTCTAAAGGTAGAGGAAGATAATTATATAATTCTAGTCAATAGGGTCATGAAAGAGATTGATTTGAAGCTTCGAGAGAGTTGACAAATAAGAGAAGTTTGAGAATGTTTCTTTCTAAGAGTTATTGATTCTAGGTATCTAAGTCAAGGGAAGATCAGAGAATGAGAAGGTCTCTACATCATAAACACAATCATCAAAATAGACTTAACCTACCTAACATTTTCCATGAATGGAACTTGATGGTCTAGATATTTTCATACTTGAAGTTTTTTACATCATTATATGATTGTTGCAAGTTTTTGGGTCCGTATTCTAATTAATTATTGACAATTATTTCCCATCATTATATTTTAATCATTGTTACATGATCTTTTGATATTTAATATACATCTCTAAACCTTAAATTTGTCATTATTTCTCTAGTTTTAGAAATAAACTAAGCTTGATTTACTATTTTACACTTTTAAACCTAGTCAAATATATGGGGATATTTTTATTGTAATTTAATTGAATATATATATATATATATATATATATATATATATATATATATATATATATATATTCTAATTCATTATTGATAATTATTTCCCATTTTAATCATTGTTACATGATCTTTTGATATTTAATATACATCTCTAAACCTTAATTTTGTCATTATTTCTCTAGTTTTAGAAATAAACTAAGCTTGATTTACTATTTTACACTTTTAAACCTAGTCAAATATATGGGGATATTTTTACTGTAATTTAATTGAATATATATATAAATAATTATATATATATAATTTAAGGTTTAGAGATGTATATTAAATATCAAAAGATCATGTAACAATAATCTTTTGATATTTAATATACATCTCTAATGGTCTAGATATTTCCATACTTGAGGTTTTTTAAACCTAGTCATTATATGATTGTTGCAAGTTTTTGGGTATTTTTACTGTAATTTAATTGAATATATATATATATATATATATATATTCAATTAAATTACAGTAAAAATATCCCCATCATATATATATATATATATATATATATATATATATATATATATATATAATTTAAGGTTTAGAGATGTATATTAAATATCAAAAGATCATGTAACAATAATCTTTTGATATTTAATATACATCTCTAAACCTTAAATTTGTCATTATTTCTCTAGTTTTAGAAATAAACTAAGCCTGATTTACTATTTTACACTTTTAAACCTAGTCAAATAAATGGGGATATTTTTATTGTAATTTAATTGAATATATATATATATATATATATATATATATATATATATATATATATATATATATATATCGGTTAACCCATATTTTTTATCATTATCCTTACCTCTATATAGTTAGATATAACTTAATATTGTGATAGATTTGAGATTGCTTAGGGGTACTTGATGTGTTTTATCCCCAAGGTTTAGATCTTGTAGACACCTAAATATGGTCACAAGTACTTGACAATGTTAATTCTTGACATATCTAGAACCAATTGACATACACTCAAATATAATACTCTTATTCACCATTCATTTAGTCATTTATCTATATGCAAGCTTGACCCCTCTATTTTCCATCACTACCACACAAAAATTCCTAAGTCATTGCTCAAACTATTTTCTATCACTCTCAGACAAATCTTGGCCTTATGCTCAGTTGTTCATACTCTTAAATGACATGTCCACCCTATGTATACAAGTACATTTTTTTGGACTTTTCCACCTAATACATCTTTTTCCCCACAACATTTAATAATTAGTTTATAAATTTTGAAATATCCATGTGAGTCATCCTACACATTTTTCAAGTCAACTAAAGGAATTCATTCAAAATGATCACTATATAAACAAATCAAGATTACATTTCAAATGGACTTGATATCTAACTAGCACAAATCTATTAAATTATTTCATAATGATAAAATATGCCTTATTTTTTCCAAATTCAATATCAATCGCTAGGAGCAGTCTAAAAACACTCCAAATCAAGCCAAGTTCTGACATTTTCAAGCATCAAAGACAAATTACTAGTTACATACATATAGTGAAGGAACACAATTTCACAGTCATAGTAGGTGGGAGAACTATATGTGAATTGAATACCTCCTTAGAGTATCTAGATACATAGGCAATGTTCAATCATCAATGGAGGTGATTGGGGTCAACTTAACCCATTACACTTACCCTTTCTTTTATAGGTTTCTAGCTTTTAAAAATACATTTAGGGTTTACAAGTTAAGGAGAAGGAAAATAAATGTTTATGTGTGGAATAAAAATAATTTGAATATATTAGCCTCCTTTACAGACACATGTGCATGCAGTAGATAAATCATAATTTCATCAATTTCACAATGGGCAAATCTGTAGTCAACAAACAAGATTGTACTATGTACCTATCTAGGGATTGTTAACTTCTCTAGATATATATTTAAACTCAATTATTAGACCTAAGCTATCATAGACCTATTTCATCATGATTTCTATTGTCATACACCTACTACAATCAACTATTAACTATAAAATCTAATTTTCTTCTTATTGGTTGTACTTACTATATTTAGCATATGCCACTTGTCAATCAATCTCAATTACTAATTTTGATTTACATTTGTATTCATGCTTACATGTCATATATTATAATCTAAATAATCTTTCAATATTTTATACCTATTAAAAAATATAAATCAAAAATAAGGTAAAACATATTAGTGAACTTGTTTGTTGCTTGAATGTTGATTTTTAATTTTTGTTTCAGGGTTTTAGATGAATTTATGATTCTCATACACTAAAGAGAAATTTGATCATCCTTTCCAAGATTTAATTGAGCACTAATTTAGGATTTATTTTTTATTTAGAGGTTTTGGATTCAATTTTTGATTACCATGTACAAATTTTTTCCTCTATTGATTTTCAATTTCTTTTCTTTATTTTTCTTGCTTTTTAGAGATATGTTCTGGTATTTTTAAAACTCATAAGAGATGTCATTTTGGGCAAAGCAATCATCAATTTTATCTAAGTCATAGTGTGAGAGGTATTTCTCCAATCCTCAAATCATTAGACAACACTATATACAAAATTTAGCTTCCACATACCTAACAAGTATATTATAAGTGTATAATGTTTTTGATTTTTAGACATAAGAATCTTTTTAGTCATTTGGCTTGATAGTGCACAAGTAAGTAGTTAGCCCTGGGAAGTTACTCTTAACATACCTTAGGTAGGATAGTGCAGCTATGGGACAATGTACTCCTTCATAATCAGTGCCCCTTTGTACCTTATTCACTATTTATGACTAGGATCAATATATTTGAGAGGCTATAAATCAATCACACCCTACTATTTACACCCCTAATTCTATTTACAAATTAAAAGTTTCAAAATTAAATCATGGTCATAAAAAATGAATTTTGCTCCTATATTTTTTACTGGATCTCGAGGTTCATCATCACATTTTATGCTACTTTCCAAGGTGTTATTTATATTCACTATATATTTTCATGCATGCAACTCAAATATAATAAAAGGGATCAAATGAATGATGTATAATCTCAAGACTTCCTCAATTCATATTGTTACAATATCTAATCCAATCTACTACCTATCACTGCTAGACAACCCAAAGTGCATGTAAGTTTACCTTTGTTCCTCCTCTCTTATGGGCTATATAATGCATACCACACACACTATTGATGGAATTATCATTAATGTTGAGACTAATAAAGATAATATAAATCAATTAGATGAAATTAATAAAAAATATTCAATGCATATCTTAACACCAATCCACATATTATTGATGCATTACCATACTTTGCAAGAGATGAACAAAAAAATTGTTCTAATTCTATACATTGAGAGACAAATATGATCACCCTTCTCAAGCTAATACTTCTAATTTAGGTGTTATAGCTTCTAATATTTATTATACATATGTGATGTCATCTTTAGGTATGGTGGCATCAAAAATATTACAATAAATTAATATGCCTATATATACATAAGCATCATACACACCTCCTTTGATTAATATGCATGATCCATCACCAACCTCTCCTGATGTATGTTCCCTTGCGTATAATGTTACATCCCTAAATGCTAAAATGTTACAATTAGATCAAGGTGTCTCTAGAGCTAGTCACTCAATGGATTCCCATATTTTTTTCATAATCTGTTGGCACTTGAGATAACATCTTATTTTTTACTCGTAGGCTTTGTAGATACTAAGATTCATTTATATGAAGGTAAAAGTGATCCTAAACAATATTTTTAATCATTTTATGTAGCATGCTTGGATTATGCTTATAATGACAAATTATTAACCAATCTATTTCTAAGGAACCTCAAAAAATATGCTTTGTAATGGATCTATGATCTTATATTCCAATCATTTAAAGCATTCAACCCTTTGGTAGATCAATTTATAGCACACTTCTCTATTAACATTGGTGAAAAATTATCTTATGCATAATTGATAAACTTAAACAAGGGTCCAATGATCTAATCAATGAATATGTTCTTAGATACAAAATTATGCTAGCTAAGATGACTAATTCTATGGTAGATAATGAGTTACAAGATATCTTCACACAATTTTTTCTAGCGCCACTTCATGAGTCTATCATGTTCAACAAATTCAAATATCTTAATGAGTTATGCCATATAGTGAAAGAACAATAATTCAAGCTCATATATTTAAATAAACTTATATATGCACCAAATAATCTAGTTACTTCAAATACTAAGTGTTAAAAAAAACCAAGCTATAAAGTCAAATCTAATGAAATCAAGAATGAAGCAGAAGTAACTATCAAAATTATAGTATCACAACCAATGAATAGTATTTATTTGAAAACCAAGGAGGTAATTTTCATAATTGCCATCACCTCCTCATATATTGTTATAGAAATTACCTGACTACAATCTCTTATGTCTCCCTCCACCATTAGAGGTTGATATGATTAAGCCTCAACATAAGGGATTCAACAATAACACATATTGTGACTATCATAGATGTATTTTACATTATACAAACAAGTGTAATAGGCTAAAACATTAGATACATGATCTTATTGATGATAATGCTATTGAGTTAAGCACACCCACATAAGAGACTAGACCATAGAAAAATGAAAATGCAAAGTTGAAAATATTGAGTAAACCATTTTCAAACCATTGAACCACAAAAAATAAAGATAATTCAAAGGTACATTGTGTATATAATGTGCATCCTCCCCCTCTAACATATGGACACCCAGATTTTATTGGTTTATTTAATCACCACCATGTCCTATCATCACATTTGATCACAATGAGATTTTTAATAATGATTTAAATAAATATGAACTATTTATTCAAGATTATATCAATAAATAACCCATACATAGTGTCATGGTTGAAAATGGATTGAGCGAAAACACATGTACAATGAAACTTCTTCTCATTGTTGGGTACACAAAGCAAGATTTACAAGATACATCAAAAATCGGTTAAAGCATTCAATAGACATATATAAAATACTCTTGGGTACATAGCGCGACCTTTTTAGGTTGGTTCAGTCATAATGGATACTTCATTCTTAGTATTATCAAGCATAAGGGTATTTGAATTGTTATTAAGATGCTTTGGATATAAAAATCTCAGTGTAGTGTCATCTACAGTACATCAATATCTCAAATATATACACTATAATTAGGTGGTCAAAGTTTTAGGTATTTTGGTGCACTGGGCTAGGGGTCCCAGCTGAATGAATGCCCCAACCTATAGCCTATACCCTCTTCATCTTAGCATATCACGCTCACTCACACACAACTAACACTCACGAGTATGCAACACACATTTCATATTAATCTTCTTCTTATCAACTTTAAAATGCTCTACAATGATTTTCATTCCATGTTCTATCTATCTGGTTCATCCTAACATCTCAGCATTCTCTGCCTAGCTTTCACACTCACTTTTGGCTCAGCCAGACACAAATGTATATGCAACATTTCACAGCTTTAGCTTACAAGACTAAGTACAAAGCTAGCTGCAATTTACAAACTACTCACCTGGTCATCATTAGCAGCCTTAGAAAAACTGCCTAGTTAAATCTTCTTCTTATTGCAACTCTTCTTGCCTCGATAACACAGAACACAAGGTGGTTTCTAACAGTAGAGGTAGGTCTTCGTGACCCCATAGTCAGCCTTCACTGAAATCATTCACCAACCCATTTTAAGCAAAGGAAAACCCTCAAATGGCCTAGCTGCATTATACATATAGCTTCCCATTAAGAAAGATCTCAAATCTCAGACAACATGGAGTGACTGTGAAGGTTTGCACTTATCAGAATCTGTGCAGTTCATACTAGAAGATGACAGATTCTTCTTTTTCTTCTTGTGACACTTTGGAAGCTCCAAATTCTTGCTCAATCTTCTGACAATTATGCAGTCCCTTTTTATATCTTCTATGACCCAAAAGGCGACAACATTCTCACAAGTCTGGCTCTGCTCTGTAACCACATTCCATACCAGATCAAAATCAAGCTCCTTTAATGGATTTCCATATCAAAATGGAAGTCCCCTTCTCTGTTTGTTCAGGACTGGGCTATGGTTTTTAAACCAAAATAAAGAGCCTCTCAAAAAGGCTCATCCCTATATGCATATATAGTTGTCGCCTCAATCTTTGATGCTGATGGTCAAAAGGGGATTTCTGAATTAAACACCACATTCCACCTGGTTTGGTTTCACCATGCCAACCTCACCATGCTCAACTAGCTGTGAGATTTCAATCGGTGAGTCCTTCGTATTCAGTGAGCTCCTCAATCTTCTTCAGGCCTCGCTATACCCAGATTTTCCAAAACTGATGCTTCAGATCTAACGTCAATGGTCTTTTGCTTCATTCAAACCCTGCACCTTCATCCAGTCATGGTTTAACGGCTCTACCATAGAAAAAAGGAGCATCAGTGTTCTCCTTTTGCCATCCTCACGAGCTCCTTCCTTTCGGACCCATCAATGGTTAGAAAGCTATATAAAAAAAAATGAAAGGCCCAGCCCTTTTTCATTCGGGCCTACATAAAGTTTGAGCTCCCTCATCGAGCTACCATTATACAGTCATTTCCAAAAATAGAGAGTCCTCTCTAACCTCTACGCCCAACTTGGGCACTAAGACCAACAAGAAAGATTTACAATCCAACCAATATACTAATTTGGAGAAGATTTATCTCAACTAATATCTTACGGTTGAAAGATTTTAACCACTCCCCTCATTTGCTTTTTAAGCCAAGATTGGCTTCCAACATGGGGATTCTCTCTTACCTAATTTTACATTTTCACTTTTCACTTTTGACAATTACATTTACTCTCAAGGTGAAGGTTTTAAATCTAAACACAACTTGGAGAGAAAACAAGAATTTGAAGTTGAATTCAACTTCACGCTAGAACATCATTTGAATTTTCATGTTTGATGACCTCAACTAGTCCTCCATGAAGCTATTGTAGATGCTCCTGCATCATACTCTCCTTGTAGAAAAGATTTGAACCTTAGTTCAAATGCAATGCTTCCTCCATGCATTAGTCTTCACTATATTCCTGGATCCCAAGGTCTTGTTGCCAATACCAATGCTTGTCTTTGTTTGGAATAGTCTTTGTCCTTCATTTTGCTTGTCTTCCTCTTTAGATATGTCCTTCTTCTCATTTCTTTTTCAGCTGCCATCTCCCGCTTCCATGCTTCTTCATCTTCATACATGTCTTCTAGATCTTCTTGTTGTTCTTCTTGGTTCAAAAATTTGTCCATTGAACTATGGACTTCATTCATCTCCACAACTTTAACACCTGCATTCAAAACATCAAAGGCAATGTTAGAAGTAAAAACTTGAGACCATAAAGTCTCTTGGCTGCCTCCACTCTTCTGCTTTTTGGCCAAAACTGCATTTGCCTCTTTAGTGTGCTCTTTTCTTGCTTCACTCTCACCAATGGTGTTCTCATCATGGCTTGTGCCTATATGTAGCTCTCTTGAAGAACTAAAGAGCTCTTCCAACATTCTCATTTCTTCCTTTAGTCATCTCTCATCTATCTCCCCATTCACTTCATCAAACTTGGGCTCATCACTCACAAGTATTACTTGTCCTTCACTAACCTTACTCTTCATCTCATCCTTTCTTAGCTTGTCTTCACATAAACCAACTTCTTCAATATACTCATCAAATACAATTGCAGTATCCTTACCTTGTGTCTCCTTGCTCTCTTCAACTTCTCTTTGAAGCCATCTTGTTTGTTCTTTATTTTCAATGAGGCATTGCTTTGCTGCATACTCTCCCCTTTCTTCATCATCCATCCATTTGGAACTCTCTTCTTGCTGCATATTAGTCCACATTTTCCATTTTTCATTTCTCATGAAAATATCATTAAAGGATTCAAAATCATCATCATAAACAATTTGTTTACCTTTCCATGTACTTGTGTCATCCTCACGCCTTTGGTTGTTGGAATCACCTTCAATCCTCTTCCATTGACTTCTTGGTGTTGTTGCCTCAACACTCACATCTTCTCTCTTTGCCTTCTTAGGTACCCATACTTGTTTCTCCTTCTTATCATTTGTCTTCTCAAACCATGTAGGCATCCTGCATCCATGCTCTTGTACTAGCACTTCCTGTTGCTTGGGAGTTTGCTTCTTCCACCATTTAGGCATCACATATCCATGGTTAAATTCTCTTTTTGAGGGCTCTATCATCTTCCTTAACTCTTTCACCTATACATTAGTAGTTTCATGCTTACAATAATCATCAAAATCAAGTTTTAGCACTTCATTTACCTCTTTGATAGCTTGTTCCATGGAGCAATCTTGCTCTCCCTTTGTGCTTGGCTGTTCTTTTGCCTCTTCTTGGCATTCAATGGTATCATGGAAGTCATCTTCATCTTCCATCTCTTCTCTTGCTCGTAGGGGTTCCTCAACACCTTCCTCATGCATTAACCAATGCATCTCTTCTTCTTTATCAACAATAAACTCTCTTCTCTTTTTTGCACATTCACTTGTGCACTTTCTGTCTCTTCTTGCACCAATCTCTTCATTCTTCAAGGCCTTTCTTTTGACCTTCACAAGGCTGCTCATACCTGCAATTACCCATGCAAAGACAACATTAGAAATAAAAACAAGAGACAATAATGTCTCCATGAGTGTTCTCTTCACCAACACTCTTATCTTTTCAAGTGCTCTTCCTGGCACTTCATCTTTTCTTTCTTTTCTTCTCTTGTTCTCCACAATGAGAACATTTTTCACAATCTCTTCCTCTTTTTGTTGCTCTCTTGGCAACCTTCTCATCCTCTTGCCTCTATGGGCTTCTTTCTTCTTGGCAATCTCATTTTGCCTTCTTCTCCTCTTCATTAGGAGATCTATTGGCCACTTCAACCTCTTCCTCATTGGCCATACCCATGCTTGCTTGTCCATCTGCATCCAAGACTCATATCTATCTACAAACTTAGCTAAATCTCTTTTCAAACTATCAATCTCTTTATCAATTTCAATACTGTCCATACCTTTCTTCTTTTGGATACTTACTTTCTTCTTGGTGCCCTCATGTACCTTGTTGCTCTGCTCTTTTCTCAGCAATATTTCCATTTCTGAGATCTTCACCCAAGTCTTTTCCACCTTGGTCTCTTGATCCCTTCAGGTCCACTTGTCTCACCCAAGCCTTTCTCCTTGACTGGTCTTTTGACAATCTCCTTGATCTCACCTAGGCCTTTTGCATCCTAGTATTTTGATCCTCCTTAATGGATTTATTGAGCTTCACACTGAGTCATTGGTCTGTAATATGACACTTCTTTAACCAAATATCAATAATTTCTCAAATCCAAGCTTAACTTGCTTTGGATCTTCCTCTTGAGAATTCACTATGCTCTTCTTCTAGAGCTTCTCTTGGCTCTTCACTAAGCTTTCCTTGGCTTCTTCTCCTCTTAAGCCTCAATGGATTTAAGACTTCCTCTTCACCTGTTTGCTTCTCAAGCACAATAAATTCAAATCAAATATCAAAGGTTACTCATACCTTTCCTCAACAGGGTCTTCTAGTGCTTTGTCCTGTTAATTCCTTTGCCAAATCCTGTAACAACTGCAACAACAATTACTCTTTAAAGAGCTTGAAAACAACTTGTCAATAACTTTCTTATTACCTTCTTCACTTGCTTCAATCACTGCATTATCTCTGCAAGACTGATCAGAAGAGTACAAAATTTTCCTTTTTTTTCCATGAGCTTACTAGCTCTGATACCAAAATTGGTACACTGGGCTAGGGGTCCCAGCTAAATGAGTGCCCCAACCTGTAGCCTATACCCTCTTCATCTTAGCATATCACACTCACTCACACACAACTAACACTCACGAGTATGCAACACACATTTCATATTAATCTTCTTCTTATCAACTTTAAAATGCTCTACAATGATTTTCATTCCATGTTATATCTATCTTGTTCATCCTAGCATCTCAGCATTCTCTGCCTAACTTTCACACTCACTTCTGGCTCAGCCAAACACACAAATGTATATGCAACATTTCACAGCTTCAGCTTACTAGACTAAGTACAAATCTAGCTACAATTTATAGACTACTCACCTGGTCATCATTAGCAGCCTCAAAAAAACCGCCTAGCTAAATCTTCTTCTTATTGCAACTCTTCTTTCCTCGACAACATAGAACACAAGGTGGTTTCTAACAGCAGAGGTAGGTCTTCATGACCCCATAGTCAGCCTTGACTAAAATCATTCACCAACCCATTTTAAGTGAAGGAAAACCCTCAAATGGCCTAGCTGTATTGTGCATATAGCTTCCCATTAAGAAAGATCTCAACTCTTTGACAACATGGAGCGACTGTGAAGGTCTGCACTTATTAGAATCTGTGCAGTTCATACTAGAAGATGATGGATTCTTCTTTTTCTTCCTATGATGCTTTGCAAGCTCCAGATTCTTGCTCAATCTTCTGACAATTACATAGTCCCTTTTTATATCTTCTTTGACCCAAAAGGTGACAACATTCTCACAAGTCTAGCTCTGCTCTGTAACGACATTCCATACCAGATCGAACTCGAGCTCCTTTAATGGCTTTCCATATCAAAATGGAAGTCCCCTTCTCCATCCGTTTGGGACTGGGCTATGGTTTTTAAACCAAAATAAAGAGCCTCTCAAAAAGGCTCATCCCAATATGTATATATAGTCATCACCTCAATCTTTGATGCTGATGGTCAAAAGGGGCTTTCCAAATTAAACACCACATTCCACCTCGTTTGGTTTCACCATGCCAGCCTCACCATGCTCAACTAGCCGTGAGCTTTCAATCGGTGAGTCCTTCATATTCAGTGTACTCCTCAATCTTCTTTAGGCCTCACTATACTCAGCTTTTCCAAAACTGATGCTTCGAATCTAACGTCAATGGTCTTTTGCTTCATTCAAACCCTGCACCTTCGTCCAGTCATGGTTTAACAGCTCTACCATAGACCGAAGGAGCATCAGTGTTCTCCTTTTGCCATCCTCATGAGCTCCTTCTTTTTGGACCCTTCAATGGTTGGAAAGCTATATAAAAAAAAATGAAAGGCCCAACCCTTTTTCATTTGGGCCTACATAAATTTTGAGCTCCATCATCAAGCTACCATTATACATTCATTTACAAAAATAGAGAGTCCTCTCTAACCTCTACGCCCAACTTGGGCACTAAGACCAACAAGAAAGATTTACAATCCAACCAAGATACTAATTTGGATAAGATTTATCTCAACTAATATCTTACGGTTGAAATATTTTAACCACTCCATTTGATTTTTAAGCCAAGATTGGCTTCCAACATGGGGATTCTCTCTTACCTAATTTTACCTTTTCACTTTTCACTTTTGACAATTACATTTACTCTCAAGGTGAAGGTTTTAAATCTAAACACAATTTGGAGGGAAAACAAGAATTTGAAGTTGAATTCAACTTCACACTAGAACATCATTTGAATTTTCATGTTTGATGACCTCAACTAGTCCTCCATGAAGCTATTGTAGATGCTCCTGCATCATACTCTCCTTGTAGAAAAGATTTGAACCTTAGTTCAAATGCAATGCTTCCTCCATGCATTAACCTTCACTATATTCCTGGATCCCAAGGTCTTGTTGCCAATACCAATGCTTGTCTTTGTTTGGAATAGTCTTTTTCCTTCATTTTGCTTGTCTTCCTCTTTAGATATGTCCTTCTTCTCATTTCTTTTTTAGCTGCCATCTCCCGCTTCCATGCTTCTTCATCTTCATACATGTCTTCTAGATCTTCTTGTTGTTCTTCTTTTTTCAAAAATTTGTCCATTGAACTATGGAATTCATTCATCTCCACAACTTTAACACCTGCATTCAAAACATCAAAGGCAATGTTAGAAGTAAAAACTTGAGACCATAAAGTCTCTTGGCTGCCTCCACTCTTCTGCTCTTTGGCCAAAACTGCCTTTGCCTCTTTAGTGTGCTCTTTTCTTGCTTCACTCTCACCAATGGTGTTCTCATCATGGCTTGTGCCTGTATGTAGCTCTCTTGAAGAACTAAAGAGCTCTTCCAACATTCTCATTTCTTCCTTTAGTCATCTCTCATCTATCTCCCCATTCACTTCATCAAACTTGGGCTCATCACTCACAAGTATTACTTGTCCTTCACTAACCTTACACTTCATCTCATCCTTTCTTATCTTGTCTTCACATAAACCAACTTCTTCAATATACTCATCAAATACAATTGTAGTATCCTTATCTTGTGTCTCCTTGCTCTCTTCAACTTCTCTTTGAAGCCATCTTGTTTGTTCTTTGTTTTCAATGAGGCATTGCTTTGCTGCATACTCTCCCCTTTCTTCATCATCCATCCATTTGGAACTCTCTTCTTGCTGCATATTAGTCCGCATTGCCACTTTCCATTTTTCATTTCTCATGAAAATATCATTAAAGGATTCAAAATCATCATCATAAACAATTTGTTTACCTTTCCATGTACTTGTGTCATCCTCACGCCTTTGGTTGTTGGAATCACCTTCAATCCTCTTCCATTGACTTCTTGGTGTTGTTGCCTCAACACTCACATCTTCTCTCTTTGCCTTCTTAGGTACCCATACTTGTTTCTCCTTCTTATCATTTGTCTTCTCAAACCATGTAGGCATCCTGCATCCATGCTCTTATACTAGCACTTCCTGTTGCTTGGGAGTTTGCTTCTTCCACCATTTATTCATCACATATCCATGGTTAAATTCTCTTTTTGAGGGTTCTATCATCTTCCTTAACTCTTGCACCTATACATTAGCAATTTCATGCTTACAATAATCATCAAAATCAGGTTTTATCACTTCATTTACCTCTTTGATAGCTTGTTCCATGGAGCAATCTTGCTCTCCCTTTGTGCTTGGCTATTCTTTTGCCTCTTCTTGGCATTCAATGGTATCATGGAAGTCATCTTCATCTTCCATCTCTTCTCTTACTTGTAGGGGTTCCTCAACACCTTCCTCATGCATTAACCAATGCATCTCTTCTTCTTTATCAACAATAAACTCTCTTCTCTTTTTTGCACATTCACTTGTGCACTTTCTGTCTCTTCTTGCACCAATCTCTTCATTCTTCAAGGCCTTTCTTTTGACCTTCACAAGGCTGCTCATACCTACAATTACCCATGCAAAGACAACATTAGAAATAAAAACAAGAGACCATAATGTCTCCATGAGTGTTCTCTTCACCAACACTCTTATCTTTTCAAGTGCTCTTCCTGGCACTTCATCTTTTCTTTCTTTTCTTCTCTTGTTCTCCACAATGAGAACATTTTTCACAATCTCTTCCTCTTTTTGTTGCTCTCTTGGCAACCTTCTCATCCTCTTGCCTCTATGGGCTTCTCTCTTCTTGGAAATCTCATTTTGCCTTCTTCTCCTCTTCATTAGGAGATCTATTAGCCACTTCAACCTCTTCCTCATTGGCCATACCCATGCTTGCTTGTCCATCTGCATCCAAGACTCATATCTATCTACAAACTTAGCTAAATCTCTTTTCAAACTATCAATCTCTTTATCAATTTTAATACTGTCCATACCTTTCTTCTTGGTGCCCTCATGTACCTTGCTGCTCTACTCTTTTCTCAGCAATATTTCCATTTCTAAGATCTTCACCCAAGTCTTTTCCACCTTGGTCTCTTGATCCCTTCAGGTCCACTTGTCTCACCCAAGCCTTTCTCCTTGACTGGTCTTTTGACAATCTCCTTGATCTCACCTAGGCCTTTTGCATCCTAGTCTTTTGATCCTCCTTAATGGCTTTATTGAGCTTCTCACTGAGTCATTGGTTTGAAATATGACACTACTTTAACCAAATATCAATAATTTCTCAAATCCAAGCTTACCTTGCTTTGGATCTTCCTCTTGAGCATTCACTATGCTCTTCTTCTAGAGCTTCTCTTGGCTCTGCACTAAGCTTTCCTTGGCTTCTTCTCCTCTCAAGCCTCAATGGCTTTGAGACTTCCTCTTCACCTGTTTGCTTCTCAAGCACAATAAATTCAAATCAAATATCAAAGGTTACTCATACCTTTCCTCAACAGGGTCTTCTAGTGCTTTGTCTTGTTAATCCCTTTGCCAAATCCTGTAACAACTGCAACAACAATTACTCTTTAAAGAGCTTGAAAACAACTTGTTAATAACTTTCTTATTACCTTCTTCAATTGCTTCAATCACTGCATTATCTCTGCAAGACTGATCAGAAGAATACAAAATTTTCTTTTTTGTTTCCAGGAGCTTACTAGCTCTGATACCAAAATTGGTGCACTGGGCTAGGGGTCCCAGCTGAATGAATGCCCCAACCTGTAGCCTATACCCTCTTCATCTTAGCATATCACACTCACTCACACACAACTAACACTCACGAGTATGCAACACACATTTCATATTAATCTTCTTCTTATCAACTTTAAAATGCTCTACAATGATTTTCATTCCATGTTCTATCTATTTGGTTCATCCTAGCATCTCAGTATTCTGTGCCTAGCTTTCACACTCACTTCTAGCTCAGCCAGACACACAAAAATCTATATACAACATTTCATAGCTTCAGCTTACCAGACTAAGTACAAAGTTAGCTACAATTTATAGACTACTCACCTGGTCATCATTAGCAGCCTCAAAAAAACCACCTAGCTAAATCTTCTTCTTATTGCAACTCTTCTTGCCCCAGCAACACAAAACACAAGGTGGTTTCTAACAGCAGAGGCAGGTCTTTGTGACCCCATAGTCAGCCTTCACTGAAATCATTCACCAACCCATTTTAAGTGAAGGAAAACCCTCAAATGGCCTAGTTGTATTGTGCATATAGCTTCCCATTAAGAAAGATCTCAACTCTCCAACAACATGGAGCGATTGTGAAGGTCTGCACTTATCAAAATCTGTGCAGTTCATACTAAAAGATGATGGATTCTTCTTTTTCTTCCTGTGATGCTTTGCAAGCTCCAGATTCTTGCTCAATCTTTTGATAATTACACAGTCCCTTTTTATATCTTTTATGGCCCAAAAGGTGACAACATTCTCACAGGTCTAGCTCTACTCTGTAACCACATTCCATACCAGATCGAACTCGAGCTCCTTTAATGGCTTTCCATATTGAAATGGAAGTCCCCTTCTCCATCCGTTTAGGACTGGGCTATGGTTTTTAAACCAAAATAAAGAGCCTCTCAAAAAGGCTCATCCCTATATGCATATATAGTCATCGCCTCAATCTTTGACGTTGATGGTCAAAAGGGGCTTTCTGAATTAAACACCACGTTCCACCTGGTTTGGTTTCACCATGCCAGCCTCACCATGCTCAACTAGCTATGAGCTTTCAATCAATGAGTCCTTTGTATGCAGTGAGCTCCTCAATCTTCTTTAGGCCTCGCTATACTCAGCTTTTCCAAAACTGATGCTTCAGATCTAACATCAATGGTCTTTTGCTTCATTCAAACCCTAAACCTTCGTCCAGTCATTGTTTAATGGCTCTAACATATATCGAAGGAGCATAAGTTTTATCCTTTTGCCATCCTTACAAGCTCCTTCCTTTCAGACCCTTTAATGGTTGGAAAGCTATATAAAAAAAAATGAAAGGCCCAACTCTTTTTCTTTCGGGCCTGCATAAAGTTTGAGCTCCATCATCGAGCTACCATTATACAGTCATTTCCAAAAATAGAGACTCCTCTCTAACCTCTACGCCCAAATTGGGCACTAAGACCAACAAGAAATATTTACAATCCAACCAATATACTAATTTGGAGAAGATTTATCTCAACTAATATCTTACGGTTGAAAGATTTTAACCACTCCCCTCATTTGCTTTTTAAGCCAAGATTGGCTTCCAACATGGGGATTCTCTCTTACCTAATTTTACCTTTTCACTTTTCACTTTTGACAATTACATTTACTCTTAAGGTGAAGGTTTTAAATCTAAACACAATTTGGAGGGAAAACAAGAATTTGAAGTTGAATTCAACTTCACGCTAGAACATCATTTGAATTTGCATGTTTGATGACCTCAGCTAGTCCTCCATGAAGCTATTGTAGATGCTCCTGCATCACATTCGATATGAATAACCACTATAATTAGTTGTATTATCTCCTCCCCCACCACCACTGTGGTTTATTATTGCATCTATTAAAGAGCATAGTCCAAATTCAATTATTACACCGATGTAGGATATTTATATACAATCAATTAAGAGGATATTAGTACACCCTCCTAGATAACTAATTTAACATAAAAGAGTTATTTAGATTTCAAAGATATATTAATATTATAAAGTATCCTATGTTAATACCTCATATGGTTTTACCTATTACATTACAAACACAAGTAATGATACTTTATCTTACTATATTATGGAATCCAATGGGTCATGCACCCTCTAGAGTCACACATCCTACATATGATTATATATGTAGTGATCAATACTATTACATTATAACACTCGATTCCTTTTCACACTCTAATTCATCTAAATGCATCTTTTTTCATTCATTAAAAATCACCCTCTCATTCTATGATACAACCATGCACTATGGTCCTTTCATTGATGGGATCATTTATTAGCTTCTTTTACATTTTGTACACATAAAATATATCAAAAATAGAAAAAAAATTCAAAAATTTAAAACGAAATAAAATATGTCAAAATTTGAGAAAAATTCAAAAATTTCAAATACATATAAAAAATCAAGTATTTTAATTATACAAACATATTTAAAATATTCTTAAAAATAAAAAATCAAGACTTGAACATGAAGTAAGTTACTAGTTTAATTATTTACATATGTTAATTATCACATATTTTGGTAGATAGCATGTTATTTTTCATACACACATGCATTTAAAAAGGTATGAGTGTGGTTCAGGACATACATATCATACATAGATTTCTAGATGTTAGACTCCCTTCTACCTAATGGACATTCCTATGCTAGGGGAATCTTATACACATGTTACATTATCACAAGTTATATTTATTTATGACCTCTCTACCATGTTGAGCTAATATCTTACAAGTTTATTGTCAATTACTCATATATTATATTATGCTACATGTGGATATGGTACTTTGCTATGATGTGACATTGATACATATGGATGTTGTATACTAGTTTTTATTTGTTCTATGTTCATTCAATGTTGTTATTTTCTTTCATGATAAGCTAAATATTGCTTTCTTATTATGTGTTACCACGTGGCCTTGTGTGTGTGACATATATATATATATATATATATATATATATATATATATATATATATATATATATATATATATATATATATATATATATATATATATCCCTTGTTTGTGAAATTTTTATGTCCTTTATGATGGGCCCTTGGCCTTATTTGTTACAACAAGTTCATTTATCTTGTATGTGGCCCTTGGCCTTATGTGTGATATTTCATGAAATTGTGTTGTGCTTGATTAGTGGTTCCATGATCCATATCATGCCCTTTTAATACACAATCTTATTCAAATATGGTTACTTATTACATGCCTCATTGCTAAACCTATCTATACATGACACCTATGTTCTATGTTCCTAACATTCAATATGTTACATACATGCTTTAATGATAATTAAATATTATGATGACATACTATCTAATTATTGACACAATTTTACATGATTATATCTTTATCACATATTCTAGTTAACTCTACTTTTGAGATGAGTGGCTTGTAGGGTACATCTCTTGTCTTAAAAGGTGGGAATTAAAGTGGTATTATCATAGAGATCAATCCTCCATGAGTATCAAAATCAGGTTTTATGATAGAATACAAGTTTCAAAGATTTAAATTTATTCAAAAATCAGATTTTATGATAGATATTAGAACATTAATACATATTATTGGGGATATGCACTCACTTTATAGATACCCAAGTACATATTCATACACACTTGGATGCATATACATGTATATATGCCAAATAGTTAAAGGAATAATAATTGCAAGCTTCACATATAGTTAGAGTTGAAAATATAGATGCATGGCATTCTATATCATTTGACCCAGATTCAGAGGGCATGATGTTGGTCCATGCACATATATTTTTTATATTTAGAAAGAATGATTTTTTCTGATGCACATATGAATTTTTAAAATTCAAAAGGCATGATGTTCATTCATGCATATATATACATTTTCCAAAATTCAAAATACATGATACTAGTTCATGAGTATATTAAAAATAATAAAGTTTACAGATTTAATGGAAAATGGTTATTATTTCACTTTAATCTTGTTGGCATTGTGGTCAAAGATTTAAATTTATGCAAAAATCAGATTTTATGATAGATATTAGCACATTAATACATATTATTGGGGCTATGCACTCACTTTATAGATACCTAAGTACATATTCATATACACTTGGATGCATATGAATGTATATATGTAAAATAGTTAAAGGAATAATAATTACAATCTTCACATATAGTTAGAGTTGAAAATATAGATGCATGGCATTCTATATCATTTGACACAGATTTAGAGGGCATGATGTTGGTCCATGCACATATATTTTTTATATTTAGACATAATGATTTTTTCTCATGCACATATGCATTTTTAAAATTCAAAAGGCATGATGTTTTTGATTAATTAAGGCGGCAAACCAGGGGCCAAACCCTATACAGTCAAAAAAGATAGGAAGGCTGGCAAACAAAAGATGCCAGCACCGAACCAACTGCACAGTCGAGAAACAAAGATAGAAGCAAAACAAAACACTGGAAAGACTAGAGATAGAAAGGATGAAACTACATAAATATAGAATTAACAAGATCCTTAAGATTCTCATTGTCCACATTGTCAGCATTCCCTGGATTACCCACCACTTCCAACATAGTCATATTCAGTAGAATGTTATTTCAAAGGCCTTTGGCGAAGACCTTTTCCAGCTTTTGAATGCAGACCTTGAAGGCCCCAATATCTATTTTCCAATCATTCTCATTCTCTAAAACCTCACCATCTTCTTCTACATGCATCTTCTCCTTATTATCAGTAGTTCCCCTAGAATCAGCACCCTACTCTTTAGTGACCTCAAAAACTTGAGAAGCTTGTTTTCCAGTGCATCATTCATGCTCCGTCATCTCCTTCTGAATGATCTCTCTAATGTTTGGGGGTATATGAGCCCCTTGTCGCCATACCCTCCATCCTGAGAATTGCTGGCCAAGGTTGGCACAAGCATTAGTGACCCTGTTACATTCTCTGTAGGTGTGGGTAATCTCAACTTCGAAAAACTTTTCCAAAATTCAAAAGACATGATACTAGTTCATGAGTATATGCAAAATAATAAAGTTTATAGATTTAATAGAAAATGGTTATTATTTCACTTTAAGTTTGTTGGAATTGTGGTCATTATGAGGTCATGAATATTATTTTTTCTCTTTTGATCATACAAATAGAATCTAGATCCATTTATTATTTCACTCATGCATATATATACATTTTCCAAAATTCAAAGGACATGATACTAGTTCATGAGTATATGCAAAATAATAAAGTTTACAGATTTAATAGAAAATGGTTATTATTTCACTTTAAGTTTGTTGGCATTGTGGTCATTATGAGGTCATGAATATTATTTTTTCTCTTTTGATCATACAAATAGAATCTAGATCCATTTGTAGTAGTGTGATTCACTCTATTACAAGGAATATATGTTTGAGAATATAGTTTACAAATTCAATGTAAAATGGCTTTTATTTCACTTCAAATTTATTGGCATTATGATCATGATGAGGGAATGAATATGATTCATTATAGTTCAATCATTCAAAATTAATATAGATCCATCTAAAGAATTGTGATTCATTCTATTGCAGGTAATGTAAGTTCAAGTCTAGTGACACTCAACAAACTTGGCATTACTTTTAGTGAACCCATTGTGTGGTTCCACCTTCTTTTATAGGTGATGTATGTTTGATTCTATTCATACTCAAAAACTTTGCATCACTTCTAGAGAACCCATTGTCATTCCAAATTATTTTAAGTTAATGTATACGTCTAAAATTGTTTACTTAGTCACCATGCTAATTATGTCTCATAATCATTAATTTGTCCTATTATCATATTATTAACTTATCCTAATATTCCCTATGTATATCAATATCACATACTAACTTTATTCCCCCATCACATGTCAATTAATCATCTATTATCATCTTATTATCACTCCATTTAATCACAAACCAATATATAAGAATTTAAAATTCACTCCCATATACCCCTATCTACCTACTACTAGCTTTTCCTACAAGCCTAGTAACTAAACTCCATATAATTATCATTTATTAACACCTAATCATCATTATACACCTATAATGGAATCTAAAGTCGTATACACTTTAAAAATACAACATTCCCTCTCTATAAATCTCCAATGAATTTTATATTCCCTAGAAAATCTTTAACCCTATATCTATCCATCTTGGCTTAATCTTAGCCATTGATTTTTTCCATCCTCCTTTATATAAGCATGTCATTCTCCATGCATAATCCAACTAGTGTATGAATTAACAAATAGGAAATCCATGCTACATATTGTCAAATTAGTCCATTGTCAAACTAATCATCATCTAATATGTTATCCAAATTATGAGTCTAAAACAATAAATCCATATATCTTGGGGCACATAATTCATTTTAGAGGTAATTTAGCTGCATAATGAAGTTAAAATCATCTTATTTTAATTGTTTTTTACATCTTTTTTTTCCATCTACACATACTGAGTTTTAGTTGAGTTTTAGAATTGATTTGTAGTCTTTGGTGTGTTACTTGCATTTCAAATTGTGATTCCTAATTTCACCTATTACAGTTAGTACAATGGGTACTTTTTCCCATTCATGAGAGTTGAAGCATTCATTTTTTCAACTCAAGGGATTGATTAGTTATTCAAAACTAGGAATTTATCACACTCAATTTGACAAAAGGAGATCGAATAACTATGTTTAAGATATGGAAACTTGATGTTTCAAGATTCAAGATATGCCCATCATGAGGAGTAAAATGATAATATGCTAAAAAGAAGTCAAAAAAGCTAGTATAAATACCATAAATCTTACTGAGATGGCCATGTATTTAAGGTAGATTAAGGTTATTCTTTAAAAGGCTAATGACTGGTGTCTATGATTTGCTAAGCCTCCATCCTTCATCTCGATTTAAGTTGTTTAGATTCTTTTCTATCTCGATTGATTCAAAAATTATTCTTCTTAGAAAATAGTCTTCTTTAACAATAACCTTAATTTCATCCATGCATATGTCGTGCCCGGTATTATGTGAATTTTTAGCTAAGGCATATTTTTGAAAGTGATTATGAAAAAGATCTGCACAATGTTCCTTCAAATGAGTATGAATAGAGCGACTAGTTTCACAAATATAAACCTTCTCACAACTACATGGAATAGAGTAAATTCATTTTTGACACATAGGATTGGATTTATCCTTAGTCCTATTAATAAAATTCCCTGTCAAATTTAGTGGTGAGAATGAGACCTTAATATTTTTTCTTTTGAAAGCTTTTTGCAACCTTGTCTATCATACATTTGATATAGGGCAATATAATTTTCCCACAAATCTCTTCATATTCATGTCTAATGTGAGGACCTCTTTGCACTTTATAGATCATCAATCTAAATTTTCCTTCATGAGGAACCATAATTAATTTGCTAATGATTTAACATGAGGAACCATCTCTCCAAGTGCTTCGATAATGGACACATTTATAAAAATGCTTCTATGGAGAAACATCATTGTTTATAAGTTACAAAGAAACATGTTTCATCTCCCTATAATATTTGATAAAATTATGTGTCCTACATAATTTATTTTCCTATCAAAATTTAAAGTGTGCGGTACACACTCAAGGATATCCTTCTCCTTTACTCTAGTAATTTCATTACTAGAATAAAAGGGGGGAGGTTATAAACACCTAAATCTGGTCACATGTACTTGATAATGTTAATTCATGACATATCTTGAACCACTTGACATACTCTCAAATATATCATTCTCAAACATCTCTAGGCCTCAGGCCAGATATTCTTACTCTTTTAGGATAAGTCCACTACCACAAACCTATCCACCTAGTATGTCCTTATCCTTACACCATTTAATATCTAGTTTCCAAATTTTAAAATATCCATGTGATTCACCTTGGATGTTTTTAAATTCAACTTAAGGAAATTATTCAAAAGTATCACTATATAAAAAATCAAGGCCTCATTTTAAAGGGACTTGATATCCTTTTGGAATCTATCTATTACACTACTATAGATTGAGAAAATACCTTATTCTTCCCAATTTCAATATCAATCACTAAAAGCAATCACAAATTAAGTCTTGATCATTCAAGTCAATAGATAACATCATCAATATTAATTAAAGTTAAATTATTAGTTACATATATATAGTGAAAGAACACAATTACACAATCACACTAGGTGGGAGAACTACATGTGGCTTGATTTTCTCTTCAAATTATACGTATACATAGGCAATGGTCAATCACCAATGGGGGTGAATGTGGTCAACTCAACCCATTACACTTCCCATTTCATTTGAAGGTTTTTAGCTCCCAAAAGTACACTTAGGGTTTCTAATAAGGAGAAGGAAAACATATATTTTTACATGGAATTAAAATAGTTTTAAATCTCAGCCTCCTCATTAGGCATAGGATCTTGTGATAGAGCAATCATATTTCATCACTTTCATAGTAGACAAATCCACAATCAATAATTAATACCACATTATGTACCTATCTAGGGAGTGTGAACTTGTACACATATATTTACATAATCTGTTCTCAGACCTAAGCTATCACATACCTATTTCATCTTATTTTCTACTATCAAACACCTGCTTTAGTCAACTATAAACTAGAAAATATAAGTATCTTCTTATTGATTTTACTTACTATATTTAGTACATGACACTTGTCAATAAATATCAATTATCTATTTTAATTTACATTCATATTTATGCTTAAATGACATATATTATAATATGAATAGACTTTTAATGTTTTATACACATTAAATAACATGAAATAAAAAAAATAAGGTAAAAATGATCCTACCTTGCTTCACATAGTGTAAATTTTGAATTTACCTAATTATTCTAGGGTTTATTTCATTGTATTCTCTTATATATCCTACCCCTAGTTAATAGTTTATTGATTCCAAGCCCTAAGTCATTCTAAAATTCTATTTTCAAACCTTAGTGTGCTTACTAAAATTGAGATTGCTTATGTGCCTATTCTTATGCTTTCATTTATAATCATATTCTTTAAGTGATACCCATTGATTTTAATTTTTTTCCATCTCTATGTGTAATACATCTCTTGTTATGGATAAGAATATATTTTTTTTAAATATAAATCTTAAATGTGATTCCATTATGTCTTTGAATTCAATTTTATAAATGTGCCTAGTATAATCTTGGCATGTGTATCTTGTTTTGGTTGTGTATCATGTTATTATTATTGTATAAAATTCTAATAACCATGTTCAAATATATATCTTCAATAAAAAAAATTAAAATTTTAGAATATCTTCCAATACATGTTATGATTTCATGAAATTTTCATAGCACTCCATGCTTACACCTTTCTCCCTTTTCTCAAGATATATAAGCCCTAGTGCCCTATGTAGACATGTTTTGTTCTACTATAAATAACCCTAATTATATGATGATTTATTATGACGTGAACCATACTATGCAAAGTATTATTAAGGTTAATAATGTAATAGTCCCTCATAATATTCATCAATGACAAGGTGGGAATAAAAAAAACATCCCTCATAATCTCTCTCAAGATTCTAAGCTTAAGTTTCATGATGAAAAATGTTATTATTTTATAGAACAATTGAAAAATAATCAAGCCAATATATTTATCCTTAAATTTATTATAAAATATAGTGTGTATAAGGATATTCATTACAAATCATTAGAAGACATAACATTTCCAAGTGATACTAAACCATCTCACTTTTATTTTATTATTATATATATGAAATATAGTGAGAGTGCAATTATTTTTTAGAATGATGAGGTGCCTTCAAAAGATGTTATTAATAAACATTTACATTCACACATTCAAATTACACTAAATAATATAGGGGTAAAAATAAAACTTATTCACAATGGTTTAGGGTTGAACATTTGTCGTGAAGCCTTTATTTTACAATTAGCATTGGAAGACAAGCCCTTACTAATTAAAATATGATCTTTAAGAGATTTTACAACTAAGAAAGATGATCTCTTTGATTAATTAGATTAAGATTAACACTTGGACCAAAATTAGTGGGTACAAAATTTAAGGTTATATCTATTGAAGTGAGATGCAATATTTTCTTTGCAATACATTTGAGTCACGACATGGGAGTTGTTCCTTCTACTTTACATAGATGTTTTACATTTAAACATGATGGAATTATTTATATGTGTCCCACAAATGATGCACCTTTTATATTTAGTAATATGAATGAACCTCAAGATAATATAAGGTCTCCACCTCAAATGTAATGCACCCACCTATACCTAGGTGGAGAAGTGATGGAGGGTTCGTCAATGCTTGAAATAATCTTATAAAATAAACTTTATCAAGAATATTAATTTAAATCTTGGATCAATAAGGAATAAAGAAGATGATCTGCTAGTAGTGTCAAGTACTTCAATGGATAAAACCTCCAATAGTTCACTTAATACGTACACAAAGGATTCACTATATTCATGATTTTTACAACCTTAATATCCTCAGACTAAATTTATAGACTAGACTAGCTAAATCAATAACATGATAATGTCTCTTTGCTACTAATTTTATCTATTATAGAGTTCTAAATAATTATAGATTGCACAAAAAACAAAATGCATCCCTAATTTTTTTCCTTTTGATCAATATCATCAAAGGGCATGCTAACATTGGATTGAGTGAGGAGAGCATCTTTTCTTGCTTGTCAATTTCCTATTTGAGGAATGTTCCTTAAAAGATGATTGTTTTATATACGTTTGAAGGATTTCTACAATTCCATTCCTAGCTTTCTTATCTTTTTCTCTCATATTTAGGTATTAGAATTTTTTTTCATTTTTTTTGGTAGAATGGGGACGCTTAGATAAATATAAAAAGGAATCATACATCTTATTTTTGTTTGGTAGTTTCTTCCATATTGGGTGTGTAGTTATTGGGTTTTTTAATTAAGTCATTAAAACTACAATCTTTCCTTACCTTATCTATTCTTTCTTAGTGACAAGATTATGTGTTAGAGACATTAAACCCCAAACTCCTAGAAAAGATAAAGAAATTGTGGATTATTTAGATGATCCTCTTAAGGTATGCCTATTTTCTTAGTATTTAGGGACACACCCCACAAGGTTGATTCAAGATTTCTTTATTCATTGATGGGGAATAATCACACATCCATTTAAGTGGGTCATGTTGCTTAGGGTATGGCCAACTAACCATTGCATTGATGTAGTTGTGCACCCTATTTTTCCATTGATTTTTTATGGGTGAATCAGAGACCTAGAGCTAGATACATTTTTAGGGAGGAAAGGAAAAAGGTCAGAGGCCTTGTTCTTAGTGAGGATTTCAAGATGGACCATGTCATGAAGATGGAAAACTCTGCACTAACAGACTATTTTTTTAGGAGAATAATCTCTATCCAAAATTTAGAGAAAAGGATGACTCAATTTTGACGACCACTCCTTGGATACTCTCATATCTCTCACATATTAGTTATGGGTTGGCTTGCTTTTATTGTCAATTACTCAAAAGATCTACTCTAATTTTGGCTCAAAGATGGTTTTGGGGTTACCTCTACTTACTCTTAATAGGTGGTCATTAAGATTTGATCCACAATTAGAAAAATTCGTGACCTAACCTATTTGGGTCAAACTTCTAGGACTACCATTAGAATTTTAGCTCAAAGATATTCTTAAGGCTAGTGGGGATAACATTGGGACTTTCCTTTATGTTGATGATAGTTATTTAAAGGAATACTCTAGGATGATATCCAAAATATTAGTTGATATTAATCTATAGGAAGGACTAAAAGAGGCTATTATTTTAGATTTTGGGCCCTAGATTCACATAAACCTTAGATTATGTGGTTGTTTCATTCAAGTGTGATATATGTCATGTAATTTGGCCTCATTTTTTATCCCAATAGGGAGATCAAAGACAATAGAGTTGAGGCACCTAATCCTTTTTAGAAAGTTGAGAGTAGGGTATATTATCTAGTTTAATTGGTGGTTGATAACCCATCGTGTCCTCAATAGATTTTAGAGAAATGCTTTCAATTATCTGATATGGGAGACAAAAATATAATTGTTAGGCATGGTATCTAACCTCTATTAGAATATTTGTTTGAATCCATGACTGAAGATCATATGGATGTGATGTTACATGATCATATTATTATTCATCACACTTTTTTTATGAAATTCATACTATCCCATTGAGTATGTATGTGGTGGGTAATGTTGTTTCCTCTCCTAGGTCTCCTTAGGAGAGTCCTAATCTTAAAATCTAAAAGGAAGGGATATAAAAAGAATCTAAAATTAAGAAGACAAAATTTTAAATCCTTTTGGGAGAGCCAAGGAGTCCATAAAAGTCTCTAAAGGACAAGCAATTATAAAGTGAGACCAATCTTGAGGATGGCCTAGCTAAGGTAGTTTGAAAAAAGTGAAGCTCTCTTGAAATTATCTATGTTTATTATTTATCCACATCTAGACAAATTCCATATCTATTAAGATCTCAACTAGAGGAAAAAACCTACATAAGGAGAAAATATTTTTTGTTGGTTTGGGGATTATCTTGATTCCTACTTGTTTATGTTCATGGAAATTTTGACCCTTCCAAATAGCTCAAGAAAAAACATAGTTATTTTGGAAATGTTTTAGAGTAATCAAAAAACTATTTTAGTGGCCCTTGGAGTGGGTTGATAAATTCTTAAGTATGTTCATTTTATCCTAAATATAAGAGGGTTGGGAAATCCCTCCAAAAAAATGTATGGAAGTGACTGAATAATATTCACAAGTTGGATATGATTATGTTACATGAGACCAAGGGGGGTGGGATTGAGGTCATTGATGGTTTGTCAAAAAAATTAAAGGATTAAGACCTTTCAAAATCTAACTCCAATGATAGCTTTGGTGGTTTTGGGATGGAGAACCACCTCTTTGAGGATGGTCAATACATTTTTTTTTCAACTTTGCTATTGGAGGGGAACTCTGCTCTATGAAGATTTGTAAAAAATATATATATTAAACATTTATAATCCTAATGAGTATAAATTAGCATATTATAATGAATTATTCACTCAAAAATTCTTGAGAACTAAAAATTTTATTACTGCGGGGAATCTCAATTTCACCATCAAAAGAGTAGAGGTGTGGAGGGTCTTCACGAGAAAGGATCCACTAGATTATTTATTATAAAAACTTGAGGATACTAATGTTGTAATCATGGAACCTTTGAATTTGGTTCCCACTTAGTGTAACATGATAATTGGATCAGATATTGTAGCCATGAAGATGAATAGATTCCTAATATCACATTCCCTTTATATTAACTTTGATAAAATCAGATAATGGGTGTATATGGGTGGTGAATCTGATCATCTTCCCATTTTGATGCATATAAAAATAGGGGATCAAAATCCTCTATGTCCATTCAAATTCAATCTAACTTGGTTAAAGGATTCAGATTTCATTAAACTGGTATAATAGGAGCAGGTTATTTTTTATACTTTCTAATTGGAACTAGCTAGCCTACAATTTGCCACAAATATTAAGAGGGTGAAAAAGGCATTTACTACATAGGCTACCATCAATGTTAAGTGGCTAAAAGAGATATTTTATCTTTGTAAAATGAGATTATCTTGATTTATGGTCATGTCATTAATCAAGATTTTGGTGAGGATTCAAAAAACTAGGCTCAAATCACTGGAATTGAAGTTGTGTGAATAGATAATAGATATATAACTCTAGTGGTAGCTAAAATGTAGAGAACTATAGATATAAAATGGTGATGAAAATACAAAGTTTTAAAAAAAAAATCAAAACATCACAAAAACAAGAATATTATTTGGGAAATGCAAAAAACTTATGGATCCTCAGTGCAGACCCTCCATGAGATAGTAGATCTGGGTGTTTTACATTTTCAACAAATTTATAAATAACCTAAGTAGGTGAAAATAGTGGATATTACAAAAAATCTATTATTTATTTCTTATCTTTGTCAAGAAGGTTGATCATGAGAGGCTAGAGGCAAATGTCACCAAGGAATAATTGTTACTTATTCTGGATACATTTCAAAAAGATAAGCATTTGAGGCTAGATGTCTAGTTAGTTAAATTCTACAATGGCTTTTTTGATTTGTTTGGGAAAAACCTAATTAGAGTTATTGAGGAGTCTAGGTAGATGGGGAAGATTCTTGAGGCATTCAATTCCACCTTCATTTCCTTCATTCTTATAAAGGATACCCTAGCCTCATTTGATGATTTTTGGCCTATATCATTATGCAATTTTGTCTATAAAATCATTATTAAAATTATATCCATCTGGATCAAAGGTATTTTTTAGGACTCTATTTCAAAGGATAAATTTGTATTCTTACATGTGTGACAAATACATGATGCTTTAAGGGTTTTCCAAAAGGGTTTACATTCCATCAAAATGAAGAAGGTGTTGGTGGGGGTTTTAAATTTGGACCTATCCAAGAATTTTGATAAATCAAATTAGCTCTACTTAAGATTAATTATGATTCATGTTGGTTTTCTCCTCCAAATGGTTAATTATATTATGGGCTACTTATATTATATTCCCTTTGCCTTACTCATAAATGGATTAGCCTCTAATTTTTTTAACTCCTCACATGGATTTAGGAAAGATTGTCCACTCTCCCCTCTATTTTTTATTCTAATTACTAAAGGGCCAAGCTAAATCATTCTCAAAGTTAAAATGTTAGGATCTCTCAGGGGGGTTAAGATTATTAGGACCATCTTCCTTAATAACCTACTTTTCTTGGATGATGTGCATTTATTTTATGATGGATCTCAGAAGGACATTATACTGATTAAGGAATCATGATCTCTTTTATGTCACCACAAGCATGGAATTAAATGTGAAAAAGTGTAACATCTCCTTCAATGGTTTGGATTGTCAACAAATTAGATATATTATTTAAATATTTCAATTTCAAAAGGTTGATCTTTTAAGAGGACTTGAGTACTTGGGGTTCTTACTGAAACCAAATGACTATATGAATAATGATTGGAATTGAATGATAGAAAAGGTGGAAAAGAGAATTTATTGTTCATGAAATAATTACCTATCTATTAGAGGTATAATTACTCTTATTAAATTAGTGTTATAGTCTATTCTATCCTAATGGCTCACTTTGGCCCATATCTTTAAATGAGACTTTGAGAATATTCATTAAAAAAACTTCAAATTTCTTTGGACAGGTAGCAAAGTGAAGGATGGTATAACTCTTGTCAATTGGCAAACCTTTGCTACTTCTAATGCCGTTAGGGATGTGTATTAAAATATATCCATCATTTTGGTGAGGATTTAGTTTTAAAACATCTTTATAGGCTTATCACTATGGAACAATTATGGAATCAAATCATTATCCAAAAATACATATAAGCACTTAGTGTGGAAGAGTACATCCATAGTCCTAATAAAAATTATCACAATGTATATATAATTTTCAAAGCATCTGTTTAAACCTTTTCAATAATTGGTAATTGGATTTTATGAAAGGTAGGGTCTATCACTAAAATCAAAGTCGAAATAGATCCTTGGGTGGGCTATGGTGTTGATCATAAATTACTTGAGGATTTGATTGATATCTTAAAGGTGATGGGAATTTATTTTTTGCATCAAGTGGAAGATCACAAACTCACTAATCCATGATGACATAGATAGAAAAGTTAATTCTCAATAGGTTTGGATGGGAATACTAGCTTAAGATGGGATGCATATGTTCAAAGATTGAAATGGAGTCATATTAGACTCACTACTAAGGATGATGAGTTGGTTTGGTCCTTGAACCCTAAACTAGGGGAATATTTTATGCACATAGGCTATTAGTCTAAATTCCAAAATGATGCCCTTGATGTGAAATATTAGTGATGGAAAAAACTTTGACAAATTAAATCTCCTCATAAAACTAATATTTATGTGGCTTGCCTTAAATAGTAAAGCTCTTACTTGGGAGAAAAAATAAATTGGCATGGCCCAAGGAGTTGAAAATTTCATCCTTGGAGACTATGAATCATGTCCTAATCATTTTTATATATGTTGTTAAGATTTGGGTTCAATTGCAAGCATATAAAAGGGTGAGAGGCTATTGGCAGGGCCTTATTCTAGCTGATTATATGAATAATTGGTTTGAGAAATCTGAGCTCAAATCCTAAAAGGCTTTACCTATGATTGTGCCTTAGGGTTTATGGCTTGTGAGGAATTATTCCATATTCTAAGGAAAAATCATTCCTACATTTCAATCTATGTTCCAAATTTGGCTCATTTTTTGGCACTTCAAAATCACTCCAAAAATTTTTAGACAATGCATACTTTTACATCCTCCCATTGATTACTCTGGTGCTTGGGGTTACTTTGATGGTGTTTTTCAAGGCACCCCTACTATTTTTGGATCTAGTGGTATCTTATTTTTGAACTCCACACACTTATATCATTTCAAGGTAAGCATGGGACATGGAAAAAACAACTTTAATGAGCTTATGGCTTTGAAGATCCTTCTTAGGCTTATAGTTGTAAATAAAGTGGGAGCATTAAAAATCTTTGGGGACTCAAAGGTTGTCTTCAATTGGATAAAATGCATCTCTAAAATGCAAAATTTATATCTTCTCTCCATTTTCACTATTGCCTATAACATGACACTCTCCTTTTATGCCATCTCCTTTTGGCATGTGTACATAGAGATAAAAAATTTAATTTCATTCCCTTTCTAAGGAGGGGTTATGTATAGACATTTATCTTTGGGTTATCAATGAAAATCATGAAAATTCATGCCCATAATTTCATCTCAAATTGATTCTATAGACATAAATTTTCATTGATTAATTCTCTTTTATGGCTAGATGTTTCTTAATTTTTCTCTCTCTAGATGGTCTTATGTTATGGATGGACATGCTACATCACATTGACATTCTACATCTCTAGCTCCTTTAGACTAGTTTCAGATTGATTATTAGTTTCTTTCACTTTTTATTCATTTCAATATTTTCTTCTTGGGTGGTTCCTTGTCTTTTTTAGGTTGCTTTACCCCTTCATAGTTTTGGATTGGGTATCTCCAGTGGCCATCCCTTTATTTTCATCAACATATTATTTGGCCTCATAATCGGGCTTTATTTTTCATACATTGATTTGGTGATGTGTCATTGGTCACTTGATTGACTATTATGTGTTTTTCTTTGATTTTTTTTCCTATTTGTCTTTGCATTTTGGTATGTTGATTGTGCTTAGTGCCACTCTAGCTTTTTTGGACTCGACACTTCACTATTGATGCTACTCCTCCCATTTTTGGTGTGGGGTTTTACTTATTTTTCCTCTTTTTTACTTTGGAATTTTGTTTCATCTATGGAATGCAATTTCAAATTTTAATAAATATGAATTCACACAAAAATTATGAGGGAAAAAACATTTCAAATTGGTGAACTTAGTAATACCCATGAAGATAATGAGAATAATGATTACAAAGTTGATAGTATAAATGATAATTTTTCCAAGTTAATATTTACACCAACATGCCTTAAGTAATATAGTGATGATATGGATGCATTTGATATCATAACTCTTTATAAATTTTCTTAATATTATTTAAGACCAACCCAAACATCACCAATTATGGAAGTACAATCAATTAATGCTAAGGGTAAAGGACCTATGGCATATAATTGTTGTAACAAAAGAAATTAAAGTAAAAATCATAGTCTTATTCAATTTACATTCGAAAATATGGACTTGGACTCAAATGTTCACAAAATATGGGCTATAATGGTCAAGGCTTAGGAAAAAGTGAACAATGTATAATATAACCTATTCTTCCAACTACTTATCCAACGAAGGATTTAGATACACTAATGATGAGTAAGGATAAATAAGATGATGTAATTCAAGAAATACCTTTTGATGCAGATTATGGATGTTTAGGAGCTTAGAACAATGATAATCTTTCCAATAATAATTAAACCTCTTGATGATAAATTTAAGAAGTCCATATTGAATGACTATAAATAGATGCAAAATATTATCAATATTACTAATCATATGTTTATAATATCTCATGAAAGTAGGAATCAAAAAATTGAAAGTCATGACTATTGATTTAATTAATCATACCATAACCTATGAGGCACCATCTCTTAATAATTTTTCTAATGATGAAGCCATATAATAATATTCATGAACTAAAGTGGATTTACCTAAATACATAAGAATATATTCAATTTTACTTTGAGTGAGCATGCTTACTTTTTGGAATGAAAACCCTCACCTAGTGATGGGGAGTTCATTTTGGATAGTTTGGATACATTACCTACTACACAATAAGGATATATAAAATTTATTAAATAAAGATATAATTTATATCAAAATTGGAAATAATAAAATACCTAAGAACTTGAATTTGGGTGTTTCTTTGACACCTAATGCAAATAAAGCATACACTTAATTGTTAATATAATATCAAGAAAAAATTACACTATCTTATATTGATTTGGATAGTTTGTATACTTGTATTGTAGTACATAACCTTATTGTAAACCTTGATACCAAACCTATAAATCAAAGTATTAGAAATATTAATCATAAGGTAAATTTTATAGTTAATTAAGAAACCCAAAAATTACTTGATGTTGGTTTTAATAGATTTATTAATTCTTTTAAATGATTTATCATGTTGCGCTATAAATAAGGCATGTCTCAAATATGATTTTCATTGCCTAATATTGATATGATTGTTTATTTACTATTGAACACGATATCATTTCCTTTATGAATATATTTTAAAGTCACAATAAAATTAAGATAAATCCTAATGATCAACATAAGACAACTAATTTTTTACTCCTTTCATGTTACTTACTTTACTTTTAGCATAGCTTTTTTGGTAATGTTATTCACTTTGGGAAAGGTACTCCATTGAAAATTTTTTGTACAAGTTTGTGACAATGGATTTTTAAGACCATGGAAAATAGGTATTTCTAAAAATATTTGGAATTAACTAAATTTATTATACACTTCTTACAGAGATTCCACCTTTTCATGTTACTTTATTATGTGTTAGTTTTTGGATACTATATGAATTTTGAAGTAAGATTTTTGAATTATATGAATAAAAGGGGTGATGGACCCCATAACCTTATTTTACTAATAAAATAAAAAATAGAAAACCTTTACAATACCTTGGTGTGCGTTTTACTATGTGGTTATTCTTTTTGGATTAAATAACACATTAGATACTTATTAGAGAGTTATACCACATATGTTTCATGATTATATGCATGATGGCTAAGAGGGTTATATAGATGAGATATTAGGTAATTAAACTAAAATATATAATTATATACATACCTTGAGATAAATCTTTGAAAGACTAAGTTAATAAAGAATATAATTAAATCCAAATAAATGTGATTTTGGTGTGACTTTTGGTTAATTATTGGGTTTCATTTCTCTATGAGATATATTTAAGTTTATCCAAAGAAATTAAAAACTATTATTAATAACCTCCTCATTAAAATATTAAGTAATTGAGAAGTTTACATGGAACAAATTAGTCTATTCAAAGAACGTTTGTTAACTTCTTGATAAAACCCACCATTTTGCTCGACTATTAAGGAAATATATTGAATATGAATTGGATGAAAAACTTAAAAAGTTTTTTGATGCTATTATAGAATATATAGTTGATCATCCTATAATAATGCCACTTATCCTAGATATACAATTATTGACTTATATTTTAATAGTTGAGGGTCTATAAAAATTGCCTTAAGAAGGCTTACAACAAGAAATTTAGATGAAGAGAATTAAATGTGGGTGATAAATATTAAGATAAAATTAGAAATTTACCAATGAAAATAAATAATATAAATTAAAATTCACACCTAATTGGCTTTGCCCATTTGTAATTTCTAATTGGGGGCATATTACCTTACCACATTAAAATGAAAACATTTAAAGAATCCAATTATTATTATGCATTTGCACCTATTATATATTTTATCTTTATATCTTATCATGTTACAATATATTGTATGATATTTATGTTTTCCTTTTTATGTTGTGACTGGTAATTTCATTGTTTCATATTTTTTCAGTTGTGTGTACATTTTATGCTTTTCATTTAACTCTAGTTGTTACTTTTATTTGATTTCCTTGTTCTTAGTCATTTATAGTCATTTTATATATTTTATTCCTAGGATTTTATTTTTTTTAATCTTAGTACTTATTCTATGAGTGCTTTTCATTTTAAACTTGGGTCCTTGTGCTTTGCATTTTTATCAATTTGATCTTTGTTTGGTCATGTTTCGTCACATGTCACCAAATATATTTATATTCTATGATCCATATCATGCAAATGTTTACATGTTCTTACGTACATTATGATGATTTATATCGTGCATCTATTATGAATTGAATTTTTATATCTTATGATACTACATTGCTTATATCTTAGGCCCACACGACACCTCTCTTGTTGATTTCACATTGCTTATATTTTGCACTCATATGGGGAATATTATTCCCTATAACATACCACTTATATTTATGCTAATTTGTGGTAAATTAATTTTTGATTACATTATTTATATCATAGGTCCATGTTAAGAAAATTATGTATAACATACATGCTTCCTATATTACATCTTTCTATATTAGACATCATCAGTTTTAATATATTGTATTACACATGATGCATGTTATTTATTTATTTTGATATATACACTTCATAGGTTCATCCCAGATCTAAAAATGGGGGCATACATTCCACTCATCATATTCATCTAGAATTTAGGCACTCAACACAAATTTCATGTTTATAAAAGATTACATTCAGATTTTGTAGACACCTACAACTAGCCACTGATAACCTCCAACCAGGCTTTTGACCAATTTCTACCCAAAATGCACAATTAGGCCTAAAAACACTAAAACATGCTAAATGATGTGAAACTAACATACTCAAATGCCAATTTTGGCCAGGGTATCCGTAAATGGGGTAATGCAATTTATGGGCTAGCTAACTTTGATCAGTTCATTTCAATTCAAAATGCCAGATTTGCACCTGCGTGCTCTGGACTACTCTTTTCTATCAAATATTTTGCACAAGACTTGTGCCTTCATTATTTATTTTTGGCAACATTCTAAATGGGAATACACATCCAATGAATTTGATGTGGACTTCCAATTCAAATCCAGTCAAATTTAGGACCAATAAGAAGGCATTCTAATCAATTTGGGTAATTTGTGCACAATGTGCTTAATCATGCCTAAGAGCTAATTAATGCAAATCAAGGCCTAATAAAAAATTACATGGAAACTTTTTGAATAATTTGTTTTAGAAATGAATATTGAATATCTGCATCATCAAGTGACCTCATTTCTTAGGAAGACATCCCTAGGCCATAAATGCCACAAATATTAGGATTCATGCCCTCCATGCCTCATAAATGCCTTCCATGTTGCCCTCCATGCCTCTTAATTGCCCCTTCTTCCAATGCATGATGAGGATAATTACAAAAATTGAATTAATCCTCAACCACACATCTCAATATTGAGATAGATGGTTGAGGTTAATTATGATCAAATCCAAAAATCTATAAATAGGAGGCCTCACAACATCATTTCTAAACTTAATTTGTGCAAAGTTATAATGCAGTATTGGTTCCAAAAGCTTCATACAACTAGTGTTACCATGCCAAATTGATTCCAAGCCAAGCCATAAGCCAAAGGTGCCAAGGAGAGATGGAGGTAGCCAAACTTCCATTGCTAAGGACTTCACGAGCACAAGTCGAGCAAGCCACCACTACAAAGGCATTTGGAGCATCCAAAGAAGGTGAAGGAAATATTGTATTTGATTCCTTGATTTTTAGTTGTGTTTTTCATTTGTTTTTGTTAACTAATCTCTCCCTAGTATCTAGGCCTAGAGATGTTATGTTATTAGTGTGTTTATTTCATTTTTTTTTCATTTTGAAACTGACACAATACTAACCATCCTCTCTTGAGTCATATTCCTAGATCACAGATTTCACTCACTCCCATAATGAAATGTATGCAAATACACTAAATATTATTAAAAAGGTAACTAATTTTGGTACATGACTAGTTATTTTCTATGATATTAGTGTATTTATGTGTTTGGGCATTAGTGGCTTAGATTAGTCTATTATTATCACATTTTTGTCATTCTTTTCACATCTTTCAACACTTACAATTGTTTGGCCCTATTTATGACTCTCTATTCTTATTTATTTTTCCATGGCTCCCTTATATTCTTCATTTTTTATCTTTCTTAATTTTTTCTCTCTTATTTGGTTTTTCATATTTCTCAAGTTTTTTTATTTACTAAGTTTTTATAGGAGTATAGTATAACTCTCTTACATTACAAGGAACATACTACTACACTTATGGTATTTGTCTTTGCATGTTTTTTAGACCTTGTCTTATTATTGCTTCAATTTTTTATCACATTTTTTTACTTTTCTTGGCCATGTTTTTGGATTTCATGCCAATATAGTCCTAATTTTATTTCAAAAATTATATAAGTACATGAGTTCATTAATACATCTTAGAAGAAGGAAAATGAGCTAGATTCAAGCTTTATGTATTAAATTTGAAATTTAAAAGATTTCATTAATTAAAGCATAATTTTTTTATTAAAATAATAAAATAAACCATTATTGAAAGCGTATATAACATCTAGTTATTTGCATCTCATTTATAAGGATAAGGATTGGGATATTCATATTGTACTGGACTGCCTCTTGAGTTACATTTATACTTATGAGTTATTTTCAATACTTTGTCCCCAAAGAGAGTGTGATTGAGAAAATCTCCCAAATAAACCTCCCCAATTTTTATTATTTTCCAAGGTTTTGAAGGTTAATTTGGTTTTCAATAAAGGAGAAGCATTTGAGTGACACAATGTGAATTATGAGAAATTTAGTGAGGTTTTTCGAGATGAGGAGCAGAGGATCAATATTACCAAAACAAAATTTGAAAAATTAAATAGTAACCAAGAGGGTATCTTATCCTTGAGGTATGAACTTGGTAGTAACTAGGAGTGTAGCACTCCACTTCTAGTCAAAATTTGAAAGTTATTAAATTGTATAATTATTTATAGGTTTTCCCACCTAGTTTCTAAACTTGTTTCTACCTGATTTTAATCTCAAATAATCTATAGATTTACAAAAAATTAGTATTCTTCTTAAAGCTATAGATTTATAACTTTTAATTATTTTATAACAGTCCTTTATTGCAATTAGGTTTGATTTTATTATTTATTTGGGTAAAATTATTTTGATATGATTTACATATTTTTAATGGTTTAGTGTGGTGCATTGTTGATGTGAAACCACTTTATAATATCACCATTTTATAGAGCTCATTCCCTTGTACACCCTTTAGGATTATATTTTTCTTATATTATATATTAGATCTAATTTGTTACATATGGTTTCCTAAACCCTTACTTTTTCATGCCCTCTTATTAGGGTTTTTATTTCTTGTTCTTAGCATTATCATGTTTAAAGGTTGTGTTAGTTCTTGTTAGATCTCTTTACACCATAATTACTTTGTGCTTGTTTCAAACCCTAGGGTCTTATTTTTCTCTTGTATTTAAAGTATATTGTGCCTTTACTTAGCATATTCCTTTCATTTTCAAAGATTTCACTATGGATTATAGTAATGTGATTGTAAATGATATACCTTATTTGAATGATAGTGAAGTGAAAAACATATATGATTGTGATGATGATAATGATTAAAAAGTTGAATTTTAAGATCAAAATAGAAATTAATCAATTTAAATTATTAGAACTTTTGTTATTAACAATCCTACTAATATTACTAAAATTATAAACTTGTTGAAAGAAGTTACTTGTAAAAGCCTTCCATTACTTCAAATGTTTTACAAAATGATTCTATTTATTATCCTCCTTTTATTCCTCTAAATGTTTCCAATGATTATGTGTTTTATTGTGTTTTATCTACTCAATAAAATTCCAAATGAATTTAACCCCTACCATCTAAGGTTTCTTTAAATTCTTCCAATATTATACATCCTTCATTAAGTTATTGTATTCCACTTATTTATAGCTCTATCCCAAATTTTGAAATTACCATTAAGATGAATGTATTAGGTGAATGCAATAAGGTGATTCTTAGACTTGGAGACACTTGGGTCTTCAATAGATAATGGCTAGTGAAGGTGCAATGACATAATATGGATGGATTATTAGATTTATTATGGCAATAGGGCTAGATTACACCCTGGACTAATGGATGAAATGTCAAGAGTATATGAAAAGTGGGATAGTTATTGACTAAGTTGGGAGAGTTTATTTATCATATCTTGACTAATGAATAGTGATTCTAGAACAAGTTTAGGGTTATGCCTAAACAAGAGTTGAGATGTCATGACTTAGATTGTATATAAAGGGAAATGTAACTGATCTATTAATCAATCCTATCTTGGAGAAGATAAATCCTACTTACACTTTCGATTATTCATACATTAGATATTTAGGATCATGGCCAAGATGTATTTAATAGACTTAACCAAGGGATATCTTACCATAATAACATCACTAAAGAGGGTTCCAATGCCTCTAGTCAAGCAACAACATGTAATAACCCTAGTTAGGTCTTATGTTTACATATTCACAATGTAAATGAAAAGTAAAGTAAAATCTAATCTAGTGTTCACCAAAGCTTGTGGCACAAACTGGGGTTAATAAACATAAAAATTAAACATGCATAAGAAAATCCTAATTAAGTTATTTATAGGTAAAACCTTAATGCATGGGATAAAAGTACAAATGTAAATATATCTACTCTTACAAAGGAAGAACAATGTTAGGAATACTTCCATCGAGCTTCAATCTCTCCCTAGGCCAAGGTGATTTTTAAGAGGTTGTTATGGTATTTAAGGATAAGAATGATAAGTCATCTCCATGCTACACAACTTCTCTATGTGTTCAAAATACTTCTCCATAAAACAAGATATATATCTCCAAAGAAAGTATTGAAACCCTAAGCTATGATTCTCAACTAGAATGGTGGAAAAGTAGATGTGCAATATAATATTCTTTTTTCTCTTCTCTTCTCTAAGAATTGGTGAAATTAATGTGTATATATAGCTAAATCTAACCGTAAACCTTTCTAAAAGTTTAGCCAATAGGGTCAACCCAATCAACTCTGTATTGTTATTTTATAAAAACAAGTTAGATCTCAGTCTAAGTCTATCAAAGCCAACCTAGACCTATAAAATGATTTTAAAAATTAGGATATAGAGTTATCCTAGGCTAATAGTTTAATGAAAACCATCGAAAAGGGTTTTAGGCTTAGGTAGGTGCTAATGAAGGAAGCGAAATGCTTAAAGGACTGCGCAAGAGAGGAGGCAAGGCTTAGGGAAGTACATAATATAAGGCTATGTAGATATCAAGTGGTGGTATAGGGGAAAATAATCCTATGAAGCACCAATGGTTTTCACACCCCTTTCCTAATGTACCCTTTAAGGCATACACTCAAAGAGATTGAGACTTGACAAGTTCCTACAAGAGAAAAAACATCAGTAATTGATAAAGTTTTCAAATATTATGTGTATACATATTCCCCACTTGAATCTCATCACATGTAATGTAGGTATAATATGAGATGGTGCTTCAAGAAAAAAACATAGCAACATAAAATGCTAAAGTTGAATAAATTGCAATAAGAAGTAAGATAAATGAAAGGACAAAATTGAAAAGCACATAACTTTACTTACCTTAGTTTTGTAGATAAGAAATGAAGTTAAATAAATGTAAAGGTGTCTAATGTAGGGAACATTAGGTGAATCTGTATAAACTAGTGAAAAGAGTGAAAAATCATTTTTTTTGAAAAAAGCACATATAATGTGGAAAGATTTTGTACAATGTCAGGATTCCAAAACATCTTGTGGCTCAGAAAAAGATCTAGTAGAAATAAAGATATGGACAAAAAATAGAATCTAGTTATAAATATTTAACAGGTAAATAATGTTGAATAGTAAATATAAATAGGGTAAAAATAATTAATTTGTTATTCTTACTATTTTGAGAAAATAGAGATCTAAGAGACCCAGTGCGAGACTAGAGATCAATCATGGTGAGGAGATGATAGCTGAGATGAGGAGGACACTTGGAAGCCACAACCAGTGCATCATAGGTAAGAAAACATAACTTTCAAAAAAAAATAGTAATTTTATTTGAAATTGAGTTACATATAGAAAATTCGCTAGTAAAAAAATGTTAGGCACTGAAACTGACCCTACGAAATTTTTAGGTAGACTAGGGGCATAATGGGGTATTGGGTAGGAGAAATTTAGACCAATCAATGCCTAAGGAATTTATGGTAAATGGTTTAAAATCATTTTATTGATGGAACAAAGTTGACCTACTCAACTCAGTTCATAAGGCAAGAGAAAAATAGGGGTTGATTGCATAGCATTGGGTCAACATTGTATTAATAAAGGTAGTCAACAAAGTAGTAGTGGGCTAATGTATTCCAAAATGAAAAGATGGATAACATAATAACTTTTGGCTAATGTAGTTGGTAATAAGTGGCTAATATAGTTGTTTAAATGGCATTGACTATGTACCATAAGGTCGATGTAGTATGCTAGAAATAGGAAAGGGCAGATTTGATATCAAATGGGTTGATATAGTCTAAAAGAAAAAGGTCGATTTAGTACCAAATGGGTGGATTATGTTTAATAAGATTGGAATAATGTTGATAGAGTATCAAATGGATTGATTGTGTAAAAAAATAAGGAAACATAATAAACTAAATTAAACTAGTTGATGAAGTAGTTAATTTATATTTTTTTAAGAATTTATTTAATTATTTATAACATGGAGATTTGATATATCCTTTGTTGTTTGATATTTTATAGATATGATAGATAGATTGGTGCTTAGTAGATGCATCATGGCTACTAGATCTATTGGATCATTTGACTGATGTGGATAGATTTTGACTGGTCACCTTAGGTTATAGTGGCATCATGGAGATAAGATGGATCCCTTTGAGTATTGATCTCATTGTCATGTTCCTAAGATAATGGGAATGGTTTAATGACACTTTTCTATAGTAGATGGATGGGGACACCATTGAGGTGCAGATTACTCTAGAGGATGTCCATGCATTATTTAGACTTATGATAGGTAAGACACTAGTGATTACTAATACATCATAAGTTGAGGATGAGAGATGAGTATTAGCCTAGTGGGATACATTTTTAGATAGGATTCACCCTAGTTTGAGGGTGAGATTATTTGATTTTTATATTACATCCATTCTATACATCTGAAAGGTAGTGATAGGACTTGTCATAGTATGAGTGTTGTGTCACTAGTTAGATGGCAAGGTACCATTATATGTGATAGTATTATGCCAGTCCATATTGGATAAGGGATCCCTTTAGAATTTTGGGTCTATATTCTAGGTCTACCTCATGCATGATATGTATGGGATGTTGTCTAGAGGGAAGAAGACCATGGGATCCATGATTTCACTTAGTGGATGGATATATGAGAAGTTTCCCATGTATGGGTCAGTTGGGTTTTCCTATGTAATCGATGATAGATTGCTTCAAGTCTTGTGATGGAGACATGACCATGTAGTGTGGGTCATGCCCCACATGCCAACATTACATACTATCACATGAGGGGAGATCATGTAGCAATCTTACACTTACATAGCTACCATATGGTCCAATTGGTCTACCATTACAATAGGGTTAGCATGGGTGTAGATCACGGGCCACTACACCTCATGGGTGGAGTTGCATTTATTATAATGTGTATTGGGATAGATGGGAATCCCCCATTTAGTAGATCTTATAGTAATGATTTTTTATTAGGTATGACATATTAGAGAGCTAAGAGGGAGAGTAGGTATAGGGGTACCTCTTAAGATACCAGTGATCAAGCCTTGGTATGATAGACCATGGGCTGGTCAAGTATGACAATAAGAGGAAATAGAGCTAGTAGGAGGAGATGTGATGGATGTAGATTCTAAGAAATAGTAGGCACCACAATAGAGGCAACACCGACTATCACATCTTTATTAGATATAGAGACACCATTGATGTGAGGAGATGTAGGCACTATCTATTTCACATGGATACCCATCATCCACTCCAATACATAGTTGGTCCATAGAAGCACCCATGCAGAGAGGATCATAGTAGGCTCAAGTGATGAATCCTAGGTTTGCACTAGTATAAAGGCAATCAATAAAGGAGGTGCTTAGTAAGTGAGTATATGGGGAGATCATGATCAGTGACACCAACACTAGTGACAAATGATTTAATTTGATTTAAGTTTTTGATATAGGACACTAGTTGTATTTTGATTATGGTATATAGATGATTTGAGATGTGTGTGTGTGTGTGTGTGTGTGTGTGTGTGTGTGTGTGTGTGTGTGTGTGTGTGTGTGTGTGTGTGTGTGTGTGTGTGTGTGTGTGTGTGTGTGTGTGTGTGTGTGTGTGTGAGAGAGAGAGAGAGAGAGAGATCTAATGTCTATCTAGTTTTAGTTTTGTAGATCCTACAATAGAGGAGATTAGATGGGGAGCCCTGGTTATGGCTACACACCATGACATTTTGGATGGGGTGTTGACACCATATGACCTACTACTCTAGATGTTCATAAGGTTCCATATACCCTAACCTAGGAGAGCTAGTTTATATTGGTGGGAAAGGCCATGAGGCAAATATAGGCATGTGGTGATGGGCTATAGCCATAGGTAGGGGTTGGATCAGGGGAGGCATAGGCTTGGCATGCCCTAGCATAGGAAATAACCACACACATGGTGATTATCATCTAACTAGGACATGTACAATCCCAAGTGGCCAATATATAGGGACATTTTGCTAGATTAAGATCTCATATTACCTCTTTATAGTGTATTATTCAGAGGGGATAATCATAGGCATCAATGGGTGGTGTGTCTATGCCACATGATAGACATGATAGATCCCAGCCTTAGAGCTGGAGCTATTGTATTTTATATTTGTATAAACACATGATATGTGTGTGTGTGTGTGTGTTTTTTTGTTTCTTTTTTTTTTGTGTGTGTGTGTGTGTGTGTGTGTGTGTGTGTGTGTGTGTGTGTGTGTGTGTGTGTGTGTGTGTGTGTGTGTGTGTGTGTGTTGTGTGTGTGGGTGGGTGGATAGTTGTATTGGTCTCATGATTTGTATTGGTCTCATGATTTGGATGCATGGATATATTTCCTCTCTAGCACATGTTTTGAGCTTTTATTGTATATTTTATGGGAAATATGTGATGTATGTTTTATTTTTTAGCATTATGTGATATACATGCATGGTTAAAAATAAAGAGGTAAAAGTGATTTGAAAAAGTATAATTAATCAATAAAAAATGTAATACACACTATATCATGATGGGAAATGTTTAAGAAAAAAATATGACTAAATATAATAAACCAAAGATGGTAAAAAGAAACAAGTGTGTTTAAACCATGTAAAATATTTGCACCAAATTAAAACAAATAAAAAAATCACACTATTGGGAAGTATGAAAATATTGTAATAAAATGGAAGGTGCATAAAATTTCAATGGTATAAAAAGAAAACAAGTATTTCAATCAATCATATTAAATCATGATGGGAAGTATAAAAAGAAAGACAAAAAGGTAAAATGAAATTAAATTGATCGCACTAATTCAAGCTAGGAAGTATAAAAAAATTAATAAAATGATTGTAAGCATACATGAAATCATAAAATAAGAATATAAAAGTGAAAGATTATTAAAGTAAGCATACAAATAATAAATCAAGATGGGAAGTATGTCAATGATGTGTAATTCATAATCAAACAATACTTATCTCAAAATTGGTGCATGTAATTTCATTTTGACTTAGTTATTGGAATATTTTGGGTATAGGAATATTTTGTGAGGAGGGTTTGCTCCTATCCATGGTCTTGTTAGCCACATTTGGCCCACATAGATATCTTTCCTACAAATGGTTTGAGTAGGTAGACCAAGTTCTAAATGGAATCAGTGGTCCAAAGATCACCCATAGTTTTCAAAGCTTTTGAAACACTTTAAGCTTACTTAAAGTGTATTTTGTCAATTTAGAGGAACATGTCTAAAGAATGAGGTAAAAGGGTCTAATCAAGTTCTCATGGTAATCAAATTAGTTCTAAGTCATGGAATAAGTTTACACAAGCTTCAAGTTTTCATAGTTCATTCGAGCTTTAAAATATCTAACAATAATTTAAGTACAAGTTTGGGAGAGCTTGCAGGCCAAAAAGCTAAGTGTAAAACATTTGTTTTTTATAATTCCTTACTTGGAAAATATTTCAAGATTTTATTTAGATAAGTTCAATTATTTCAAACCTTTTATTTAGGTTGAGTGTTACTATTTACTTTAGAGAAATTGTTTTGGGTTTTTTTGAATAAGTGTTGGGAATTGTTTCAGACATTTTATCCAAAACAAAAATCCTAAAGACCCAATTTATTTTAAACATTTTATCTGAGGCAAAGGATAAGTACAAATTCTTTTAGGAAAATTATCTAAATAATTTTCTCGAAGACCTAAATTCTCGTAGACATTTTTTTTGTAGCAAAAAATTGAAGGCTCATTCTATCAGACATTTTGCCCATAGACAAAATTCCCAAAGACAAAGACATATTTCTATTGGGGAAATTATTCTAGTAGAGTGATGCTCACATAAATGTCAAAGTTCAAGCTTATAATTCATCATTAGGGTCAAAATATTGATGTTCATGTAGACATCATTGACGTTCTTGCAGACGTCAATTGATGAGTGTGTAGACGTTAAATTTAAGTCATAAAAAATGATTGTTGGTTTTTACATATCTCAGTGATAGTCATGCAGATGTCAAATACATGCATGTAGACATAAATTTTAATCCCCATGGAATATCCATTTGGATTCAAAAATCAAGATCAACGATTGATGTTCAATTATACAATAGCTAATGGTGAATGATGACTGACAAGATAGTGGGCCCAGGTAGATCAATGTCTTGCATTCAATCATGGATTTAGATCTGATGACACATGAGTAAGTTAAAGAGTTAGCAGATCATGACTGAAAGGGAAAGATTAATAGGTGTTAAGAGTGCATTAAACTAGTAGAGGATCAGTGACCAATGATAATCTAGACAAATAAAGATCATATGGTACAAGATATAGTCAATAAGTCAATGAGATGAATAAATTTTTGATAGCCAATGAGCAAAGGGGGAAAGCCTAGGACTTTAAATGGAGGTCAAAGGGGTAGTTTTTAGATTAAGTCAAATGCAAAGGAACTAAGCTTGAATAATGGTTTGAGTTAAGCCAGAATGAACTAGTAGGATCAAATGCCACCATTAGAAAACCAAAGAGATAATATAGGTTTGTTTAAACCTAAAATAGTTTGATGTTATGTAGCCCACATATATTCATTAATATAATAGCTATAGGAAAACAAATAAATAAGATTGGTTTTCTATCTATAGGAAAGCTACAATGGACCTATGCTTGAATATTTAAAAGTAGGGTAGATATATGTAATTAATGGAGGAGCATCCTGTCCTTGAGTGTAGCCATACTCTCGACAAATAGTCACTAAAAGAATACATGACCATGGTCCTAAATATGATGATTTTTACCTTGCAATAAAGGACTTTAATGTACGATCAGGGTCGAGGAGGATTACAGTGATGGTTTTTTTTAATGAGATTGGGCTCATTAATTCTCTCCTTCTAGCACCAATTTCTCTCTCCCACCTTTTCTCTTCCTATATACTAGCTTTGAGATCTTAATTTGCATCCCTCAGCTAGAGATAGTGAAGATCTATCAAAATCACTTTTTAACACTCTCTTGAAGAAATATAAGACATTTTTCATATTCTAATTGAATGCAAAGTGTGATTTATTGAAGTTTAATGTGTAGAGTATATGTTCCTATTCATTATCTGCATGTTCTTCATGTACCTTGATTTAATTCTATTAGTTTCTTTCAGTTTGTGTGAAGTTTTAACTAGTGGCATTCCTCTTGAAGTGTCATTATCTTATTGTGTCTTATATAGACCTATATCTTTATGTCCTTCAAGTTACAGGTCTATTTTCAGCCATCATACAAAATGCTCATGCTTACAACCTTGTCATAGAATCTGACTAGTTCTTGTCTTGATTAAATTCGTTAGTAGTCATAAAAATGTCTAAGCTAAAAGTAGATTATTGAAGATTTGGTCCATCACCACATTTAGTATAGATTTTCACTCATGTATTTCTCTCCCTTTTCATCCCAATAACATAGGTTTAGTAAAAAGGACTATATCATTATATCTAAGGAGCTAGCCTCATTAAAAATCCTAGAAGTCTAACCCAAGTTTAGGTAACCCACAACCTAGGGTCATTTCTATGTTGGACTCAATTTGAGATTAGGACTTGAACATTTCTACTTTTAGCTAGGCTACACTCTATGTCCATAATAGTTTTGGCATACCCAGTGAGACTAGTTGAAGAAGAAGCTAAAGAATTAGTTCTATCTTTGGCTAACAAGTGTAGTAGACACATAGTAAGAGCACTTGGTGACTCCAAACACCTCTAATCTACAAAATCAAGCCCCTCCCCTACATGCTAAGAATAACAATATCATCTACAAGGGGTATCAACTTCCATTTTAGTGAGATTCCAATGCCCTCAAAAAGAAAGAGAGTAAGAGAATCATTGTCCTATATTATAAGGTGCAACATAAACCACTCACCCCATAGAGCATTGTCTACACTACCATTCAAAAGGTTATATTCTAAGTGAGGCCTATTTCTTGTTCCATTCATAATGCTATCAAGGAATCAAGATTTTGTACCCTTTAATGGGGAGATCCATCTTAACCTTCAAAAATATGATGACATCCCTACTACTTCTCTAAAGAGCCTACCATACTTCACCACTCCTATAGAGCACATTACTGACATTACAAACCTTTGTGCAGTCCATCACATTACACAAGACATTGTAGCCATGATACTATTAGCCACATACTTGAAAGGAAAAACCCTAAAATTGTTTAGAGTTTTAATTTATACCTTAATCAATACTTGGTATGAGTTTGGTGAGTTCCTATGTAAACATTTTTAGAATAAAAGTGACCATGTACCACTTGTGAAATAACTTACCTTAATCAAAAGAGCACCCCAATAATCTATGGTTAATTTCAACTATAGATTCTAAAAGACTTTAGATAGGATCCCTATCATCATTAGGCCCACACCCAATTATGCTTTCCTTTACTATTTTATATCATTGAATTTAGACATTGTAGTCATATACCAATCTATGGGTGGGACAAATCTGTCTGGGGCTTATGAGATAGTTATAAGAGCAAAAAACTATTTGATACAAGCAAGGAAACTCATGCCAAGACCTCTCATGCCACTTTTTCCTAAACTTTAGCCAACCCCACCTACCATTTCTCCAATTCCCACTCCAAACAACCAAGAAAAACCTAATGATGGTCAATTAGATAAATTTTTAAGGATTGAGAGCTTGCTTAAGGCACAAACCAACAAGCTAGTGGCTCTAGAGAGATAACAATAGACTTCATATAGGCCATACTCATACCAAGGTCCCTTTCAAACCCAATACCCTTCTCAATCCTAAAATATACCCCCTTATCCATCAAACCAACAAGCCCAAGGCCAACTTACTCAAGGTAGATGTTTTAATAGCTACAACCCTATAATTGTAAGTAGCTCCAGAGCCTTAGTCCTCACACAAAATAATCTTACACAAGAGGGTCAATGGCAATCAAGGGAACAATATAATGAGATGGTAATGGTTAAAAGTGGGGAGATGTATTAGGGCCCTAGTTAGCATCATTCTCCTTCATTCCCAAGCCATGACACCATGCATCCTCCAACACAAGGACCTCTAATGATTCAAGGTAATATGCCTATCATGACCTCATCAGAAGCTCAAATTCAATATCAAGGAAGCATGGGTAATGCACTAATTGACAACATGTGCATAAAATTTCAATAAAGGGAGCATATGTTTGAACATGTAGTAGAAAAATTGGGGTAGACTACATAAAGGCTAGATGAGTTAGCTACATCCCATACTAGGTATAAAAGGAGGATGTTGGATGATAATTTGGAGTAGTCTAGGGCTTCTTCAACATCTCCACAAATTAGTCAAAAACCTACCATTTTAAATATAACTTCTAAATATCCTAAGACTCAACAAGTACCCCAACATTAGAGATAGTAGTAGAAGCCTCCTTTTGTCTCTCATGTCACTCAAGTGCCAAGAGATGCTTCTACTTCCAAGGTGCCATCTAAAGGTTCTAGTTTTCCTTTTAATATTATGGATCATATGAAAAAGGCTAATGTCACTATGTATATGTATGATACTCTATCCTTTCCAAGATAGAGAGATATTCTTCATTAAGAACTCTCCAAGTCTTCTCATATGAATGAGATAGCTGAAAAAGTGAACACTATTTTTATAAATAATAGTCAACCTAGTCCTAGTCAATTTTCTAATCAAGTTCCTAATCAAAGTCAAGTCCATAATGTTGTTCACCCCCCAAATGTTTTCAAACCCCCTCCATTCTATTTATTATTCATCATATGAGACTATTTAGTGCATAATTATATGATATATTTAGGTGCTTCAACCTCAATTATGCCTAAATCCATAGAAGATAAACTTGGCCTTAAATATGTACCTTATGAAAAAGGTGTTTTCTAATTGGATGGTTTCCCCACTAAAATGGTAGGCATAGTGAAAGATCTTAAGATAATATTGGAATGTTACCAAAATTATGTCATAACTCCAGATGTAATGGTTGTAGACCTACCCCCATATTTTTTCGTATGCCTATCTAGGGACTTTACTACAAAGATTGGGGTTATTTGTCCTCTAATTTGTCATACATGGTTTTTAGGACCAGATATGGGACTAAGGTCATTATTAGGTCTGAACCTATCTCTAATTTCCATCTAGAGCCTTATATGCCTAACCTTGCAAATGTCAATTGTACCATATTTGAAGAGGATGAAAATGCTAGTGAACAAGAGCCTCATGATCATCTTGAAGGCTTTTTAGACCTGTACCTAGATGAATGGGTAGCTAAAAATCATGGTTTTTTATCACTTTATAAATATTGATTAAGCATAATTAGGGGTATATTATATGCATGAGGAGGGTCCTACTATACCCTGCTTAACTAACCCTACTCAAGAGAAAGATGGCCTATGGACTTTATTCTTTGATGGCTCAAGGTCAAAAAATGGTAGTGGATCTGAGGTCGTGTTGATTTCATCCTCAGGTTAGAATTACTATTTATCTACAAGATTTCAATTCATTTTCACTTCAAGCATAGCTAAATATAAAGCTCTTTTACATGGTTTGCAAGAGGCTAGAAGAAGAGGTGTCAAACTCCTTAAAGTTAAGGGTGACATTGAGCTTGTTGTACAATAAGTAAGAGGCATAGTTGTAGTCAAGAACCATAATTTTAAATCCTACAAGCATTATGTATGGGATCTCATAGAAGACTTCTTGGAATTTAATATAAAATCCATACCAAGAGAGGCAAATCAACATACAGATAGGATTTTAGCCATTGGATCTCAATATGAAGTTGTAAGAGTCAAAGGCAACCAAAGCCAAGGTAAGATTAAGGCCATTTGTAGGCTAGTTGTACTTGACAATGAAGTGAGTTGGTAAGTGTTAACAATGATGATCAAATTATATGTTTTCTAATGTAGGAGGCAGAGTTCTTAGGAAAGAATAATGGGGAAATACATTTATGTGTCAATTTTAGGGACCTCAATAATGTGTCTCTAAAATATCAATACCCACTACCAATAATGGATCAGATTCTTCAAAAGGTGGTAGGTTCTTAGAGATTCTTATTGCTTGATAGATACTCTGGTTATAATTAGATCATGTTCAAGGAATAAGATAGGCATAAGACTACCTTCACCATAAAGTGGGGAACTTATGCATATATGAAAATGCCCTTCAAATTATCCAATGCTAGAGAAACCTTATAAAGGGTAATGGATGTTTCCTTTGAAGGTTTTATCAATTACATGGTGCTCATGTACTTGTATGACATCAATATTTTCTCAAAGGACCCAACTGATCACATTGCTCACTTGAGGTTAGTATTTGAAAGATGCAAAGAGTTTGGTGTGTCATTGAACACTAAAAAATGCATATTTGGTGTTCACGAGGATAGATTATTAGGACATGTAGTGTCTAAGGATGGTCTTTCCATAAACCCTAAAAGAGTTGAGTCTATCTTATCTCTACCCTTACTCAAGCACTAGAAGGATCTATAATTTTTTAGGAAAGATTAATTTTATAAGAAGATTTATTATAGGATTTACATAGATGGTCAAGCCTCTTATTTACATGTTAAGAAAGTGCAAAGAGTTTATATGGAATAAATAAGGTAAGAGGATTTTCTAGTCCATTAAGGAGGCCATATCTCATGCCCCTACACTTCTTAACCTTGATTTTAACAAGGAATTCTACTCATATGCCTTATCTACATTGGATGCAATCTCTGCCATGTTGATGCAATAAAATGAGAAAGGTATAGAACATCCTATGGCTTTCTTTAATCAAGCCTTAGAGGGGTGTGAGGAGAGGTATAAATTTTTAGAGAAGCATGTATTTGTAGTAGTGAGAGGTTTCAATAAATTTAGGCATATGGTCTCCAATAGTAAGATCATACTCATGGTGGTACACCTAAGTATTAAAGAGTTTATACTTAATAGAGACCTCAATGAAAAAAGGGTTAGATGGGTGACAAAATGCATGGAGTATGACCTTGAGGTTAGAACTAAAAATATTTTGAGGGGTAGAAGGTTATGTGATAACCTTGTAGTATAATTGAATCAAGATAAAGATCAAGTGTTGGTAGTCCATGATGGCCAATAGGTAGTTGTAAATAACACACCTTCAGTTAGACACATGATATAATTAGATTTCTTGAGTTAGGCCAATGCCCTATGGGGATAGATAGATCTAAGAGAATGTACTTTAAGTTATAAATCATACCTTATGTCCTGATATATGGATTACTTTTCAAGAGAGACATAAGAGGCATGCTTTTGAGGTATGTGGAATTAGGCCAAATAGATAAGTTACTTGAGCAGTTCCATGATGGTCCAATTGGGGGGCATTTTGCTACCAAAACCATAGCCTCCAAAATCATTAGAGCTAGGTACTTTTGGCCCATAATGTTTAGATATACTCACTCTTGGGTAAGGAATTTCCCAAAATGTGCAATGTTTATTGGTAAGTATAAGATAGCTACCCTTCCCTTACAACCCATATAAGTAGAGCAACTCTTTATGCAATGGGGCTTAGATTTTATAAGAATGATACACCCCTTCAATTAAAGGGCATAAATGGATCATTACATCTATAGAATAATTTTTAAGGTGGGTTGAAGCAGTTGCACTCAAGGAGGATAATGAAGTTTTTGCTTTGGAATTTTATGATAGCCTTGTGACCAGGTTCAGTGTGCCTTCTACAATCATTTCTAACAATGCATTGGCCTTCAACAGTATAAGGGTATATGAGTGGGCTCTTTCTCATTTAATTTATCTGAAGGACTCATATAATTATTACTCATAAGGTAATGGACTAGTAGAGTCCACCAACAAGAACCTACTAAGGATTATCAAAAGAACTATAAAGGATAGTCAGAGGGATTGGCATACTAGAGTAAGAAATTCCCTATGGTTGAACAAAGTGACACTTAAGATAGATAATGGAAACTCCCCATACCTCCTTGTCTATGAGAAGGAATCCAAACTTCCCACATCTCTTGAGCTTACTTCATTGGATCTTACACATCAACTTGAGCTTCTAGAGGATGATTTATGCAGGTAAGGTTGAATGAGCTAAGATAATTGGAGGAGACAAGGGACATGATTATGCATATCATATGGTCTAATCAGCACTAGGTCAAGAGGTCATTTGATAATAGATATTCCTTAAAGACATTTTATCAAGGTGATATAGTCCTCAAATGGGATGGGGATCATATAAAACCTAAAAAGCACTCCAAGTTTGACATTCTTTGGAGTGGACCTTATACTATCACATGTTGTAAGGAGAGAAATGATTTTGAGATTACTAGGTTGAATGGAGATATCCTCTCCATCCATATCAATAGGAGGTATCTCAAGTTATGATATTAGTATTGTATCATGATCTTTGTACATAGGAAAATAGGTCTATCTTTTCTCTAAGTTCCCTTGCACATTATTTTGTTTGTTGTTATTTTGTTATTTCAGGTAGTTGTTCATCCTCTTATTTTTGTGTTTTTCATGTGTGTTTTGTTTCTTCAAGATGTTTCAAGGATATAGGTAGAGTATTTTTGTAAATAATGCTTCATTTATCTAATCATCATGAATGAGCTTGGTCAAATTCTGGGTTCCATGACTAGCAAGTTGGTTAGGTTAGCTGAGTCACCAAAAATGTTAACCATATTTGGCCCACATAGAGATCTTGCCTAGAAATGGTTTGAGTAGGTGGACCAAGTTCTAGATGGAATGAGTGGTCCAAATATCACCCATAGCTTTTAAATCTTTTGAAACACTTTTAGCTTGCTTAAAGTGTATATTATCAATTTCTTAGGGATAAGTCTATAAAGAAAGGTAAAAGGGTCTGAGCATGTTTTAATGGTGATGAAATTAGTTTTAAGTCATGGAAAAAGTCTACACAATCTTTAGGTTTTCATTGTTCATTCAAGCCTTCAAAGATCCAGCAACAGTTCATGCATAAGTCTGGGAGAGCCTATAGGCCAAAAAGGTAAATGCAAAACCTTTATTTTTTCTAAGTCCTTGGAAAATATTTTGGGATTTTATTTAGCTAAGTTTAATTCTTTTAGACCTTTTATTTGGGATAAGTGCTAATATTTACTTCAAAAAAATTGTTTTAGGTTTTTGACTAATTATTGGGAATTGTTTCGAACATTTTATCTGAAATAAAAATCTTGAAGACCCAACTTATTTAAAAAAATTTAATCAAGGCAAAGGCTATGTACAAATTATTTTAGGAAAATTATCCAAAAAAAATTCTCAAAGACCTGAATTCTCTTGGACATTTTGTTTGTATCAAAAAAATGAAGGCTTATTCTAACAAACATTTTGCCTACAGACAAAAATCTTAAAGATAAAGATAGATTTATCTCAAGAAAATTATTCTAGTAGAGTGACTTTCATGCAAATGTCAAAGTTCAAGATCAACAGTCATCCATTGGGGTCCAAATATTGATGGTCACATAGACATCATTGACTTTCCCACAAATGTCAATTGACAGGTAAACAAACATCAAATTTAAGTCATAATAAATGACCATTAGTTTTCAAATATCTCAGTGATAGTTGTATTGATGTCAAATATTTATGTAGATGTCAAATATAGGCATGTAGATGTCAATTTTAAGCCCCATGTAATATCTATTTGGATTCAAAAATTAGGATCAATGATCAACATTCAATCATAGATAGGATCCAATGCTGAATGGGGACTGACAAGATAGTGGGCCTAGGTAGATCAATGGCTCATGTTCAATCATGGAATCAAATCTAAAAACACATGAATAAGTAAAATATTTAGTGGATACTAAGTATAAGGGCATGATTAATAGGTATCAAGAGCACATTAAACTAATAGAGGTTTGATGACCAACAGTCATCTAGGCAAACAAATATCAGATAATGTGACAGAAATTCAATAGATAAATGAGTTGAGTCAAATTTATATAGATAATGAGCAAAGGAGGAAAGCCTAGTACTTTTGATGGAGGTTAAAGGGGTAGTTTTTTAAATAAGGCAAATGTAAAATAATTAATCTCAAATAAGGGCTCGAGTTGAGTTAGAATGAACCAACAGGATTAGACACTGCCATTAAAAAGCTAAAGAGATAAAATAGGTCTTTTTAGACCTAAAATAGTTTGATGTTGTGTAGCTTGTGGATCTTAATTAATATAATATCTATAATAAAACTAATAAATAAGATTGGTTTTCAATCTATAGTAAAGCTACAATGGACTTATGCTTGAATATTTCAAAGTGGGGCAGATAAATGCAATTATTGAAGGAACATCCCATCCTTGAGTGTATTCATACTCTCGATAAACAATCACTAAAATTAGACATGAGTGTGGTCCTAAATATAAATATTTTAGCCTTGTAATAAAGGACTTTAATGCAAGAGCAGGCTCAAGGAAGATTGTGGTGATGGTTATTCTGAATGAGAATGGGCTCATTAATGCCCTCCTTCTAGCATTAATTTCTCTCTCCCACCTTTTCTCTTGTTATATATACTGGTTTTAAGCTCTTGATTTGCATCCCTTAGCTATAAATATCGAAGCTCTATCAAAATCACTTTGTAACACTCTCTTAAAGTAATATAAGATAATTTTCAAATTCTAGTTGAATGCGAAGTGTGCTTTATTAAAGTTTGATGTGTAGAGTATATATATTCTTATTCATCATCTATATGTTCTTCATGTACCTTTCTTCAATTATATTGGTTTATTTTAGGTTGTGTTAAGTGTTAGCTACTGACATTCCTCTTGAAGTGTCATAAGCCCATAGTGTCTTATATAGACATATCTCTTTCTATCCTTCAAGTTGTGGGTCTATTTTTAACCTTCATATAAACTACTCATGATTGCAACCTTGTCATAGAATCTAGCTAGTTCTCATCTTGATTGAATTCATTAATAGTCATAGAGGTATCTAAGATGAAAGTGGATTATTGAACATTTTATGCATTGCCACATTTAGTATAGATTTATATTTATGTATTTCTCTCCATTTTCATCCAAATAGTATAGGTCTAGCAAAAGGGAATATATATTTATACCTTAAGATCAAGCCTCATTTAAAATCCTAGAGGTCTGACCCAAGTTTAAGTAACCCATAGACTAGGGTCATTCCCATGATGGACTAGATTTGAGAGTAGGACTTGAACATTTCTACTTTCATCTAGGGTTTAATCTACGTGTTATACTACAACTCACAAATGGAAACATCAATGAGGTGAAAACAATGGTGGAAATGATGTTAAAATACGTTTATAATGTGGTAATTTGTGAGGAAAGCTTAGTACTATTTATGGTCTTACACTAAAACTCATAAAGGGAAACACTAAGGGGAATGATCAGCTAAAAAAACAATATTTCTTAAGGGGAAATATTAGGAATGTTATAATGAAACAGGGAATGTAAAATTTTTGACATAGGCATCTATGAGAAGACCTTTGAAACATGAGGCATACTAGGTATATAAGAGAGACACTAAGAGTCTAGTAACCATCAAAATACAAATGATACCTGCTCACTATAAGTGTAAAGCTGTATAAACAAATAGGTGAGATACTAAGATCAACTCATGCTAGTTATATGAACAAGAAAATTAAAATGGGCCTACCTTCCCATAACATGTTCCCTATTCCTCAGGACTTCTTATTGAGTCATCAATCTACTATGAAGATTAGGTACTTGTGTGAGAAAGTAGGTAACACTAAAATATTTCTATATTCTACTTTCCAAATATAATGGCCTAGCACACCCCAATGGACCTTGACTCTATCATGAAGCCAAATATGGAGTTTGAGATTTGATTAGATGTCTTTTAGTGTGATTTGAATTTTGATATTTGTGTGTTTCCTTTTGTAACATTGCCTTTTATTTAAATGATTTAGATTTTAACATTTATGGTTTTTATGATTATTCCCCCATATGGATTTTTAATAACCAACATGAGTGAAAAAAAGTGATACACATGAATGAGCTTTAAACTTTGGTTAAAAGAATCTAGGTATCTGAATATATGACTGACTAAACACTAAGGCTTATCTATGAACTAGTATTTAATCTCAGGTTTAAACCGTATGTATGATTAGTATGCAAAAGGAGATAAGGGAATAAAGTGATATCCAAAGTAGATTAGTAAAATAGGATTACAATGAGATGTCTTATTTTCTAAATAATCACATGGTAAAGAAATATTACTAAGGGGAACAAGGTTTATATAACCAAGTCACAGTAATCATTATCCAAGTTGTTGAGATAAGGTAGAAAATAATCATTAGGAAAGTCAAAGATATCCATAAAAGAAATGAACTCATAAATATAAGCATGAAATCATGGAAAGGATGAATATAAACCATGAGAAAAGATGAAATAAAATGAAACCATATACAACACATAATGCATGATATAAATTCCATATGAAATAGATAGGTAAAACTAGATTTGACACATGGTCAAATGATATAAGATATATAAAAGTGGATCACAAGTCCAATCCAAAATCATAATGAAGAATAACGTGAATGAACACCATGCCATGTTCACAAATACTGATAAATTTTCCCATAAATATTATCCATGACATCTTAAATATCTTTATGAAGCTAGATCCTAATGGCAGTCAGAGTCGCATATATCCTTATGATTTTTTTGAAGAGACATCTCTCCAAATCTCCTCAATAAAAAATTTAGGCATAGTTGAAGGATCATGCTCATGATGGATCTTGTGCATAGAATACTCAGGGATGGTAATATATGATGGAATATGAATGATATATATGGGACAAGAAGGTGGCACCGTCGATGGATAAGGAGGCATAGGTGGGGAAAGAGCCATAAGTGGGGAAGAATCCATATGAGGAGTAGCCTTCTTACGTGGGTGACTTTTGGAAGGAAGAATAGTTAGTGCAAGAATCATCATAAAGTGGTCATGAAGGTGTTTCTAGAGAATGTGGCAATGATCAATGTGATGGGTACCACACTAGTGCCAACTATAATATACCTCCCCATATTTAGGAATATACTTAAGTAACAACTTAGGAAGAGGTATAACCTTGTCTATGGGTTGAGCAATAATAGGATGTAATGTGTCAATATATTGCCAAAGTTTTGACAATGGGTGGAAGAATGAATGTATGTCCCATAAAAGCAATAAATACACTTGTTAGTATACTTTAGGGGTTTACTAATAGAATGGGTAGAATGATAAGCTAAGGAAGGTTGATATAACTGGAAGTCTCTGGTCCAATAACCAAAAACTTTATGTATATCATAATAAGGTTGATTGGCCCATTGGGTAGGTATGGGATTGAGTTGTTGAAAAAGAATAAGGCCACTTCCCAAGGAAGGGGAGGCTAGTGCAGAGACTTGGATGGATTCATCTAAAGGTAAACTAGGATTAGACACAAGATGAGGCTCAATTTGGGAAGAGTGGGAGTAGGAACCAAACTAACCTTAATTGAGGGTGAGGTGGGATGTGTAGAAGGCTTAAGAATTGTAGCTAGCATATCTATGGGAAGCAAACTAAAAGTATCTTAATATCTAGAAAAATGATAAGGACTAGTCATGGTATAATATATGATCATGCTTCTAAGAGGCTCTACTAAAACTAGAGGTGTACTATGTGATTATTCTATCTCTATCCCATGAAAATAAGGAAGAATACTTGAATTAGGCACTATTAAATAATGAATATGATAAGATGAACAAAAAAACTAAAATAAAGACACATGATATCAAAAAATCTTGACATATCTAGCCTTGACAAGTCCTCTTAAAAATGGATCATCTAAAACATAACCATCATCATAATCGAGTGTATATAGGTCGATAGTATAAGTAGGTATGATATTTTCATCTAAAGTTGCATGATGAATAGAATGTTTAGTCTTTGTTAAGAACATAGGTATATCATCAATAATAATTTGATGGGAGTGAGGTTTCAAGGTAGGCAAAATTTGGGCAATGAGATGATGGGAGAGATCAGAAGTCTTGATCTTGAGGCTAATCTCATCTACCTTATCATAATCAACATCTAGGAGGCTAGGTGGTATGTTCTTGATGAGTTTTAGATGACCATTATAACCTTGAGTAGAATTGATAGGATAATTGAAATGTTAAGATTCCCTAAATGGGATACTAGGTAAGGGTTCAAGGGTAAGAATTTTAAATACTCCACATTCTTATAATTGTTTGAAATTCTAAGGGTTTATGTCTTCTTGAATCTTGTAAATAACACTATTATGGGGGAATTTGATGCATTGGCATGAAGATGAGGTGACAACCCTCATAATTTGAGTCTAAGGTCTACCAATCAAAATTTTATAAGAGGGGAAAATTAAATATCATAACTTTCACATGGATGGTAATAAGAGGGATGATAATAGGAAGCCACAAAAAACTTAGAGGAGGAATTTTCCTTCTATCATAACCTTGACATGTACTATGTGTGGTCTCGAGATTGCACTCAAAATATCTAAGAGTTTTAATTAAATCTATGGAGGCAGTGTAAGTACCTAAACCCTCATAAATAAAAACATGCTTAACTTGGATATCAAATTTGGATGCTAATAAATGGGGGGATCATCCACACAAAGCATAATCTTGTCTATAATCTTGTAAGTGATAGGAAACTTAAGGTAAAGATAAGTGTCCATTGTTTCATCAACATGTATAAACATCTCTTCCTATTATTGCAATATACTATCTTTGAACCAGACAAGGTAGCTTTGCATTTTAATAGGGGAGGATGAGGGATGTTCAATTCAAATAATAATTGCATTAGATGGTTTTGATGATGGGGGGACTTTGCATTAGTTCTAAGAAAGGTATTTGATATGGGAGATGAGAAAGTTATACAATGGGGTCCCAATCATCATAACCCATGGGGGGATTGTTAGATAGAGGTGCATAATGTTGTAGGAGCTCTTTGGAAGGCAGATTGGAAGTGAAGTCAAACTTTTATTGGTAATATGTAGCTAGTTTAATTTGAGGATAAATAATTTGATTATCTTTAGATGGTGGGATAGTTTATTTAGGTACTTCTTGTGATTGGGTGGAAGAAATACTATTAGAAGGTTAGGGAATGTTGTCTATGTGTGTAGATGTTGGGGGAATAGTAGAGATAGTGTGAGAGGTATTATCCATTTAAGATGTCAAATGTGGTTCTTGTAAATTTATAAGGTCTTATTTCCCCAACTTCATGATATGAGATGGGGAAGAGTCTTGAATGATTTGAAATAGTTAAGGGGTTTGGTACGTGTGTGTTGGATTAAAATCAATAAAAGTAACTACCCTTTGCATGTTCATCATATTTACCACATTTTCTTCATTATTGAGTTCTATAAGACTTTAAACATTATTTATGGAAGGAGTAGGATTGTCATTGGTATCTTGATGATTAAGAAGAGGGTATTTATATATAGCAACATGAGCATTAGCTTGATTTACAGTTTGATTTTTGTTTTATGTTTCATGAGTTTTAAAGGCTATGTCATAAGCTTGTTGGTATTTACGAATGAGTGATTCATGATCAAATTTTGGGCCAAGAAGTAAATCTGTATCTATATTATGTAATTTTACACAAGTCTCATGAGAGTTGTCCCAAATTGCATGAAACAAAAAAATTTGTTTAGTTTATACCATGTTTTCATTGGATGAGTGGGGTCAAGATCTCATGGTAGAGGTCTTAGAAGATGCTTTTGAATCTTGGCTATGGATAATTATGTGTGGACATTAATGTTGTTTGTTTGAGAAAATTTAGGTTTAGGAGTATTTTTTGGAGGGGGAGAATGCTCCATAGTGTTATTGGGAGTGATGGATTGAATGTTGTGAATAGTGTCATAAGTATCAGTGACACCATCATTGGTAGCATGGTGGTTTTTGTTTTTAATGAGCATGAGAGTGCCTATGGTGGGTTTAGGATGGTTTAAATTGGTGCATGATAAATTATTGTCATGTATCTTGGTTAAGGGATTCTTCCAAAGTTATTGGAGAGAAATACCTAACCTGATATTGTAACTTGGGGTATAAAGCACTAGTGAATAGATGAAATAGATTATCATCTACCATGTTATGCCCACATTTATTAGACAATTTATTCCATTTTTTGATGAAATATTATGTCATTTTATTTTCATATTGTTGAAAATTTATGGAGTGAGCTAATGTATTCTTAGGAAATCACTAGTTTGAAAATCTTGTACTAGGGAGTTAACCAAATCTTACAATCTAGTGATAGAATGGGTTTTTAGTTTATTGTACCAATTTCAAGCATTAACTAAGAGTGTTGTAGCTAATAGTTTGGTAGCATAAAATTTATTAAGTTTAAAACAATATTTGTAAATATTACCAAATGTTTTTAAATGTAATGTGGGATTAGTGGACCCATTGTAACTGATGGTAGGTGTAATACCTCCTACATAAATATTAGAAATTTGAGGTACTAGAGGTTTATTTTGAAGATGCTTGATCATTTTATTAATGAGGGGTGGTTAAGGAATGAGGTTACCATGGGAATCCTTAAGGGGGATAGGGTGCATTTGGATGTTTCACTCCCCATGAACCCTATTAGGGTTGATTTTTAAGGTGAATGAGATGGTTTTGCATTTGCATGATTTGAATTATGTCATTGGTTTGAAAATTATTCATTTGATTAAGTGTTTATAATAAAATTTTATGAGTTTGGGTAGTATTTTTACTAGTGTGTGTAGCATGTGAAGCATTGGTATTGGTATTAGTGGCTTGGGTTGCACTGAGTAGTAGTATGCATTGCACTATTGGTGTGAAAAATATTGGTAGAAAAGGAAGCACTAATATCATGATTAGTATTTGTGGTAAAATATGCATGAGTGGAATGGTTATAATTTGAATAAAAATAATCACTAATATCATGATGAGCATTTGTATAAAAATATACACTGGTGGCATGATTTAAAAGGAAGGTCTTTGGAAAATTCCCACTAGAGGTTGAACCTACCATGTTAGTGGAGATACTTGGCATAGAGGTTGATGTCATAGAAAAAGAATTCATGGTGTGGTAAGGAGTAAAAATATAAGGGAAAGCTTGAGAGGAAAATAAATTTTCTCCCCCAAATCCATTAGAAAAGGTAGGGGAGGGTGAAAGAGGTTCTTCTACTTGATCACTATCATCAGATTATAGATGGTTGAAGTGTCCTTTCCTCTATGTTGTGGAAATTTGTTAATGAAGAAAATCATTTCAAGTGTGTAATTTAATTCATGATCATATTATAAGGATAATAAAGGATTAAAAACTAAGGATGAATGTGGAGGAGTCCCATAATTGGTAGTGAGAGTGGTAATGTGAACATTGCTTTCATCTAGAGTGGAAGCCACAAGCTATTTTTGGGGAAAACTATTAGGATGGGTAAGACTCACCATGTTTGTTGGATTAAAATTTGTATTATCCTCAAATAGGAAGTTATTTATGAGAAAATGAAGTGATAAAAATAAAAATTAGGAAATAGGATACATAATTGAACTGGTCAACTACATTTCATAAACCAGGGAACAAAATAGAGAACAAGAAGACACAATCATACAAGTTGACTATGAACTACATAGACATGGAACATAATAGAGAATAAGAGGAAACCATAATTTAGGTTTAATATATACTAACTAAAATGGAATAGGCCAAAAAATAAGAAGACATAGATACTTTGACTATGTACTACTTAGATAGGGGGTTGAACAAGAAGATAAAGAGACATTGTCAGATAGGTCGACTATGTACTGTAGGTAGATATTATAAATAGTTTGTAAGAGATTTTGTTGATAGGGATGATAGAATTTTAAAAATATATAAATTTTTTGTAAAATAATATCGAATCAAATGAAATTAAACACACAAGCAATTAGATCCATGTGATTGATCCAATTAGAACACACAACACAAACCTTCCATCAACACTAGATAATGCAAGTTTTACAATATAAAATATAATAATAAAAGAGTAAGCAATAAATTGAAAGTAAATTATAGCTAATTGGTCATTCATATGTGTTATTAAGTTATAATTAATTTTAAATTTAATGTGATGGGAAGTTGGCTGTAATGAGGAACTAAAAAGCAATCTAAAGATGTTTTCCAGAATTTTAGGCTGAAAGATATCTATATTAGTGATGGTATTGTCTTCATATTGGGGTCTACCCCTAACTTCACAATCCCATAGTGAAAAGGGTGTTAGGTGATTTTCCAATATATACCATCAACCACATGTTTATGCTTGGCTAGAAAACCAAGTTGGCTTCCCCGTTGGTGATGAAATCCAAATAGGTAGGCCTTAGGAAGACAAATGTTTAATTATTTTTGTTTATAAAGTGATTTAGAAGTGTGTTTAAAAGAGAAAAATAGTGTGAATAACTTGGTAATTTGAAAAAAAAACACCTAATTAATCTATGTTTGTCACTCTGATCATGCAAGCAACTGAAAGGAAAGGTGAATTAATTACTATTATAAGAAGGTTAATTCCTTGATTATGAAGATTACAAAGTTGGTTCAAATGAAATTGTATGCAAATAATGTTTGGGTCACTACTATTCTATAGAAGAAAGATATATAAAAACACAGTTGAATAGGTTGACTATGTCTTTGAGATAGAAAATAAGCTACATAATTATGTTGAACTAGTCAACTCTATTGTCTATAAGTCTATAGTTTTATAGAATGCAAACTTGTGAAAAATGGTACTAAAAAGAAGAATTAAAATGATAGAGAGAGTAATAATGAACTTTGAGGGGTTGGAATATGTTTAGATTTTAAAATTTCATGTTGTGATGCTTAAGTGTTGATTTAAAAATTTACTAATAGAGTCAATTGGCTTGACAGAGTTTGTAAAACCTACATGCTAAAAAGAAGTTACGAACAAAGTTAATCGACTCGACTATATTTATATACATTTATGTTGAGAGAGGATAATATTGAATAAAGTTGACTGGTTCAACTATGTATGCAAATATGGAACTGAATAATAAGATTATGTCAAATTGATCGATCTAGTCCCTTATATTTGGAGAAGACCTGCACCAATATAACATAGTCATTTTGGAGTGATTGTGTGTTAAAATTATGCAAGACTCTTAGGATTATACTAATAGGTTTGATACAGTACTACAAAAAATATAAAAATATCATATAATTATAAAATTAAAGCATGAAAGAAAACCTACAAGGGTTTTATTCACATTAGGTTCACTAAAATGTATACAAAGGGAAATGTAATTGATTTATTAATCAATCCTAGCTCAGATAAGATAAATCCTAATTACACTTCTAATTGTTGATACATTAGATATTTAGGTTTGTGACCAAGATGAATATTCCATACCTAACCAATGGATCTCTTACCATAATAACATCACTATAGAGGGTTCTAAAGCCTCTAGTCAAGCAACACCATGCAATAACCCTAGCTAAGTCCTATGTTATCATATTCATAAAGTAAATGACAAGTAAATTAAAATCTAATTTAGTTCTCACCAAAGTTTATGGCATAAAGTGTGGTTAATAAACATAAAAAACAAACATGCATTGGGTAATCCTAATTAAGTTATCTATAGGTAAAAACCTAATGCATGGGAGAGAAGTATAAATAAAAAACTATATACTCTTACAAAGGATGAACATAATTAGGAATACCTACCTTTGAAGATGAACCCATTGAGAGTCAATATTTACTTTGGCCAAGGTGTTTCACAATAGTTTATTGTCATATGTTATGATAACAAGGATAAGTCAACTTTAGGCTACACAACTTCTCTATGCATCCAAAATACTTCCCAATAAGACAAGATCTATATCTCCAAAGAAAGTATTAAAAACCTAAGCTATGCTCCTCAAGTAGAATGGTGGATAAGAAGACATGAAATATAATATTCTTATTCTCTTCTCTTCTCTAATAAATGGCAAAATTAATGTGTATATATAGCTAAATCTAACCCTAAACCTTTTCAAAATTTTAGCTGACAAGGTCAACCCAATCGATTATGTATCATTTTTTGATAAAAATAAGTTAGGTCTCGATATAATTTAGCCAAATATGACCTAAACACATAATGTACTTTTAAAAATTAGGATACAAGGTTAGCCCAAGCTGATAGTGTAATGTAAACCTTCAAAAAAGGTTTTAAGCTTAGGTAGGTGCTAATGAAGGTAGTGAAATGCTTGGAGGAGTGTTCAAGATAGGATTCAAGGCTTAGTGAAGTGCATAGGATAAGGTTGTGTAGATATAAAGTGGTGGTATATGGGAAAACAATACTATGAATGACTAATTATATTCCCACCCCTTTCTTGATGCATCATTTAAGGTGTGCATTCAAAAAAATTGAGACTTGATGGGTTCCTGCAAGAGAGAAAGCATTGGTAATTGATAAAGTTTGAAAATATTATGTGTATACATGTATTGTCTTGTGTTATTATCCCAATAAATCATACATGTAAGGGGATTAGATTTGATGTAATTTTCCATAAAGAGGGTGGATTGACTTGACTGGATTGGCCCCAAAGAGGGTGGAATGTTTTAATGTGGTTGGCCCTAATGAGATTGGATTGAATTTTTTTGCTTGGCCCCAAAGAGGGAAAATTGATTCAAATTGGAGAAAGGATGGATGATATGAATTTATCTTTCCCAAGAGACAAGTGAAGGATATAGAATGGAAAGACTAGGATATGATTTGAATTTGGACATTGGACTTGGAATTAATTAGACTTGATCAAAATAGACCATGATTTGACTTGATTATTGTGAATTTGTCAAAATAGACCATGATTTGACTTGAACACTTTTACTTGGTCAAAGTTTACATGATTTGATTTGATTGGCTTGGAATTTTTGTGACATGGTAAAGTTAACATGATTTGACTTAGTTTCAATGTTTGACTTTAGATTTGGGTTAGACTTGGTACTTAGAATTCAATTTGGAATTCAAAATTGGACTTGAATTGAAATTTGAAATATTGGACTTTGAAAGTTTTATTTAGAAAATTTACTTAGAATGTCGGACTTAGAATTTATAATTCAAACTTGGAAAAATTGAACTTCAATTTTGAAATTTGGAATTGAGATTTGGAAATTAGAATTAGAATTTAAATTCATATTTTGAAGTTGGACTTAAGATTAGAATTTGAAATTGAATTTTGTAATTGGACTTGAATTGAAATTTGAAAATTAGACTTTTAAAGTTTGATTTATAAATTGGACTTTGAATGTTGGACTTATAATTTGGAATTCAAATCTAGAAAAATTGAACTTCAATTTTGGAATTTAGAATTTAGATTTTGAAATTAGACTTAATTTGAATTTAGATTTTGAAATTGGAATTAATTTGAATTTATATTTTGAATTTGGATTTTGGATTGGAATTTTAAATCGCATTTTTGAATTAGACTTAAATTAAAATTTGGAATTTAGAAGTTGGACTTTGATTTAGAATTTGGAACTCAGGTTTAGATTTTGGAATTCATAAATTTGACTTGAATTTCAATGTTAGATTTGGATTGGATTGGAATTTAAATTTATTAAATTTGGCTTGAATCATAAATAATATTTGAATTGGAAATAGATTTGAATTTGAATTAGAATTTGAAAAATTAGATTGAAAACAAAATGGGGTCAAAATAGATGAGATTTGGAAAATTGGACATAGTTTCAAATGGATAGAGTAATGATATGATGTAGATAACACAAAGTTACATTAAAACAAGATGAGTTTTAACTTGGGTAAAAGATCATCTTACTGTGTAAGTTTGTAATGCTAAATTTTGAACTTTACATACTAGAACAATAGGTTACTAGATTAGTAAGAAATCAAAATCAATAAAAAACCTAAGCATGTGCCCTCAAACTGAATAAGACTAAAGATAAATAGAAACAAAATAAATGGATATAAATAAAACAAAATTGCATTACCTTCCTTTGGATTATTCTCCTTTTCATATTTAAAACATGATGTGATCAAATTTATTTTTTCAAGCTTATTTCTAGATGTGTGTGATCAAACAAACAACATCTCCCATTGTTAGATGAATGATTTTGATTGAAATGATGAAGAATTAATTTGAGATAATTTATCCAAATTGGTGAAACTTTGTTGTGTTATCAAGACTTGATAAAGATAGAGGACCCCTCTATCTATATATTTTATAAATGGAAGAGGATCATCGATCTTGATGCAATATCTATAGTTGAGAATGATTCCTTAAGATAATTATGTTTTATTTAGAAGTGGGACTATAGGATGGTGGAAGAGATGTGGGGGATTTTCCTATTAAAAAATTAGTTAATGGAGAATTTTTGGATTATTAAATTATATAATGGTAATTTGAGGATTATAAAATTTAGATAATGGGAATCATGTGAGGACTAGAAATGAATATAAAATTCATTTGTGGGAGATTATGAATAAAATAAGATTATAAAAGTGGAAAAGGAATGAAGTGGAGGATGATGTCATGATGTGAGGACTATTTGATTTTTTATATTTTTAGAAATTATGGATATTCAAAATACATGGAATTTTTTATTAAGTAAGAATTAGATAATTGACAAAGGTTAATTAACTAATGTAATGTTTGATAAATAGTGTAGTGAACAATGATGATGAATAGCGATGATGGATTAGGATTAATATTTTCTAGTGTAGATAGAGAACTAATTAGGGATTTAGGGATGATTTTAAAAGATGATTAGTAAAAAAATGAAATCAACATGAAGTGTTTGATTTTAGGTGTCTACATTTTTACCCATTATGAGAAGGTGTTGTGAGACATAATGGGTGGAGTAACAGTATTTTAAAAAATGAAAAATCTGAAAAAGGTGGGAAAAATTTTAGATGATGATGGGAGAAGAATGTCATAGATGATGCCCCATTAAGAGGACATTTAGGGAGGAAGGACACATATGAGACCTCAAAAATAAGATAATGATGAATATGGAATAAATTAACCCATGGAAAAAATTAACCCACTCAATTTAGTGCTTGCATGCTTTGATTATTGATAATGAGAGAATGATTTACCCCAAACAAGATATAATTGGGAAGGATGCATCCCAAGATAGTGAGTTGCACACTTTTATTTTCCATAACCAAGATGAAAGTTGCAAGCTTGGATGTAGGAAGGAATGATTTAACAAATTACCCTAAGCATGGCAAATTAAATGATTGATTAATTGATTAACAAGAGTAAATCAAGGATTTAAATTATTACATAGATTAAGGTTGATATGATCACATTGATGGATGATAGGAATTTGATAAACTAATGCAAGTGTATGTGTTAATGGTATAATGAATTTTCAAATATTTAAGAATCCATAAAAAAATTGAGCACACAAGGATGCCCAATGTTATGAAATGATGAAGATTTAAAGGCTAAATTAATGATTGAAGAATAATGTGATTGGATTTAGAGAGAATTGGATAAATTTTGAAATAATATGGGATGTGGAAAATGGATGTCCTCACACATGGTCCATGGGGATGATTGGTAGATATGGATAGTTACTTATAAGAAAAGGATGATGAGAATGAAAATGAAAATGTCAATGGTGGCTGAGCTGACCTCAAAAACCCCATGTGATTGAGCATTGCCTACATAGTCCAAAAATACCTTAGGATAATATAGTTCTCCATAAAATGGAGTAATATGATGAAAAATGATGAAGATAAATAGATGAGGATAAATTTATATTGGAATTTTATGGGTTAGATATGGATGAACTAATTGGATTTTAAAACTGATGATAAGGGTTGGATAGATTTTATAAGGGGATAAATTATCATTATAGCACATCTCCACATATATTTTTTAACGTTATTTTTAATGTAGCATATAATGGTATGCACCATGATATAAAACATCTTGATGACCTAGTCGCAATGACCATAAGGATTAACCCCCAATCTAAAAGGTAAATGATGATAATGCACCATGATATGGAAAAATCAATATGATATTGTTGATGTATACTGATGGATGGACTCAAGTATAAGTTCATGATAATAATCACCATGATTTGTGAAAACCATGATGACACTATGAATGCAAAAATGCTAAATCAAGGCACAGTAGGAAAAGTAAACAAATAAACAAGCAAGAAAACACACACACTTGAAAATAAAAGCAATAAAAACCATCTTATCAATAATCAAGTCAAAATTCCATGTGTGAGAGCTCGATGAGATAACTAAATAGTGACACCAAACAAGGATATATGTAATGAAATTGGTTTTTAAGTTGTAATATTGACATGCCCCAAAAAAGACAAAAATGAGGAGCTTAGATTGGATTGACTAACCATAAATAGCATAAAATTGGTAATGAAATATCATAAGAATGAAGCTACAAGCTTGATGTTATAAGGAATATGAAAACTCTGCAAAATTCATCTTTTATCCCTGCAACTTAAAACTTCTACAATCACACTTTATCAACTTCTTGTCAATGGATCATTAGTCCAATACACTTTTGTTGGTTATGGATTTTATTCTAACCTTTTTATTGACTTTCCTTGGATTTAATGGATTCAAAAGGTCTATATAATCATTTCACAACTTCCTCTATGGATAACCAATCCTCTAACAACCTATGTCATGCCTTTATATGAAAAAATCAAGTCAACTATGCTAGGATGCATCAACTACATAAGACTGTGCTTGGGATTTACACCTTATAGCATATAAGTAATGCTTGGGAATATCAAATAGGTTTAAACCAACAACTTACCATATGAATGGTCAAATGCCATATCTAATGCATGAACCTTTAATTAGGAGTAGATTACCACAATTCTTGTTTACATAGTTAATTTATTACATAGATTATGGGTTCATACTAACCAATATTCCTACAAGATGTCTTCCTCAATGCATACTATGGAATAAAAATTTAGATTTATTAACAAAAAGATTTCTATCTATTTATGACCTTTCACTTAATTGTAACAATTTGAAAATGGATTGTGTATGTTCTATACATCACTTGTATTCTTTAGATTATTTATTTGAGACCACTATGGGTCGATTTATATAGGGTATTTCCTTGACTATAGGACTGTAACTAAATACAATATCTATATGTTGAGTCTGAGTGTAATGTTTATGGAATTTAAATTCTAAAACCTTATGAACTCACATAAGGAGTCTTATTAACCTTTCTTTTTATGATACACAATATATATATACCATCAATCAATCTTCACATGTTTTATCTTAGCAATCACACTACTCAATTTTCTCTTTACCATGAAAATAGGGTCTGTAATGATCAATTCAAAGATTCTTAACAATATGATTAAAGACAATGTATCAAAGTCCTTAAATAATAATTATAGTGTGCTCTCAATTATTCATAGGCTCTCAACATTCACCAAATATAGTCTTCACTTTGGATTCTCACCTTCACTTAGATTTTAAAACAAATGGTTCAACAACATACAGAAAACAAAGTTTGTCTCATGTTTATCACTAATATATGAGTCACTACCAGAATGTAAATAGATTTTATAAAACAAGGTGAAATAACTCACCTTTACTCAAGTATCAAAAAAAAACATATCTTTCATTTATGTTCTCTTCACATTTCTTGCTTGCACTTCCAATCTTAATAATTATACAATGAACATAGGGCTTGTCAACAGGTTTCTCTTCAAACCAAGAACTATTTATTAATTTTTTTTGGGGTTGACATATTCAAGCTTTGATTCCAAACCCTCCTCCATTTTCTATCTTGAATGATTCGAACACCAATAAAACATTTATATAAAAAGACTCCAAACAAAAACTAGAAATAACTTTGTAACCACTTTGGCATGTTGCAAAACTAACCTAAAATCTTAGTCACTATGATGACTCATTATGTGAGTCATGTGAGTGTTATTAACTCCTAAACACCTAATAACTACTTGAGACCTCTTAAAACAAATAAGTATATCTCTTACAGTACACAACAAATTTAAAAATTCAAAGAATGACTTTTAGTGGGAAAGTTCATTTCCACCATAATTCAAACTTGAAAGACACTTAAGACTCCTAAATGACCCCCTAATGACTCCAAAACATGAAAACTAGAACACTATGTATATCGGTTAGTGATGCTCCTGCATCATACTACTGAGGAGAAAAAAAACTTTCTCATGAAAGTTAAAATTGATTTTACAATCTTGTTCTTTGCAACATCTTTCTTCCAAGCTCATGCCCACTTAGATCCCAAGGCCTATTTGAAACATATAGGCCCTTATGATGTTTTCTCATGATGGCTCCTCCCTTGTTATTCTTTCTCTTATTCTTCCTCTTGACTCACTTCTTCAATCTATTCATGGATAACTTATACTCTTTCCTCCAATGCCCTGCACATGAATCAACCATGCCAATCAAAATCACCTCTTGCTTTCTCTTTTAGAGTTCTCCTTATTCATTGCTTGCCAAATCTTTTCCCTCTTGGCTCAAGATTAGATTCAATGCCAATTTAGCTATCATGATGATCTCCTTATCTCTTATGAGACTTATATCATTATATTCTTCCATTATTTTCTGCCATATCTTCTCTTATTCTACTGTATATTCATCCTCATCTCTTTGATCTTCCATTGGTGCCAAACAAATCACTCTATCCTGTTACAACTCAATCTTGTCAATCACTCTAACTTGTGCATCTTCCTCATATCCTCTTGCTTCCATCTCATAGGTCTCTTCATTTATGTCAAACACTTAATTTGGTACTATTTTACCTTCCTTTCCTTCCACTAATACATTCATTAGTCTCATTTTACATACATACAATTCATCTTCAATAATTTTCTCATTAACATACTCATCAAACACAACATGAAAATCCTTACCTTGAGCTTCTTATTTCTCCTCCATGCTTACTTGATTAAAACTTGCCTCCTTCTTGCTTATCATGAGGAATGGTGTTATTGTAATCTCTCTCTCTTCTTCATCATCCTCCAATGGATCACCTTCTTCATGATATAAAATGATTGAATCACCAAACTTAGTTATCTAATCAGCTTGTTCATTATTAGCATGATACTACTCATGCTTCAATTCTTCACCTATATATAAAAATTAAATGGAATCATTATTTCTAATCTTATGAGGCTTGTTTGCCTCCTTGCATTTGTTTCTAGGTTGCCTTGCTAATTTCTTCATCCTTTATCTTCTCCTCTCCATCAATTGCTTGATTGACCACTTGATTGGCTTCTTCTTCATCACCCATCTAGAGTGTGGTCTCTCACTCTCTCTCATATTCTCTATCATAAGGTTCATCAAGGCTATCTATTTTTTCATCTCATGTATCTCTCTTTGGAAGTCTTCTTCTTTCTCAATTGATATTTTGTGTTAAGTAGCTCCCTCATCATCCTTTTCACCCTCTGTATCCTCTCAAGCAAATCTTTTTCATCTTGCTCCATATTTTATCCAAGCTTTCTCCTTGGATCCAATCCTTTGAGCAATCTCTTTGATCTCTCTTATTGAGCTTCTTGAGCTCCTTATATCTTCTCAATCCTTTCTTGGCTTCTCAACTACCTTGACCAACTTATTGTATTCACCTTAACTCTCTTTTTCAACTCATAGAAATCCTTCAATGAACTTGATTAAATATACACAAATTGAAAATCAAAACAATATTTACATTCATATGCAAACCTACTTGTCCACTGCTTCCCAAAGATACTCCCACTGTAATACCAAAAATGATATAGAGAATATGCAAACTCTACCAAATTCAAGCTCCTATCCTTGAAACTTAGAACTTATAGAATCACACTTTATAAATTTCTTATCAATAGATCATTAGTCCAATATACTTCTATTGGTTATGGATTCTATTTTGATCTTTTTATCAACTTTCCTTAGATTGTAATGTATTCAAAAGTTATGGATAATCATTTCACAACTTCTTCTATGGGTAACCAATCCCCTAACGACCTCTATCATGACTTTATATGAAATTATCAAGTTGATTGTTCTAGGATGCATTAGTTATATAAAACTATGCTTGGGATTTATGCCTTATAGCATATAAACAATGTTTGACAATGTTTAGGAATATCCAATAGGTTTAAACCATCAACTTACCATACAAATGGTTAAATTCCATCTCTAATGCATGAACCTTTTCTTGAGAGTAGATTACCAAATTTAGTTTTTATATAATCAATTTATTACATAGATTATAGGTTCATACTAACCAATCTTCCTATAATATGTCATCTTCCTCAATGCATACTGTGGAATCCAAATTTAGATTTGTTCACAATAGGATTTATAGCTATTTATGACCTTTCACTTAATTTGGATTATTATAAAATGACTATGTGCATTATATACATCCCTTTTATTCTTCAAATTCTTTCTTTGAGACCACTACAAGTTGATTTATATAGGATCTTTCCTTGACTACAGGACTGTAACTAAATACACTATCTATATGTTGAGTCTGAGTGTAATGTTTATGGAATTTGAATTCTAAAACCTTATGGACTCACATCAAGATTATTATTAACCTCTACTTGTATTATATAGAACACATATATACCATCAATTAATATTCACATGTTTTATCCTAGTAATCACACTACTCATTTTTCTCTTTACCATGGAAATAGGGTTTGTAATAATCAATTCAAAGATTGTTTAAAATATGATTAAAGAGAATGTATCAAAGTCCTTAAATAATTATTATAGTGTGCTATAAATTATTCATAGGCTCTCAAAATTAACCAAATATAGTCTTCACTTTAGATTCTCACCTTCACTTAGATTTCAAAACATAGGGTTCAATAACATATAGAAAATAGAGTCTGTGTCATGTTTATCACTAATATATGAGTCACTACCAAAATGTAAACAAATTTTCCAAAATAAGGTGAAAAAACTCACCATTAATCAAGTATCACAAAAAACATATCTTTCATTTATGTTATCTTCACATTTCCTATTTGCTCTTCCAATCTCACTGCTTATACAATGAACACAGGTCCTGTCAATAGGTTTCTCTTTAAACCAAAAATTATATATTCATTTTTATTATGGTTTAAATACTCACACTTATATTTTAACCCCTCCTCCATTCATGTTTTCTATCTTTAATGATTTGAAAACCAACAAAATATCTATATAAAGGAGTCCAAACAAAAACCATAACTAACTTTGTAACCACTTTGGCACATTACAAAACTAACCTACAAGCCTAGTCACTATGATGACTCATTATGTGATTCATGTAGGTGTTATTAAAACCTAAACACCTAATAACAACTTAAGACCTCTTAAAACAAAGAAGTATAACTCTCACATTACACAACAAATTTTTTAATGTAAAGAATTAATTTTAGTGGGAAAGTTATTTTCAACCATAATTCAAATTTGAAATACACCTAAGACTCCTAAATGATCCCCTAATGACTCAAAAACACAAAAAATAGAACACTATGTACATCGGGTAGTGATGATCTTGAATCACTTGATTTTCCCTAAACATGGTGAAATTTACAAGCTTGGATTGGATTAACGATCCCCAAATGGGATGGAGAGGGGAATGAGATAGATTGATAATGGTGTGATATCTAAGGGAAAAAAAAACCTTGTAGTCTGATAAAGATAATTTTCAAAGGTATTTAACCCCACAACATACAACATCATGTCACAATTGGAACATCTAAAATCAACAACAATATGCATGTTAGTCCCTTAAAAATTATAGATTCCTTCATGATCATATAATTTATAAAAATCCTATATTACACCTTCCAATTAGATCCATCATCCAAAACTTATCCTACTTTAACCTCCCTAAAAACACTCTCTTTCATAGAGGTTACAAAGACACCTTGTTTAGAGGTTTAGAGGAAGTAAAATCAACAACCAATTATGATCATAACATCATTAGTATATCCCATGTCAGTAGCAAGATATTAGTAGAGTAACTATAAAGAGTGGGTATGGGCTAGACATCAAAGTGTCCCCATTATACATCTCGTAATCATCCATTGAATTGAGATGCTATTTTTTTTTTAAAAATCAAAAGAATCAAAGAGAAAGAGAAATAATTTGTGCAATGTTAAAAATCTTGTTTATGGATCCTTGGGAAAGCACCATGATGAAAACTAGGTCTTTGTCATCATGTGTAAATAATTAATAGTATACAAGTACCTCAACACATGGAGGCATCCCCATCCACATTAAGATTCAATGTGATTTTGTTTTTGATGTTAAATTTAATTTTGGTTTTGATATTAAATGTGATGTTGGTTTAAAATTAGAACTTTATTTTGATGTTGATTCTAAAATAGAACTTGATTCAGATGTAGATGAGGCCATAAATATGGCATGTTAGATTGTGTTGTTACAAGTTCTTTTTTCACTTTTCACTTAGAAATGAAGACTTAGAGATGAAGGGATTTTCTAAAATTGGAGATGTTTTGCAATGGATGAAAGATGAATTTTTGGTCTATTATGGTTTATTCAAATTTGGGCTCATCAAAGATAGGTCCTTCATCAAAGGGGGGTCAATAATCAAAGGGTGACTCATCCAAAATTGACTCATCAAGTATGGGTGGTTTGACAATAACATCAAATATGGGTTGATTATCTTGAAATTGACTTAAAAGTGGAAGAATACTTAGAAAGGGGATCATGACATACTATCATCAAGTGATTATTAGATTTAGATGCACTTGGGTCTTTAATACATAATGGCCATTGGAGGGGCAATGACATAATATGGCTGAACTATTGGATTTGTTGTGGTGCTAGGGTTGGCTTCTATTTTGGACTAATGGATGAAATGTCAAGAGTAGATGCAAATTGGGATAGTTCTTGGCTAATTTGGGAGAGTTGATTTACCACATCTTAACTAATGAGTTGTGATCCTAGAACAAGTTTAGGACTATGCCCAAATAGGCATTGAGAATCCATGACTTAGATTGTGTTGTATTATGACCCCAAGTAAGGATTCATGAAAGTGGATTAGATTGGGTGTAATTGGTCCTAAAGAGGGAAAATTGACAAGATTGGCTTGGCCCCAAAGAGGGAAGAATGATTTAATGTAATTGGCCCTGAAAAAGGTAGATTGATTTGATGTGCTTGGCCCCAAAGAGGGTGGATTAATTTAAATGGGAGAAAGGATGGATTTTATGACTTCATCTTTCCCAACCAATAGGTGTAGGAGATTGTATGGAAAGACTAATATATGGTTTAAATTTGGACATTGGACATGGAATTAATTGGAATTGATTAAAATAAACCATGAATTGACTTGATTATTTTGAATTGATCAAAATATACCATGATTTGACTTGAACACTTGGACATGGTGAAAGTTGACCTAATTTGACTTTGTTTTGATGTTTGACTTTGGATTTGGATTGGAATTGGTATTTGGAATTGAATTTTAGAATTAGACTTAAATTGGAATTTGAAAAATTGGACTTTAAAATTTTGAATTAGAAATTAGACTTAGAATGTTGGAATGTTGGACTTAGAATTTAGAAGTCAAATTTGGAAAAATTGAACTTTGATTTTGAAATTTGGAATTGAGATTTGGAAATTGGACTTAGAATTTGATTTCATATTTTTAAGTTGGACTTTGGGTTGGAATTTGAAATTAGCCTTAAATTGAAATTTGGAATTCAAATTTGAAAAATTGAACTTTCGAAGTTGGACTTCAATTTAGAATTTGGAACTTGGATTTAGAATTTGGAATTCAGAAATTTGAAAATTAGAATTCATAAATTTGACTTGAATTTTAAAGTTATATTTGGATCGGATTGGAATTTAAATTTAATAAATTTTAATTTAATTATAATTTGGATTTGAATTAGAATTTGAATTTTGAAAATTGATTTGAAATCAAAATGGGGTCAAAATAGACTAGATTTGGAAAATTGGACACAGTTTTAAATAGACAAAGTAATGGTATGATGTGGAAAATACAACATTACAATAGAACAATATGAGTTATAAATTAGGTAGAATAACACCTAACTACATAAGTTTTCAATCATTAATTTTGAAATTGAAATTCTACAATAATAGGTTAGTAGATTAGTTAAAAATCAAAATTAATTGAAAACCTACAACAAACCTAAGCATGTGCCCTTAGATTAAGAAAGACTAAAGAGAAAGAGAAACAAAATAAATGGAGACAAATAAAACACAATTTCATTACTTCCCTTTAGATTCTTCTCCTTTCATATTTTAAATGTGATGTTCTCTTATTTGTAGTTGCAAGAATTTTGGTGGATGCATGTGATCAACTGATCAACATCTCCCCTTGCTAGATGAATGATTTGATTGGAATGATGAAGAATTGGTTTGAGATAATTTATCCAAATTGGTGGAACTTCGTTATGATATCAATACTTGCTAAAGGTAGAGGAAGAACCCTCTTTTTTTAACTTTTACAAATGGATGAGGACTATCATTCTTAGTGAAAGATCTATGGTTGAGGATGATTCCTCAAGAAAATGATGTTTTATTCAGAAGTGGGAATTTGGGATGGTGGAGGGCATGTGAGGGATTTTAGGATCATAAAATTGGATAATGGAGATTTTTATTATTATGAAATTAGATAATGAGATTCTTAGGATTATAAAATTTAGATAGTGGGAATTTGAAGATTATAAATTTTAGATGATGGAAATTAAGTGGGGGCCATAAATGAATATTAAAATTCATTTGTGGAAGAATATGAGGAAAATAAGATTATAAAATTGGATAATGGAATGAAGCGGAGGATGATATCATGATGTGAGGATTATTTGATTATTTGTATTTTTAGAAATTTTGGATATTCAAAATCCATGGAATTTTTTATTAGGGGAGCATTAGCTAATTAACAAAGATTAATTAACTAATATAATGTGTGATGAATAGTGCAATGAATAGTGATGGTTAATAATGATGATGGATTAGGATTAAGCTTTGTTAATGTACATAGAGGATTGTTTAGGAATTTAGGGATGATGTTAGATGATGATTAGTGGATAGTTAAAATCAACATGACGTGTCCAATTTTAGGTGTCTACAATCATCTTTACACAAATAGATCAAATTACACAAGCCTCAAATGAAAATATTTATGTTTATGTGCTTACATTTTAAACCTTGTCCAATAGGATGACTTACCAACTACTAGATAATGAGCTTCAAAGTATAGAATTCAATAGTATTATATCAAGATAATAACATGCGATGGGTGGGAAGACTATTGGATGAATTTTTAATGTGATTAATGGGTGGGAAGAAGGTGAGATACAACCTAGAGATCCCATATAGGATGTGACAACTTTGCTAGAGGCACCTATTTCACCAATCATCTTGAAATTTTCTTATGTGCACACATCAAAAACAAGTCAAGGTCCACCAAAAATAGAACCTAACTACATTAAAGGAAAAAGACCTATCTTGTGGGCTGACTTGGTAGTTGGTGAGTGCCCTTCCAATAAAACCTCAAAAGATTCTTTTTTGGTTCCATCTAGTGACAAATATGAGGTATGTCTTGAGGTTACAAACTTTTTCATAGAGCACATTGACTCTTCATTTTCAAACTCTATTCTAGCCAAATTTAATGACTTTAGGCTGAATATTAAATCTTTTCATAAGTGGGAAAATTTCAAATGGTGACCCAAGGGTTAGATTGATATAGTTTTGATGCCCAAATTTTTTTCCTGATTAACTTTTCTCATTCTGAAGATCACATAAGGATCCTCACTAGAGGTCCTTCATTTATGGGTAAATCCATAATTAGCATTCAAAATTAGAAGGTAAATTTTAATCTAGATAGCACAATCATAGAATACATTCCTATTTAGGTAAAACTACTAGAGTTACCTCTAGAATTTTGAGCCCTAGAGGTTATTTTGAGAATTGTTAGGGCCCTCAGCCATCCAATCTCTATTGACCCTATGACTAGATATATATGTAGACTAATATAATCTCATATTTGTGTGTTCATCCCAACTAACAAACCCTTGATTCACTCCATCAAGATAAAATCCAAATATGGGGTATGGAACCATTGTATAAAATTTGAAAGGGATTTGTAAATTTGTAAAACTTGTGACATTCTGAATCACTCATCCAAAAATTTCCATTTGAACAAGAATCCTTCCCTCCCCTATCAAAACACCTTCCTTCCCCCCTCCTAAACCCACTCTAGCTCATTTTAACTTGGGAAAAAAAATTAGATGCAGCTCCTCCCAGACCTTATTCTACCCTAAGGATTCTTAGCCCCCCTTGGGCTGGTTTAAACCTCAAGACCATAGCCACTAATCTAAAGGAGGCTAAGATAACCAGAGCTACTCCTCTATTGGGGGACATTTAAGCTAAAATAATGTTTGAATCTCCTATTTCCCTTTCTTCATATCTCAAGGAATCATAATGAGACACCTAGATAAACTCATCTGACACCATATCTTTTAAAGCCTTATTACTCAACAAGGATCCCATTCTTTAAGAACTAGTGCCTTCTTAGGTTCTTATAACCCTGATTAAATGTTGACAGAAGCCTAAGCCCTTTGCTCTTTATGAAGGTAAATTATCCTCTACAAACAAAATAGATAGTTATGAAATAACCAAGGAAATGGGCAAGGAATAGTGGACAAAATTCTAACCAAAAAAAGGTATGAAAAATGATAATGCTAGTGAAGAACCAAAATCTTTAGGTAGACCATCTAATCAAAAATATAAAAAAAAAAATAGATATGAAAGTGGAAAAGGGTACATAGATGACCCTTAGACATTTTACAAGCAATAAGAAATGAAAATCATCTCTTAGAACATAAGGGGGTTGAATAACCTTGGGAAACAGAGGTTGGATAGAAATTTGGTCTTTAATCATAAACTGATATTTTTATTATTCAAGAAACTAAAATGTCTATGGATTTTTTTTTGAAGAATAAAGCTAATAAATTCAATAACATTAAATAACCTCAATCCTAGCCATTCTTTCACTTTCAAGAAAATCATGGATTTTGTTAAAGAAAATTGGATTTCCTATGCTTCATCCTTTGATGGGATTTATTCTCTTAAAATGTCCTAGATTCTCCACCACCTTAATCTTGAAATCATTGATAAACCTTACAAGTAGTGCATTGATAGATCTAAGGTAAGGTGGATTCTTCCTCCTCCCCATTGGTTCAATTTAAATTTTGATGGGGTTGCTAAAGAAAATCTAGGCTTGGTAGAAGTGGAAGGTGTTGTCCAGTATTCCTACATGAATCTCAAGGAAGTATATGAATGACCTCTTAAGATGAAAATGAACCATGTTTCTAAAGCCATAGCTATTTATGTGGAATTAATCTCATGGTTAATCTCAACATGGAGTATTTATAGGTGGAAGGAGATTCCATGAATATCATCAACTGCTTAAAAGATTTGACTTGAGCTTTTTGGAATATAACTAGGATCATTAATGATGGGAAAAACCTATTTTCCCACTTAAAAGGATTGTCCATTACCCACATATATACAGAGAGTAACAAATGTTCCAATAAAATAGCTAACTTAGGGGTCTATAGTATCTCCTTTACATGTTGGCAAGGTGATGAGGCATTCCCTAATGACATCATTCCCTTCATCGAGCTTGATAAATATCACTCCATAGAGATATATGATGATCCTATTAATGATTCAATATACTCAACATAAGAGAAGGGATGTTCACATGTGAAAGGACATCATGACCCTTTCAATCCTTAAGGCTTTACACGTATGACTTTATTATGAACCAAGCCACAATATTTTATATGACTCCATTTTTAACATCATCATTGCTTTCATTCCTAAGGACTTTGGTAATGAAAATTATAGTATAAACACACAAACTAAAATGAGAGGCGACCAAGATCATGTTGAACATATCTCTTGTGTATATTTGAAGGAGGATGAATATGTGTGGAAGAATATGATCAAATGGTGGTTGGTGACCTATATGGAAAGGTTGGTTGGTCATGACATAGTGTTGTCTAGAGATTTTGCTCATGGGTGGATTGATAGGAAATTATGCATGAATGGGTTAAGGATTTTAATCACTACAGAGGTCATAGGGGAGATTACTAGTATGGACTATTCAATATTTAAGGACTTTAAGGAAAATAAAAGTAAAGAAGAGTTATTCAACATCTTCTACAATAAGGAGAAAAAGAAGCTAAAATTTTTGAGCCAAAAAGGGTTCATGAGGGTGGATTTGCCCAAAAAATGGCTAGATGTGTGCTTGGGATAATGATATATATCACATTGGAAGGGAAGCACATGGTAATTTTCTCACATCATTTTCTTTTGCTTAACCATTTTATGGGTCATACTATAAATTTACCCTTTTTCTTCTTAAATCTCTAAAAGTGTTGGTCATAAATTTTAAGAGCAATCCCTTGGTGAGAATTATCACCAAAGGGTTCATTCTGATTTCAATAAAGAAGGGATAACCCCTTTGGTCAAATTTAGTGATGGAGGAAATCAACATCACCAGTGAACATGAAGATTTATGTAGGGATGATGAATTTTTCTTAGAGTCTAAATCTGAGAAAATAGGGGACCAAAATGAATATGCAAGTGAGGATTTTATGCAAGAGGAGACTAATCTGAGAGGTAATCATATGGGGGATCCCAAAATTATGATCCTGATAGTTATCAGAGGTTAGGCTTTCTTAAAACCCAAGATGAAATATGACATTGAGCAGTCTCTCAAAAAATTGTACACCAAAGTGACAATCCAAAAACTCCTTTGCACAAAAATATTAGATGAGTTTGAAAATTTTCAATGTTTTTTAGCTCAAGGTACCTATAATATGATAATGACAAGGAGGAAGTTGGCATGAATGAGCTAACTCCCCCTAGTTTTAGAACCAATCATAGGGGAGGTAATGAGGAAAACAAAAAAGACAAGTAGAGAAAGGAGGATTTCAAGCCCACTAGAGCAAAATGCAAGAGGCCAGATAAGGAGAAAGAGTAGGGAATTAGGAATCAGACTAGAGGGAGGAGAAATAAAGAAGAGAACACAATGACCCAAAAAGTGGTCTATTACTCTGAGTTTGAGTAGATAGAATAGTTGTTTTAATGGTCTAGGTTTCTTTTGTTTTTTTTTAAACTTTTGGTGAGTTTTAGGCTAAATTTTCCAGTCAATTACTAAGTTTTATCTCACTCTATTTTACTAATATATCTTGCATATCTTCTTTTATTTTTTTATGGGTATGGGACCCATCAACCCATTTATTCACCTACCAAATAAAAAATAGTATTCTATCAAATTTTAAATACAAAGTAGATTTTAATGTTTATTTATTTTTAATGAAAATTTTTATGCATTAAAATAATTGAGATTAAATTCTTAGAATCACATATGTTTACATTGGAGACACGTGCCCCATATAGTAAAAAAATAAAAAACAAATCAAGTCTCAATGTTCCAAATAATTACAAAATAATGATAATAATAAATCAATCAATACTATAAAACCACCATAGAAAAATTTGGTGTCACCTCAAAAGGAACATAGAAAATTTACAAGGCTTATTAATAGTCCATTACATGTCTTTGATAATTTGTTTAAATATAACATGATTTTTTTATTAGTGAAATAGGGTTTAAGGGTCCCTCTCACTTCTCATTAATAAGTCAAAACATTATAGAATATTATTCCATGAATAATAAAAATAAAAGATCCAACACTAGCTTAGATAAAGTGGATCAAAAATTGAAACCACCACCATTAAAATCAAATCATTTCTTCAAGGCCATAAAATCCAGTTAAAAAACTAAGATAGTTGTAGAAGCTAGTAATCTGATCTTTTGTAGTAAGAAATCCAAACAAACATAATATTTTATGGATAAAATATGCTAGGAAAAATTCAAATTTTGAGGAGACCCAATCATTACCACATCCATTTATGAAGGGTAGCAACAAACTAAAAACCCCAAGCAATCCAATAAACTTACACAATAATATTTATCACTTCCATAGTCATCCCCAAAGATCTAAAAAAGAAAAAAACTTAATTTTTTTTCTAAATATCCATCAAATCTTTTACCTAAGCTAAAAATATTGAAGGCAAACCTTCATTTTACAATGAGGCTTCCCTTTTAAAGAAGAATATTTACACACTATATCATAAAAACATTAGGTCCCAAAAAAATATAAGAAAGCACAAAAAGGAACACAAAATCTACTTTATAGAGAAAAAAACCACAAATAATAACCTCAATCAACTCTTTATACCATCATTCATTTAATAAAATAATTTAACAAATATGAGTTCAAACTTGGTATTATTTAAACCATATCTAGAAGTCGCTACTCCACAATCCATCTTACCACCATCAATTCTTTCTCCATCCACCAACCAATCCTCATTGGGCAATTCAATATTCCATTGCTAACCTTTTTAAAATATATTTGAGAAACTAATTTCTCCCCCCCCCCACCCCCCGCCTCCCCGCCAAAAAAAAAAAAAAAACCATCTAACACATGAATCAAAGGAAAAATACCATCACTCCCAAAAATTGACTCGTATGGACAAAATAAAATAAAAAGAGAGAAATTAGAATCATCTGATCTAAAATGAATAAAACCAATTTTAAACATAAATTTAAAAATCATAGAAAAAGGAGGTAAAGGAGATGGAGGACCTAATTATTAGTGCAGAGTCACAAAAAATTGATCAAGATTTTTTTAATCTTTCCACCGCCCCAAACTACGATGCAAACCTTCCACTTTGCAAGCTTAAAATTTATTCCACAAAAGATTTCAAAATGTACTTATTTCCATCAAATCCATGTCATTTCAAAGATAAGTAGCCAACTAAATTCACAAAAATCTAAGGAAAATGATTAATTACTCCAGATCTAAGCTTAGAAGGAGGAAAAGAGAGGCCAAAGTTGGTAGGGAGGAAATATGAAAAAAACACTAGATATAACAAAGGCTTAAACAATAGTAGACCCAAAAATTGGAAATTATATACCATGTCTAGGTGATGCAACTCACAATCATCAACATATCAAAAATTTCATCTTTCTTTCTTATTTCCATCTGTAAATACATAACAAACCTCCTTTAAGCTTAAAACTAAATATTCCTCCTACTCTAATGACACATCACAATCATCATCATCCTTTCCAAGCCCACATTTTCCTTATTCTTATTTCCATATCTTGCCACCTAATTTTCCAATAGAATCCAAACATTGGAAAACCAAATCCACATGGCTAGGATTGAATGATAATCCAAGTGAAAGGATAAAGATGAGACATAAATGAATTTAAATATAAAACCTCTTTGAACTCCAACACATTTTTATTTCTTGAAAGTGGATCCAACATGTTTCCATAATCCTCAACCTCATTAACTAGAACAAAAATCTATATTTATAACTAGATCGAGGAGCTACTAATTCCTCTGTAGAGGAGGAAAAACCAATGACTCAAAATCTAAACATTAATCCAAAAATTAAACTATTTTGTATCCCAATGGTTATCCTAGATCAAATTAAACTATATTATACCCTACACTCATATTTGAATCACATACCTCGCTATCCAAATATTGGTCCTAATCAAAACCATCACAATCATTATTCAACCATTGGTCTAAGTCAAAATCATCTCCTTCTATCTCAAACAAACATCTCTCCCACTTGAATGCCTTTCCCTCCAGATCCAATTCATCACCATAAGAAAATTTAATCTTATTATTTTATAGCTTCATCTCCATCTTCACCCATGATACCATCTATATTTTTGGCTAAAAGTCATTAGGTTTTGTAGCCTTCATACAACACTTTACTAGTCATTAGGTTTTGTAGCCTTCATACAACACTTTACTATTTATTCATGAGTGGATATATTTACCACATCACTTTTTAATACCTACATAATAGATGAATTGGTAGTCACCAACTACTAATAAAGTGATCATTATGTAATGTTCCCCAGTAAATCATTGTTAGAGTACCACTAGTACATTACTCATCCACCTTTAATTTTTTATATATAATCAAACAAGTGTCTAATAATTCCTCACATTTTTACATTAATTATATTGTTGTGTATCTCATTACAACACCTTACTATGAATCCACCACTACACACTAGTTTGTAACCTTCCAAAGTGAAAAAATACTATGAAAAAATTATTATGTAACTCTTCATTATTTATCACATGATAGAAACTTTGCAAAAATTCCATAGATAGTCTCCATGAAATCCTATCACTAACTTGAGAAAACAACATTATATGCCAATATTGCACAACCAACCTACACAATAACCAATGTAACTAGTGCTTGCACAAAAACCTTTTGAAACACTAATCTTATGCATAATTAATATTATGCATAGCCATTCAAATTTGAAAATTTTACCACTTTTTAAATAGTATACATAAGGGAAAATGTCTCCATCCTTCAACGGATTTGGGTAGTCATGCCCATCAATTTCTTACACCAAGATAAATTATCAATACTAAATGCCCTAGTCAATGAATTCATAATGTATTTATTTATATCCACCTTATCCAATAATATGTTATTCTCTTCCACCATTTCCTTTACCAAATGATATTTCACATCAATGTGCTTCATTTGAAAATGATACTCAAGGTTCTTTTCTATAAATATTGTGCTTTGACTATCATAGTCTATAATTGCAACCTTTTGAATGAACCCAACCATAGAACATAACCTTTGAATCCATACTAATTCATTGCTCATATGAGTATCTTAGATGTAATTATCTTTTGTGTTGGTTATCACAACACTATATTTTTTTTTATCATCCAAATTATAGCTCCATCAAATAATTTGAATACATATGCACTAGTAGATCTATAATAATCAAGATCTCCATCCCAATCAGAATCCACAAAGCCCTATAGTTTATATTTCTTTCTTTCACTAGGTTTTCCATTATATAAAATTGCATAGTCATAAGTCCCATGTAGATACCTAAATATCCTCTTCATTGTAATATAGTTACCCTTGCCTATATTTAACATAAATCAACTCACTAACCCAACTTCATGCACAATGTTAGGTCTTATCTAGATCTTTGTGTATATCATTCTTCCTACCACACTAACATATGAAACTTATACCATGTCATTAAACTTTGACACCATCCCCATATCCAATATATATGCACTTTATTGATATTTTTCAAGTTTATATCTTTTCTCCTTATGAGTATAGGTGTAAAATTCACAACCAAAATATTCATAGGCTTCACACACATGGATTCTTACTATCACATGCTTGTTCTGAAGTATTGTCAACTAGTGCTAATGTGGGTGATTTATTGAAAGGGTAATAATAAATAACCATTTATTCAACCCAAAACTTTGACTCCAAGTGTGCACAACTCATCATATGTTGGGACGTGTCCATCAACATCTCATTTATTTTATTTTCAACTCCATTCTATTGTGGTGTGCATGGATTTATCTTTTGCCTTTCAATTTTAAATTGATTTCAAAATTCCTTAAATTCATTTGAGTAGTATTCACTCCCATTGTTTGTACATGATAATTTAAAATTTTCTTTAATTTATTCTCCATATGGGATTTTAAATCCTTGAGTTTTTTAAGAACTCCATATTTATTCTATAGAAAGTATATCTAGGTCTTGAAAAATAAGTCATCTATAAAAGGAAAAATAGAAAAAATACTTGTAGTGATGAGACATCTATTGGTCTAAACACATCATTATAGATGACCTACAAGATTCCATATTCTAGATCAACTTTTGTGGGAAATTTTACCCAAAATTTCCTTCCATAAACATAATATCTATAGATGTCTAAGTCTAAGGGAAATTTTTCATCCCTTCCACTATATATTTATCCTAAATCATGTGAAAAAAAATTTCACCAATATGGTCTAACAAATAATGCCAAATCATTTTATTCTCCACTAAAAGCAATACATACCTTTCTTAATTAAGCTTGGCCTCAAGATTAGTAGATTTTTTACATGTGCTACTTACTACACTTACATCAATCCTAATAGATTACCCATATACATGAAACTTAATAACACCATGGCTTCACCTACCATCTTGCACTAATATCTACTAAATGAGACACAACACTAAGCTCATTCATTTTGCACACAAATATTATATATATATATATATATATATATATATATATATATATATATATATATATTGTAAGGCTATGAATGTGTATAATATCAAGGAGAGTCTTGATTATCCCATCCTTTATCTTAAACTTTACTCTTATTCTACCCATGATCCTATATGTTGAATTGTCTCCTATAAATACATTACCACCATCGTATTCTTCATACTCATAAAATCACTCCCTTGCATGATTCATATGATATGAGGCACATAAATCAATCTACCATGAATCATTGTATGCATGTGAACTTTAAGGTTGTGAGATATACATCTCTATGTCCATCATTGAAGACCTTTTCACTTGAGAAATGCACAACATCCTATGATTTGTCCTTTTTAAAACTTGTTTCACTCTAGAGTCATTATTTAAATTCCCTAATAATGAATAGTTCAAACATTTATTCAAGGATTTTTCTAGATTCTTAGATCTCCCTCTATACTTCAAGTGCTTATCCTCAATCTTATACTTACCTCTTTCTTATGAGTGACCTCACCTTTGTTTGATAGCCTTCCACAAACTTTCACCTCATCTCTTCTAACAATAGATCTATGATTACATATTATAATTTAGTTCTAATTTATTAGTAGTGATATCCATAAATATATTATCCTATGAGTATGATAAAGATCACAATAATGTGATACCCATTTTGACATCCATAGATGATAATTGACTTAATGCATTGTTGAATATGTTCAAGTGTTATAAAACCAAGTCATAGCCATTCATTCATAATGAATATAGTTTATATAATAGGAATAATTAATCCACCAACAAATTTTATTGGTAAAACATTCCCAACTTATCCTAAATAAGCTTTGTAGTCTTTTTAGTTGATGCAAGATCTAGTATCATTGAATTCAAAAAACATGACCCAATAGAGAATTTATATTTCCTATTAGTATTTTATGATTATTTTATTTTCATTATTGTGTATGGTGCATCTATTATAACAACCCATCAATCTCTATCTACCAAGAGATACTCCATATTGAGTTTCCATAACTCAAAATGTTGACCTTTAAATTTCCTAATCTCTACTCTTGTGCTTCTAGTCATTTTCTTTTCACAACATTATTTTGCATAGAATACCCACTCAAACTAATATTTTATCATATGTTATCCCAACTTATATAAAGTTATAACCAATATTTGATACAAAAGGTTGGTGATAAGACCTATATGTAATAAACTATCAAAAATAAGAGTTACGTTATATGAATCTTAAACATATAAGGAAATAAAAATCAAACATAATATGCAAGAATTCAACTAGGTAAACCCTTTTGAGTAAAAAATCCAATATAATAACCTTCTTCATTATAACATTAAACTACACCTATTTATAATATTATATAAAGTTACAAGGTTATGTAACCTTCATGCACCATTATTACTATATGTTATAATAAACATACTTTTGCCATGTGTATTTTGTATTTCATGAAATTACTTGCATCCAATCTATATACTTTATTGTGTATGAGTGCTTTTATAGCATCATATTTGCACCATGTTTATATCTAACACATCAATTTGTAACATTAATGCAACAAAATAATCTGTAGTCATTAACTACTAATGAAAGTGATCATTATGTAATACTCCTAAATAGATCCATGTTAGAGTACCACTGAGATATTACTTACACAACTTCATTATGGAAGATATAATAAAAAAATTAGTAATGCCTCACATTTTTACATTTATTGATAGTGTTATGTATCTCCTTACAACACCTTACTATGAATTAAAACCTTATAGAGTGCAATTATATTATGCCAAAAAACATTGCACAACTCTACATCATATCCCACATGATAAAAACCTTGTGTAACTAACATATAAAGTCTCTAAGTAAGCCTAAGTAAATTCACTGACTTATAGAATTAACATTGTGCACCAGTACTTATGTAACCAACCTACATAACATCCTATGTAGTTAGTGATTACCAAAAAAACCTTGCAAAACACCAATATTCTACATAATTACCATTATGTAGATCCATGCAAAGTTAAAAAGCTTCCTAATCAAACCATTCATATGATTTATAATTTAAAACATACATGATATTTTACTTAAATCATCCATATCTTAACCGACATCTTTTGCCACTAATGATGTTTCAGTTGTAACCAAATCTTACTCATTAACCCCATTTACCTCTTTCCTAGCCTCTATATGGGTACCTCATCATACATATTATCATCTCACTCCTCCCATACAATTAAATCAAACCCTAGTGTGAACATTGGTATTAAATTGGCCCTAGGACACCATGCTCACCACCCATATGTCACTTTAGAATCCTCAACTTATGGATTGGGGTATGGCTCATCCTCCTCCTCATCATCATCAGTTTTTGCCATATTTGTAGGTACATGTGGTGGTATATATTTTATCCTTTATGGAAACCTCTATGATCTCCTCCAATAGAATATGGACCGGGGTACACCTTGTCATATACCAAACTATAAAGTTACTCTGTCATATTGAAACATCTTGTAGAAATATTATGAGCTATTTATGAATTTAAATAAAATAAATCTAAACTCAAAACATATACTACTCAATAGGAAAAATTTATAAAGTAAATCATAATGATAATGAGCTTACCAAATTCCCTTGCTCTATGTTACCTCCTTCCAAGATTTGAAAATAAATGATTTAGACTCAAATTGACCAAGTGATAGCTTGATTTTGAATGGTTGATGCTTGATAACTTGATTATGGATATGTAATAGGATTTTTAGAATGATTTTGGCATAGTTTCTATACAAGTTTTATAGATGGCTTCCATGGAGGAAGAGCTTTGGTTTTATAGATGGAGGGAGGCAAGATCAAGGGATAGGATTTGAACTTGGGTTAAGATAGATCAATGGCTAGGAATTATTTTAGGAATATTAAATTACTTTGGGGGAAACCTCTAGAAATAGAGGTTTCTAGAGATTGGAAGAAATTTATAAATATATATTTTTTTACATTAGTAGAAGTATCTAGAATTGGATACTTCTAGAGAGTTAGAGAAGCCTCTCCAAAGCTAGAGGTTTCTAAATGGGTTTTAAGAGATAATGAGGGAGGTTAGTTAGTGATTAATGAATATTAGGGATCATAGGGCTATAGGAATAGCTAAGATGATAGGATAACTAGGGTGTTAGGTGAATAAATATGATTTTTAAATTGGATAGTAGGATTAGGGAGTGGGTTAGTAGGTGTTGGGGTTTATTAGTGGTTAAATGAAGATTATGATTCTTATGGATGTAGGAATAGCTAGGGAGTAGGTTAGTAGGTGGGTAGGTGGGGTTATAGCAATTTAATATTCCTATATAATGGATAAGTCAAATTAGATTAGGATAATGGGATATTAGGAAGAATTAATGAAGGAATGGGATGAATAAAGGTTAATGGATGTAGAATAGTAGAAGAGATACATTATATGAATAGTTAGAAAATAGGATTAATTATCAAAATAAAATAGTTAATAAAAATTAGTGTTGGCTAATAGAAATATTAGTTGATTGTAATGGAGTGAGAAATTTTAGGTGTATACATTTTGCCCCTCTTTGAAAGGGTATTGTGAGTGGAACAAAGTGGAAGGAGTAATGGTATTTCAAATAAAAACCATGTCATGGATGAATGTTAGTAGATAATGTTAGGGGATATGATGCCCCCTTGAGGGGACATGTAGGGAAGAATGAACCAGATGGCCACTCAAAAGAAGAAATGATGGGTGGGGTAAGATGGAGAGAAAAGGGGATGGGATGGTAGATGTGGGATAGAAGGTGAAGAATATGAGGTCGATGTTTAGCATTGAGATAAAATTGATAATGATTCCCTTAGCAAGGACACATGCATAGGGAGGAAATGATGGGTGTTATGGTTGTCAACACATCTTTAGGGGGAATGAATCACAACAATATGATGATACGATGAAAGGGCCTTAAGATTTTGACATATCCCAAGCAAAGACGTATGCAAGGGAGGGATTTTGGCTAGGATAAGATGATGATTTGATAATATTGATGATGGGTGTAACTCAAAGCTAAATTTATTAATATGATGTAGGTGATGATAAGGAAAAAATGAGATGATTGAGTGACCAAACAATGGGGATGAGGATGGATGATAGAAATAGTGGCCAAGTTATCCTTGGGCACTACAAAAGTGGCTAGGTGTTACTTACATAGTTTGAAAAAATCTCAAATTGATGTAGTTCTGATTGGGAGATGATGATGATGATTAGTGATTAGAAAGTGATGATCATTTAGGATAATTAGTCTTGTTAGTGATGAAAGGATATGATGTAGAGGATGAGATAAGAATGAAATATTAAATGTTAGTTGGATGGATTGAGAGAATTAGATTAGTGATGGGCACAAATATGATGGAATGATTAGAGGAAGGATGAGGGTGGGTGTGATCAAGCCATCATGATGTCATAAAGTGCATCATAGTCTAATGAATCCAATAAAATATAGCACTTGGAAATATGCACCATGATATAAGCATGACCAAGAGGACATTATGCTAAAGTTCATGGGCAGGTGTCAAACTCTACATCCTTGAGGACACTTTTGGTGTCCTCTATCATTATTTTTCATTGACCAATAGAGAAAAAGAGACAAAAAAACATGAGAAAAACATGATATGTAGATTAATACAAACAAGATAAACAACAAACAAGCAACACATACAAATATATATACATGAAATGTCATAATGTCATGTCTAATGATAGGATGGGTGTTTGGATGATAGGGTTGGATCATGATGTGATGTGGATAGAGGATATACTTGGATTTGGATAGATGACGATGATGATGGTGACTAGTTAAATAGATGATAATGGTGTAGTGATAGATAATTGATTGAAGGTGATATGATAACATAGTGTAGATGATATATGGGCAAGGTTTGAATCATAAATCCCAAAATAAAGGGGTTTAGACTATTCCATGAGGAATCAAAATCATAGTAACCCCATTGTTATGTTGACCTTTGCTAGTGATAGTGGGAGTGGATGGTTGCATGGATGGCAAAGATTAAACATGATGTGTTTGGGGCTAAGAGGAGACATATTTGTCATAGGAATCTTATCTAAAAGAGTGGATAGAGATTGATGGGGTGATAATGGAGCTTGGGGATATGGATAATGTCTCCATGAATAGGTAGATGATTTAGAAAGGTCCCTTTAACAACTATCCCAAAGGTAGCCCTTACTAATTTTGTGATGAAGATGTTGGTTCCTTGTTGTATATTCCCACTTATTAGGACCAAGGATAGGCTATCCTTACCATGACATCTAGAACGAATTTTCACCATGGTAATTTCCCAAGCCACTAACAAGCTAGTTTTCACCATTGGATAAATTTTTTTTAATAGATGGATGGGATGGATGGGTCCTATAGATGAAGGATACAAGGACTAGGTGTATAATTACTTGAGATACATGATGTTCATATGATCATCCAATTTTTCTCCCTCAAGCATGGCTAATTTGTATGCCCCTAATCCAAATTTGGTAATAATGATGTATGGGCCCAACCAATTGGCTTTGAATTTTCCCTTCTTATCTCTTTCTACATTAGTGTTCTTATAATTTTCCTTGAGGACCAAGTCACCTATTTTAATCTCTCAAGCCTGAATCTTCTTACGATATTGATTCTTGAGCTTATTTTGATACGCCCTCAGGTGATTCAAGGCCTACTATCATTTTTCATTAAGGCATTCCAACTATTGTAGGCACTCTTGTTGGTGATTGTGGTCAATAATTATGCCTCATAATAATAGATGAAGAGAAGGGAGATCTACTTCCATGGGTAATATTTCTTAAACTCCATATACCAAGGTATAGGGGGTGGCCCCTGTGGGTGTGTAGATATTAGTGCAATTAGCCCATAATGTTGGATAATATTGAATATGCCAATTTCACCCAGCTTGATTGACTATCTTCTTCAAGATTTTGATTAGAGTCTTATTGGTTACTTCTACTTGTCCATTGCCTTGGGGATAATATGGGGAAGAGAAATTTTGTGTGATGTGTTAATTTTGACAAAGGGCCTCAACATCCTAATTCTTGAAATACTTTCCATTGTCTGAGATAATATTGGTAGGGATGCAAAAGTGGCAAATACTTTGATTGAGGATGAATTTAGATATATGAAGGCTAGTTATGTAAGTCAACAACATTGCCTCTACCCATTTTGTAAAATATTCTATAGCTGTGATAATAAATTTGTGCCCATATGAGGAAGTAGGATTAATATTTCCAATTAGATCAAGGCCCCATATAGATAAAGGCCATGGACTCATGATAGGATGCAATTCTTATGCTAGTGCATGGATAAGGTTTCCATGCCTTTGACAGGATTCACATTTTTGCACATATTGACAAGCATCATGTTTCATGGTTGGACAATAGTATCCAATTTTGAGGAGATTCTTGGCTAAGGCCATCCCAAAAATATTCCCTATACAAATGCCAACATGGAATTCCTTAATCGCTTGAGCTACCTCATTGAAGGTTAGACACCTTAATAGGGTTCTATCATAACCTCTTCGATAAAGTGTGCTACTTAGGATGGTATAATGGGTAGATTGATGCATAAAGGATTTTTATTGATGGTGAGTAAGATTAGGAGGTAGGGTATTGTCATGGAGTGATTGGTAGATGGCATGATACCAAAGGAGACTAGGCTTATTAATGGCACAAATTTATACAAGATCCAAAGAGTGATGAGCTGGGGTGATCAATTATTTAATCAAAAAATTACCCTCTAAGACATCTTTAGGAAGATTAATGAGGGAACCCAAAGTAGCCATAGAGTCATCTACATTATTATTGGCTCATGGCACTTGCTCAAATGTGATATATTTAAAATTGGTTTTTAATTGGTCAACCAGTTGCTTGTATGGGAACAACTTCTCATCCTTTGTTTAGAACTCTTCATTTGCCTATTTTATGATTAGTTGAGAGTCCCCAAATAGTTGAAAATGTTGGATGTTCCACTATATGGCAAAATGAAGTCCTATTATGAGGGCTTTGTATTTTGAGATATTATTGGTATAGGGGAACATGAGACAAAATGATTTGGGAATGAGATCACCTTGTAGGGTGACCAATAAGATTCCTACCCTTGACCCATGAGTGGTAAAGGAGCCATCAAAATATAACTTCTATCTTTCCACCTATGAGGTGCTCATAATGGATTCATCAAGAAAGGGAGAGGTAAGTGACTCAGTTGATTCTACTGGAGCTTCTACCAGTCGATCTGTTATGACCTATCTTTTGATTGTTTTTTGATGGACATATTCAATATCAAACTTACTAAGCAACATGATCCACTTGGCCACATGACTTGTTAATGCTACTTTAGTTAGGTGGTACTTTAAATGATCTATTTTTACAATTAAGTGTACCTAATTATTGAGCATATAATGCTAGAGTTTTTGGGAGGCAAAGACCACAGCTTAACATGCCCATTCAACTAGCATATAGTTTAACTCATATGCTATTGAGGTATGCCTAAGATAATAAATGGTTCAATCCTTTCCCTAATCATTATGTTTTTTGATTAAGGCTCCATTGGCATAGGGAGTGGTCAATATATATAGCAATAATGGTTTACTTGGAACTGGTGGAAACAAGACAGGTGGATTTGCCAAGTATTGCTTAAGATTCTCAAAATCCTTCTAACAATTTTCATCCCACTGAAAGGTTTATCCTTTCTTAATCAAGTGAGTGAATGGATGACACTTATCATTGAGCTATGAGATAAAATTCCTAATAGCTTGAAGCTTACCGTGAAGACTATGAAGCTGCTTAAGTGTCTAGGGAGGTGGCATCTTAGTGATTGCTCAAACTTTTGTTTGATCTACCTCAATACCTCTCTTAGAGATAATGAACCCTAATAAATTTCTTGATGTTTCATTTAATACACACTTTTTTGGGTTTAATTGCACCTTGTATTCTTGTAGTCTTTCAAATATATTATGAGGGACTATAGGATGCTCAGATCATGAGTGAGACTTTCCTAGGATATCATCAACATAATATTCCATAATATAATGCATCATGTCATGGAAGATAATAGTCATCACACATTGATATGTTTCCCATATGTTATTTAAGCCAAAATGCATGACTTGATAGAAAAATGTGCCCCATAGGGTGATAAATGCTATTTTGTGCTAGTCTTCAGGAGTGATTTTTATTTGGTTATATCCTAAAAAGCCATCCATGAGAGACAACATCTCATAAACAACAGTTAAATCTATAATCATATCAATATTAGGAAGTGTAAAATCATATTTGGATCATGCCTTATTGATGTCATAGAAATTGATACGTATCCAAATCCTGCCATGTGTTTTCAAGATAGGGACTATATAAGATATCCAATCAAAACAGTCAATAGGATGAATGAATCATGCATCCAAGAATTTTTGTAGTTCCTTATTAACTATAAATGCCACCTTTGGATGCATATTTCATAATATTTATTTGACTATTTTATCATTAGGATAGACATTAAGATGATGGACTACTATTGAAGGATCCAACCCAAGCATATCTTTATAACTCCAAGCGAAGACATCAATAAATTTTGTGAGCAAGATAGTGAGAATTTCACACTCTAATTGCATAAGAAATGCCCCCAATTTCATGATCTTGGGTTTTTATTTAATTCCAATATGTATTTAAATAACTTCCTCAATGAGTGAGGGAGATTGTTTTGATAGATAAGGGGGTTATTTGATTTTTGGCATGCTAGAGGCAGTAATTCCTAGCAGAGCAATATCAACATCTAGAAAATCTTATAACTAAATGGGATTGCCTAGAATGTCATCACATTTTTTAGAAGATTCCCCTTCTACTTTAGATATTTCATTATTAATTTAGGTGTTTAGTGACTCTTGCTCTTTAAAATATGTTGATTCACATAGATTAATTGAGAATCCTTTCTTGTGGTCTCTAGATGGCATGAAATTACTTACCCCCAAGTACTCAAGAATAGCCTCATCATTTTGAAATGTGTCAAAGGTGGGATCTTGTTTGGCATCCTAGTCTATGAGGGAGGAAAAATAGATGGATATGTTGATGGTGAAGATGGAGGTGTCAAAAAAGAGGTTGGTGGTAGCCAGCTCTTTAAATTGACTACAAATAAACCCTATTTTAGTGTCCTCATTGAGGAGAGTTTGCTCTTTGGTCAAGATATAATCCATAATGACATTGAGAAGGTCATCACCATATGGTTTTTACCCTATACCATAATAGGAAAAGTTATCTTGAACATCATTAGGCTCTATCTGACCCTGCTCCTACTTACCTAGTCTTTTTCCTTTATAGTTCATGTTTTCCATCATACGATGATGGCAGGATATTTTTGTTGGGGTGAGATGAAGGTATCATCATTAGATAAGAGCCATGAATCATCACCAACTTTAATGTGTTCTTATAATAAATATATTTCACATTCAAATCCATGGGCCCAAATTGATACTTGATAGTCTAGACTTCATTCATCTTAGGGCACCTATAGATTCAGGGAGACAATGGGAGATGGCCAATGTAAAGGGTTTTATACTCATATTTTCCACAACCTGTAGATGTGATTTACAACTTGGTAAGGTCTTGTGTTGGGGTATATGTGGTGGATAATTGATCAAGAGAGACATATTTAGTAGCTATAAGACTAAGGATGGAATTTTTAGTGCCTTGAGATAATGATGGAGAAGGGATTTGATCCATTTGATAGTTGTGATGGTCAATAATCCCTAGGATGGTGACTTTCATCCCTAAATGGGGGAATTTAAGGCACTGATGAAGAGTGAATGGTATGGATTGCATTTCATGAATCTAAGGTCTCCTAAGAATCATATTATATGGAAAGTCTATGTTGACCACATATACCAATGTTTGATGTACTATGGGTCCCACAGTGATGCGAAGATAAATAGACCCAACAGATGGCTATTTGTTTTCATCATACACTTTTATCATGATGAGATTGGGCCCTAATGATGATTTAGAGTACCCTAAATTATTCAATAATTCCACATTACATAGGTTTTGTGCCAATCCTCCATCTATAAGGACACGGGAGATATAGTGATGGGCAATGGAAACTTCAATGTATAGTGGGTAGTTATGATGAGGGCCAGCGAGTGGTAGATCCCAAGTGTTGAAGGTGAATTATGGGGAGGGGGATAAATGAGCCACTAGTGCTTTAAACTAACTAGTTTTTAAGTTATTAGGTACTTTTAGGTCATTAAGCACTTGATTTAATATTTCCCTATGCAAAGTGGATGTTTTTAGAATCTCTGTAAGGGAAATTTGGGTAGGGGCCTTTTCTAGCTACTAAATAATGTCATAAGACTTATCAAGCTTATTTATGACTTTGTTATAGTTATTCCCCCTTGGTATAGTGGAAGAAGTGGATGGTTGATGGGACGGTGTTGTTGGGATGATGATTTTGATACGCTTGGTAGTTATATTACAATGAGATATGGCCAAATTTATTTTTAAAACTAGAGGAGGATCCTCGGAGGTGGGTATGTGGCAAATCTTGATGGTATTAATATAATGATATGGCACATTTTGATAGTCAGCATAATTATAACAAGATGCCTGACCCTGGTTCCTTGGTGGTCTCTAATTTCTTTGCTCATGCTTGGGAAGAGGATCTTTATAAATTCCCAATTGTCCATTTCTTGATTAGGTATAAGTAGGTTCCCCTTTGAACTCGATGTCACCTCTTTCAATCAAGTATCACACATAGTGTTTGAATTGCATGCAATTATTGATATCATGTCCCTTTACCCTATGGAACTTACAATATTCATTATCATGATACCAATCTAGTTTGGGTTGGCGATTGTCAATAGGTCAAAACTTAGGTAAATCAATCATGTGGGTTATAACTAGCTACTCTAATACAGTCACCAAAGGGATACCCAAACTTTTAAGAGGTTTCCTACCTACATGGGGTCTTGGTTTCCCCCTAATAACCTTAATAGAAGAGATGTGTGGTTGTGATGGAGGCCCTTTTCTCTAGATATTTTGGACATGTGTTTGTGGTTTGGAATCTATCACTCCATCTCCAATAACATTATTTTTTTTTTGAATATCTTTTGCTTATTTGAAAAGGAATTTCTTAAATTCATAGTGTGCTCATTACAAGAGAATATCTTGATGGTTCCTTTTTCTATGAGGACTTTTTCAATTTGCATCCCCTTTTCTATAATCTCATCAAAAAAATTTACACACTATAATTTTAACTGATATTTGAATTCTATATTAAGATTGTCCACAAATATTTTTACCATCTCCTTTTCAAGTATGGTGCATCTCAATTGACTTGCCAATCCATGCCACCATTGTAATAAATAAACAAGACTTTCACCAATTCTTTATTTTACTTTATAGATGTCAATAATAGACAAACCATGATTTATGTTAAAGGAGAAATGCCTAACAAATTATTACGAGAATTATCCAAATATATAAATTGACCCCTTGGGAAGGTGCATGAACCACTCTAATGCTGGTCCGATTAAGCTTTTAGGAAAAAGCCTTAATAGGTGGGCATCCTCCTAAGATACTTCATGGTAAGTAATGAAAAATTATTACATGTGATCCCTAGGGTCTCCTTTTCCCATATATTTTTCAAACTTTAGAATTTGAAAATGTGAAGGGAATGGAATTTTTAAAATGTTGCTATCTAAAGGTGATGAGAAAAAATCTGCATATTTGTATTTGATGGCCTGTGATCTAGGGTCCACCTATTGAAGGGTTTCTTTCATCATCTTCCATTCTTGGGAAAAGGTAGGATCCCCAAGAAGATTGATAGTTTGGTTTTGAATTCTTTGTGGGATATGGGTATGGTGGTTTTTATGAGTGGTATGATTGGTATGACTATTATTGTGGACATTATTGGTATTATCTCAGGGTGGGGATGATGTGCATTGATTCTGGAGGAGGAGATTAAGTTTCTATGTAAGTTGGTCCAAGAAATCCTTAATGGAAACTTGTCTCCTATTAGCCTCATTATGTTTATTAATTAGGGGTGGTTGTTGGTCACCTTCATCTAAGAATCCATGGTCTACTTCTTGGTGATCATTATGTCATGGTGTTGATGGATGGTCAATGTTATTTAGGTGGGTGCCCCTAATTTATATATTATAGTTTTGTTGTATATATTATTCCAAGAGTTTTCAAACACCTTAATTATTAAGGAGGTTATTGAGAAGGTTAGCTTTATCATTTTTACCTTGAGGTGTAGGGATGTTACTATGGAAATCCTCATATTCTTGATTTGGGTCCATGAGTTACCCCCTAGTATGGTCTTCTTAATTGGAACCTTGTCCTTGGTATAATTGGGCTCAAGTTTAGATGACTATGATGAAAGAAGATAATGTGGGATGAGATATTATTAAAGGTCTTTTGACAATTAAATTGTAGTCCAAAAGATGAGACTACTAGTGGTCAATAGAAAATTTTGTTGGATAGGATGAATATAAATTATCAAGAGAACAATAGTTCTTTTAAGAGATCAAACTAGAAAATATAAAAAGGGGATGATAGGATCAAATATTTTTTTCAACTATCAAGTGGACAAGTTGATGGGTATTAGAGACAAAAGACACTTTATAATGATGGGTGCTAGCTTGATGTCTTATAGGGTTATGTTCAATACTAATTTCAAGTTGGGATAGGATGATGATGATGATGATGTGTAGAAAGGAAATAACCATCAGTAGTTTGATCTTTTATCCTCAACCAATGTTCAAAAGAGGGATGAGGAGGAAAAAGGTGTATGGACAAGGACTACTAATCAAGATAAATGGATGGGGGTGATGCTTAGTAAGGGGTTGAGGGAATAATAGGTGGACACAAGTGACTCTTACAAAATGGAAACATAATATGGATAAATGAGGGTGATTCTAATCTATTAAAAGGATGACTGTTGATCCAATAATGGACATGAACAAGGGATGATTAATGGAAAAGGGATAATGGTAAGTGAAGGATAATATATGGGATATGATTTTAATATATGGACTATGGACTAGGTGTTAAGGTGATGATATAAGAAATGGATGAAAAACAAGAGTGGATAATGAAAGATACTTTAAAAAAGATGGATGATATTCAAAAGGATGGGAATGACCTCTATTAGTGATATACAAGTGATACTAAGATATGTAATATGTCAAGGTATTGATGATGACTATGTGGGGGATGTGGATGTCTAAGTACAAGGGGTGATGTCAATAAAAATGATATGGAAATGATCAAGACTATGGTATGATTAATGGATAAGGCAAGGTCAAAGTGAGGTGTGATTGATTGTGGATGAGGTGGTCTTATGAAAAGGTGTGAGTAGTTTAAGATAGGAGAGGGGATAATGAAAAGGATATACAAGGAAAGGGTGATAAATTTATACAAGATGATTATTAGGCAAGGATGTATAAGATGCTAGGGTATGACTAAGATGGGATGAAGACAAGATAGTATGGGATATGTAAAAGGATGTACAAAAATAATATGATATATATATAAGGGGATGAGTCAATATGAGGAAAATATAGATGGATGATTGTTATGAAATATGGATGATATGGATTAAAATAATTACAAGAAGATAGAATAAATAATGAATGATAGATGTGAAGGATGGACTATATGGATATAATAAATGTAAGGATAGATTGTGTGGACAATAGGATAATATAAGGATAATATGGATGGAGGGATGAATAATAGATGTGAGAAATGGACTATATGTATAAATGAATTATAATGAAATATGATTGTCTTCAGGATACAATGGGTAGATTAATTGATATATATGTGATAAATGGACTATGAGGATAAAATAATTGAGGGGATGAGATGATATAAGTATAATATGGGTGGATAAGTGGATGATTGGTGTAAAATATGGATTATGGGGATAAAATAATTACAATAGGATGTGATGGAAGGTGTATATGATGTAAAGGGGGATGTTCTAAGATATTATACAAAAATAAGAAAGATGATAATTATATGAGGCTATGGATGGAGGTAAATATTATGTGGACATAGGTATGAGATGAAAATGTAAAGGAAACAGATGATGAAGAGAATGGATAGAATGTGGATATTAACTATATGTGGGATGCTATGAGATATAAATAGGATGGTCAATATAAGGAAAATGGAGAAGGAATGTGTTATGAAGTGAATAATATGTGGTTAAATATATAAGGATATGAAATGGAATTGGATATTAAATATTATGGAATGGATATAGATGAGAGAATGCTTGTAGGATGGATGGAAGTATGATAATGATTTAATTAAAATGCACAAGGAAGGATGTGAAAATATTATGTTGCTAAGTGAGATGGATCCTATGAGGTGCTAGGATAAGAAAGTAAAAATGATATGGATAGAAGGATATGGGGAAGTGTGATGGTCAAAAGGGATATGACAAAAGGTAGTGGATGCTAAGTGTTATGGGATGGCTATAGACACAAGAGGCACTATTAACTAAATATATAATGATGGAATGATATGGTTTGATTATGGGGATGGTGGGGTATATGATGGTAAAAATATTATTAAAAATATATAAATTATTAAGGAAGAAGGATGATATTAGGATGAGTGTGGAAAGTGATAGGAAATGAAAAGAATGTGGACTAAGGTAAATGTTATGGAGTGAAAAAGAGAAGTGATGTGATATGGATAGTCAAGATGAGATGGTGATGGGATGAAGTAATGAGATGAAGAAATAATGATGGGATAATAGAAGTGATCCTATAGGTTTTCTAAGGTATTCACATAAAAAATTCAAGGGTGTGGCTGACTCGACTAATAAAAAAAATGGGCCATATCACAACACACAAACAAATCATGCACATATATAGCCCTAATTAATTAACCATATGGGATTATAACTCTATGTCCACACCATATAATGGCTACAAAAGTGAGGCTATAGGTTGGTAACCCATTAGGAAATAAATTAAACCCTCTCAACCTTGCTTGCTCCTGATGGTCACTTGGGCACTGATATTGACACTGGTAGTGGAACAATTGTTATGGCCATAGATTCATATTTTAAGGTTTACACAAGGATCCAAGAGAGTCCCCTATATACATAAATGTATGATGGGGCCCAGGTCTATATAGGAGGCTATCTGATTGCCTTGGGTATATAGACTTAATAATCCTCACTCCATGGAACCCTTTATGGGGAATTATGCTTAGGCCATAATGATAATTCTCTCCTCATTTTTATACTCCACCAAAACATGGAGTGTGGTTATCATGTGGTGGTGAAATTCATGATACTAACCCCTAAAGACTAAGGTACATGTGTGGTGATGAAATACACATCATGTGCTATCCTAAGGGAAGGCTTATATAAATATGTAAACTCATGATACATTTAATTAACCCTTCTAATTACCTATGTGAGCTTCACATGATACGAAAAATTATATACACACAAACAAAAAAAGTATACATACACACACAAGTATATACAAGGAGAAATTTGATAAATATATATAAACACAATAGAATGATTAAGACAAATATGATTCAAAAATGAGTCAAAAATGATTCCAAGAGTGCCAAATGGATCTTTGATCGGCATCCTACAAATACATGGTTAGTAGTTTTTTGATTTGGTGGCACTCAAAAAGAGGTCCTACAAGACAAGAGTGTTATTAGTTTTGATAATTTTGTCTTTGATGCACATATTACCTACAAGTTAGAGACTTGATAAGATGACAATTAAAACAATATTGAATCCCTAGAACTACAACACTCTAACAAGATTGTTGACTCAATCCTCACAACATAAAATCTAGACTTTAAATATTTTAAATTTAAATATTAACCATCTTTATCTATTATAACCAAAACAACATCTATCAATGACTAATCAGTCTAAAATTAATTTAAACTAACTAATTTTTATCATAAATACAGAAGGACACCTCAAAACATTGAGTGGTTGGAATGTTCTTTAAAATTTTATAATTACTATTATTAGTACCTACAAGTTTAGTGAAAAAATTGACCCTACTTTAAATTTTTATGACCATAATTATTGAAACTAGACTTTAAGACTCATACTAATTGATTATGTATTTAAAGTTTACTTAATTATTGAAATATAAGGATGTGATATTTAATTAATAAATGAAGTTGATATGGAAAACTCAAAAACCAATTATCAAATAGATACACATGGGGCTCGATATTACTATGAATCTCAATGCCAAATTCAATTAATGATTTCAAGAAGCTTTATACTAGCGGTCACAAGTGATTTTAGGAACCCTAATGCCCAAACACTAAATGTACTAATAAAAATCCACATGATTTATGTTGTTCAAATCATTGTTAGATAGCATATGGAAGTGTGGAATTCCTTCTAGCCTCCAATTCCCTTTTAGATATCTAAAACTTAAAAACTATTTAATATGCATACATTTCAAATTCATTCTAAAAATTTTAAAAAGAGTTTTGATGATATAAATTTTGGGGCTGGTGATTTGCTCCCACTTTAAACCCTAAAATCATTAATTATAACCTAATTAAAATCCTTGATAGTGGATCTTAAATTGGGATACAGCCAAATTGTTTAAACCTAGAAGGTCTTGCCTAAGCTAATGTAGAGCTGTCAATGTGAGATCAGATACCACCAATCAAATTTTGAAACTAGGGCTACTTTATAGGTATAATGGGGATACCTCCTACATGCCTTCTAGACAAATCAACTTATGTATAGTGTAAATATAATCATGAAAAAGGAAAGGGAAGAGGTATGATATTTCTACTTAGCTTAGGAATCAAATGGTGTCTTTGACTATATATGCATTAAATCCCAAAAAAGATACATGACAATTAGTTTTCAATGACTTAGATATAATATCCCATAGAGAATGGATGATCTATTCAACAAAAATCTCTTTTCTTGATAATGAATCTGCTATGGATGCTCTATGATAAGCTTCATTGCATTTGCTTGGTGGTTTACACTACTGCATAACAGGTTTAAAGCTTCATGTAGCTAGCAACATAGGCATCTTAGGAGATGTTGTACATTACACTTATCACATAGATCTTTGCTCAGAATTCAATGCATATATTCAACTATTATAGATCTGCATTCCCTAGATTATGTTTTCCCAAGTAAAATGACTCCACTTACTCGATACTCATAGGGCATTTGTGTTTGCATAGTTGTCAAAAGATATTTATCAACATGTATATAGAATGTAGGGATTTAGTATATGCTCATAAAGCTTTGGTGATAGAGAGGAAATAGATGGATTTATTTGAAATAATTTTATTTTAGGATATGGGAGGCATAGGTATGGTCACAAGGTTCACCAAATACAATAGACCAACATTTAACCCAACTGTTTCACCTTGGTTAGCATACTCCTAGCCTATGATAAAATAAGAGCTTGGTAATAGGGTATGTGTAAGGCTCTAAGGAAAATAACATGAAAATTTCCAAAATAAGAGAGAACTAGATATTATCTCATCTCATGGAATGCAATGATTACCAGGATGTCTATGTGTTTTTTTTTTGAAAACAAAAGTAGATTCTTAAGCTTTCTATTTATCTATATGATTAAAATATAACAATCTACTAGGAGTGAAAATTTGAAAAATCACACTAATCTGGTTAGACTAATAGAACATAATTCCCTACATCATATCATATCACTTCTTTTAATCATGAATAGAGCCAAAAAAGTGGCATATAGTCTGCTAAAGACCAATCAAAATTAAAAATTATTACAAAGGTTTTATTTTGAAATTTAATCACAACACAAGATTGAAAGTAGGAGCCTTGGAGCCACAGAATTTATCCTAATTTTATTTTGTGCAAGTAATATTATCAAACTTACACTCACAAGATTAGTTTAAAAATGGTAGTGGTCCCACTGTGGTTGCCAATATGTAGTAATATTTTGATCTCTTTATGAATTTTTTTAAAAAAAATCCAAACTCAAAACATAAACTACTCAATAGGAAGGATTTTTTAGGCAAATCAGAATGATAATGAGCTTAACAAATTCCCTTGCTCTATGTTACCTCCTTCCAAGATTTTCAAATAGATGATTTAGACTCAGATTGACCAAGTGATAGCTTGATTTTGGATGGTTGATGCTTGATGACTTGATTATGGATTTGGAATAGGATTTTTAGAATGATTTTGGCATAGTTTTTCTATAAATTTTCTAGATGGCTTCCATGGAGGAAGAGATTTGGTTTTATAGATGGAAGGAGGGAAGATCAAGGGCTAGGATTTGAACTTGGGTTAAGATAGATCAATGGCTAGGAATTATTTTAGGAATATTAAATTTCTTTGGGGGAAACCTCTAGAAATAGAGGTTTCTAGAGATTGGAAGATATTTATAAATATATATTTTTTTTACATTAGTAGAAGTATCTAGAATTGGATACTTCTAGAGAGTTAGAGAAGCCTCTCCAATTCTAGAGGTTTCCAAATGGTTTTTAAGAGATAATGAGGGGGGTTAGTTATTAATGAAGATTAAGGCTCATAGGGTTGTAAGAATAGCTAAGATGATAGGATAGCTAGGGTGTTAGGTGAATAAATATGATTTTTAAATTGTCTAGTAGGATTAGGGAGTGGGTTAGTAGGTGATGGGGGTTTATTAGTGGTTAAATGAGGATTAGGATTCCTATCGATGTAGGAATAGCTAGGGAGTAGATTAGTATGGGTTAGGTGGGATTATAGGAATTTTAAATTCCTATATATTGGATAAGTCAAATTATATTAGGATAATGGGATATTAGGAATAATTAATGAAGGGATGGGATGAATAAAGGTTAATGGATGTAGAATAGTAGAATAGAGACATTAGATGAATAGTTATAAAATAGGATTAATTATCAAAATAAAATAGTTAAGTAGAATTAGTGTCGACTAACATGAATATTAGTTGATTGTAATGGAGCGAGTGATTTTAGGTGCATACACATCTCAACCACCCCATGAGTTTGGTCTTGATACAATTAGTTTTATTGGATCTATCATAATAGTAACATACCCTCAACCTAACATGGATGATCCCAATAAAGTCTCCAAATGACATCATAATCTTGTAATGTAACAATAATCTTCTTCTAGTGAGTATTACCTCTCTCCCATGGCCTCTTAATTGGTGGTGTGGCCTATTAGTGTTAAGAGATCATTTAATATTTGTTTCATAATATCAGTATTATCAAGAGTATATTTCAAGGAAGTTATTGTTAAATTAATTTGCAATTCAATGGGCATGGTGGATTCAAAACCATAAGAAAACATAAAAGATTAAAAAACTAATTTTAGCTTAGACTGTAGTGTATTTAGTAGGTAAAGATTCAAAAAATTTAATATGTTGATTTCATTTGTTATCATATCTAATTATCTTCATGATCATAATCATATTCTTATTAGTAGATTCAGCTTGTCCATTCCCTTGAGGGTAATATTTTAATATTTGACTTGAAATAATTTAATAATGACCTAAAAAATCAAGGTATTCATTCAAAATAAATTGAGTATCATTATCTAAAATTATTTCAAAGGGGACTCTAAAACATGAAAAAAAAATGATTTTCAAAGAAAGAAATAACTTATAATATAACATAACTTTTAGAGCTAAATCTTCAAAACATTTTGTAAAAAAATTAGTTGTTAAGATCTATCTATGACCAATAGAATATGGTCGATGAATGTCTAAAATCAAGTTGATGCCCTATTTATTAAAATTTTATTTAGGGTTTACAATATTTAATGACATAGTAGGTAATGTGTTTCTTCTTTTTTTGAATAGAGGTTCTTGGAAAATCCATCAGAACATGATAATGTTTAGTAATTTGTGAATTATAAAACAATTTTAGAACACAAATAGAACTATGGAACATGTCGAGTATTCATTTTTGTTCATAATTAATAATTATCCATTCAAATGTAGCCTTAATTATATGTAACATCCATTATTATTATATGAATAAATAGATTCAAATAGAATCCAGCTATGCATAGAACAAGTAAAAAAATATAATTGAAGAATCGTGAATTAATCTCTATACTAATCTCTTATCATTCATAAATCATATCCATTATATTTAATCTCTATTTAAAGAGATTACAGAGGCTTTATCATTTCGCATTATATCCTTTCATTTCTTACTTTGAACAAGTCTTTTAATATTCTATAAAATTTTATAATACATGCTTATGTCGAATACATACAAAATAGTGTATAGTATATAAAATAATATTAGTTGCACTCTTGTCATTCATATGCACTATTATTTTACAATATCATTATATTAATAACACTTTCTCATACTTCAACAATTGTCTCATATTGAGACATAGTCATAAGTAGTGTACCTACTGTTAGAGCTAATAGAAATCCCTACAAAATTTAAGGATATTTCATCCAAATCAATGATTACATTAATCGATAAAGGTGTCATTTACTAATTTTCACCTCTTATGAACTACTTAACTACCCTTTCAGGTTTTCAACTAAGTATCATACCAATCTACTAACTTTATAGATTTTTAATAGATCATCCTAATCAAGAGGTTACCCTTTACAGGTTATCAACCATTTTTTCCCTACACCTAATGCTTGTGGCTTTTCCTACTTCAAAATTTTTTAAATTTTTCAAAATTGAGCCTTGAGTACTTAGAGAGATTGTGGAGGCATAGAGTGTGCTATTGTAACTATAGGAGGTTTCAAATAAGTTAGATTCATTGAAGTTAATGTTGAAGAAGATGTCACTAAGGAGTCAACCACTAGATGTGTTTGTTATGTTTTGGGTAATTTTCATCCTACCTTTTTTGCTTTCTTGGTTTTCAATTCTTGTATGAGTTTGGTGGGAAAAATGAACTAAGGCTCATTCATGATCATAATAATGTAACTATCCAAATATCATAGATGTTGATTGAATAGATTCTAATATAAAAAGATGTCTCACATCATGATAATTAATGTACATATCATAGCTTAGTACTTCATGATGTTATGGATGTCTTCATCTTCTATGATGTTAATGGTAGCATGTACTAATAAATATGGAGATAAATTTCTTTCAACATTTCTTCCATTTAATTTATGTACTGATGTGTCTGCATGCTAGTGAATGTGCTATGAAGCATCTCATTTTTCAATTTTATCGTTTTATCCATGACAATGTTTTTGTAGTGAAGAGATTCCTTTACCACAATGTCCATTTGAGTTGGAGTAGATGTATAATATTGCATAAATACCTTGTATTTTTCTACCTTGGAAAATTCTAGTTGAATTCTACCTAATGTGTCCTCTAGATGATGTTTCTACTAAAATATATTGCGAGTAACTTGGGTGGATTACTATGAAGTAATGACCAAGACTTGGTAATTTTATTCTAGCAGTCAAAAGATCATCTATGTTTCTACCTTCAATTTTTTACCTTGCACTCTAAGTTTTTGTAGTTTTTATGTAGCCACCCAATCCTTGGTGAGTCAAAAAAGTAGCATCATTAATTATTTCTCCTCAGACATCACCTGGTCTCACAACACTTGAGTAATGTTTCAACCTTTTAGGAATTAATGAATGTAAATCATATATTGTTAAAGGGCTAGGTATAGTAAACTGAGTAGGAAATATCTAATAAATATAGCCATTAATATGTTACAAAATTGATTAAATTTGACCTTTCTAAAAATAGTAATAAATAATGTAAATGAGAACTTAGCTAGAAAATGATTAATATGGATGATCTAGAGGCTAAAAATAGAGGCAAAGGCTGGTCTAAGTATCACAAACATGATCAACGTGTTAAAAACCCTCTTGGATAGTAATGCCCTAATTAGATAGTAGCTCCATGTGGCACTAGTGTCCCTATTTTAGCAGTAATGTTCTCTATGCAGGACTATTTTGAGTTTATGGGCACACCTATGTCTGGGTCTATAAGGCTTGTTCTTATGTGCATGAGTTTTGAAACCCTATAGATGACCTATTTTAACTAATTTTTTAAACAAACCCTAACCCTCTATGTTGTGAGGGCATTCAATTAATACAAACAAAAAAGTGTATTTATTAGTGGAGAAGGTTGGACATCCTCAACATCCCACTATGATGAGAGTTACGTACATACTAATACTTTAAAGAGGGATCAAGCTCTATGTAGTTCTCCCCACTTAAGTGATAGTTCAAGTGCAAGTGAAGCTATTATTATTGTATACCTGAGTGCTTTGAATGTGTTTGAGACTAGAAATGTAATTAATTTGAGCTTAAGAATGGTGTAGATGGTAATATGTAGAAGTAGGGTAGAATAGGGATTGATAATCTTAATTATGTGTAACTTGTTCTGAGTTTACATATGTAATTTGCATTTGATTTCCATTTAGTGGATCAAAGGCTAAAATTCATGTATTTATATTGTTTTGGTGCTTTTTTGAGTGCTAAAATAGGTCTAAGCTAACCCTAGGAGTCTAAAATTTGAAAAGATATCCATTTGTGAAACAAAGAGGGAAAAGATAATAGCTCTAAAATAGGGATAGTAGCACCAAATTTGAAAAGATATCCATTTGTGAAACAAAGAGGGAAAGGATAATAGCACTAAAATTGGGATAGTAGCACCATGTGGTGCTACTATCCCTATTATAGTGATAGTGTCTAGGTGGTGGGACCTAAGGCATAAAGGGATAGGATGCAATTAAGAGGGTTTGGGACTACTTTAGGGATGACTAAGGATGCTTGTGGCCTACATGAAGGTTGGATAAGTGTGAAAATAGGCCCTAAGATTGATCTATTGCTAAGTTAGGGATTATTTGTCTCAAGTATCACTCTTAGCACTCAAGTGTCATTTTTAGGTGATTACATTCCCCCCCCCCATTTATTATATAAATGTAATAAAGTGAAATGACTAGGATAAAGGAAAAATAAGTGTACCTAGACTTACCTAAGAGGTGAAGTCCATGAAGTTGTATCTGATTATGTGAAGCATGCTCTATTGTGTGTCCTTCAATTGAAACATGCATAGATCAATCCTTAATTAAGAGATATCAAAAGTAAAGACAAAACTAAGTAAAGGGATAATAAATAAGAAAGGAATGAATATACCTCACTATGTATGCAAACTAATGCATAAACCTGGTGACAACCTATGTGTCTACATGTTGATAGTGATCAATTAATGAATAACTTGGACTGAGCTAATGGATTGCTCAACCCTCATGTGTGGGTGGATCAATAACTCAATCTAGTTTTGATTCCATCATTTCCCACCCTTTCTTGGTGGATCATGACATGTGAATAGTTTGAAATATACTAGTGGTGTATCTAACCCTCTCATGTAGGTGGCTCAAGAACTCAAACAGACTATGTCTCCATCATTGACTACCCATGTCTAGTAGATGCATCTCAAAATGAAAGTGTGAGATGTAACTAGAAATGTCTAACTAGATATATCGACTCTACAGCCACTTATTTATATTAGGTGGCTCGAAGCCACTTAGGAATGCCAACCATTATAGATGGATTAAGACATGAAAGTGGTATACAACCTAGAATATGATGGCTAATGTATACAACATAGATAATGACATAGAATTTGTCAATCCATCTAATTACCTAGTGTGTAAGTGAGAAAATGGAAATAACGTATCATGCACATGCCCCCAAATCTTATATCTAAGCATATGGATTCTACACTAAGTTTTAATAATCTGTATCTGATTATCTGAACTAAAAATGGGAATGGTCATGGTGTGCATGATGCCTTTATTATGAGAAAATTGGTATGAATCTAAGTTAAACTAATATGAATTTGAGTTAAATTATTAAATTATAACTAAACATATGCAAACGTAAATTGTACCTATTATACTTATCTATCCAATCTAGATTTTTCTAAAATTAAAGCTATTAGATAATAGTGCCATATCATGGATAGTAGTGCTATATGGCACTAGTGTACCAATTTGGTATCTAATGTTTGACTATTCTAATTTATGCAACTATACTGATCTTTGTGTCATTGTTTCACATTGTGTTTACCTAAGTCTAAATTCTATAATTTGAGCATATGTGTTGAAAATTTATATTATGAGTGAATTCTAATAAATTGATTTCTATGACAAACCCTATGAATGCCCCCTCTTTTGAGGGGAGTTGTTGGACCTATGTAATAACTATCTTCAAAATAAAAAACTCTACAAAATGTGTGTTATCCAAAGCATATATGATATATGCATAATAATACAATATAATGTGAATACATAACATCAGAATGTAAGATAATCTAAGCATAAGTATGTAATGTGTGATGTATGTTAGGTCTAACATTCTTAGGGCTATCAACATAGATATAAAAATGTATATAACATCAAATATAAGTAATAAGTATCTACCTAGGGGGATGAGGCATGATGTCCATCACGACACCCAAGTAGGGAGGGGAGATACATGAGGTCCCTCATGGCATCAAAAATTAGAATATGTAACATACAAAAGGCAAGTGTCATGGCCATGATGCATATAATAAAGCATACACACAACACACATGAGGCATGTAAAGCAAGCCAAGGAGTCACAATAAAAGGTACATGGTCACATGTCACTACATATAAGAAATAAAGACATACAAGGACATGTTCAATGTCCACATATGTAAACAATAAGAAAGTTGGCTTAGAGCCACATGGAAGGACATGTTCAAATGTTTTCATACATAATTAGGAAGGCACACATAAGGACATGGGTACATTTCCAAAGAATACATACTATGAAAAGATGTGGTGTAGAGACAAATAATAATAGCATATTTAAATTCCCTCGAATAGAAGAAACATAAATATACAATCAATTCTAAACTAGGAAATATAGAAATGAAAGTATGCATGAACATGTAATACAAATCTATGAAAGAGACAAAAGTTATATATACTCAGTCTAAATTAGTAGTATTCAACAAAAAATATGAGTAAGTATATCATGATCAATATCAAGATATAACAATGCTAAATATATGATGTAAAGTGTAGAAATATGGAATCTGGTAATTGAAATTGTGTATAGCGTACCCCTAAATGGATGAATGTGTCAAATAAAGAACCTATCTATTTGTGTAGATGCCCCCAATGGGTATATAATAGTAAATATAGATTGATGTAGTGGACCTAGGTCCTATAGCAATTTGCATGCACTTGACAAGAACAAGTGAAACATGTATGTATGATAAAACTAACTATACTAAGATATCTAGCATATGTAGTGTCTAAAAAATATAAGAAATGTAAACATGGAAATGCATACAATCTATAATTTTATGTTTTTTAAATAAATATTTGAATGTTTTTGTGTTTTTAAAAAAAATATACTATTTTTGTATTATATAGATTTACTCTATATACAAGCAACATACAAATGAAACTATATACAAGGAGCAAGGAATAAGGAACGTATGAACAATAAGGGAGGAACAATACTAATTGATGAGTCTCATGAGAGACTGACTATTAATGTGTCTTGTGTTAAATAAAGGAACAATGATCATTTGTGTTATATGAAAAGGTAATTATGCTCCCAAAATTTGTTGCATTGATTGATTTATAGCTGACACTACCTTTGAAGTGGTGCAAGGAATATGTGAAATTTATTATGGTATCCTATGAATTGTAGGGGTCTTAGGGACACATCTGGTAGAAGATATTATACATAGTATAGGTGTCTTATGTTGAAAATATTGAGAACTCAATAATAGTATTCTTGGAAGAAAATGAGTAGATAGAATCCCTCTAAAATCTACAACATATCTCTGACACAAGGGGTCTCTCTAATAATGATATTTTTGGGAGAGTATGCATTCATGAAAACACTGTAGGAGTAGGCCTCACCTATACTATTGGCTTAATTTAACTCTATCACCATAACTATGGTATACTGATAGGAACTATGCTTAGAGATATAATTGGTAACTGAGTTGTAACTAGTAATTATGGTGTAACTACCTGTGGGATAGGTAGAGGATACTCATATGAAATACCCTCAACTAATATCACTTTATTTCCATGTATATATTTTATGCATCTATGTGTATTATATGGGATGGATCTTAGTTGTTGTATCCATGGCCTACCCAATAACATGTGAAATGTACCTACACTAGGTAATAATAAGAATCTAGTGGCCACATGTGCTAATCTAACCTAAACTGGATGTATAATCTCCCTAATGGAGATCTGAACATGGCCACTAAAATTGTGAATAACTATGTTTTTAGGATATATATCATGTTCTAATTAACCCAAATGTTGTAAAAGTGTAATGGTGTATATGTTAAGACTTGACCCATTGTTAACCATACACTCTTAATAGGATGATGATTTATGTAGGCTCATATAAAGAATACATATAAATTTGAGTCATCATCAACAATATCCTACTCTAGGAAAGTGATGAGTGATCTATTTATAACTATAATATGATAAATAGTGATGATATTGTGTAAGGGGTGTGCATCCTTTATAGTAGTGTGTTATGATGTTGGTGGTGGGTGTGCTTAATAAGTGTAGTGAACACCTAAAGTGCCCCTTGCCTCATTTACAGTATGATTTAGAAATGGATATGAGAATATTTTCAATGCCTTAGTTTCTATTTGTTCAACTTTGGGTGCATCTATAGGTGTTCCCACATCAATAATATTAGCCTCTATCAAATCTTGTATATTATGCTACAAGCTAATGTATCAGTTTGTTGTATAGCCTGGTGCCCTATGATATTCATGGAAGACATTAGAATCATATTTATTTGGAATAGGTTATGTTGTATCAATATATTTTATGGGAGAGAGATATGACATTGCATTCCAAGATATATTGTAAAATACGTGTTGGAAATTTTGGAAGGTTAGTGAAAACTATGTGTGGAGGAGATGATAAAACTAGGTAAGGGGGTGGCTCTGAATTTGTGTTAATTATGTCCTTTAGATCAATCTTATTTTTAGTTTCCCTTACCTTGTATGGAGGATTACTATAACTCTTAGTATTTGATTATGATCCACTTGTATATTTTAGTTTGCCCATAGACAGAAGCTTGACTTCTCTTTATTTCAATATGTGGCATAAATTTGTGAAGGTTAGAAACTTATTGAACAAGATAGCTTTATGTAATGTTGGTAGTAAGCTTTATTTGAATATATCCTAGGGCTCTCTATCTACTATGGGGTTAGTTAATTTGGCCAATATAGTCTTTTATCATAGGTAGTATAATGAAATAGGCTCATTTGATTTGTTTTAGTTGTGATACTTGAGCATATGAGATCTTATCACTAATTTTTATTTTGAAGTCTATTAAAAACATATTTGATAGTGGATTAAAGGTAGTAATAGACTGATTCAGTAGATCATAAAACCATTTAAAGGCATAATTCTTTAAAATATTTAGGAATAACTTAATGAAGAGCCAATCATTAGATGCATAGTCCAAACATGCTACATGAAAAGCTCAGAGATGCTGCTCTGGGTCACCCTTACCATCATATAATGTAAGCTTAGGTGTCAGGAATTTGGATGGCAAAGGAGTTGCCAATGTATAATGTGCCAAAGGTGTATGTAAAATAACATGAGAATCCAAGTCATGTGATGGCCTAGTGTCTCTCTGATCAAGTTGTAACACCTTAGCCTACAGAGTATGAACCTCCTACATAAGGGATTGTACATTTAGAGAGGAGGAACTATCCATAAGAGGTGTAACTATAACTTAAGGTTTTCAAGTTAAAATTGGTTGTTATGCTAGCTGAGTTGGCCCTAAAGTAGGTGTAATAGTTTTATTATTCAAGGGAGTAAAATATTGACAATTATTTAATTTAATCTTTATTTCCATTATGGCTCTTAAAATATATGCAATTTCATGGGATTCCTGATGTCTATCTCTGAAGCTCTATATAATCTCATCCTTAATGATAATTTGATTTTAATTTCTAAGTGGGGGAAGAGTGTCGTAATTCCCCTCTTGTGTATCATATTGATATTGATTGCATTTCTCATCTTTAGATTAATTATCATTGAAATCCACATAATCAAGGTGTGAAGGATCAATGATGAGAGTTGTAATTGGTCCCTTGTCCGTGGTATAAGCTTGAATAAAAGGAATCTGAGTATGCTCAAAAGGATTGCCAGTAAGCCTAAAATTTCTTCTTAAGGGAAAAAATATAGCTTTTTTAGATGGCATATAGTAAACAAAGAGAAATAGGGATGTTAAAATAGAATGTATGAAATCTTAAAATCTTAACATGACCAATGAAAATAGGGAAAATAAGGATACAAACCCTAGTAACATCTAGGGTTAAGTTTTGAATAGTATTTGAAGTAACTCAGGTTCACTAAATTTTTTAACATTTTAGGACATAGTAAATGCAAATCATATGTTGTTAAAGGGATAATTATAGTAAATTAGGGTATAAATATTAAATAAATATAGACACTAATATGTTATTGAATTGACTAGATTTGACCTTTCTAAAAATAGTAATAAATAATGTGAATGAGAACTTGGCTATAAAATGACTAAGATGGATCATATAGAGGCTAAAAATTGAGGTAGAGGTTGCTCTAAATGTTGCATATAGGATCCAAGTGTCTAAGACCCTATTGGATAGTAGCACCCTAATTGGATAATATATCCATGTGGTACTAGTGTCCCTATTTTGGTGGTAGTGTCCTCTCTGTATGATTGTTTTGAGCTTTTGAGTGTATATATGTTTGGGTTTATAAGGCTTGTTACTACATGCACAAGTTTTAAAACCCTATAGATGACCTATTTTGATTGATTTTATGATCAAACTCTAATCCTCCATATTGTTATGCCATCCAGTTGATATAAAAAGAAAAGTGTGTTTGTTAGTGGGGTAGGTTGGACATCCTTAACACCCCATTATGATGAGAGTTCCCTACATACCAATAATATGAAGAGGGATCAAGCCCAATATAGTTCTCCCCACTTAAGTTTTGGTGCAAGTGTAAGTGAAGATAGTATGATTTTATAACTAAGTTGTTTGAATGTGCTTGAGATTATAAATTTGAGTAGTTTGATCTTAGGAATGTTGTAGATGGTCATATGTAGAAGTAGGGAAGAATAGGGATTGATAACCTTGATTTTGCACAACTTGTTTTGAGTTTGCATATGTAATTTTCATCTGATTTCCATCTAGTGGATAAAAGGATAAAATTCATATTTATATTATTTTGGTGCTTTTGTGGGTTCTAAAAGAGGTCTAGGCCAACCCTAGGAGGTTTAAGATTTGAAAAGATATATGTTTATGAAACATGGAGGGAAAAGACACTAACACCAAAATTGGGACACTAGCACCATGTGGTGCTATTATCCCTATTATGGTGTTAGTGTCCAAGTGGTAGAACCTAAGGCATGAAGGGCCAAGATGCAAGAATGAAGGTATAGGATTACTTTAGGGATGAATAGGGACACATGTGACCCATACGAAGGCTAGATAAGTTTGAAAATAGACCCCAGGATAGGTTTAGGGTTAAGCTAGGGATAGGTGGTCTCAAGTAGCACTCAAGTCATTTTTAGGTGATTACAAGTAACAACCACTATAAATGTGTCATCTATAATTTCATGGGCCTTGCATAAACATGCATGTAATTCTACATTTTACTCCCTCAACTAGAGATTGTCCTACTCCATCTCACTGGTCTTATGCATTATAGACTTTTGAAAGGTAATTGATCCTTCAATATACTTTGTTAATGTTAGTTGGGTCACATCAAGTGTCACTTATTTACTCATCATCATCAATACAATATATTTCACAATAATTACATTTTGGGATAACTGATGTCAAATCTATACAACTAAGAATGTGAAAGTTGTTCATCACAGGGGTGGGGTTTTCATATCCCATAACCATCAATTGGTTGTGTGATATTTTTATTTTCATGACTATTTTTTTTCGCTTACTAGTGCCACTATTAAGCCTTTCAATGTTTTAGAGGGATATGAGGCATTATAAATTAGTTATTGTTTGGGATATTCTATCATTGAGTTTGTAGGTTACTTTGATTGTTCAACATTCTTCTTAATCTCTTGATCTTCCTTTAATTTGGAATCTACCTCTGCCTATTGTTTTGATTATTTTTCCATTTACACAACATTTATATCTTACTCATCAATCCTCTTCTTTTTCTCCTCTTCTTACTTGTGTAGGTCTTCTTTTTATTTTACTTTAGCTTCCTTGGTTTTCGCATTAGCCTCAACCTTCTTCATTCGCACCTCTTGTGTTGCCTTATCTTATTGCTCCTTATTCCTCACAAATTCTTCTTCTTATTGTTTCATGTTCCACTTATCTTCTTATTATTCCTTCTTATTCTTCTATGTGGCTTATTATTCTTCATATTTCCTCTTATATACAACATCTTCTTCCTCATGTTGATTTTTGTACATAATTGATTGTTCCTCATTTTTGTGCTCATTTGCCTATTTTTTACTCTTTTCTTATTCTTATTTGTCCTTCTGCTTGGTTTATTCTTTATTTTTTATTTTATTCTCTTCTTTTATTATCTTTTTCTCTTCTTTTTAAGCCTTCTCTTGCTTTGGTTTGACTTGCTTAACTTTATCTTTTGTTATAATGTCTTCCTTTTATGGATGATCAAAGGAATGGGGAGATGGAGGGGGTAAAGAGGGTGAAACTTAAGGGGAAGGGGAATGGTAAATGGAATGAAAATACATCACCCTATATTTTTACTCCCCAAAGCCTTTATGTGAGAATGTGAGACCAGAGTTTTCTTTTACAACTTTACTTTTTAGGTATCCAAAGTAGTATGTTGATCTGATGCTTTCTTGTCTTTAGATTATTTCTCCTCCATATCGACCTCATTTTTAAAAGTGCCCATTCTCTTTTTGACTATTGGAAATTTCAAAAGAGTTCAATGAATGCATAATTTTATAGTGGAAATTATTAGGGGATTCCTTGTGGCACTTTTGGCTTCCTTATTCCCAATTGTTGTTCTATAATTTTTAGTTGTGGTTGTTAGATGGTGGAGCCTAATATTATTAGAATGCCCAGTTCCCAATAGGGATGTGTGGGGGTGATTCCCCCCCCCCCCATTATGGTCACCATGGAGTTCCAGGTCACTAAGAAAAAAATTTGTGAAAAATGCATTAAAAATTATTGTAATTTCATAGTAAATCTAGACCATTCAATATTAGGTCTCATGTTTAATGGTATAAATTATGTTGGTGCATTTTTTCCCTATTATATAACCCTCCTTTGATATGAGGGCATTAAAATCATGGTATTACATTGGGTGTGAGTGAAGAAGACCATGTAATTGATGTATTGTAAGTTTATCCCTTTATTTGTTGCATTGAATAAGAGAAGAACTAGCTATTTCTATGTGGATGTAGCCAATATTGGGTGAACCAAATTAAATCTATGTCTTTCTTATATTGTGTTTTATACATTTTATTTCCATATTTATTTCATTGATATTTCCTTGTGTTCTATATTCATAAATTTGGTGTTACTACTACTGATGAGCCTAATCCTAATGCATTTTCCTAAAAAATAGAGGCAATTTTTCATTCTCTCCTCTATAATTTAGCTATGATGATGAGTTCAAGAGGTGTCGATATCTCCACCAACATTACTGATGGGATGTTATTTCATAGTTCTTAGGTGTGCATTTCCTTTTATAATAATAATTATGTCTCTTACTATTTGTCATAGATGTCTTGGCCTATGTCCTTCAGCATTAAATTGTAGACTTCATATGTGATAACTTCCAGTGTCTTCAAATCATACTTATTGGTAATCTAGGGCATAGACTTATTAATGGCCCATGGGTTCATGTTGTGAGTGCACTTTTTGGGTGGAGAGGATGATCTTTACATTGGAGCCTTGTTTTTTCTTGTAGATAGATGAGATAAAGTTATAATGGCCTTTGGTTGAGCTTGTTATGTTGGTGCCTCTCTTTTTAATTGTATAAATGACTATTATGCACCCAAAGGCATAGATCATAGATGTTGTAAAATTATTACTAACAATACTTATTACATCAAAACTTTAGCCTATGCATCCAACATGGTGATGAATGATTTCAATGAAATGGGTGTTATTTTGGCTAGCCCATGAAGTCATATTTGCATGTCATCATGAAGTTTAGTAACCAGTACATATGATGTGAGGTACTTCATGATATCGAAGGGCACCCTAGGATGTGACATAATAATAGTTTTTAATCCATTCCACCACTAATTAAAGTGGCCCAAATATGTGTATTACTACCATATGTTGGTCCAGACAAGATTTTACAAGGAAGTTGTAGGCCAAAAATCTCCATCTGATGTGAGAAGGTCATTAGGATACTTCCATTATGTGAAGTAGAGTAATAATGCCATAAACTAGTATTAGAAATTTTTTGATGCACTCAAAATGGTATTTTCCATTTTTTTATTCAACTTAGCCACTGGGAACTCTATCTAATCAAAATTTTCATGCAACTAGATCACACAATAAGTAATGTTTATGATGCCTTTCATTATTTATCATGCACTTTTAGTGATTTTATATAATATCTTTGTAATGCAGTCTCATAGCACTCAGGCTACAACATCTTCCACTAAATTAAGGGGGATTCCTTGAGATACTCTGGCATAATTTTCTCATGTATTTTTAGGAATCATAGGGCTCTTGTATTTATAAAATAAGAGGGGTTTGCCTCAAGTTAGAAGTCCTATTGCCCTCACCATTATTGTTATGCTAATTTAGATGGTAACATATTTAAAAAAGTGAATTTTCCCCTCATTATACCTACTTAGCAATTTTGTCATCACTTTGTCTAGTTATCCAAAAATTATAAGTTTGATTAAGCACTTTATATCTAAACCTTGTAGTTGGTGTTGCATGGCTAAAACTCTTGGTTGTGTATCAATGGCTAGATCTGGTGAAAATAAAATTGCCTTTATATGAAAACAAATGGGTTTAGATCATGGTACCTCATTTATCTCAATTTTATCCCAATTTCCATCTCCTCCTTCTACATGTCACTTAAATTTATCAAAAGCTATGATCGATCCATTATCACCACTCTGTAGACCATTATTAGATGAAAATAGATCAAATCTATATAGCTAATAAGTTTTCACTAAGGTGGTTAATTAAGGCTTAAATCATAGTTTACTCTTGGTCTCAATGGATTGCAATGGTGCATCACTTTATATGACATCCATTATATAAATTTTCCCACATACACCCATCTAACATTTTGTAATGAATTTTTTGAGTTGTCTTTACACTGTTATGTTTAGTGACTAAATCTCACTAGTTATTATGATGCGATGATCACATTTTGAAAGATAGGTGCATCATTTCATCTAACAAAATTTTCCCACATTCACCGATATAACACTTTTTAATGAATTTTTTTATTTATCTTTGTACTTTTATGTTCAATTATTTAAATTTCATTGGTTAATATGATGTTATGATCATGTTTTGATGGACAGGTGCATTATCTCATCTAACAAAATTTATTGATGTGACACACCATCTTTTCATCTCTAAGGACTTTCCTTTATTGTTCTTGACCTGAGTCTCACATACCGATCTACTTTAGGAAAGATGTAAACCTTGAAGTGATTTTTCATTAACCAATTTATGAGTGACTATTTATTGACTATCTTCCACTCCCTTTCTATCAGTGCTTTGTTCACAAAATTAATTGATTGACCACATGTTGAGATCATGTTGACTCCTTTTCATGTTACTCTTTTCATTTATTTTATGTTTTCTTTTCCTACACTATGATGTTGAATTCTTATACTATGTTTTAATTTACTACAATATAGAGATCACATTTCACATAGCCACACTATAAACCCACAAAAAATAATAAAATATTAAATGAAAAAAAAATCCTAACTACATGGTGTTACTCAGCACCCACTTAATGTTTTAGCATGAGACTAATAGAGATCATTCATATTATGACTTAAGTAAGTATCCATTTATATGCCCTATAAATATGGTTCTTTGAAAGTTCCTTAGTACTATTATTCCTTGTTGTGATACTTTGTGGATGACGTATGGTTCTTTCTACTAAATATACAGTTTACATAGATGTGCATGAAACATATCATCATACAATAATATTATCTGCTCTAGGTAAAAATATTTATATCACATATTACAATCATGCCATGTTTTTTACTCATTTTTTTCCTACATCCATGTCTATCTTTGTTGGGTTTCCTCTATGTGAGTTATAACTAGCAATCTTGACTAAATTGAATCTTTATCTCCTAGTTACATTATTAATGTGATTTATAAACTAAGAACTATATATCCCATAGGCATAACTGCTTCTATTCCATAGACTAACTATAAATAATTGAACCATGTCTTATGTTTATAATTAGTTATGTATATCCATAGAATCACAAGAATATGATCCTCTAAATTATGTATCTACACATTGCATATTTTTGTAAGCACATTCTCAAGGACTTTGTTGGACTTATGCCTTCCCTTTGGCTTGAGGATGATAGGTTATGCTCTTATGTTGTGATATAATAAATTATTTTTTTAAAGTATTGATATAATTATTGAGGAAAATTTTTCCTTTGTCACTGACCAACTTCACAAGGTATCCAAACCTAGTTATGATGTTCTCATACAAGAATTTGGTTATTTCTATAACATTACAAATTCGTTTCACAACAAATTCTATACATTTTTTTATGTAATAAGTTTTATTAATTATATATATAACATTTTTATGTTTACATAGTGGATGAATAGATCCTAAAAATTCAATTCCCCATTGTTCAAATGGTTGCACTACCAGCATTAGGTTTAGAGGCATTTCATCACTTTTTTTAGCCTTCCTACTCTTTGACAAATATTGTGGTGTTTTGATACTATTTGCATATATTGGAATAGATTAAGCCACCATATACCACTTTTTAATATCTTCCTCACATTTAATTCTCTTTTGAAGAGTCCTCTTATGACTCCTTGATGTGCCTCTTCTAGCAGTTATGGTCTCTCAAGATCCAAGGATACTCTGCATAACACATCATCCTTACCCATCTTGTATAGAATCCCATTGATAATATTAAATGGTATGGCTCATGTGGAAAACTAATTTTTATCTTTCTCAACATATTACAAAGGAAAAACTCCTTGTTCAATAAAATTATCTATGTCCTCCATATTATTTGGAATCATAGAGACTCTAAATAAGTATGCATCTAGTGACTTCTCTTCTAATTAAAATGGATCCTCACCATTCCTTGTTCTAATAGGATGATTTAGTCCCACATTTTTTATTTCAAATTTAACATTGATCTTAAACAAGAATTATTGAAATAACAATAGCCACCTATATATCCTTCCACCTAGCATTGGTTTATTCACTATATATCATAGAGTTTGGTATTATGTAAAGAAGTAAAATGGTGTTTCTAAGAGTAAATGCCTAATTTTATATAGTGAAGACACCATATCTAGGGCCTCCCAATCTATATTAGCATAATTATTCTTTGTTGCCGACAATTTCTTACTTGTGAAGTGAATGGGGTGATCTAAACCTTTGTCTCCTGACTGAGCCAATACAAATCCTATTATGGTTCCTAAAGTATCTACATGCACATGAAATGGCCTATTCTAATTGATAAAAACTAATATTGGGGTTATTATAAATCATTTATTCAAATCCATATAATATGTCTAGCACTCAATATTCCATTTAAACTTTATATCTTTGCAATATAGTCTCTCCATTAGGGTTGATATAGATGTGTATCCTTTGATGAACTTGCAGTATTATCTTGTATGCGTTGGGAATGAGAAAACTTACATAGACCTTATAGGAGGTTCCATACTCATAATGACTATAATTTTGGCTTAATCAACCAAAATACCATTATTGCATATTATGTTAGCTAAGAAAACACCAAATAGTATAAACAAAAAACACTTTTTCAAATTCAAAGTGATGCATAGATCTTGACATCATTCTAACATGAATCATAACTTGGATAGGTGTTTTTTAAATAAATAAAAAAATATCCCAATCGTCAAGATATACTTATATAACATCATGGATGAAATATTTGTATGTAGTGATGATAACCCTAGAAAAAATAGTAAGAGCATTCTTCACACCAACATTACCTTGTAAGCAAAAGAACCACATTCCATCACAAAGGTAATTTTAGTTTAATTTTAAGTTGTAATCAATATCTAATGGTATCCACTAAATCCATCCATAAAGGAATAGACTTTGTGTCCTATGAATGAATCCAAAAAAAATTCTATGAAGGTAATTAGAAATGGGTCATTGATATAGGCATCATTCAATCCCCTGTAGTCCTCACAGACTCAAATATCCCCTAAATTTTTGGGTTCAACCACCATTGAGCTTACCTAGTCTTAATTTTAAACTAGATAAATAGTACATACTCCTTGCATATCATTAATTTTATCCTTAACTCTAAGCATCATATTAGGATTTAGCCTATATGGGCACTTATTGATAGGTCATGTGCATTATTTGAGTTCTATGTGCATCTCTCCCAATGAAGGGTCTACCCCTTAAATTTTAAAAACTTTTTTTGGAACACATATTGATAATATATCTATAATTTAAGACCTTATGATATCTCTTATTGTGTCGAATAGTCATACAAAGTTGCAATATTTGCCACATACTCGGTACCAATTTTCCATATTATTTTCTTTAACAGTTATTACTATGTATTTTTTGACCCACTTGGCATTGATTCTCTCAGTGTCATATGCCCTTCATGCTCTTGAATGTGTAAATTTCATAGTTGTGCATCTTAATCTTACTCTATGATTTTTATTTCTAGTTTATTTACATCTCACTCAAGTTCAAATAAACCCTTTAAATCCAATTCCTCATCATTTTCACTTGATTCTACATGTTTTCTTTTGTCCATAATACTATTTCAAAGTTTCACCAAAAATTATTCTTTCTACTTATTGACCTTGTAAATTTTAAGAGTTGTATTCAAGTCTCTAGTTGCTTCTTCCTATTAAGAGTAGTCCTACACATTTCTTATCTCCTATGCTTTCCCATGACATAAAAATATCTTCAGCATTTGATGATATTTATGTATTATGGGATTCTCATCCTCAAATATAAAGGTTTGAATAAAATCTTTCTAGAATTGGGGTAATGTCTTAGTTTCCCACATGTGTTCTTAGTACATGTACTAGGTTATGGAAGAGGTGCTCATGTATACCTAAATACACGTACCTAGTATATGGGTTCTACACCCTATGAAGACCATAGATCTACACATCTATGAATTTGCAATGTAGGGTACTATCCCTCTAAAAATAACAATAATTAAGTAGTGATTATATGTGTTATTTTAAATTAAGCTCTTAAATATTCACAAGCATCTTCCCAGTGTAACTGATTTATCCTATATACTACTAACTATGTTGTAGCAATGACTCATAGTCCTTAATCTAGAACATTAAATCATTGATCTATATTTGAAAGATGTTATTATAATATGTAAATAAGTTATCCCAAGTCCTTGGCTATAAATTATTAAGGTAATTATCATATGTATTAAAAACCATTCGTATTGGTCTAACTTCATGGTCTCATCTCATCCAATTCAATTTATGGGTATTTGTATTACCACTTATTGAAGATGCAGCTTCCCAAGGTAGAGTACCATCATGATATAAGATAAATATGATCCATATTTATTTGATTTACTTGTTAAATTAAATCCATTATTTATTTTTTTGGAGAATACATAGATGGTTATTTACATCCTTTCATTTGGAACAGCATAACTTATTCCATGGTTTTGATAGGTTGGTATGCAAATTAATTTGTATATAAAAATTATGGAGTTAGTTGCATCTGTTGTGTTAATTTAGTAAACTCTCTAATTTTTAGGGCCTATGCTTTTGATTATGTGCCAACCTTAAACTAGTTGTTATATCCATACTCATACGGTGAAGTCATCTCTTTCATAATTATGTATGGCTTACCCTCAGATTCATTTAGGGGAATTATTATAATCTTATCTCCTTGGTGGGCCTTCATTTAATTTTTTATTGTATTAATGGTCATCTGATCATCATATGCCCACTTTTTTAATCAATACAGGTTAATATATTTCATCGATCTTCATGTTGATAACTTTAAAGTCACCTCATAGACTGAAACAAACAACTTTTATTTCTACATCTTTTAATCTCCTAATATGATCTAATCTTCCATAATATACAAAACTCAATGAAACTAAATTATATCTCAAATTAAGGCATCCAATGGCCTCCCATGTGGACTAAGGAATCATATTCACATACCAAACTACCTTTTCAATTAATTCATGTTCCATTTTTGTACAACCTGATAAATTATGTAATATATTGGTGATGTTTTGTGATATGTATTCATTGCATAGATTGATTACTAGTTTTATTAGGTTTTTCAAATCTGTCACTACTTTCTCCTACCCAAATATGAAAAACCAATTCCCATGTATCTACACATCTATGACTACATCGTCCCCTTTAGAAGCATTCTAGTTTTGGATATTTATGGTAATTGTGTAGCTTTAGGCATTAAAATTTTTTCCTTCACAGGATCTAGGTACCTGTCTTGTCATACCTTTATTATCAAGGGTTCTTGGGCATCTCTAATGGTGGTAACCTTTGTTTAATGTATTATTTTAATTTGATATCTTATAGATATATAGGGTCTCTATGTTGCACATTTACCATATTCATATTGTGCATTGATTTCTCTTTTCTCTACTTTTCTAAGATTGGGCAATCTTCTATTTGGTGTTGCATAAATACTCTATAATAAACATAATAGATTTTTATTTGTATATTTCATGGCTAATTTTGTGCAAAGTGGTTATATTCATCACATAGATAATAAATAATATATTGCATGCCCTAGTTATTGTCTTTCCCCCAATTTTGATATCCTCCTCTGTAGCTTCCATGATATCCACCTATAGAACCCCGTATTTATTATTATCCTTCATATTCCCCATATTTTATTCATTGGGAAGGTGGAGTCCATCCAAACTATTTTTATGGTGATACAAAATCCCAAGGCACTATGGAGCTTGAGTTGTCCACGTAGGAGTATGTTACACAGTTGATGTCATTTCCACATCTAGATTTAGAGTTATTGGTTTCCTAGATTGAATCTAATGCACAACAACTACGAATATATCTTTGGTGATATCCTCCTTTAGATCCTAGAGTGATCTATAATTATTTTCATCATGATTATGATATTTTCAAAAAGTACAATACATGTTGTGTGGTTGTTTTCTGTATTGTTATAGAATATGGCATTTGGAAGTAGGGTGACCCAATTTATGATAGATCTTGCATTACTCTATCATATTAAATTTTAGATAATCATTTTGATGATGTCATTATTTTCCACATTCAGTGCACCATATGGCCAATTTTAGCCTATTTATTTCATGTAGTTCATCCAAATTTCTTAGGAAAACATCTGTCTTATCATTTATCTTTATTGTAAGCTACAAACTTTCCCCATAGTATTCTATTTGTTCAACCAAGATAGTAGTTGATCAAGCCTTAGCCTTATTCAAAAAATGTGTTTGTGAGATAGAAAATTAGATCCTAGCTTGTAGGCCTTCTATGAACCACACAGCTTTATCTTTTTTTATAAATTGGAAACTTACTCGATTTATAACATCAGAGAATAAATGATCATAATCCTAGACCAATTCACCTAGTTTTTTTCAAATTTACTTTAGGTCCTAAATGGTTTGGCTTGGGCATGTATGCATCTTGAATTCCCCAATCAATTTATTCTTGACATCTAGAAAACCTATTGCTTGAGGATTATTTTTATATATAAATTTTATATTTATCCATATCTAATCTCCTATAATCTCACACTTTTTTGTATCATCCTTTACAATGCCTTTATCCTATCATTTCATTTTTCAAGTCAACCAATACTGCTCAAGGTCATTAGAACCAGCATATGGTGTTAAATATATGAATATTCATAGATTTAGATCCATATTTTTTGTGATTGTAGTTGGAACTACTGGTTGCTTCATATTAGACTTTACTATTGTCTTAAAACTTGTTGTGACCTAAACACTAGCCTCACTCAATATCTTACTATCTAGCACTATTTGAGTGGCTTCACTAAGTTTTCTAAATTTATCATTGAAATAGTTAAACCACTTACTATCTTTACCTACTTCTACACTTTTTATTCTTCTCTTTATTGGTAAAATAGGCACATAGGATGTGTATGCTTGAAATGAAATATCCTTGTCTATGACTTTTTCCCCAATTGAACTTAAACCTACTTTAATCCTATGATATGGCATAACTTCTTAAAAATATTATTCCTTATCTTCTCCAAATAATATTATCTATTATAACTATGACCTAAAACTACCTTCTAACTACTCTACCTACTCCAATCTCTTTCTATTATATTTCTCCTCACTATATTTCATATCCTCTAAGTCACTTATCTAATCTCTATCCATCTTTGCACTCTTTCTAATATCTTCTCCTCTTTATGGCCCTCTTAATTCCTTATCTCCATAATCTCCATAAGACCTAGCTCCTATCGAATCTCCCATTCCTTCTTTATCTTCTAAACTCTTTATTCTACTCCTACTCAAAGCTACATCCATATTATTTTATTTATTCCATATCCTTTGTTATCACAGATCTCTCTAACCCTATAATTCTCTTCTTGTTTTGTTTTTTTGCATCCTCCATCTTTTAGGTTCAGGGTCAAGTTTTTCTTCTCAGTTATTCATCAATCACTTATCTCATGCATCCCCATAATACCTGGAACAAATACTTTATATCAATAGGGATATGTACCATGGCATTCTCCACAACCAACATATTTAAAATACTTTGTAGTCATATAAAATTTATTTTATGCCTCGTACAACTAGGTATTATGTATATTCAAACACAACATACCCTTACACAAAAAACTCAGTGATATATCTATGAATAATGGTTTTTATTAAATGGTTTATCACATGTGTCTAGGTTTTGTAGTCTTTCTACCTTTTCCTCAATCTAAATAAAGTGTTATGTCTCCCTTGGTCTAAATCAATAGTATTTTAGTATTGACAACTTGGAATCCAACATTTTAGATAGCTCACACCAAAAAAATCATAGATTTCACCATGAATATGCTCAGTTATGATGTCCATCATTGTGCTTCCAATTTTTTTGGCCAATTATTCTATGAATTTTTGAATTATCTCATCCAACCATCATTATAGATCTTTCTATCTAGGTATCCATCTCAGCATGTTTCAAATTTTTGTGCTCACCACATAATTCTTAGTGAAGGTTCCCTGAAAACCCATTAAACATGTTAATGTTTATTACTATATGAGTTAGAATATAGTCTTAGAACATAGATAGAACTATGGAATAAGTCAAGATTTCATTTTGTTAAAAGTTAATAATTATCCATTCAAACATAGGATTAATTGTACAAAACATCCATTATTATTATATAAATAAACAAATTTAAATAGAAATAAACTACACATGTAACAAGTACAAAGACACTTTAATAACCATGAATCATTCTCTATATTAATCTCTTATCATTCAAAAATCATAGCCATTATAATTTACCACTATTTAAATATCTTACAAAGGTTATGTTGCTTCACATTTTATCTTATCATTTCTTACTTTGAAGGAGTCTTTTCATATTCTATAGACTTTCGGCATACATGTATGTACTAAATACCTAAAAAATGGTGTACATTATATAAAACACTATGAGTCACATACTTTTCATTTAATAGACTATATAATTTTACAATCATATTCTACTACTAATATTTTTAAACAATTTACAAGGCATTCATAAACAAACTAAACGAAAGGCATCTTTAAATAGTGGCCAATAATATGCAACATGTAATAATTTACGTGTTGTAGTTTTTTTAGTGTAATTTTTAATACAACTACCTTCATGGCAACCTCTAAGGGATTTTTGATTTTGATCACGTGTTAAACATCTTAACAATATTCCATCCCTATTTCTAGAAAAAAAATTGTAAGATAAATTTTAATGTGTGTAGTCTAAGAGCTCAGGATTAACATTTATTTAATGAATCATGACAAGCTTGGTTTTTAAAATAATATGTTAGATCATGATACTAATAATCATGGGAGAGTAAACAATTCCATTCTTGTATTTCAAAACCAACTTTGAATTTATCAATTATTTCAGTAGCTTTCATGATTTGAAAACAAGGTTTAGCATGTAAGCTACCATTAAAAAAAAGAATAATAATATTGACACTTAAAGTTGTGTTTTTTACGAGTTGTTTAACTAATCCATTTCCTTTGATGGTTTTGAATTTTTTGAATTCAAGGCCATATTCTTGAATCTTAAATATCTATTTTACTAAGTTACCATCAATCATGGATTATTTAATAAAATATAATAAAATGGGAACATTTGATCATATAATTAATTTTTTTTTATTAATGGTAAAAGTAGGTTTTGAAAAGGGACCCTACCCATAAAAAATAAATTACATGCATGGTCTTGAAAACTAGAATAAAATAATCTTGCATGTAGAACAACCAAAAGACATCACATAAGGAACTACAACATTAAAATAGTAAAAACATAGTAGACAAACAACACAAATAAATCACTAAAAGCCCAGGTAGTTCCACCCATCAAACATGTTATTTCAGTTCTTCATATTATTAATTATTTTATCCATACTCTAAAGAGTCTAAGAGACCTTTTTATTTGCATCCATTCCATTCATCTTCTTATCCATTTTGACTTGCTTTAGTTCTTCATTTTTCCTCTTTGCCAATAGTTTTAACCCTTCCATGTTCTGAACATAGTTTTGCATAGATGCCAACTTAAAATCAATAATCATTCTAAGACTGACCTTAAGTTTTTCATTATCTCTCTTAATCCTTATAAATTTATCATTCAACCTTTCCATTTGCATGCTCATTTCCATCAAATCAACCTTTGTACAATAAATTCCATCATTTTTATTCATAGTATTCACCACCTCCTTCAGTATAGTATGATCTCTCATCTACCAATGCATAAAATCCTTATGTAACTCAAGTTCATCTCCCATTTTCTCTAGTTTATCTTTATTCTTAAGTAAATCCTTAATAATTTTAAATTCCATAGTCATATTATCATTTCTAGTAGAAATTTTTGGTTGTTTATTCATCATCCTAGTCTCCAATCCCCTGACTTTAAGCATTTGTAACCCTTCAACAACCTCATGAATTATGTTCTCATTGTAGAACTAGAAAACTAAACATGATGGTTCTAGATGTCAAAGCACCCCTAGATCAAACCATTAAACAAACCTCTGACCATAACCCTGAGTCAGTTTAGTTAACTAACTAAACCCAACTCACTAACCTACCCTTTTACCCCACTTAACCTTCCACCTTTGGCCACTGATGGTCAAGCCCTACCACCTAAATAAATATAACTCAATCTATGTGCAAGCTAACATGTCAAAATTTAATATGGATGACAAGATAATGCATCATAACCACCCACCAAAACTCCTATGGAACCTTCTACTTCCATATTTATTTGCCTATAAAAGGAGGGGAGCAGGAGGTGAGAAGGAAGCATCCAAGTATCTAGGAATTCAACAATCAGGTAATCAAGCTATCAACCATAAATCATCAAGAGCTTATAACATCAAGAACTTCTTTAAAAGTCTTCCTCCATCAAGTCAATATATACATCATAGACCTAAACATCTACCAGAATTATTCTTCAAGAAAAGTACCATTACACTGTAGAAATTTCCTCTTAGTCTACCATCATCCATCAAGCAAAAAACTAGGTCATTCTTCCCAAGATAAAGAGGAGTTATTCACAATCATCTGGATCACGTGTGCACAAAAAATAGGTTCTTCTACCATACCCTTATCTAGTTTTTTATTTTCCAATAAAATAAAATAAAATTGAGAGAAACATTTTGGCATGCCTAGTAGGACTTGGTAGTATCTAGTTGCCCTTTTCTTCTTTATTCTATGTTCATACAAATAAATTGAAAAGTTTCATTTTTGGGTATAAAATAAACCTTGCATACATTGATTGTTTGCATTTTTATCTCATGTAGTTAAAATTAAATACAAAGTAATTCAATCGTAGCTTCGCTTCTTTATCACACACCATACCAAACCACTTAAATAAATCAAAAAATTATAACAATCACATAAGGCCTGACTAGGGTTTATTCTCCTAGTAGATCACCTTCACTCTTTGGCTATCTTACTTGGAGGTCATTACCAAGAAGAGAAACCAAAACTTAGCTCCCTAGTTGAGTCTAAACTCTATAAGTTAGTATATACTAGCTAAGCACCTGACACCCTTATCATTCTAGTGTGTGAAGTGAGGGGGTAGGCCCCAATACCAAGCCACATATTAATTTCTAATGCAGATCCCCTTTGAGAGCCTTGAACACCTAAAACCAACCATACACTTCTTTTCTAGTACTTGTTCTACAAACCAAGTTATTCTTCACACTTTACAACTAAGGCATAAGCTAAAAGTGAGATAAAATGTACCCTAAGATCTTAACCACACTCTAGTATATGTTTGTTATTGCCTTGAGATCTTTTTCTTTGTTTTCTTTGTGTTTGAGTTGTGAGCTTTCTTTGTATTTATTTTTATTCCTCGTGGTTTTTACTAGACAATAGTTGATGAACCAAACCAACCAAGAGCTACCCTCCTCTTCTTCCTCTATGGAGTATAACTTAGATGTTGAGGGTTCTCCCCATACTTCTACGCCCCTACCATGCCTCAGATAGTGGTCTAAGGTGATACAGATTTCACCACCTTCCTTGATAACAATCCTATAGCCCTCTAATATTACCTCAACACCCTATCTCACTGTACCCCTACTTTGGTTCTAACTACAAATCCACCTTATGGGATGCCTCCCCATCTTATGGGAGATAACTTTGTTACCAATACCTCTACATAACCTAAGATCACTCAAACATCTTCCTCCACAAATAAACCATTCACTACCTCTATCCAAACTCAATCAAAAAACCCAACTAATAATCAAATACCCCCTACACCAACCAATAACTCCTCCAAGATAAGGACAACATCACCTTTTGTTACCCTTATTCCACCTACAATTGGGATATCTTCTACCACTATGTTCCTAATCAATACCAACCCACCAATCTCCACTCCACTTTAAAATGTGGTGCTTTCTATACCTTCTACCCTTCCACCTATCAGTACCAAAGTTGCCACTCATCCCCAATCAATTAACCCATTCATACCTCCAACCCAATCCATATCAATTCCCCACTCTACCAATATAATCATACCACCTAACCAGCCCATATCAACCCCTCAATAAATACCTATGACACCCAACCCATACTATGTTCCTAATCCACAAGGGTACATAGTTCCATCTTTCACCCAACCTTTTGTGCTTCTTAACTCATATGTGGCACCTTATACCCAACCTTTTATGTCTATTAACCCTTATGTGGCATCATCTTAACCCTAAAAGACCACATACCAACATGTGTCATCTTCTCAACCTTCTACCAGTTATCCATATATTGCATCCACCAAACCTTAATAAAACTTACCATACAATTATGGAACTACCCAACCCCAAACAGATTTGATCAAAATGTTGATGGATAAAATGACCAACCTAGACTCATCTATCTCTAGGTCTCATAGCCTCATCTATCTCTAGGTCTAAATACCAACTCTATAATGAATCCATTCACCCATCTGTCTCTATCCAACCTTACCCTCCTCAATGAGAACTACCCAAATTTTCTAAATTCCAAAGCAAGGGGGGCCCAAATAACACTTAAGAGCATTTTGGCATTATTGTTACTTGATTGGGTACAATGATATTCTTCTCCTTTACACCTTTCCTATGTCTTTATCTGGACCATCCTTCGATTGGTGTAGTGATATCACTAAGCACTCCATTTTTTTATTTTCCTAACTCACCCAAACCTTTTTAGACCACTTCTTTGTCAATATATCTAAGAAGGTCTCCATCACTAACCTATACTTCATTAGGCAATTTGATAATGAATCAATTACTAATTTCTTAGGTCAATGGAGAGGTCTTATCAACCATCTCTCTTTCTCTTTACCCCAACTCAAGTTTATTGAACTTTTATCTCAAACTTGTGCCAAACATATTGCCCCTACTCTATAGGTTCAAACCTTCAGAACCTTTGATGAGGCTTTTACCATGGCATGCAAAATAGAAATCAGATCCATCAATGAGAAGTTGAAACTAAGAAATAAAAATTATAGCTTTAAATCCAATGACCCTTCCCCATCCAAAAACACCAACCAATCTAACTACCCCAACACCAAACTAGGGGCAGCCACAAACATGCTTGTTCTTAAAACTGCTTCACCTCTAGTTGTCAACCAACCCAACCAAACTAACTCCTCCAATCAAAAAACTTGAAATAAAAACTAGGCTACCCCAAAATAATACACTCCACTATAGGAGTAATATGCTTTAGTTTTGGATAAATTTCTCAAAGCTAACATCATACAGCCTTACCCCATCAAACTTCCCCAACAATTCTATGCTTCTCACTTTATGCCTAGTTGGTATAATGAGAATGATCTATGTGTTTTCCATGGGGTCATTTTAGATGACATTATTAGGTGTAACACCTTCAATAACATTATCCAAAACTTGATTGATAAAGGATAACTTGTGTTGGATAATCCTAATGTACCCCTGAATTAGTCATTCAACATCTTTCGACAACATTTCCACAATCATGCCCCTTCTACCAACCATGATGACAAAAAACTAAAATCATATCATTCTCATGAGCTCCATACTATCAATTTAATTATTAGTGAACCTATCATTTAGGAAACCATTGCTTCAACTATCTCTTTCTCCACTCTAATTATTGAAGTGGTGGAATCACCATCCATTCTTTTGGATACCTAAACAAAGGAAGTAATCACCCCCTTTCCTTCACTTGATGAGATAACAGACTTACCCACCTCTCCTTTGATATAAATACCCAAGGAGGCAACCATTTCCATCACATCTTCCTCCCCCATCATGGAATCACCCACTCTCTCTTTGGAAACCATTCCACAAAGAGAGAGCACCTTACCTACTTCTTCTATGGAGGAAACATCCTCCCAAATATTGAAACCTTTCATCAAGGAAAAGGGTGAATAAACCATTCCCTTACCCAAACATATGGACCTAATCTTTGAATTTGATTCCCAAGGAACCAAACTAGTTTATAAACCTTTCTCTAGACTGGTCCAAAGCCTAGAAATTTTTTCTTAAACCAATTTGGATTGATCTATCTTTTAGTACCATCTTGGGATCCCCTATCTAAACAAACATGAACCTTCAACCTCACTTTAATCCACCATTAAACCTATCATCACCTCAATCCCTTCATTAAACACCTCTCCCTCCAAAACCATGGAAGAACCATACAAACCATCTCTATCCTAAATCATCAAATCATCTTACACCTTTCTAATCAAACCTATCAAGAACTTAGGGGTAATTCCTACTCATAGCTTTATCCACCTATATTTTAATTTGGACTTAACCCCATCTATTACACTAAAGAAAACCTTAACCAAACCAACCAAGAATTTGGAGCCACCCAATCTCCCACCTAGAACGAAAACCATACCATCTACTTCCCTCTTATCTTCCATCTTGGGACCTCATCCTTCTTCCATCCTAAGAACTCATCCTTATACCAATAAGGCCAACCCTCCCAAAAATACCCAAACCAAAATTTATCTTCTCATTATACCTTTACCTACCCCCTCCAAAATATCAAACTCGCCATCATTCTTAACCAAACTATCTACCTCTACCTACTCACCTATCTCCAAGCCTTCATCATCTCAATCACCCACCTCCAAATCTTTAAAATTTAAATATTCCACCTAAAAACCATCCAACACCAATTAATCACAACCAATCCTTCCTACTAAAACCAAAAACCAAGAAGGCTCACAACCCAAAAACCAAAAGCCCATTACCATCAACACCTTTGCTCGAATAACATTTGACCATTTTATAGAGGTTATTTCAAACTTCTTCCATAAACCTACCACCTATCAAACCATTCAAACCCTCAAGTCCTAAACCATCATGGTTCAATGATAGGTCAATCTACTCATACCATAGGACACCTAGACATGACACAAAAAATTGCAAATCTCCCTAAGCGCTTGTCCATAACTTATGAGATGAGGATGATCTCTTATTAGATGAACCTCCCTTGGTCCCATTATCAACCTAACCACCAAACAAACCCATCCAACACTTACACACTCCCACACTCTCCTCCATGAGTGAATAAGAATCGAAGCAACCTTCTAGCCCAATGTCTCCCCGCATCCACACTATCCATATGTTCACCCAATCTCAGGCCCAAAAAAAGGAAAAGGAAAAGGTCAAAGTGTCTATTTTATGGACATGTCCTTCCACCCCTCAAAATTTAAACCATACTCAAGTTTATTCACCTTCACCTTCACCAAAACCCAAAATATCCATTTTGGGTGCCTCTCCCTCCAACCCTTTTGAATATATCCAATGACTAGTTCTAAAATAGTTTCACCAAACATCATTGAATATGAGCCTATATAAACTGATTAACACCTCACCCCATCACCTCCAAGAATTAATAGATGCCCTTTAATCTATATAGGTCCAACCTGAAGACCCTCAACCTCTTATAACCTTTGTCAGAGCTCTTCATCTTTCCACCCTTGTCACATTTAAGGATTCAAAAATACCTTTTATTTATCTTAAAGATCCAAATCCACCTCTCTTCATTACTACATACATCAATCAACCCCACATCAAAAGGGTGATGATTGATGGGGGATCTAGCATTAATATTATCTCCTCACATGCTTATGACCAACTCCAGCTACCAAAGAATATCATGTCAAAAACCACATTGGTCCTCCATTATTTTAATGATAATATGGCCATAACTTTGGGAACAATCATCCTCCACATCCACTTGGGACCTCACATGATTCCAAATCTCTCCTACATTGTAGAAGGCAAGTTCCAATATAGCATCTTACTTAAAAAACCTTGGATCTACTCCATGAGTTATGTCCCATCCAACTTGCATCAATGTGTCATGTTTGAACATGAAGGTTAGGTCATCACCATACAATCTTATCCCAATACTTTTACATCTTGAAACATGACATATTGACCTAATGACATTTTTCTCCCTTAATCATCCACCTCACCACCAACCAATAATAAGTCCACCCCTATCATCAATGAATATTCAACTAGCTCATCTATCCCTTCCTCTCAGATCCCCATAAAGGACCCCTTGGAATGTACATTCTAACATCTCTCACTGGGAGAATATCATCTTTTGGCCTTGGATGCCTTCCTTATTCCTAAGAGTATGGGAATCTGGATCATGATCTTAGTTATGATCCTAATATTGGGACCATCATTTATTTTTGGCTTCCTAACCACCAAACCAACTTCATATATGTGGGACTTGATCATCTACTTCTCACTTCCTCCACCACCTCTTCTACCTGACCATTTACCTCTAATTTCTCTTATTTGTACAGCTCAAAATTCACCAAATTATACCTTCATAGGTGTGTTTGGAATGGATTCAACCTCATTCATTATGAACATGGACCTCATGAGTTAGCTTTGATCAAAACCTAGAAACCTCATGAGTTATTTGGCCTTGGGTTCATCCCACCAAAAAAACCCACCGATTCACCCAAACCCATTGCCACCATTGAGGAAGATATTCCATCCTCACCAACCCCATGTCTTTTGAAGTTTGAGGATTTTGAAACCATCCCTTATAAAATTTTTTTACTCAATACCATTATTTTTGGCCCCCTAACCTATCAAAATGGCAACCAAACTAAAACCTTTCCTCTGATTCATCTTGAAATGGTAGAAAATAATTCTCTTATAATCCACATCATCCAATGTTGAGACAATGATTCCATTCTCACTTATCTTGGTACACTAGATTATTCTATTCATAAAAATCTTCCTCTTAAAAACTAAACCATGTCAAATGAATCCACTATCAATGTCAACTTGGGTGCTTAGGATATTCCCCACATTATAAAGATTCATCAATCCTTAGATTCCTTAGAGCGATAGGATTACCCTTAATTCTTTCATAACTAAAGCATAGCATTTTCTTGGTCCTATTATAATATGTCTGAGATTAACCCTTTCATATCTCTCCATAACATCATCATTCATCTCAATGCTAATCTTGTTAGGTAAAATCTTAGTAGGATGCACCCTCGTATGCCCTTCTATTCAAAAAAAAAAAATAACATCTCTTGTCTATTGACTTCATCCAACATATTGACTATCCCCAATGGGTTTCTGATATCAATCCCATCACCAAACCCATAGGGGAACTTTACCTTTGTATTGACTTTTGTGACCTCAACCTTACTTGTCTAAATGATGACTTCCCTTTGCCTAGCATCGACTAGCTTGTTGATCTTACAGTCGGCCACAAGATGTTATCTCTCATGGATGGTTTTTTGAGATATAATCAGATCTTTATTTCCCCCAAGGATTATTATAAAACCTCCTTTTTCACCCCATTGGGAACCTTTTATTACAGGTTCATGCCATTTGGCTTTAAGAATGTTGGAGTAACCTACCAGTGGGCAATGACCTACATCTTCCATGATCTCATCCAAAAAATCATAGAGGAATATGTATATGATCTCCTTGGTAAATCCAAATATCACAAAGATCATATAGAAGTTTTCAACATTATCACCTAATCCATTTCCATGTCCAACTCAACCCTAAGAAATGTGTTTTTGGGGTCTTGTCTAGAAAGCTTCTTGGCTTTATCATCTGTTTTCAAGGAATCAAAGTAGACCCTACAAAAGTTAGATCAATCCTTTAAATACCACCTCCAACCCACCTTAAGTAACTCTAAAACTTGTAAGGGAAGCTCTAATCCATCCATTGCTTCATCTCTGAGTTGTTAGATAGATGTCAAACCTTTCATCATCTTTTCAAGAAAGATACATCTTTTAAGTGGACTAAGGACTGTCAACAAGCCTTTGATTCACTCAAATAATAACTTATTTCTCCACCTATCCTTACCCCTCATAAATATGACCGACCCTTCTACTTTTATATCTCCACTCCTAACCATTCGTTAGGGGTAATGCTCACTCACAATGATGAAATAAACAAAGAACAAGATATCTACTATATAAGCTAAACACTTATAGAGTATGAGAATCAGTAGACCCATACCAAGAAGATTTGCCTCACCTTAATCTTCATGGCTTCTAAGCCTCATCATTACCTCCTCAATCATGAAACCTTTGTCATCACCCACTCAAGTACTTGCACTTTAAACCATACCAAAACTAGCATATGGCTAAGTGGCTCATGCTCCTAGTTGAGTTTCACCTTGATTTCCTCCAAAAAAATTTGATTAAAGGGTAATTCATCACTAATTAATTGGATAAATCTCCTTTACTAGATAACCAACTGCTTCTTATTGCATTTCTAAATGAGTCCATCATGACTCTTTCTCAAGAGGATGTCAACTACCAAATGACCATGTTCTTGGATGGATCAAAGTGCCAGCATAGTGGGGTTTCTAGAGTTATTCTCATTCCCCTCAATGATGAACCTCTCCTCTTTCCTTCAAAATTGATTTTTAGTGTACCAACAATATGGTTAAGTATGAAGCCCTAGTAATATGTATCTAAATCTCTCTAGCCTTTGGAGTTAAGATGATCAATTTATTTAACAATTCCCAATTTGTGGTCAAGCAAGTCAATGGATCCTACCAATGTAAGAATGATGTCTTGAAATAGTACAAATAGCTATTAGATTACTCTTAACATCATTTAATCGTTACCTTATCCAATTTGTTATATGATCCACCAACAAGTCCATAGATACAATGGCTTCCCTTACTTCCCCTATCCCATTTACACCTTTCAATTCTAATCTCTTTTTTACCATTCATCATTTTATCATACCCTCTTAAATCCAGTTTGACCTTCCTACCATTTGTAGTGTGGGTAAATCTCCATCAGACATTTGTTATGAACAAACCTTTGATTATCTCAATTTCAGCATCATTCCTTCCAACCTCTGTACGAATGCTTGAATAGACTTCATTAAAAATACCTCTCGTTATACCATATTGGAGGGAATCCTTTACAAGCATGGTTTCAATAGCCTCCTTCTCCATTGCCTATGCAGTCATGAAGCTTCCCATGTTATCAAGGAAATGTATGATGGGATCTTTGGGGGACACTTTAGTGGCCTAGTTATTGTTAAAAGTATCCTTTACCTTGGCTACTATTGGCCCACCCTTAACCAAGAATATTGTGACTATGTAAAGAAGTATTTTAAATGTTAACATCATGCCAATTTACATCACATACCAACCCATGACCTTCAAGTGTCCAAGGACTTTCGGCCCTTCTCACAATGGAGATTAGATCTCATTAGGGAAATTAATCTTCATTATTCATAGTGGTACCACTCCATCATCACCACCACTAAGTTTTTCACCAAAGTGGGTGGAGGTTATTCCTCTCATCTCAACCAAAGCCAATAAGATAGTCAACTTCATCAAATCATTATATCATTTGTTATTTCAGTGTTCCCCATAAGATCATCACTAATAATGGAAAATATTTCAAAAAAAACAAGTCCAAGGTATTTGTGATGCATTTGGTATCAAGTTAAGCTTTTCCTCACCTTATTGTCCATAGGCAAATAGATAGGTGAAAGTCTCTAACAAAACCCTCAATAAAATGTTAACCAAAATGGTCAATGCTTCTGGTCAAGATTAGCATTTATAAATCCCTTTCACTTTATGGTTGTATTGCACTAGCATTCAAACCTTTATGGGTGCTACCCCTTTCTCTCTGGTCTTTAGAGAAAATGCATTCTTGCCTCTTTAATTCTAGATTCCTTCTTTTCACATATCCCTAAAACACATCTTTTTTGAGAGTGACTATCATCAAAAGCATCTAGAATAACTTGAGCTACTTGACGAGCACCGCCTAACTATGTTTAACCATCTTCATGTCTATCAAGAATGAATCAAGCATGACTATAACAAACACCTAAAAGAGTAAAAATTCAATATCAGATACCTTGTCCTAAAGGAAAATCAACATGTAAGCAATATGGAGAAAATCAAGCAAGGCAAGTTCGCTTTCAATTAGTTTGGATCCTACATCATAACCCACAAGTATGGATTAGGAGCTTCTCATTTGTCCTCCCTTGAATGTAAACTAGAACTTGAGCCTCTCAATGCTATGCATATACATCTTTTATTTTGTTAAAATGAGGATCAAACTCACTTTTTGTCTAGTTTGAGCTCATTCCTAAATTTACAAGATTTTCACCTTTCTCACACCTTCACCCTATCCCTTTGAGGAAAATCAATTAAAAAAAAGAATCATTTGATTAGCCATCATATTTATAATCTAATCCTAAATATGGGTACCACACCAGTACCCATGGCATGGTTCTCATAGATACTTTTTGTCCCTAATTAGATAGAATCCCATGGTCATTATCTCTCAAAACGACCCCTTTCACCTATCATTAAATTTTTTGTGCTCTAGGTTTGCCCTCATAAAGGTAAGCCTCTAATATTATATAGACTTATCCATGTATAAACCTAGCATCAAAAAAATCTAGGATATCAAAATATCACTTAGATCAAACATCTCTAGCATGCAAATTGCTCCCTTGAAGTACAGCTACCCAAAATCTAAATTTATTAAAAAGATAGACTACTCCCTTAAAGGACAACTACCAAAATGAACAAATCCAAATTTAGACCACTCCCTTGAAGGATGGCTAAGTCAATTTTGTCAAAATAAATCATTTGAAGCTTCTTACATTGATCATATTCACAAACGTATCAAAACAAATCAATAAAAAGACCTTATATCAAAATCAAGAACAAGTTATCCTAAGAAAGCTACAATCAACTTTCATATATAATATAAGTAGACTTACCACATTAATGAGTCTATAACTTATATTAATACATGAACTATCTATTAAGGTTATTAGGTCACCTATAGAAAGGACAAACCAACCCTCAAGAGGTTACACTACCCCTCATACCACATATCACCTATCTCCCCTTTGTATCATCTACAAATTAAGGGATTCAGAGCTTACTTGACATGATGTGATCAAGACACCTTTTTACCAACCAACACATGCTAATGCAAAGAATTCAAAAGTTTTATATTCCTTAAGCCAATCTAACTTTGGTTTTGTTTCATCCTTACCAATGAATAAGCATCATGTCTTTTCTTATCCTCTCATAATTGGTTCATGTATTCACTTGGATGTATGTCTCATAATTTCCATCTCTTTTCCCACATCTAGTTTGGTTATGTAACTTAATTTGTGTTATCATAACCAAAATAACTATAATCATAGTCATAAACCACATCACATACCCATGATCATAACCATAATCAAAACATCATAACCATATATGAAACAAAGCAAAGTGATACCATTTTCATCCATCATCATAAACCAGATCACATAGCCATGATCACATCCATAATCATAAACTACATCATAACCATAAACTACATCATAACCATGTATAGAACAATAACCATAATCATAAACCACATTACATATATAATCATAAACTACATCACTTATATATGATCATAATCATAATCAAAACACCATAACCATGCATAAAATAAAGCATCACATCATCATAATCATGTATAACCATTCATCATAAATATTATCCATAATCATTGCATGCCTAAGCTAGTGAGTATACATATCATAAGTATAAGCATAAGCGTAAGCATAAAAACCATAAACCATAAACAATAAAATCACATCATATACATCATGTCTCATTAAAATGAAATAGTACATATCATAATGTGCATCTCTCTCTCAAAACATATACATCTCACTGCATCGGGTCATAGGCTGATATCAAAATCATCTACACGTATACATATCATATCATAAAACTATACCCTTGGGCACCACTACCATTTGTTGCATGAACTCCTAAAGTGTCCACCTATCCACCTATTTAAGTAGCCTACTAACTTGGAGTCATTATACTTGCACCACCTGCCAAGCTAGATTTGTACTCACCCCATTAGGGCTCCTATGGAAAATGTGTCAGAGCTATAGCCTCAAAATAATGCAACTCCTCAACTTTGGCCAAGTATCATATCATGGGAATACTACCTAATGGTCATGCTAGTGTTACATATTCTCCTCCATTCTATCTCAAGGAGTACCTCTCATGGGTCACCAAGGCTAGTGTAGTCTTAGCCTCATCCCTCTCACCTATCACAGTGGAAACCTGACCCTATAATGTCATAACCTAGCCTTATAATGTGGCCACATGACCTTGTAAATATATGATCTATTCCTATGCAAATGGCTAACACCACTCTTACTTATGCATCAGGACCACCTCTCTATATCTATACCTATAGACCCTCACCAGTTGGGTCCACATCCATGGGCTACCTACCTCCATCATACCATCCAAAATTTGTGATTGCATAAAGGTCCTGATATCATGCCATGTAGCCATTTATAAAACTAGCATCATCAATCTCCACTCTCATAGGTAGCTCTTCATACTCTAGAAATATCTACACTGGTTGTGGCTCTTAAAGTAAAAATTTGGCATCCTCCCATCTATACCTTAGGAATAGAGTTGGAATATCTTGTACCAAATTGAACTACCTATGAACCTTGTCAAAAGAGATGAACTTAATCTCACCCTCTCTCCTCCCAAAAATCCACTTGTATCTCTACATCGACAAAATGTATCAAGTCTAGTGGGCCCAGCTTAAGAAGCTAACATACAGCCTCCAAATCACATATTTAACCACCAAGGCATCCAATGCCATCCAGAACCAATCAATGTCTTGTACACCTCCTCTAGGTCTTATGAGTGTGTAATCACTCCTCCATTGCATGAAACCCACCTTGAAGTCCATTTAGGCATATCCCTCCTATGGCATCCCCATCAACCTCAGCACCTAGATGTGCTCATAAGCCTATAAGTACAGCATGAAACCCATGCTAATTCCATACCTCCTATGAGATATGAACCCCCATAAACCTTATATATCCAAACCAACAAAACTAGCACCCACCTAAATACTGTTCAACCCAAAAACATCTCCACCAAAACTCCTAGTAGTAGATACAAAAACCTCTCACTGCTTGAATCTAGTAATGTAAAATAATAAATCCCCATCATCATCATCATCATCATCATCATCAACCTCTAATCATATCTAGCCATTTGATAAAAATTTCTATAACTAAAGCCTCCAGGATTCTACCCAGTGAACTCCTGATCATCACCATATAGGAGTTTTATATGCTTATATCTCTCATCCCTCTCAATTTGATATATTGGCTCCCCTTAAATGGGTAGCCATGTGATCCTATGTACATCCTCTAACAAGATCATCATCTCATCAGTCAATAAGAGAAAGTTGTTTGTGTCCAAATCCCATCTATTGATGAGGGCCATGATCATCACCGCATCTCATGGCATGTGTTATAAGTACATCATCACATCGAGGTTGACCTCTTCTATATGCACCCAGTCATCATCTATCATCCCTTGGTGGATCTTTGTAAAGATTTAAGAAACTTGATTCTACATCTGGATTTGATCTCATGCCTATAAAATTTGTTATAAAACACACTTATTTTTCTATAAACTACTCTACCTATGAGAATTCACCATTTTTTTCCTCACCCACCTCCCTAATAACACTTATTTGCCCCATATCAAATACATCAACCCCTTTTTAAACCTACCTTCCCACCAACACTACCCTTAGCATTCTAATGCTAAAACTTTTTAAACTTACCTATGTCCTTAACCTTTTATCAAAATCCCTTGACCATTTGGTTGACTACTGATGGTCACTACAATCATCGATGGTCAAATAGCCATTTGGCCTATGGTTTTCAACTATCAATGATCAGCTATGACTATTGATAGTCATTATATGTGACCAATGATAGTAAAACCCAAACCTTATCTACCTAAAAACCTACCTAACCACTCCTTTCCAATACTTAATTACCTTAATTCTTTTATCTACCCTACCCCCAACCTACCTACCCTCTTAATTTCAATTTTCACCTACAAATTTTAAAAATAACAACACCAAACATAAAATTAGGTTAAAATCCAACACCCTCCCCAAATCAATCATAAATCAATAAAATTTAACTAAAAAATACCAAATCCATCTAATCTATCAATTCAATGTAGCCCCTACCTCATTTCTTGACCATCATCAAGGAGAAATCTTAGGTTTCATTGATCGACCATGCCCCTATCTGCCTTGCATCTTTGGTCCAACACTCTAGTCCACCTAAACACAAATCTCAACCTTAACCAATCAACAACTACCTCATTAAAAATCTCACATAACATACCAAAGATCTTAGTACACATGGGAGTCAAGAAATCATAAAATGTTAAAAGTGAAAATGACAACTCTTTTTCACTTTTTATCCTTTATGCTTCTAGGGATTCCCCCTAATCATCAATGATCAAGGTGATCATTGATGGTTGATTTTGGGACCCATAATCACTTACGGTCAGGATGTCCACTCTTAAACTCTTTGGCACCAACACCTTAGTGCCCACTTTTAGAGATTACCTTCTCTATTTACTATACCAACCATGTCCACCTTGATGTTGATCATTTTGGCCCAAATTATCACACATTTATGATGATGAGCCCATAAAATGGCTCGTTATATCCATAAAATAATATCATATTTCTTGTATAGGAAGTGAATCTAAATGTAGTTTATAAACTTATGGTCTATTTAGAATAAAATAATAAGTATATATCATGGTTATGGTTTTAGAATTTCTTGTTATTTATTTGTTAGTTATTACTAATGATTATTGGGGGGAAAGATGTCAATGAGTGCATACACAGTCCATACTAAGGTAAGAATGATTCAAAGTATGAAGAGTAATCATTCAAGAATAATGTTAGAGTAGTGTCAAAGTCTTCTACAACAAGATCTGATATTCTAGTCAAGCTATGGACTCCTACAGGTTTGTTGTAGACTCTCACAATAGATGTGGATTATAGCAAGTTTGTTACAATAGCTACATATTACATCATAAACTCCTATAGACTTGCTATAGTAGCATAGATTACAACAAGATTGATATAGAAGCTACAAATTATAATAAGCTTGTTATAGACTAGCTATGGATTACATTAGACCAACTACAAACTAGCCATTTATTACATTAGACTAGCTATGGATTATATCAACCAACTACATATTTCACCAGGCTTACTATTGATTTCACCAAGCTTACTATGGATTTTAGCAAGTTGCTATATATTTTAATAGAAATTCTATGGACTTCAATAAAACTACTATAGACATGTTTAGAAAGTATTTCTAAATGTATTCTAATGTTTCAACTATCATGAGGAATGCTTTCCATTTAGATTCTTTTCATATATAGGTTTCTATGTATAGACTTTCCATTATATATTCTATTCAAATATAGATTTATGTGATTTCATTTATAATAACTAACTCTCTCCATATTTGATGGAGATCGAGATTAAGTGGTAATAGAGTTCTTTATTAGAATTAAAATCTCTCTCCATATTTTGTGAAAATTGAGATAGGATAGAATATCTTGGTTATTAATACCAAAAAAGATGTTAGTTAGAATCATGGAATTATAAATTCAACCTTCCACATCTAAATGGATGAATGAATCAATCAATCAATATATGTTTTCTTCTATTATTCTGAGCAGTCCATTCTAAAATATGTGTTCTAAATAAATCATCTTTCGAGGAATGAGTTGGCCACTCATTCTAAGGAAGATGGATCAATGTATTTTTATTTTATTTCTTTATTTTGTAATTATTCTTTTTATTGTAAATTCTCATTTTATTTCTTTGTTACTATAAACATTTTCTTTGTACTACTTACTGTAAACTTACAGGTATTTTACTTATTTATCATTTATTTCCAATTCAGTAATTTAATTTTTGCAAGTGTGTTTTAATTTCATGAAAGTGTGATTTTCAATTCCTGCAAGTGTGGAGTGTGATAAAAATAACCATTTTCCAATGTCTCTTTCTCCTATTACATACAGCCTTCAGACACCAAACCTAGATTGACAATATTAAATGAAGGGTATTGACTAAACCCATCATTTTTGGTGTCATTTTTGGGGATCCATGGTGTTATTAGAATATTTAGGTATGCTAAGGAGATTCCTACTAAGAGGGAAATTTTTTAAAAATTATGTGAGAGGAGATACTTAATGAATTTTTTATAATTTTATTTTTTTGCAACATAGATTAAATTTTATTTTTCTGCAACTAAGAATTTTAGAATTAAAAACAAAAAACAAAACCCCCCAATACTAACATTGTTGTATAGAAAATAACAATTGCTAACATCATGAAGGAAGATCTAATTGTTGATGCAAGATGGAAATGAAATTTTAAAACAACCAACAAGATAGAGAAAATAGTTTGATATATGAATTTTTGTAGTTGTTCACAATCAAGAAATCTAAAATAGATACTTTAGTATCTAACATGCATATTTAGGGAATGATCTACATTTGAAATTAGTTAGATCAATTTATATGGTTGTGTGAAACCTATATAAATATAGATGCACCTTTTCTAGAACCACATATAATGGATCACACATATTTTTGGATGATTTTGGAAAAGTTGCATGCTAAAAAATAAGTAAAAATCACTGCTAAATTGGTCTCTAATTATTTTAAATCATCTCACACCTACATGCATGTAATTAAAAAAAAAAATCTATTTGGTTAAAAAAGACAAACAGTTTCTATCATGTAAGATTGCATGTCAGATTTTGATTGTGAACAAAATTTTGAAATGACTAAAATTTAAAAAAAAGATGGCTAAAGTATAAAAAGATGGCATTGCATATAAAAAGAATTATGATAATGATATTTGCTAAAATAAAATGTTCTATAATCTAATCTATGTATTTGTTGAAGAAAGACTCTTGAACTAGAATTATGTCAAATATTTGATTTTCTAAGCACAGTTTATTTCTAGCAATTATTGATCAAAAATTTGAAAAGTAAAAAAAAAGATGTATGATATGCTAAAAAGGGACTTTTACTTCCAATAAAATCCTAGTGATTTTATCTAATAAAATGTTATGTGTGAATTACATTCTAATTTGGTATGGTTGACCAACCTGTATGCATGATAATGGTATCAACGGTTTTATTTCTAATTCATGTTATGACCTAAAAATATTCGTATGGATAATCGCCAAATAAAATCAAGATGGAGAGATTCATATGAAGATTTATGGATAAATATATCCTCCTATAAATCTTGCATGCAATATCATCATGCATGTAATTAATTATTTTTAGCAGATTATATGTGGGTCAAATAATTTTGATAGGCTAAAAAAATAATAAAAATCTCATGCAAATGTAGGTCACAATAGAAGTGGATTCCATTAAAAATCATGATTTTTATTAGAAGTGGAGCATGCAATAAATTTGATGTCATGCTATAGATTTAAATGCCATGTAACAAGATATTATTTTGGATTTAGCATGAGTGAAACACCCACATCCCAACATTGATGGTACATCTTAAATAATCGATGATTTTTATAAATTTTTAGTATGTATAGTTTGACGATCTAAATATTTCAATTTTTATTTTCTTTTAAAATAATCGTTAATGTTTATACTAGATTTTTGTGTTTAAGATTCTTTCTAAACTATAGCGATAATGTATGATAGAAAATATCAATTAAAATACTAAAGATATTTAATTAATTCAGTCTCAATATTAGATGTTTATTTTATTTTCTATGTTTCCTATTAGTCTGTATGTATGAAGAATTTTGTAATTAAAAAAAAATGATGACAGTCTAAGAAAATAATAATCAGACTTCCCTTCCACTCTAGACTAGCATGCAATCCAGAATATTGAATTTACATATAGTCGTATGAGATTGAGTATTTAATAATTTTTGAGTGTTGTAGATGCTAAAAAAAATTAAGAATTGGGTGCTTTCAGCAAGCTATCTCAAATAGCATGAAATCATTAAAAATCTTCAATGCAAAGTAAATTTATAGTTAAAAAAATAGTAAATTAGGCTTGGATTCAAGGGGTTCCACCCCTTGACCCTACCCTGTATCACGATAGGGAGCACACAAGGTGCATTGCCCCTTGACCTCACTGGGGGCTACCACCCCTAGACCCCCACTTTTGATTTCCTAGTGAAGAAGATAGTAAATAAGCTTGTTCAGCATGATGTAAATCCAAGCTAAGTTGTAGATACAGAACATAAATTTTTAGCAGTAAGAAGAAGCATACAAAATCTATTTACAACAAGGAAGCCAAGGACATCTAAGATTCAATTATCTAGGTATGTTCTTCAGTTTTTAGTTTCCATCAAATAATTTAGTAATATAATTTTATCTTCTCTATAAAAAATAATAGTAAGTGTTTTCTACATAAATTCATAATAAAAAGCATTGATGACATTTCATTTCACTCATTTCCATCCATCTTCAAGAATTAGTTAAACCCATAACCACTTGCATAATAATAGAACTTGTCTAAGAAAATTCTTATTCTCCATAATAAAATCTCATTAGAAATAATGTTAATCATTGAATCATCAATCATTCTTACATAGGTTGAACTACATTTTTCTATAAATATTCAAATGTTCATTTTAACATTTTTTTGTTGGCATTTATATTTCTTTAACATTACTGATATTATGCTTGGCTAGAAATATTTTGTTTGTTTTTGTTTTCATAGGATACTTTCATTACAAGGAGTCATTCTGGAGATGAAAATTTTTTCTCATGACTTTATCAAACATTTAATAGATTATCTTGAGTTACCTTTGATAATAAAATGTAGCAGAATCATCAAAGTGTTTATCACCAGGTTATTGGTCATCACTACATAGACCAACGCTTAAGAATTGCAAGTAGTATGAAAATGTATAGAGTCTATGGCTAACATTTTCTATGTCATCAATTTTTAGAAATTAAAAAAAAAAAAAAAAAAAAAAACAATAACAAAAACCTCTGTGCATTGTTGGTAGCCTTGGTTTAAAACCCAACTTCCTGGTAGACCAAGTGCTGGAATAAAGAGACTTGATTAGAAAACTAGTTTACTAGTTAGTCAAGGGAAAAAACATAAAAAATGAATAGAATATAATTTTTCCAATAGAATAATTGTTGTAATTTTTGGTTGCTTACTTCTATGCTCTTATTTCTAGCATAATAGGATTGTACTTTTCCCAATCTTTTTTAGTTTGACTATTATGAAAGAAGCAACGAAGACTATAGCTATGCCAAGGTATTTTACTTTACTATTTTAATTTTAAATTTACTTGTAAGTTTTGTTATTACATGAAGATCCACTCTTACAAATAGCTTTTTCTATAGAAATCAACAAACTTTCATCTGATCTTGTGTAATCTCATCCCACTCATATATTTGGCATGAATGAAGACATACAAGAGCTTAGGTGTCGGGGAGGAGAATAGATTCGAAGATATAAGATTTGGGCTTATCCAAACATAAAATAACAGTTTGATCTTGATTATGGTACATATTTTTGTTATCCAAACATACAAAAATAGTTTGATCTTGATCATGATACATATTTTTGAAAGGAACAAGAATTTATTTTATGTCAAAAGTTGCTTTATGGTCAAAATACATGTATAAACACAACAAAAAATTATCAACAAAAAAACATGATCTCATCCCATTAAAAAGAGAGAGAGAAAGAAAGAAAGAAGATAAGATAAAGAGAGCATCATGAGAATTCCACACAAGAGCCTATGTCAAAAGGATAAAAAATTATCTAAGGATAGTAGGAAAACCCTCCACATAAGAACCTATCCTTAAATATCTATTTTTATTGGCCACTTTTGTTTGAGATTTTAAAAGATAAATTTTATTATGCTTGTTCAAATGAAATCAATTTGAAAATCCCATTTGAAGGGTGTAGCTAAGTCTAACCCATGCATATGCACCATGATGTTTTAAATAGTGGAATTCATGAAGACATGCATGAAATTAGGTGTGGGGGAAATTATGAGCCCATAAAATGGCTCATTATATCCATAAAATAACATCTTTTTTATTGCACAGGAAGTGGATCGAAATGTACTTTCTGAACTTATGGTCTATTTATATTAAAATCGTAAGTATATATCATGGTTATGTTTTTAAAATTTCTTGTTATTTATTTATTAGTTATTATTAATGATTATTGGGGAAAAATATGTCAATGAGTGCATACATATTTAATACTAAGCTAAGAATGATTTAAAGTATGAAGAGTAACCATTCAAGAATAATGTTAGAGTAGTGTCAAAGTCTTCTACAATAAGATCCAATATTCTGGTCAAATTATGGACTCCTATAGGTTTGTTACATACTCTCATAGTAGATGTATATTACCTCAAGTTTATTATAATAGCTACGGATTACATCATAAAATCTTATAGGATTGCTACAATAGCTATGAATTATAACAGGCTTACTACAGTAGCTATACATTATAATAGGCTTGTTATAGACTACCTATAAACTAGCTATAAATTACATTAGATCAGCTATAGATTACATCAAACCAGCTACAAATTGCATTAGTCAACTACAAATTTCATCAGACTTGTTATATATTCCACCAAGCTTGTTACAAATTTTAGTAGGTTGCTACAAATTTCAACAAAATTGCTACAAACTTCAACAAAACTACTACAGACATGTTTGGAAAGTATTTTAAATGTATTCTAATTGTTTCAACTATCACGAGGAATGCTTTTCATTTAGATTCTTTCTATATATATGTTTGTATGTATAGACTTTATATTGTATATTTTATTCAAATGTAGATTTATGTAATTTCATTTCTAATAATTAACTCTCTCCATATTTGGTGGAGATTGAGATTAGATGGTAATAGATTTATTTATTAGAATAAAAATCTCTCTCCATATTTTGTGGAGATTGAGGTAGAATATAATATCTCAGTTGTTACTACCAAATAAGGTGTTAGTTGGAAGCATGGAATTATAAATGCAACTTTCCACACTCAAATGAAGAAATCAATCAATCAATCAATATACTTTTGTTTTCAGTATTCTGAGCAATCTATTCTGAAACTTGTGTTCTAAATAAATCCTCTTTTGAAGAATGAACTGGCCACTCATTCCAAAGAATATGGATCAATGTATTTTTATTTTATTTCTTTATTACGTAATTATTCTTTTTGTTATAAATTCTTATTTTATTTATTTATTATTGTAAACATTTTCTTTGTACAGATTGTTATAAACCTGCAAGTATTTTACGTGTTTGTCATTTATTTCTAATTCAATAATTTAATTTCTATAATTATGTTTTAATTTCATGCAAGTGTAATTTTTAATTCCAGCAAGTGTGATTTTCAATTCTAACAAGTGTAATTTTCACTTTTAGCAAGTGTGATTTTCAATTCCCGTAAGTGTAGAGGATGATAGAAAGAATTATTTACCAAAGGTCTCTTTCTCCTATTTCATATATCATTTGAACACCAACCTTGGATTGACAATATTAAATGAAAGGTATTGAGGACACCCATCATGTAATGACCTTGCCTTGGTCCTTTTGATCGCATCGACCAACATTTCCATGATTGAACATTTGAATTTTCACTACCTAATGCACACTAAATCATGTGTTTTTCTTGGGAGCACTTATTAGCTTAGATACCTATGAAAACACTAACCCTATTTAGGAGACTTGATAATAATAACCTGATCAGCTATGTCTAAACATTATGGCCCAATTACCCCATTACCAATCCTTCTAGAACTAACCTTTTATTTTTACCAACCATGGCAACTTAGTCTATGCATAATCTTGGCTATCACACTTAGTCACATCATATGCACATGTTTTTACTTCAAATGCCCAACCCTTTTATCATCAACCGCATGACTCACCATAACTACTTATGAAACCTACACTTGATTCAGGTTCATCTCATCAACTCTTGATTTGAGGGTAACACCTCCTTCCATACTCAAGGTAACTAAACCTTTGACCCACAATATGTTTTTATTTTAAAACTTACTAACATAAATTACATAATAAAAAGGAGCAAAATATAGACATTATAAAAATATACATGATGGTTCTAGATGTCAAAACACCCCTAAATCAGACTATTACCCAACATCTGACCATGACCTTGAGTCATTTTAGCTAACTAGCTAAACCTAACTCACTAACCTACCTTTTTACCCCACTTAACCTTCTACCCTTGATTTTTGATGGTCACCTTGACTATTGATGGTCACCCTGACCATCGATGGTCAGGCCCTACCACCCAAACAAAGATAACTTAAGCTATGTGCAAGCTAACACATCAAAATTTAATATGGATAGAAAGCTAACATATCACAACCACCCACCAAACCTCCTATGGAACCTTCTACCTCCATCTCTCTTTGCCTATAAAATGAGGAGAGTAGGAGGTGAGAAGGAAGCATCCAAGTATCTAATAATTTAGCAATCAGATAATCAAGCTATCAACCAAAAGTTATCAAGATCTTATAGCATTGATAACTTATTTACAAGTCTTCCTCCAACAAGTCAGTAACTACGTCAGAGACCTGAACCTCTACCAAAATTATTCTTCAAGCAAAGTACCATTACTCTATCAAAATTGCTTCTTAATCTATCATCAGCCATCAATCAACAAACTAGGTCATTCTTTATAAGACAAAGAGGATCTCTTCACAATCATCTACATCACACGTGCACAAACAAATAGGTTCTTATAACATACCTTTATCTATTTTTTTATTTCTTCTTTCTAAGAAAATAAATTTAAATTGAGAGAAACACTAATCCTTAACTATAAAACTATTCTCATCAATATCATTATAAGGATTTTATTTATCCTTCTCTAGGTCAATTGGCCTATCCAACCTATCTTCCAAATTATCCTCACACAAATTCTTAGTTCCTTCCTTTTACAAATATAAATTTATGGGGTGCCTACTTTGCTCACCTTGTAAATATTTCCTCTACTTTTCTCTAGTGTTACTCCATAAATTATTATGAAACCTTGTGCCACCTTAAAAGGGATCTTCTTGGGACAGGGGTAGTTAAGATAAGGGTTAAGACCATTAAATTCCTTGTAAATCAAGAATATTATGGTATGATGTAAAGGAAACTATTTTTACCCTTCTTCACATCCATAACAAAACTTTTTTGCAAAATGTTAAAGGGAAGACTGATAGGAATATGAAATATAAATTGGTTCAAGATAGGTAAATGGTAATGATGAATAACCATAAACCTACCTTTGAGAGTTACATACATCATAATATGCATAACTACTTCATCATAGGGATATAGAAAGTTAGCACTTGAAAAAACCCCTTGGTAATTTGTTAATTGCTCATCCTCATTTATAAATTTAGTCTTCTCTTCTCTATAGTCCTTGTTAGATTTAACATATTTAGTGTCCTCACCCTTGATATACATTACTTGGGAAATAAACCTCTTAGAAACCTCAATAGTCACACTATTAATTTCCACCATATACTCATTCTATCTTATAATAAAATTTTGGAATAGGTGTTGAACATAGCCCTCAATTCTATCAATAAAATTAGCAAGCCCACTTATTTTAAGAATTTCATAAACTTCCACATTTTGTCTAAGCTTCTTAGTTGACATTGGCTCCACATGATTCAAATTACCTCCCATTTTGTTGAACAAAGTATTTATGCTTCCCATGATGAAGGATATAAATGAGCAATTGCATTCTAAAATACCTTGCCCAATATTTCTCATTCAAATCCTTATAAGTCATCCAACACATCCTTATAGACAGTTGGTTATAATCATTATAACATAAAATAGTACCACGAAGGCACAAATAATGTGTAATACCCATCATGTCAACACACTTATTCATAACAATTATTTTTGCACCATCTTTGATCCAACCCTTATTAGGATACAATGCAACAAAATTTCCATATAAATCCATCATATTATTAGTAAAAATTAAATATTTTCTCTCTATCCATATTGACCTTGACCTCATTGGGAAAGACATCTTCTTTGGACCAATTCCTAAAATAATAAGTAGTCACACCCTTATTGGCAAAGTAGTTTTCCAATTGGTTACCTTCTCTATAAAAATCTAAAATCTAAAGATTGAAAGGAGGTTTTTATACTTATAATTTATTCAATAATATGATTAATACTCCAATTTTCCTTGTTAACATTGTGAATTAAATTTTTATTATGTTTAAAGAGTCTCCCTCTATAATAAATTTATTAAGGCCAAGATCCTTATCCATTTGAATCCCCCATAAGCAGCAAGATCTTTCACTATATGATACCTTTGATAACCCCTACTACCTTCATAAGCACCTAACACCTGACCATTTTCATCCCTTAAAACTCTAATACCACCAGACAAACTTATATTTCCTTTAGAAGAACCATCAAAGTTCAATTTATCCCACCCAGGCAAAGGAACCAGTCATTTGATATGTTTTTTATTTCTATTCTTGGATCCACTTAGGGATTAATTTTAATTTTAAGATTCCAATTCTTATCTATAACTGCTTCTTCAAGGGAAATTTTTGTGTCTTACTTTAATTAATAATTTTCAAATTTTCCACAATAAGATTAATAATATTGTTGACTCATTTTTTATAATACCTCTTTCAATCCCTAAAAAACATGTTGCATTCTTTCCAAATCCCCCAAATAATGTGAGGGAAAACCATGTTCCATAGTTTGTTTAGCTCCTAATTTACATATGGATATTTTCAAGCCATCCATGAGATTGAAAATAAGGAATTATGAGCCCAATAGATCTATAATTTACATGGAATATCTCCCTAGACCTTAAATACAAAGGAGCACTCCATCATGATATGTTTCACAAATTCATTATTTGATTCACATAAAGAACATTGATTTACCAACATCAAAACTCTCTTACTTAGGTTATCCATAGTGAGACTGCTATTGTGAACACATAATCAAATATATATATATATTTATTTTCGGGATAAGGTCTTTATCCCATACTCTTAATCAAATAATAACCTCATTATTAGGGGGACTTAAAGAAGATTAACTTAACTTGAAATTATATTTGCCATCCTCTGAATCTATCCAAACTAGATCATCTTCCTTTATTATATTAGTGACATGAATGCCTCTTAGAATAATATTTAGATCAAATACAATACTCCTTACTTTATCATCTGCATTCTCAATGAGAATTTTTTTCCAATGTCTTCTACCATTTTGTTATTGTATGTTATATGCAAATTTAACACCAAAACTCTATGAATTTGAATACCAATTCAATGCCATGGATCCAAATCATTTAAAGGATTATCTAATAACCAAGAGTCCTCTCAAAATCTGATGTTAAGACCATTCCCAAGCTTCCATTTACAACCATTGAAAATAATATCCCTATTTTTAACAAAAAAAGTCTAAATGGAAGAACCTATTATGAAATAATATTCAGTAAGGAAGATAACAACATTTCTATTATTAAATAGTTAGCCCTAAGGATAATGATCCCAAAAAAATTAATCATTGATAAAGCTCCAACATATCTTGGCTCATGCTACTTTATTCATCCCTTGCAAACTTCATAATCCAATCCCTCCATTTTGTTTGGGAAGACATACCTTATCCCAAGTGACTAGATTAAATCTTTGTTTATCCTCATCACCTGACCACAAGAATATTTTCTTAATCCTTTCTAACTCCACTTGAACAACTCTTGGAATTTTGAAAAGAGATGAGATATATGAGAAGGCTTCAACTAACACTTTTAATCAACAAGATCTTATCTACTTGAGAAAAAAATTCTCCTTTTCACCCTGATAATTTATTCTAAAATATGTCAATGAGAGGATTCCAAGAGGAAGAGGTAGAGCACCAACAAATAAAGACACCCAAATAATTTAAAGGTAAAGAGTTTATTTGGCACCCATGCATCTGAGTAATTTTATGTTGTCTAACTAAGGGAGTATTGATAAAGAACAATGAAATTTTATCAAAATTTACCACTTTTTTTTATACCTCTTTGTAGATGGCTAAAATCATTTTCAAATCCTTAACTTCTTTTACTGAGATAATAACAAGGGCAATAAAATCATCAACAAATTATTTATGAAGAGTAGGTTCCACCCCATTAACTAACTTAAAACCTTTTAAATTCCCATTTCCAATAGCATCTAACAAATTTCTACTCAATAAATACACTATAATGATAAATATAAAAGGGGATAGAGGATCCCCCTATGCAATACCCCTTTTACTACCAAAAAACTAGTTGGAATTCTATTTATAAGAATAGAGAAAATTGCAGTAGATATGAAACTTCATATCAAGAGACTAACATGAGAGTGAAATCCAAATTTATTCAACACAACATGCAATAATTTATAATCAACTCTATAATACACCTTGCTCATGTCCAATTTGAAGACCATACCAGGTTACTTGCTCTTTTCCATGGAATGGATGGTTTCATGCACCACAATGATCCCATTCTTAATTTGCCTACCAGAAATAAATCCCCCAATTAATGGAAATGATCTTTCCCCACAATGGTTGAATTCTCAAGGCAAAAATTATTGTGAAGATCTTATAGACTGAATTGCATAAACTAATAGGGCAAAAGTCTTTAAAATTTGTAACTCCACTTTTCTTTGGAATAAATGTAATGAAAGTATTATTAAATTCCCTAAGAATATTTATAAAATCAAAAAACTCATCAACAACTTAAATTAAATCAAACATTATAATCTCCCAAAAATAATTAAACAGAAAGCCATTAGGACCTAGGGCCTTATATTTATGTAACAGAAAGATTGCAACCTTAACCTCTTTAGATGTTATCATTATTAGTAGACTTGCATTATCTTTAAGAGAAATTAGAGAAGGAATATTGTCAATAAAATCCTAAACCAAGGCACCATTAATATCATCATTATCATGAAACATATCCTTCAAATAATTAATAACATCTTCCTTAATAAGTAGGGGATCATAACAAATAACACTATCATTCCTTAAAATTTTGGATATTTTATTATGGATTTTATGCTCGAGTGCTGATATGTGGAATAAATTATTAATATAATCTCCTTATTTTAGTTAGATGGCCCTAGATTTATACCTCCAAAAAAATTCTTCGCAGGCCATAATGGAATGATAATCACTTAAGAGAACTTATTCCTCAAGAAAATTTTCCTCAATAAGACCATTCTCATCATATTGATCTTCCAAACCAACAAGAGTTGATCTAATATTCTAATTTTGGTGAAATATATTACCAAAAACATATATATTCCACAATTTCACATTTTTTTTAACATTCTTAATTTTTTTGCCAATCTAAACATAGTAGTCCCTAAAATATCAAGGTTCCACCTTTATTTAATAATGTCAACCAAATTAGGATGAGAAAATCAAATATGCTCAAACCTAAAAGGGGTTATCTCCTTAATTCTATCATCCATATTCAAAATAAGAGGATTATAATCTAAACCAATTCTAAGAAGAGAAGATAATCAAAAATGCTAAGATACTAACCAATCAATAGAAATGAGTACACAGTCCATTCTTACTTAAATAAGATTATCTCCTAATAGCCTATTTATCTATGTGAAAGAAGACCCTCTTAACTTGACATCCAAAAAGGCCATTAATATAAATAAAATATGCTAAATCCTTCATAATCAATGAAATATTGTACACTACCTTTCTTTTCACCAAGGCTAAGGTCATATTTAAGTCTTAAACAACCACCTAACAAATCTTCTCATAGTTAGATCTATAATTGTTGAGCTCATTCTATAAGTTATGATTATCAATATGTGTATTGGGAGCATATACATTAGAAAGGATCTAGGTGTAATATTGGTTTCTATCTGATAATATAATGGCTAGGTGATGCAGATTCTTAAGCAAAATCTCTCCCTCAAGAACCTTATCATCCCAAAAAGTGGCAATCCCACCCAATGCCCCTAAAAAACTAACACTAGTAACTTTAGAAACCTTCCAAACTTTATTTTTAATTTATTAAACCATGAATTCATTCATTTTAATCTCTTTAAATTCTAAAAAACTTGGAAAAATATTTCTTCTTAAATCCCTAAAATTTCTATGCTTACTGATATGATTCATCCCTCTAATATTCTAACTTATAATCTTCATCTGCAACATCTTGGGGGGGTTTATAACTTCTCATTTGAATTATGGATTGAACCCTCTCTATTTTTTCCTCTTTAGTATTTATTCTATGATTTTTTAATTTATATGGTTTCCCCACCTTTCTGGAAGAATCAACATCCAGTAGTCTCTATGAACCCTTTTGTTTTGTTGGAGTATTGTCAACTTCGTGTTCATTTTACCCTTTTTTAATAGTGGGTGAGGACATAATGTCAAATATTCTATGGAGTGATTCTAGTATTTCATTCATTATAAATTTTTCCTTATTCTTCACTACATCTAAAGTAAATATTCTTTTACATGTTGAATTATTTCCTTCTTGCACTGAGCATGGTATTACCTCCTCTATGTCTTGCCTTTAAAATTATTATAAGTAGTGAAATTGGTTGTTACTAACAAGAGGAATTTTGTAATCACATGGGATTCCAATCTATTGAAAAAAACTTACCTCAACCATTTCATGGAGGCCATCTTCCTTTATATTCACAACCTTTTCATGCTTTTCCAAGATCTCTATTTCTAAATTAGCATTTTGAACAAAAATTCCATTATCATGTTCTTTAGAAACATCTAAATCATCTCCTTCTATTGAAATTTTCTCTAATACATAGCTACCATCCCTCTTAACAAGAGATAAATAATGGAAAATGCCTGACAGTTTAACTCAGACATCTTAAACTCCATTCATCATCTCTTTTGTAAGATTGTTGATAATATTTTTTTCATTTTCTTTGATTTTATTTTTTTTCTTATTCCTCAATAATATCCATCATATTTCTAGCTTGATTATTGAGCCCAAACAATTCATTACTAGTTTTATTCTACCAAGCTAGGTTATTGATCCTAGGAATATAAGAGAGACCTTTTTGATAAAATACAGACATGCTCTGATCATATAATCCAAATGGTTACATCATTCACATGTTATAGTTGAGTTTTCATATTCCATTCTCCCCTACTAGAATTCAAAATCATAAAATAAGGGAGTCCCTAATTCATCATCTATTAGATCATGGTAAAGCCTTGCATTTTTCTTAGCATGTGTATTACTAGCCATTACTATAAAAATACACATGTATGGCACTCCTATCATGGATTATGTTAGAGCTAAACTTATTTTACACAATTTTCCTCCCTCATGTGAGTCCCATTTTTGTGAGGATCATTATTACATGTCTCACTTTGAGTTACCTCTAGTTACTAATAGATGATAGAGGGCTCAGGAGGACTCCTTTTATTTTATCTCCAACTAGACCACTTGATTATCTATGCTCCCATCATACCTCTACTACTCACCCCTAAAAAATAGTAGATCTTGCAGTTTGAGTTGTTACTAGGTATAATAGGGTACCTCCACAACCTATATAAGAGAAGCATAACCCTACCATCCCTCCTCATCCCTAGCACAATATAATGGGACCAAAGATTAGCAAAGAGAATTTGATATTATAGATTAGTTGAGAAATACATTAGCTAAGATATCCGTATTGGATTTACTTTAAAAGGAATTAATTTTCAAGGATGTTATTTTTAAAACACTTAATCATACATTCATGCCTTGCGACATCAAGCCATATTATCAAGGATGTTGAGGAAGTGATATATTTCTCCAATGAGGACTTGCCTTCATAGTCAGAAATTTCTTAGAATTTGTTATTTTTTTCAAGCACAAATAAACAACACAGCTAATAAATGAGTCATAATCATTAATGGTTTAGGACTCAACATATTTAACCTCACATTTCTACAAACTATGGGGGTGAATATAGCATCTATTCAAAATACATATAATAATATCGAATGGTTTGATGACATTCCTAGATAGATATTGGGTTCTATTACATTATACATTATGGTGGGGCCAAAAACAGTACCTACACACTTTCAGGTGGTGCCAAATCATTTACACTATAACTTGATACTTGCGAGACGTTGGATACATGATCTGGAGGTTGTACCCTCTACTCTACATAGATGCATCAAGTTTTTACATGATGGGTACCTGTACATGTATCCATCAAATAATCAACCATTCAGATATTGAAAAGTCACTGAGCCTCCTACCTCAAGTAAATATTCATATGTGACACCTCATGTTCTCATTTAATCCCCACCTCACAAGATTATTATTGTGTAGATTCATATATATGAGGTGGGGGAGTCTATAAATACTATTTTTATACCTCCTCCAAATATTTTTATAGCACAACTACCCTCATCAATGATAAAGGAATAACCTCCTGAGTATAGACATCCCCACCTAGGGTAGATGATGAGATTATTATAGCACATATACCACTACTTGTTAATTCAGAAGAGGTTTACATTCATAACTCTGACATAGATTTGTAGGGCACCATAGAGGATTATCCAACACCTATTGATATTGATGACTATTTATGTGGATTATGTTTCACACCAGTAGGCCCAAGAGAGTACAAAGATGATTCTAAGGCATTTATACCTCTCCCTACACCAATATCACCACTTATTTAGGATCTTATAACTATAGGTTCTCATACTTAGTTACAGTCAATGGTAGATCCCTTAATTCATTTAGTACATATGGCTACATTTATGGATCTCAACTTAGCCATACATATTTAGGTATGGAGTTCATAGGATAAACCACACTAGATCTTATAGATACTACTTGATAGAGGATTTATGATATTACCCATAATATGGCACAGATTAGTTAACAAATTATCACCATAAGAAGGTCAACCTTTTGGCCACTTACATAGACTTATAAGACACGATATTGGCACATGCTTAGCATTATAACATAAATTAAATAAATTTAAGTCTAAGGGCATTATTCAAATCATACATCCCCAACATCCACAAGCACAAACACCTCTATATATATGATCACCTCCATAGATACAAGCACCATGATAGAGTCATCACCCACATAGATATTCATGGAATGATCCATTAACTATCCATTTTTTTGTAGCAAATAAATACATTCCCCATGTGGATATAGATAAGGATTCTAATCCCAACACTTGCACTTTGGTATTTTCACACCACATAGACTATTAGGAGTGTGAATTATAATATGATAAACATTATTAGGTTTTCACTTGACATATTACACTACCATTTGCATGTGGCCCCAAGGTGGTTAATACATTATTCTTTATTATGAGTAATGGCACTCATCCATAGGTTACACTTGGTAGTACATGGTTATAAGTGATGGATGCCATAGTTGATAGGTTAGATAGATGCTTGAAATTTATTCATGAGGGATACATGGTTTACATCTTACATGATGACATCAATGAGAACCACATGTTTCATACAAATACTCCATGTTCTAATGTGGTTTACCTTTAGACTGTGTGAGAGGCATATTACACAGTTGATTATCATGTCATTTAGATGCAACTACTTCATACTAATTCCAAGGATAAGGATCCACTAATACATATAGATTGGTAAAATGACAATGATGATGATGACTTATTTGAGTTTGGATAGATTTAGTATTTGACACTGTATGATCTCCCCTTAGATCCATCATTTGACTATCCACATCACATAGATGTGCTCTTAGGCCAATAGAGACATTGCACTTTACTTGTATACTATTTAATTTACATTCTTATCATTTACTTAGGCACACTTTCATTCTCTCTTTTTCTTTATACATAGTTCATTTTCATATTTCTTATACATAGCTTATTTCTAGAAAATACAAAAATAATATAATATTCTACAACACAAAAACATTTAAATAATTACTCATAGAACACAAAATTTATAGATTTTATGTATTTATATGTTCACATTTATTCTATTTTCCAAACACTACATATGATATCTATCTTAGTATAGTCAGTTTTATGCTACTACATGCTTCACTTGTTCTTGTCAAGTGCTTGTAGATTGCATACACTATTCAAGTCCAATACATTGATCTAGAGTTACTATTATCTACCCACTGAGGGCATATACACTAATACATAATACTTCACTTAATACATTCACCCACTTGGGGCATCCTATACAAAGTTTCAATTACTAGGTTTTATCCTTCTATACTCTACATCCTAGCTTTAGCATTGTTATATCTAGATATTGATCATTGCCACTCATACTCAAATTTTTTTCATGTTATTACTAATTTAAACTCAACATATGTACATCCTATCTCTTACATGTATTTTAATTACATATTCATGCATGTTTTCATTTCTAGCTTTCCTAGTTTAGCCTCGTTTGTATCATTATGCTTCTTCTATTCGATGGCATTTGAATATGTCATTGGTATTTGAATCTACACCACTTTTATTTATAGTATGTATGCCTTGGACATGTGCCCATGTCCCTTATGTGTACTTTATTTATTGTGTATGTAGATGTTTGAATATGTCCGTCCATGTGTCTCTAAGCCAACTTACTTATTGCTTACATATGTGGACATTTGAACATGTCCTTGTATGTCTTGTTTTCTAAAATTTAGTGACATGTGCCCATGTCCCTTGTATTATGGCCCCTTGGCCTATTTTGTGTGCTCATGTGTTTTATATGTATGCTTTCCTATTTGCTTCATGGCCATGACACTTGTCTTTGCTTGCTACACACACCACTTTGATGCCATGAGGGAGTTCATGTATCTACCCTTCTTACTTGGGTGTTGTGATAGACATCATGCCCTATCCCCTTAGTTAGCTACTCAATTCTACTCAGATTTGATGTTACATACATTGATCACATATTTATTGACACCCTTGAGTAATTCTAGACATGACATACATCTCACATTACATATTTATGCTTAGATCATCTTACATTCTGATTTTATGTATGCACATTATATTGGATAATCACATAATTATCATATATGCTCTAGCTAACACACATTTTGTAGATCTTTTTCTTTTGAGGACAATTATTACATATGTTCAATAACTACCCTCAAAATAGGGGGAATTCATAGGACTTTGTCATAGAGATTAAGATCTTATATTTCACTCACAAAACATTTTTCAGCACACAAGCTCAACTACAAAAAATCATACACATGTAAACACACTAGGAGAACAATGACTCAGAAAGAAGTATCGTGACATAGAATTAATACCACAAATACATTAATGCCAAAATGGGGACACTAGTGCCACATGATTCTAATATCTAGTACATGGTGCTACTACTCAATAGCCTTAGTTTTAGAACAACTTAGATTGGCTAGAACAATACATTAGATATAGTACATGTTTGCACAGATCCAATTACAAGTTTATCAGTTATACCTAGTTTTTAATTAGATTCATACTAGCTCAACTTAGATTCATATCAATTTCTCAAATTAGGTGCATCATGTATAACATAACTATTATCATATTTAGTTCAGATACTCAAACATAGTTATTACAACTCAGTACATAATCAATATATTCAAATACCAAATTGGGGGCATGTGTATGGCACATTATTTCTATATATTTAGTTACACACTAGTTGATCAAATGAAATGGAAAATTCCATGTCATTATCTACATTTTATACACTTGACATCATATTCCAAGTGATCACCAACTTTATGCCTTACTCGTCTATAATGGTTGGCATTCTCGAGTGGACCAAAATTGCCTAATGTACCTGAGTGGTTACAGAGCTGACATACATAGTTATAAATTTTTAGTACTTCATATAGTTCAATTATAAATGAATATACTACACATGGGTAGGAAACTATGGATTCATAACCTACTTGAGTTCTTGATCCACCCATATAAGAGGTTTGGACACACTGTCAATCCAATCCAAGTTATTCATAGGTCATGATCCACCAAGTAGGGGTGGGAAATGGAGTCAAAATCAAATTGAGTTATTGAGACACCCACACATGAGGATTGAGAAATATAATAGCTTAATCTAATATATTGATTGATTGACCACTATATACATGCACGCACATAAGTTATCACTAGGTTCATGCATTGGTTCATGTACCCAACGAGGTGTATTCATTCATTTCCTCTTTCTCATCTCTTTACTTAGTTTTAATCAGTTACTTGTTTACTCAACATAGTATTTTAATTTTGATATATCTTAAGGACTTATTTATGCACATATAATCTATAGGTCATGCATTGGATCATGCTTCAAATACTCATACTATTGGAAATATTGTCATTGATGTAAAAGGTCTAGCATTATTAGTGATAAAGGCCCATTGTATTTAATGTTGTTTGTAATAGATTTATCTTGGCTAATGTGAGTTAATATTTATTTAATATTAATGAATATATTTTTGGTTGCATATGAGACAAAAGAAGGGCCCATGGAGAAGTCAAAGAGCCACGAGGTAAAGACAAAAGAAGGATGGGACGCATTTTCCCATGAATAGTCATCTTGGGGAATTCCAAGAGTCACCAAGTGAAGACAAAAGAGGAAGGGAACAATTTATCATGAAGGGACACTTTAAGGAATACAAAAAGTCACCAAGATGAAGACAAAAGAGGGGAGGACATTTTTGGTCATGAAGGGTTACCACATGACTTTTCAAAGGCAAGAATATGAAGGGTCATACAAGTTTGGCACCATTTTCCATGAGGATTGAAGGGTCACAAAGGGGGAAGGCCAAAGGTCATTTGGAAAGTTATAAATAAAGGCTTGAGTAGCCATTTGTAATATGAGAGATAGATTTTGATTTTGATATTGTAATATCTAGCTTAAAAGAGCAATTGTGAGAGATGAATATGATTTGTATTTGTTATATCTAGATTAGAAGAGCAAAGGTGAGAGAGAGGAAAGAGATGTTGTATTGATCTATCATTTGTTGAGATAGCAACATTGAGAGATAGGTGTGTGGTATACAGAAAGGGGTTGGTGCTCCTATGGGTTGGTGCTCACAAATTGTTGTTGGGTTGGTGCTCAGTAAAGGGTTTGGTGTTCCTGTGGGTAGGTGCTCATGAATTATTGTTGGGTTGGTGCTCGGTAAAGGTGTTGGTGCTCATGAATAGTAGCTGGGTTGGTGCTTGGCAAAGGGGTGTGGTGCTCTTGTGGGTTGGTGTTCCTACAAGCTTGGCTTGTGAATATTGTTTGGGTTGGTGCTCATTCATATACTTGAGATTGTTCTCTGTGGTTTCTCCCACATTGGGTTTCCACGTTATATCTGGTGTCTCTCTCTATCTTGTGTGGTATTTATTGTTTGAGTTTTATTGCATATCTTGAATGTTTGATTAAGTGAAATTTGGTTAAGGAAAATATTTATAAGATATATGATATACTAATTCACCCCTCCCCCTCTCAGTATATCCTGTGCTTAACAATTGGTATCAAAGTAGGTTCCTTCAAAAAGGTTTTAATAGCTTGAAGGTAGATCAAAGAAAAGCATAAGATGGCCAAGCAGCTAAAGAAGGAGAATCAAGAGTTGAAATCTGTGGTTGAGGCTCTTAAGGAACAGGTGTGTATCTTGGATTCTAAGTTGGATATGGAAGTAAAAGAAAATAAGATATGTATTCAGGATCTTAATAATCAGTTAGAGGTTGCAAATTCAATTTTAACATCAAAAGAAGAAGAGTGTAATCAGTTGAAGGTTGAGTTAGGTTCTTTAAAGGAGAATCATGAGAAGCTTATAATCAAGGTTGAGAAAGATCATGAAATATTAGTCAAGAAAAGAAGGATGCAGGTTTTGAAGGCAAATCAAAGAATCCAATCAAGTAGCCCAATGCTTTCAAGTTTTCAAATTTTTTTCCTGGCCGTTGTTTTGTTTGTCATCATGTTGGTCATAGGGAAAGAGATTGTATGAGGAGAAGCAATCAGTCAAAGGGAGATCTCAGTCACATTCAAGAAAAAGGTATTGTTTGCTTTTGTTGTCATGAGGTTGGCCATATTGCTAAATTATGTCAAAATAAAGTAAAGAGATATTCAAGGTATGTCAAAGGATATAGAGCCCCTAGAAAATATGAGAAAAGACAAATTTAGGTTTAGAGACCTAAAATAGTAAAGGTTGATCAGGTTGAGTTTAAAAGTGAAAATGAATTACTTGCTATAGTAGATAAAGAATCAGATAGGAAGGATTGTGGAGAATCTCTTGTTACATTTGAGCATGAACTTTGTCAAGATAAGATAGTTGCAAAAGTTGAGAGGATGAAAAACATCATAAATGATAAGGTTAGTAAGTCAAAAAGGCTAGACATGCTTAAATGGATTCTAAAAGAAAAACACAAGAAGATCAAGGAAGAAATAGAGGAGATGTGGGAATCTCCTAAGATTTGTTTCTAGGACCCTTTTGTGTGGGGTGTCTCTTCTAGGCTTCAAGGAGACATTTTTAATAAAAATGGAAGCATGGTGGATGCTATTGGGTCTTGGCTATGTTACATGACAAGAAGATGAGTTGGCAGATTAATTTTTATATATTTTGAGGGAATAGATTTTTTAAGAAAATTTTGCATCAGTATTATGGTTTGAGGCTATTAGATTGATTCTTGCATATGCAGTGTTTCAAATGATTATGTTCATAAGAAATTAGAATGTTGAAAAAGAGCTAACAATTTCAAAAAGAAGGAAAAGAATACTCATGCAGATTCAATGAAGAAGGATCAAAGTTTCAAAGCTCCATTCATCAAGAAGAAGTTTCAGACATGTTCATGGCAGAAGAAACAACATGAAGATTCTATGTTGGTGCAAACAACTTTGCATGCAAGAAATAAAGATCAGCCATGGTTCGTTGATAGTGGATGTTCGAGGAATATGATAGGAGATAAGATTAACGTAGATCAATGGTGGCATAGTGAGATTCAAAGATAAAACCACTGCCAGGATAGCCAAAAAAGGTACTTTGAGTTTGTATTATGATGGAACCAAGACTAAGAATGTTTTATATGAAAAAGGTATTAAGCATAATCTATTGAGTGTTAGTCAAATATGTAATCAGGGATATACATTAAAGTTTCATGCATAAGGTTGTGATATTAGAAGAAAAGATTCAAATGAGTTGACTACAGATGCTCAAAGGACAGGGAACAATGTACATGTTTTGTCAAATATCTTCTCAAAGGCACGATCAAAGGATACATTCAAATATCAGCGAGAGGAGTTGGGAGTAATTTCTATTACTTCCTTCCATTGATGTTCAACATCAATTGAGGGGGAGCTAAGTGTTAGCTCCAGGTAGGCCCTTTGTCATTGATGTCAAAGGGGGAGAATAATAGGTACAGGTACAGGTGTAGAAAATAGGTACAAGGAATAGGTACAAGTTGCTACAATAAGGGAGAGTTACTATATGTTTTTAGATGACAGTATGTGCAAGTGACAGGATGTGGTAGTTTTAGGATTGAGGTTGCCATTAATGATAAAGGGGGAGATTGTTGTAAATATTTTCATTGATGTCAAAGGTCTAGCATTATTGGTGATAAAGGCCCCATTGCATTTAATGTTGTTTGTAATAGATTTATCTTGGCTAATGTGAGTTAATATTTATTTAATATTAATGAATATATTTTTGGTTGCATATGAGACAAAAGAAGGGCCCATGGAGAAGTCAAAGAGCCATAGGATAAAGACAAAAGAAGGATGGGACACATTTTCCCATGAAGAGTCATCTTGCAGAATTCCAAGAGTCACCAAGTGAAGATAAAAGAGGAAAGGAATAATTTCTCATGAAGGGACACTTTAAGGAATATGAAAAGTCACCAAGATGAAGACAAAAGAGGGGAGGATGTTTTTGGTCATGAAGGGTCACCACATGACTTTTCAAAGGCAAGAATATGAAGGGTCATACAAGTTTGGCACCATTTTTCATGAGGATTGAAGGATCACAAAGGGGGAAGGCCAAAGGTCATTTGGAAAGCTATAAATAAAGGCTTGAGTAGCCATTTGTAATATGAGAGATAGAGGTTGATTTTGATATTGTAATATCTAGCATAGAAGAGCAATTGTGAGAGATGAATATGATTTATATTTGTTATATCTAGCTTAGAAGAGCAAAGGTGAGAGAGAGGAAAGAGATGTTGTATTGATCTATCATTTGTTGAGATAGCAACATTGAGATATAGGTGTGTGGTATACATAAATGGGTTGGTGCTCATGTGGGTTGGTGCTCACGAATTGTTACTGGGTTGGTGCTTGGCAAAGGGGTTGGTGCTCATGAATTTTCGTTGGGTTGGTGCTCCTGTGGGTTGGTACTCACAAATAGTAGCTAGGTTGGTGCTCGACAAAGGGTTGTGGTGATCTTGTGGGTTGGTGCTCATGAATAGTTGTTGGGTTGGTGCTCAGCAAAGGGGTTGGTGCTCTTGCAAGCTTGGCTTGTGAATATTGTTTGGGTTGGTGCTCATTCATATACTTGAGATTGTTCTCTATGGTTTTTCCCACATTGGGTTCCCACATTATATCTGGTGTCTCTCTCTATCTTGTGTGGTGTTTATTGTTTGAGTTTTATTACATATCTTGAATGTTTGATTAAGTGAAATTTGGTTAAGGAAAAGATTTATAAGATATATGATATACTGATTCACCCCCCTCTCAGTATATCTCATGCTTAACACATACTTATCTTCATGGGCTTTACTTCTTAGGTAAGTCCAGGTATGCTTCTTTTTCCTTTATACTAGTCATTTCACTTTATTGCAGTTCTAGCATAAAGGGGGGCCAAATTTAATCATCTAAAAGTGGTATTTAAGTGTTAAGAGTGCTAATTTAGAATACTTACTCCTAGATTAGCCATAGACCTATCCTAAAGCATATTATCACACTTTTCTAGCCTTTATGTGGGCCACATGCATCACTAATCAGCTCAAATGCAGTCCTAAACCCTCATTTATTGATCTTGGCCCTTTACGCCCAGTGTTCCAATAGCTGGACTTTACCAACACATGAATCACACTAGATCCACATAGAACTAGTGTCCCCAAAATGGTGCCTATGTCTTTTACCCTAACTTTTTTGAATGAATACATTTTCAAAAGTAAAACTTTCCTATGGTTAGTCTATATATATTTTATTATTCACATAAGCAAAAAATACAATAAATACATGACTTTGAGCCCTCTATACACTAGATGTAAATTATATGTAAAATACCTATTCAAATATGAAATAAGTTGAGAAAAATTGAGGTTATTAATCCCTATTCTACCGTAATTCTACATACTACCATCTAAAACTACCCTAATCTTAGATTTCTAATCTCAAGCACATTCAAGGCACTCAAGGTCACTATCATACTAGCATTTCTTGCACTTGTACTAGCACTTAGGCAGGGAGAACTACATTGGGCTTGATCCCTCCTCAGTGTATTGGTATGTAAGAAACTCTCTTTATAGTAGGGTGTTGATGATGTCTAGCCTATCCTACTAATGAACATGTTTTTCTACTCATACCTTACTTACAAGGAAGATTAGAGTTTGCATCACAAATAAATCATAACAGGCACAATATAGATTTTTAGACTTTGTGTGTGCAAGAATAGAACCTATAAATCTAGACACATATGTACCTAGAATTTAGGATAGTCCTACATAGAGAACACTAGCACCAATATCTGGACACTAGAGCCACATGCCATTACTATCCAAATATGGCACTACTATCTAGTAGAGGTTATGACATAGGGATCTAGTTGATAACACTTATACCTAATTCCATCTTAATTTCTAGCACTCAAAATGTCTCTATCAAGTATTTTCTAGATAAGTCTTTATTTGCACATATTTATTAATATTTTATAAATTTAAAGATAATCAAATTTGGATAAATTAGTGACTATTTTATGCATATTATTTTAGGTGATAATCTGGGTGACGATTCTACCCCAATTGATGACAAAACTTCTGGGAGTCATAACTTTTGTACCATAGCTCCAATCGACTCACCGTTTGAACTGTTGGAAAGCTAAGAATGAGAAAATGTGGTGACATGGAACTAATCTTTTCTTGATGGATTTTGACCCATAAAAACCCAATGAAAGTGCACCAAATTTCAATTTTAGTAGTGCAGTCTAACAATAGTAACTTTCTAAAAATAGTAATTCCTCAAATTTTGCATTGTTGTAAATTGTGGAAGTTGAACCAATTGATCTCCCTTGAGATTGGTGACCTTCCACATCTTCCTCCTACCTTCAAAATGTGTATAAATTAAGATGTAACCTAAAAGTTAAATCAGACATCTCTTTTCAGAGATAATCATATGTTTGGATCTACAAATTTTGATGAATAAAACATCTCTTCTTAGAGATAGCATTATTGTTATTGTGTTGTTCTTTTTTCTTGAATTATATTTCAACCAAAGATTATGAGTTTTGGATTAGTAGTATCAGATCGGTTTGTCTTTAGAGTGTATGATCCTAAAGATGAGATCAAATTATAAGAAGCTTGGGTGGAAAATAGAACCAACAGACTATCCACCTATTCACTCCAAACAACCTCAAATGGCAGACAACACTGAGACATCTGATCCTTTCAAAGAAATGGTGAATGAAGCCCTCCAACAATAACAAGAATAGATGCTACAATAATTCACCAAAATTCTCCAACAAATCTCCATGGGAAATTCTAACTCCTCATTTGCACCCCCACATCATTTTAGTTCCCCAACACCCTTCAAGGTTCAGGTGAATTTTGATATTCCTTTATTTGAAGGTAAAATCAATGTTGATGTAGTAGAAAATTAGTTGGATCAATTTTCTTCATACTTTTTTCTAAATAAATTCTATGATAAAGAGAAGATCACTTTTTCTCTTTTGAAAGCATCATTTCCTATCAAAAATAGGTGGGAAGTGTACAAGAAGAGAATCACTATGGATGATATTGGCTTTGAGGTGGAACCTACATATTATGACTTCATAGAAGATGTAAAGGAAGAATACTACCCCATTGGAGCATATGATGATCTGTATATAGAGTGAAAACAACTTCACCAAGGTAAGGAATAGTTTGTTCAATATTACACTGACATTTTTCATTCTCTATCTGCAAGATTGGGTATCTAGGAAAGTGAAAAACACAAGGTTCTCAAATATCATGGTGGACTACAATGGTGTATACAGGGGAGATAGAACTCTTCAATTTGGAAACCCTCAGTGAGGCATACAAGCTCACAGTGAAGATTGAGTAGAAGCATGGAAGAATGAATATGAAGAGCCAGCCTTCAAAATGGAAAAGTGACAAAGGAGGTCAAACACAGGGCCAAAATTAGAAGCAAAAGGAAGGGAATATAGAGAAATGGTGTGATTACCACAAATTTGGAATGCACTCTAAAGAAGAATGTCGTGCCATCAAGTCCCTACATTTTGAGTCACAATCATCAACATCTACTACTCTACCTGATACACAACCTACAATCATAGAGGATGAATAAGAGATTGTAGATACCAAGCTCGATGCCATTGTTACTTCATCATAGACCCATGAGGAGAGGCCAAACAACAAGGAAAGGTTATTTCATTCTAAGTTATGGGTGAAAGGTAATCCTTTACATTTCATTCTTGATAGTGGGAGTCAAAAGAATTTAATCTCTGCTAATGTTTTGAAAAGCCTAAATTTGTCCATGAAGCCTCACCCAAAGCCATATAGTATTGGATGGTTGAGTCTAGGGTTAAACCTCTATGTCAACCACCTATGTCTTCTCTCATATGCAATAAAACCATTCCAAGATGAGGTCCTATGTGATGTGGTCAATATGGATGTTTATGATGTACTCTTTGGTCAACCATTCATGTATAATTGACATGGAATCTATGAATCAAGAAATTGAAGGATCACGCTCACTCTTGGAACATGGCACTATAGGGTACCATAGGTACCACCTTCTACATCTATCTCCCTGATTAGTGCTAAGAAATTCATTCTCATGGTGGTCAAGCCACATGAATCCAAAAGGGTTGATGTTATAGCCTTGATTACATAGACAACACAACAACAAAATCAAATAGATAATAAGCTAAAGAATTTCATAGCCTTCCATCCATAGACTAATGGTCGATAGAAATGATGAATAATCAGGATCTACACAGCTCCACAAATCATAGTCCATTCCAAGTATGCATCAAAAATCAAATCAAAACATAACTACCATACTTGATGACAAATATTGATGCAATGGGGACCATTGCTTCTCAAGGATGGAGGAATGATCTAAGCAACATTTTAGGTGATAATTTGGGTGACGGTTCTACCCCAATTGATGACATAACTTTTGGGAGCCATAACTTTTTCATCATAGCTCCAATCGACTCACTGTTTGAACCATTGGAAAGTTAAGAATGAGGAGAATATGGTGAGATGGCATGGAGATTTGATAAATGGATTTTTACCCTATAAAACCCAATGGAAGTGCCCTAAATTTCAATTTTATTAGTGTAGTCTAAAAATAGTAAGTTTTTAAAAATAGTAATTCCTCAAATTATGTATTATTGTAAATCGTGGAAGTCAAACCACTTGATCTCCCTCAAGATTGGTGACCTTACACATCCTCCTCCTACCTTAAAAATGTGTATAAATGAAGATGTAACCTGAAAGGGAAATCAGACATCTCTTTTCAGAGATAAGCATATGTTTGGATCTACAAATTTTGATGAATAAAACATCTCTTCTTAGAGATAGCATTATTGTTATTGTGTTGTTATTGTTTCTTGAATTATATTTCAACCAAAGCTTCTAAGTTTTGGATCATTTAGTCTACTCATCCATTTAATCAAACACAAGATTTACATAAGTTAAACCCTAAAAGTTTAAAACAAATGCATTAACATAAAATATTGCATGCACTAACTGATTTCATACTTTAGTGGTAGCATAAAAAACTATAAGGTATCCAAACATTTTGGCCACATCTATGAATAAATCATCTTCATAAAACTCCATAGGGAGACCAAGAAGCCTCACCTATATCAGCATGAGATTGATGTTTTCTTTTTCTAGATCAAATCTATGTTTCCACTTTTTCAAAAATAAGTGTGAAATCCCCATAAGCCATGGCCCTCTAACCAAAAATATCACGTAATCCTCCTCATGATTAAATTGAAATAGGAATAAACCATTATTCATCGATGATATTTCCACATGGCCTCTTGGTGCCCATATCCTTGTAGCCCATTTCCTGAAAGTGTCAATATTAGGTATATCTCTCAAGAACTTACCCACCAATGTATATGTCATTTTTGAGGAAGATTTATTAATAATATAATATGATACCTAAATATGGAAACCCCTTGAGTCTTTAGAGACCAATGGATCTTGATTTGGGCATATTTCCTCAATGTCCCCCATTTTGCCTTTAAGTTTCTCTACCCAAGAAAATTTTCCATAAAAACCTCCATTAAAACTTGAGCTTCCCTTATTGTTTAACCCTATTGTATTATCCTTACTATGACTACTTCTAACCCATAAACCCTATTGAGGTCAACATACCCCCATTTCTAAAAAATGGGGAACTTGTTAAATTGTGCAAATTTGTACCCTAAATATGAAAATTTGTTTGATTGGAGTGTCATTAGCATGTTTGCACTTTATATTTATTTTAAGACCATCCACACCATGGTTTGGTTGGCATATTTATTCATGATTCTAATTTAATCTTGCCTAAAATTATTAACATTGTATATATGTGTTTTAGGTTATAGGTTTAATAGAGTCCATTTGGAATAAGAAATATCTAGGTTTTATGTTTTAATAATGATTTTATCTTTTAATAGTCTTTAGTCTATTTAATTCAAGTTGAATTCAGGTCTGATCCACTTAAAACCCTAACCCCAATTGCCCTAGATCATGCACTTTAAATTAAATTAAAATTTGGCAAGAATATTTTTCATGGGAACACCTTAATGTGACTTAGTTCTATTTTTTCCTAAGGTCCTAATCATGTTTATTATCACAACCAAGACCTTAGTCTAAAATGTTTATCCTACTATCTTCACATTCTAAGCCCCTTTGTTCCATTTTATCTTAGCATGGTCTAACTACATGTGGGGTCCCTTTTATTATGCCATGAAATTAGTTATATTTTTATCCTAAGGTTTAGTCATGTTTATTAACATGACCAAACCTTAATCTAAAAAAAATCACTTTTGATCTCTTTATTTATCTAAACCCACTTGGTCTCTTTGTTTCTATACGGTCTAACTAACCATCAAGACCCTTTGTTATGTCTATAGACTTAACCTAAAAAGGGTCTTGTCCTAATATTTTATGCCATGTCTTATAATTATGTGTGGGATCCCCTTTATTATGTTTCTAGCTTATCTCAATACTTTATCCTAAAGCTTTATTCATATTTATTAATATGAATGAAAACATTAGTCTAATACTTTAGCTTAAATTTTATGTTCCCTAAGAATTATTTAAACATCATTTTTATTCACAAGATCAATGATCCATGTTTACTCAGATGATCATGATTGAATGTTGTGAGATTAAATATAAGACCCTAACCCTAAGCCAAAGCTCAAGCTTCTTCATGAGATCAATGGTACACATTTGCTCGATCTGGATTGATCTAATGACACGTATCGATTAAAACTTTACAGAGCCCCAAGATGAGTGAGAACATGACAAGTGTCATAATCTCAACTAAATAAAACTCAATAGCTAATGGCATTCAACCTCAAAGATCAAGATCCAATCTACCACATTTACTTAGAAAATAATGATCCAACGATGTGAGATGAATGTTCAAAATTCAAGATAAATGTAGAGATGACACATGGCATAGCCATGGGCCACAAGTTAAAGCTTGAGCATCTTTCAAAGATTGATGCTATGAAAATGAGTGTACACATTTCAACCAATGGACCATGGAATAGGATGCATAATCAAGTAGATCAAGATTGACATAGCATGATTTATCCATGCAATTAAGATCAATGGTGCGAGATCAACGTATACTTTTCAACAAAGCTTGGGACTAATGACATTTGATCTTATAGATCAAGATTAATGAACCATGTTGATCTATGAAAATAAATCCAATGGTGTGAGATCAATGTGAAATTTTTAAAAGACAATAGTCACTTTTTAAAAATTAATGAGCAAAGTGTCATGAAATGCCACATAGGATCCACATAAGCTTAGTGTGTCAAGTTAAAGATTTTGTGGACTTAGGTAATGAAAAGGTATAAATATAAATATCTAAGCCCAATCTAAATCACAAATCTCACATAATTTTGATTAGCCACTACCATTAAAATAAATATAAAAAATTTCAAAAAATCCCTAACATGTTTGGAAGCCCTAGTTAGACCTTGTGATAATCATAATCAAGCCAAGAAATATTGGATTATCATCTATACAAAGAGAATTTAATCCTTAATAAAATTTCAAGCCACTAGTGATCAATTTAATAATAACTTACAACTATGGCATCTTGAAAAAGAATCATCAGAGAGGATGTAGAACTCTATTTAATATTGGATGCAAAAGGAAGAGTCTTCAAAGACACATAATTCGATCCCAAAACTTTAAATATGATTTGGTCAAGCTTATTTTGGATCATTGAAAACTAGTAGCCTATCTTAAGAGAAGAGGACAAGAGTGTGTCACTAAGAAGGTTCCATTATGACATAGTTTTCATTCAAATGATAGGTCTCCATTACATTATAGTAAATCCCAAGGAACTATATTTTATATACATTCTCTCTCCTATTTTTAGAGATGGTAAAATTGACAAGGGCATGTCAATCAATGAGCATAATCATAGAAATATATCTTATGTCTCTACTATAGCATTTGATAACTATTACAAACTACCTAACCCCCAAATAAATCAAACCAAAATCAATAATTAGGCTAAGGAAAATTATTTAAAGACCATCCTTTCCCTATGGTTATATTCTAGAAATTAGGTGTTTTTAGACTTCAATGGCAACATCCCCATTACTCAATTCAGACCTAGGATAAGAATGGTCATGACTATGATGAATAAGTTATGTGGAAATTCAAACACTACATATGTGGACAAAATTTGTGTCCCTTAGTCTGCTTTATGATTAATAAATATCTCACCCCTCCCCTTGGTGAAGTGGTCAGCACTTGTTCAAATAAGAAGATCTTTGTAGTCAAGAAGAAGACTAAGAACCAATTCTTCATGATGTCATACCTCCTAGATGCTTTACTTGCCAAAATAAAGATCCCCAACCTTAGAGAATAGTCACTTGATGTAACATAGATAGTCTCCCATTACTATTCAAAATTGCATATATTCAAATATAAGGTCTACATCCACTTCATTTATGACTATGTTTATCTAGCCCTAACCGAGGCCATAATTGGGAACCCAATATTAAGAGTTATCCCCTTGACCAAAGAATCAATTAAGGCCATGGGGGACATCTAGTTATACCCTAATTTCACTATCATCAAGATTGAGGGAACACAATGCACTCCCCTTAGATTATTAGTCCATTTACCAATCAAGTTAGTTGAGCAGGAGATGGATTACCAAATATGTAATGAAATTGATCATCTTTGCAAGACCAAGATGAAGGGACTACTTCATAGCCTCCCCTTAACAATTAGAAATACTATTTTTTCACAATGGGACAACATTGAGGTTACTTCTAGACACAGGACCTCCTTCAATTTCCAAGTTAATGAACTAAGGTATTGGGATCCATAAGGAAGGGTCAAATAACACTTGAAAGCCAAAGGAATCAACATACCTTATGATCATTAACCTAGTCCTTTTGACCCCATATATACAAAGGCCTCTTCATTTTTTGAGGTCACAATTATATTAAAAAGGTACAACATCGAGTCAGAGTCTAGAATGTAGAGGGAGAAAAAAAGGAATGATGACAAATGAAAATTGGTGCCAAGGCAGTATCATTTGTTGAGTAGTGCACCTTCTAGACTTATACCAGTCTAGCTACAAATAGAGTCCAAACCTAAGGCATAAATTGAGCATACACCAGAGGAGATAAAGTCTGATGAAATCACATCTTCTTTAACTCAAGTAGAGGAGCAAGGATCACCAGTAAAATAGGTTCATATGGTAACACTAGACCCTGATGAAATAATTGGCGATTCTCTAAAATTATTATCATTAGCCTATGAGTCTGAGGATGAAAAAATGGAAGAAGCTACAGAATAAAATGGGAATGAAGTGTTAGACGTAGTTCTTATAGACACCCCCAAGAGGAAAGTTGAATTGGTTATTGTCTCAATTAAGAACAAGAAGCCTAAGGTGACCTTCACTCATCCTTTGAGTGAATTTAATCTCTTTAGTAAAGAAAACTTGATTCAGTGTCCAATAATTTTTAAATGGTTCATCTATGGCAAATTACAAAAAGGTACATACTATGCACTATCCTTGGGAAATAATTCAAATAATCAATATTCAATTGCATGAAGAAATCAAGTCATGGATAGTTACATTATAGAAGGAGGAAGAGAAAAGAATGGATACTCCAAGAGTGTCAAGTGGAGCACAGATGGAGACCCTAGCTCCCAAGGTGATAGAATCTTTAGTAGGTATCAAATTTGACCCAACCACTACTAGTTTGTAGAGAGTAATTGAGAAGAAGGCCATGGTTGGTGGAGAAGAGTTCACTTTTCAAAACATGGAACCTTTTGTTGGATTGACTCTAGTTGGAGGACAAAATCTTGACAAAGACCCAATATTTGAAGATAATGTTCTTCAAATAGCTCAGGCTCAAACAAACTAGTTGTAAGCAATGACCAAGGGCATATTGTAGCAAAACAAGAATCTAAAATAATAATCCATCCTATCAATTTAAAAAGATAGATTCAGGCAAATTAAGGACCCATGGTTGATTCATTCAAATCTATAAAGTTATTCAAGACCAGGAAGGATAAAATAAATAAACTAAGTACTATGGATATAGGCCAAGTAGGCTAATGATATGATTTGAATACTAAGTGAAGGATTTGATCAAGGTCTTGACTAAAAATCAAATCCCTAAATTTAAGACAATCAGTCTAGCCCATTTTAATATGGCTATGGTTATATTAATTGATAAGATCAAGGCCATGACCAGTTGGTCTAAGTAGTTGGAGGACATTTCCAAGGACCTCAAATAACAAGAAGGTAATATGTTACACATATTGGATAGCTTGATCAAGGATCCTACCACACTTAATCCTTTGGGTCTAATAATTGATGAGGAGCATAGAACTACTCAATTCATGCAAGAAGTAAGAAATCAAGGAGAAGGGAAAATAATGGTTGATAACAAGAAGGTCATGGGCCTAATTTTATCATCATTGGAGAAGATAAGAGATGCTAAGGTAATCAAACAATATTTAAAAAAAGGATGAGAGGGATCTTAAGAGCCTAGAGGATTAGGAAAAAGAATTGTTCATGAGACCTATCATTGATCTCCATTTTATCAATGAATAGCATTATAGAATAAATATCCTGTAGGGAAAGTAAAATACTATGACAACACAAGAGTCTCTAAGTTAGTCAAAATAGGAATATTTTTTTTAGCCTATCATTGTATATTTGAAATGATAATATTATTTTATAAAGGCATGTGTAACTTGTAAAATTAATTGCCTATAGATCAATCCATTAGGGAAATTCTAGTGTATTCTAAAACATTTGTAGAAAGGATAGTTATCCTAACACTTGTAATTTTGTAATTAGTTATGACTAACTGACATACTTTCTTACACTTTATAAAAGGATTATTGTCAATTTAAAAAATGAGAGAGAGTTTTTGGAGCCAAAAACTAATTATAACTTTTGAGAAATTAATATAAGCAAGGAATTAGGCAAAGTTGGTCCAAAATTTGCTTGTGTCTTTTATTATCTTAGCTTCTCTCTCACTTTTTTGTTCTGACTTCAAGATTTGAATGGTTATTATGAATTCCCAATGTGTACATTTGAATTCAGAGATGTTAACTTGTGCCAATGCTAGGTTAATTTAAAGTTGTTAATTTCTCTTAATTTCCTCACTCTTCTTACAATTGGGCCAATGGTGTTTGTTTGTAGAGGTAAATCTTTAAAGTGAACTTGGTTCTTATTTGCATTATTTTCTACATTCCTTAGAAGTTTTCCTGATGTGTGATAGGATTCGAGATTATGCTACTTCATGTCATAGAGTGGTTAAGTGCATGCCTGAATGATATTTGAACTTTGTCATGATATTTAGAATGAAGATCAGTAATATCTCTTTTCTACCCTACCTTTCCTTTTGCTCCTTTTTTAACCAGATCACTCTAGCTTAATTTTCACTATAAATATCCATCGTAGATTAGTCTTTAGATTATTTTTTGATCATAATTAACCATTATTATCATATCATACTTCATACTTTGTATAAATCAACTATTTGGCCATGGTGACCCCCAACCACCAAATTTTATAAATATTATGAAGCAGTCCACTTGCTTTGCTACGATTTCATCAAAAGATAATAGGATTTTCACAACCTACAACTCATGTATTGAATTCTTAGAATTATAAAATGAGAAGTGCTTTTGAACACTCTAGGAACCTGTAATACATATTTAGGTATCAATAAGAGGGGATTCACTGGAGCTAGGAGGGCCAGTTAGATCTGTGTAGATTTGAAGTATTTTTTGCTCATCCTTGTGAAGTATGTTCAAATATTGGTGTAATATTTTCACAATTATGTCATTATTTACTCAAGTGTGTGAAGATCATTGATCTTTATGGTCGTATACACATCTTTGTGCTTCCTTTAGCCAAATATTGATGTTCTTTGAAGGCATATGCTTAATTATGGTAAAGATGGCTTAAGCTTTGTCCATTCAATAGGTCTGAGGTAAGTAATAGCTATTTTGATCAAATATTAATATATTCTTTACAAATTTGAGTTTATTTGAGCTTGAATTTGTAAATATCAATCATACTTATGTATTTGGATATATCTTTGAGGTAACTTAGTTAAAGATTGTTCTCCTTTATTTTTATTTATATATTTTTTTGTAAAATTTTCTTAGTGTGCAAGTCTAATCATTGTTCCTTGAAAAGATAATACTGACGTGTCATATTTCAACTAGGATTCAAATCCCACAAACTAAAATTATGAAGTATCAAGATAAGGTCACATTCAAAAACTAGAGAACCTCTACTTCATTATAAGTTCATAGGAGAGATAGGTGAGACAAAGGTAAGTGCAAAATTTCAAAGTCTTTACCAAATTCACCAATTTAGGGTGCTCCTATGTTTGATCCCTATCAAGGTATGGCTTATCTAGGTGGTTTTTCAATCAATGTACTAGATGTGGTACATGACCATCCTCGTAATCCTAAAAATTATTTACCCACATTTAGTCCTAATGGTGTTATAACTATTGAAGAACACATTAAAATCTTCAAAGTTGATTTAAGACCTTTAAATGTAGTCCATGAAGATGTAGCATGTATACTATTCCATTTTACTTTTAAATATGTTGCATATGAACGGTTTATAAACCTTCTTAAAGATTCCATTACTGGTTGGGTTGATTTTAACAATGTTTTCATTGATCAATTTGGTAAAATCATTAGTCCCTATGTCCTGTACTAGTAATTCATGACATTGAAAAGAGATGTAAATGAGACAATAAGAGCCTTCAATGTTATATTCTAAAATATGCTTAGCAAGACCATAGTTCTTTATAGACCTAATGAGGCTTTGTGTTTATAAAGAGAGTTGTTGGGGCCATGAATACATTAGCTTTAGCTTATGCTGAGGTTATGATCATTAATGACCAGATGCAACCCTAAGGATAATTGGAATCTATTCCTAATGTCAACCTATATTTACCTATTCTATATGTCATTCTCAATGCTAACCAAAATGTTTGTGCCTTGAACCAACTTCCAGTCTTGAACTAACTACCTTTGATTCATGTACATCCTAGTCAAAACCTAGTAATCCTAAATAATGTTGCCCATGGATGTCATCCATAGGATCAAAAAGCTTTAATGCCTATAACTAAATTTCATAATTCTAAGGTACCAAAGAATGAGAGTGACTCTATCCTCAAAATGGTTCAAAATGTTAGCACTAACTTTCTTTAGTTGCAAAAGAAAGTAAGCAATACTAGAGAGAGCTCTAGTAGAAATTTCTCCTTTCAAAGGTTCAATAGGCCCACTAACATATTTTATATTGATATTTACCATTACAACATGAACAATGAGTCACTATAAGCAAGAATATACCTGATATAAATCTTAATGATGTTGTTTTACTTGACTATTATAAAGTTCATTGCACCTATAAACATGGGGGAATATATTATGTTGAATTTTGTAATGCCTTTGAAGCCTTTCAAGAAAAATTAGATACTATTGAAGTTATTCCTAATAAGTATTATGATGTAGGTACATCTAGTTCCTCCAGGTCATCTAGATCATCTGATTTAACTCTCATGGTGGAGATATTTGAGTTCCCTTTCTAAGAAGAGAATGAGCCTGAGGATATTTTTTAATAAATCCATGTTTTTTTAGTAATTTTTGAATAAAAATTATCCTCTTAGAAATAAGGAGTATAATCAACCATTAACCACTTCGACTACTCCAAATAACTTTGAGACTCCTCCCAACACTACATCAGCTAATAATCCAGAGCCTCCTAAGGGAATTACTTCTAAACCCAATGTTGATGCATCTAATTCTTCCAATATGACTAGATATAATATAGTAGAGGACATGAAAAATATCAAATATAACATAACCTTGCATTACTAGACTCAGATTACAAAACAAAGGGATATTTTGTTGGAATCTTTGTCTAAAAAACTTGGTAAGTCTCAAAGTTGCACATACTAATGTTGCAATACACAAAACCAAGGCAAATTTTCCTCCTTTATTACTTAAAATTGAGATCTTTGGTAAGAATTTTCATAAGTATTTTTAAGAATCAAGTGCATTTGCAAATATTATGCCTAAGGGTATTTATGAATAATTAGGTTTGACTCCCATTAAATCTAAGAAAGTTATAACTCAATTAGATAAATCAAAATTCAAAGTGATTGGTGAGTTGTTAAATGTTGACATACATATTACCTCAGAGCCAAGGATCTAATAGTTCATTGATATCCAAGTGGTGGACATCCCTAATGTTTATGGGATATTATTGAGTAGAGACTAGACTAGGAACTCAAACGGTTATATGTCAATAGATTGTTCACATATGTGTTTGGCTTAGAAGGGAATCCCTAACTAAATCAAGATATAAAGGGACCCTAAAATGAAGTAATTTATCATAAAGTATAATGCAATCAATTATAGGTTCAACATGGTCAACTTAGATCTTGGATTTTACACTCTTGACACCACAAAGGTACGAAACTCTAAAACTTCTCACACTATGCTTGGATTATGGAAGCTTTATTTTGATAGTGCTAGATGAAAATCAGGTTCTGGAGTAGGAGTGGTATTAATCAATCCCATTGGGAAAGAATACAATGCTTCTTACAAACTTTATTTCCCATACACCAATAATTTGGCTGAGTATGAATCACTTATTCTTGGATTATAATTTGAAATCAAACATGAGGTCAAAGAACTATTAGTTTTTTATGATTCTGAACTAGTAACTAACTAGGTCAAGAGTAAATATCAATGCAAGTTTTCCTATCTCAAGGAGTATAAATTTAGAGTGTGGTATTTAATTTATTATTTTTATGCTTTCAACATTATGTCAATCCTTAGGGAAGAAAACAAGGTTGTTGATGAAATTGCTTCAGATATAACCAACCTTATTCCCAATCAAAGTTCCAAGTTACAAAGCCTTATAATTGAATTAATTCTATGTCCCTTAGTGCCTGATAATGTAAACCATCTATAGGTATTTAATGATGACCAGTAGATCATAAACTTCATGACTAGTTTAGAAGTGTTTGAGGATCACATTATTGATGAAGCCAGTCTCTTTAATGATGACAAATTTGAAGGAAAAATTGATGACAAGTTCATTCATTTGAATGAAAATAAGATCCCCAAAGGCATGATATACTTAGAGAGACTCTTTGATTTTGATAGACTAGCTAAGGCTACCAAGATTCCAAAAGCAAGTGAGAAGGATTATAATGCCATTAATATTGGATTTCAAGGTCAACCGCAGCTAGTTAATATTGGTACATCTTGTACAAGCATTGAATCTAAAAGAGCTAAAGAATTTTTGACCAACTATAATATTTCATAGCATGGTCCTATGATGACCTAAAGATATTTGATCCAAAATTCATAACACATACCTTACCTTTAAAGGAAAATTTCAAACCTTTCAGTCAAAATTAGAGGTCAGTTAACCCTATCTTAGAACCATTGATATACAAAGAGGTCAATAAGCTATTAGATGCCAAGATTATGTTTCCCATTAGACACTCCACTTAGGTAGCTAACCTAGTACTATTCAATAATAAAAATGGTGAAATCAGATTTTGCAATGATTTTATAAATCTAAATAGAGCATCTAAGAAAGATAATTACCCCTACCTTCTTTTGATGAAGTAATCCAAATTTTTTTTAATTCTGTCATGATGTCTTTTCTTGATGTTTTTTTAGGGTATCACCTGGTGTTGGTAAACCAAGAAGATAGGATGAAAATTACATTTACTACTAAGTGGGGCAAATTTGCCTACAAGAGAATGTCATTTGGGCTTATAAATGTAGGAGCCACTTTTCAAAGGCATATAGATCATGATTTTCAAGGTCTTATAGGTAAGTGCATTATCATTTACAAGGATTATTTGACTATATTTTCTAAGAATAGGGAAGGTCACATTATGCACCTATAATAGGTATTTGAATGATGTAGAAGGTATGAGATTTCTCTCGACCCAAAAAAAAGTAATTTTTGTGTTACTGAGGGAAACTATTAGGACTTGTTATCATAAGGAGGGAATCTCTATGGACCCTAATAGAGTCAATGTAATATCTAATATAGATACCCCTAATAGTAGAAAGGAATTAAAGTCATTCATTGGTAAGATAAACTTTGTAAAAAAGCTCATTTATGGTTTTGAAAAAATCATGAGACCTCTAAATGACATGTTGAAGAAAGATGTTAAGATCACTTAGAATGAGGAGACCAAGAAGGATTTCAAATAAATTAAAGAATTAATTAGACAAGCCCCAATTTTGATAAGTCCAGACTTTAATAAATATTTATATCTTGACTCTTTTTCTTTAGATCATACAATATTTATATTTCTAACATAGAAGATAGATAGATTTGACCATCCAATATCCTTTATGAGCACTAACCATAAAAATGCTAAGTTAAACTACTCTTTGATTGACAAAAAATCATGTCCTCTAGTCAAGGTAGTGAAAAATTTTAAGCATTATATCCTTAGAAATAAGGTACATGCAATCCTACCTGACCCTACCACTAAGCTCATGCTAAGTCAAAATGAAATAAGAAAAAAGAGAGGTAAGTGGATGTTTGTTCTCCAAGAATATGATCTAGAGATGAAGACTACAAAATTGGTAAAGTTCCAAGGTTTAATTTAGTTGGTTACCAATACTAATCCCATGCTAAGTGTTATACAAATAGAGCAACAAATTTTTAGACCCAATGATTGGTATGATCCCATTGTTCTCTTACTAATCAATGGTTATTATCCTATAGGGTTAATAAAATAACCAAGAAGAGCTCTAAGACTCAAGGTAGTTCACTTTCTGATCAAGGATGGAGTGTTGTACAGGAAGAACTGTGAAGGCATTTACTTGAGATGTGTCTCCAAGAGTAAAGTAGCTAAGATCATGAGCACCTTCTATGAAAGTTAAGAAGTGGACATCCAACTAGAAGGAAAATAACACACAAAATACTAAGGGTTGGTTTCAAGGATGCTCACAAGCACGTGAGAGATTGCCACTCATGTCAAGTCTTCAACACTAAAGAGCCTAAAGATGCCATGTTACTAAAGCTAGTATTGATTGATAGACCATTTACCTAATGGGGAATAGATTTTGTGGAGGTCATTAACCCTAATTTCTTTGATGGTCACAAGTAAATTTTGAATACTACTAACTACTACACTAGATGGACTGAATCAGTGGCCACTAACTAATGCTAGACCAAAGAGATGATAAATTCTTTTGAGGAAAACATATGCATAAGGTTTGGGACACCTATATCTCTAATTGGTGATAATAAATCTACCTTTGTATCCATTGAGATGATAGAATGGGCATATGATAACATCATCATTCTCAATTTCTCATCAAACCATTATCCTTAAGGTAATGGAGTATATGAATCAATGAATAAGAACTTGATGAAAGCCACAAATAAGTTTGCAACTGATAAACCTAGAACATGGCACAAGATACTTAAATATGTCTTTTGGGTAGATAGAAATAGAGTCAAACAAACTCTCAAAGCATCAACATTCTTATTAGTTTTTGGTCAAGAACCCATCTTCCCCATCACCCTCAAGCTGTCAACATACAAGTTCATGCAAGTGTACATGGAGGAGGACCAAGAATTTGTAAGTTCAAGATTGTTTGACATCATACAGATGGATGTGAGAGAAGAGGCTTTTTCTAATTTTAGCAGGCACCAAACCATAGTGACAAGATGGTTTGATAAACATTCAAAGATAAAGGTGTTTAGACAAGGATATTTAGTTATACTTTGGGATAAAGCATCTGAGCCTAAGGGTAAACATGGGAAGTTCACACCTTTGTAGATAGGCCCGTATCAGATTGTTGATATACTTGGAGACAACACCTTCAACTTGAAATACCTATAAGGAGTAGAGTTTACACTACCCACCAATGGGTAATACCTTAAGAATTAATTCTCTACTATCCCACCTGGAGTCTTCATGGAGTAAACTATAAGACTAGTTAGTGTTAGTGTAGGTAGGCTAGGTTAGTTTTTTCTATTCTTTCCTTCTTATCCCTTATTTTCACATATGTTTATATATATTTATTTGATTATTTATTTGCTTTATGTTTGGTGTGTTTGCTTTCTCTACTTTGTTCCTTGATTTTAATAAATCTTTTTGGTCAGTCCTCAGCTCAAGATTCATACAATTGCTCAAGAAAACTCATAGTTTAGGAATGCAAATATATTCCCTCAACATTGGTTGATCATGGATTATTTAAATATGAGCCTAATGTTATATTTAATAAAAACTAGTAAAGGATAATAAATAGGTTAATTATGCCTTGAGATTATAAACCTTATTCTAATCTAAGCTTGGTTTTAAGAAGGATTAAAAATGTAGGGTGAAAGACTAGATTATTTGGATACATTCATGCTTGCACTTAAAAAACATTAATTACCTAAGAAAAAGTTTACAACCAAAGATGATTTTTTGAATATCAAACACTTGACCAAATCCCAAAAACTTGGCAAACTTGGTTCCCAACCTTTGCTAAAAAGTTAAAATGACTTGAAAAATACAAAAATAAGAACCTTATTATAAAATTAAAGAGATTTATAAGCAAAGGTGATTCAATTAATCTCCATCAGGGATATAAACACCTAGTTGATAGTGGAGCAAGGCCTTGAGTAGAGCCAAAGGCATTTCTATCAGGGATATAGATGCTTGGCTAGAAGCAGAGAAATGGCCAAGCCTTCCTTGAGATAAATCATGATTCTTAATGAATATCTAAACATGTTGAAATTCAATGTTAATGGTTAAAGTCATGAACCTATAAATTGTTCTCTATATCCTATAGCAATCAGTAAGTGGAATCAAAGAATGCACATAACATGGCTATATCTGGATGTTTGATCCTAATTATGTATGTGTAATATTTTTTTATAATCATGAACTAATTTTAATAATAGTACCTAATTAAATGGAATAAGTAGCTTAATTATTAGTCTAAACTAGAGTCTCTAAATTCTAACATATTGCTATATTTCCCCTAGAATTTTCCATTTGTTGAGGTCAACATACCCTGATTTTTTTAAAATGGGGACCCTTGTGTTAAATTATGCAAATTTATACCCAAAATTTGAAAATTCATCTGATCAAAGTATAATTAACATGTTTGCACTTTATCTTTATTTGAAGATCATCCACACCATGGTTTGGTTGGCATATTTATTCATTATTCTGATTTAATCTTATCTAAAACTGCTAACATTGGATATTTGTGTTTCAAGTTATAGGTTTAATAGAGTCCATTTGGAATAATCAATGTTTGTGTTTTATGTTTGAATAATGATTTGATTTTTTAATAGCCTTTGGTCTGTTGAAGTCAAGTTGAATTTAGGTTTGATCTACTTAAAACCCTAACTCCAATTGACCTAGCTCATGCCCTTTGAATTAAATTCAAATTTGGTAGAAACATTTTTTACAAGAACACCTTAATGTGACTTAGTTCTATTTTATCCTAAAGTTCTAGTTGTGTTTATTAACATGACCAAGACCTTAGTCTAAAATATTTATCCTAAGTTCTTCACATCCTAAGCCCCTTTGTTTCATTTTATCTTAGCATGGTCTAACTAAATATGGGGCCCCTTTTATTATGCCATGGACTTAGTTTTATTTGTATCCTAAGGTTTAGTCATGTTTATTAACATGACCAAACCTTATTCTAAAAATTTTCACATTTGGTCTCTTTATTTTTTTGAACCCCCTTAGTCCCTTTATTTCTACATGGTCTAATTAACCACTAGGACCCTTTGTTATGTCTATAGTCTTAGCCTAAAAAGGGCCTTATCCTAAGATTTTATGCCATGTCTTGTTATTATGTGTGGGGTCCCATTTATTATATTTCTAACTTAGCTCAACACTTTAGCCTAAAGATTTATTCATATTTATTAATACAAATGAAAACATTAGTCTAAGACTTTAGCTTAAATTTTATGCTCTCTAAGAACTGACTTAAACATCATTTTTATTCACAGGATCAATGATCTGTATTTACTTAAATGATCATGATCAAATAGAAGGAGATTAAAGACAAGACCCTGACCCTAAGCTAAAGCTCGAGCTTCTTCATGAGATCAATATTACGTATTTGCTTAGGCTAGATTGATCTAATGATGTTTATCAAGTTAAAACTTAAATGAAGCCCTAGGATGAGTGAGAATGTGACAAGTGTCATAATCTCAACCAAAGAACACTCAGTAGCCAATGGCATTTGAACTCAAAGATCAAGATCTAATGAACCACATTTACTTAAATAAGGATGATCCAATAGTGAGAGATGAATGTTGAAAAGTTAATATAAATATAGAGATGACATCTAGCATTATCATGGGCCACAAGTTAAAGCTTGAGCATCTTTCAAAGATCAATGGTATATAGATAAACATACACATTCTGATCAATGGTCTATGGATGTGGAATAAGATGCATAATCAAGTATATCAAGATTGATGGAGCATGATTAATTCATCCAATCAAGATCAGTGGTATGAGATTAATGTAGACTTTTTAACAAAGCTTAGTACCAATGGTATTCAATCTTGTGGATCAAGATTAATTAACTATGTTGATCCATGCAAATAAATCCAATGGTATGAGATCAATGTGGAATTTTTAAAAGACAATGGTCACTTTTTAAATATTAATGAGCAAAGTGTCATGAAATTCCATAGTGATGCCACATCGAATCCACATAAGCTTAGTGTGCTAAGTTAAATATTGTGTAGACCCAGGTAATGTAAAGGTATAAGTAGAAAGATCTAAGTAAAATCTAAGTCATGAAGCTTGCATAAGTTTTAATAGTTAATGCCATTAAAAGCAATGTAAAAACCTTTAGAAAATCCTAAGTACATTTGGAATCCCTAGTTTGACCCTATGATAATCATAATCAAGCCAAGAAATATTGGATTGTTGTCTATGCAAAGAGAATTTGATCCAAAATTTAATTTCAAAACACTAGTGAGCAATTTAATAAGAACTTACAGCCATGGAAACCCAAAAAATCATCTCTTTAGAGGATGTAGAACTTTATTTGACCTTATATGTAGAAGGACGAGTCTTCAAAGACACACAATTTGATGCCATAGCTTTAAATATGGGGGAAAATAATTTGTTGAGCCTAATTTAGAGTATTGAAAACTAGAAGCCCATCACAAAAGAAGAGGAGAAGAATGTGTCAGAAAGAAGTCTCTACTACAACATAGTTGTCATTCAAATAATGGGTTTCCATTACGTTGCAGTAAAGCCTAAGGTATTGCATTATATAGACATTCTCTCTCCTATTTTTAGAGATGGTAAAATTAACAAGGGCATTTTAATCAATGAGCATATTCATAGAAATGTTGAGTGTGGAGCCCTTTAGGGCTATCACATGACCTTGTTGGTACACTTTGGGGGCCTAGAGAGCTCCAAGGATGTGGGGAGTGTATTTTTCCTTTGCTCCTTATGTGGGTGAAAGTTATTAAATGTTTATTTAATAATTTTCATGTATTCTTCCATATTTGTTGGAAGTGGGATTTATTTCCTTGTTCTAGGGAATTAATTATTTATTTAATATTTTTATAATGCATTAGGAGAAAATTATTAAATTATGTATTTAATAATTTTCATGATGGATTAGGAGAAATTATTAAATGATGTATTTACTTGTTTCTATGATGCATTAGGAGTTGAAAATTTATTAAATGTATTATTTAATAATTTATTGATGTATTATGGAAGTGGATTGGACTTCTACATTGGAAGTTGTGCCATTTGGTGGAGAATGGCATATTTCTAGTTGGTGGGGCTTATGGATAAGCATGATTAGTTATAAATAGAATGATCCTTTGTGTATGTGTATATTTTGGATAAGGATAGCATGTATCTCCTTTATTTGGTGATTTTACTCCTCATTTATGATATATACAGGTGGTGGTGAGGCTTTAGAGATATGACAGATACAACAGGACATGATATGTGAGATATTTTTGTAGGGTGTGGTATAGCATCTTGTAGATGTTTATTTTATATAGGTATAGGTTTTTTAGATCATTTTTTAATTATTGTTGATAGGTTTTATATTTGGATCGCCAATTTAGAGAATTCATTTGTGAATTCTGGAGGAGATTTTTCTATCTCTATAAGAGTTCATTGCAATCTTATTTTAGATTACTGATTTATTTAAGGAGATTTTTGGTGGATGTATCCCACATTGGGTGAACCATGGTATATCTATTTTATGTGTTATTTTTGTTTTTTTTTCTCTTCTTTTATGCTTTCATTAAGCTGTGGTTTGAAGGAATTGTTTTTGCATAATTAAATCTGATTTTCAAACATTTAAAATCTAGTTTTATGATTTTATGGTGGTTAAGAAATCTAATTTACATTCACTTAATTCTTAATAATTGGTATCAGAGATTTGGTGGTGTTTTAGCTAAAGTGGTAAATCACAAGAAAGGTTATTAACTTGAGTAGGATCTATGGGAGAAGAAATTAGATTCAGAGTTGAGAAGTTTGATGGTAAGAATTTTGGTTTATGGAAAATGTAGATGGAGGATTACCTATATTAGAAGGAACTTCAACTCCCCTTGGAGGGAAAATGAAGACAACCTATTAGTATGAGAGATGCAGATTGGACATTGCTTTATAGGAATGCATTGGGAACCATTCGGTTATGCCTTGCATCTTATGTTGCATTTAACATTGCAGATCAGACAAATAAAAAATATCTCATAGATAAACTTGGAAAATTAAATGAGAAACCCTCAGCTTCTAATAAAAAAATTCTTATGAAAAATTTTGTTTAATATGAAAATGTTTGAGAATGGTTCTATTTCTAATCATTTTAATGATTTTAATGTGATTGTAAGTATGTTCACTTTAGTTGGAATTAATTTTGATGATGAAGTTAGAGCTTTGCTAACTTTATGTTCTTTACCAGATAGTTGGGATAGTTTGGTTATGGTTGTGAGTAATGCAGTCCCTACCAAAGGAAGCTTGAATTTTTAGGATGTTGTAGGTGTAATTCTCAGTGAAGAGATGAAATGGAAAAGCACTAGTGAATCATCTTTAGGTAATGTTTTCTCTATTGATACTAGAGGAAGGCAAAAGGATAATATTAAAGGAAATCATGGAAATTCAAAAGGTATATCTAAAGCCAAGATGATATGTTGGCATTGTGGGAAGAGTGGACACTCACAGAAGGATTGTTGGTCACTTCAGGCTAAGAAGGGCAACACATAATAAATGAATGAGGTAAATGTGACATCAAGTAAAACTAGTCAAGATGCCTTAATTCTTTCTCTAGATAATTTTATTGAGTCTTGGGTATTAGCTTCAAGGGCTTTTTTTCATGCCACCCTACATAGGCATTATTTTTTTAATTATGTTCAAGAGAATATAGGACATGTATATCTTGTTGATGATGAACCATGTGAGATAGTAGTGAAATGTTCTATTTAGGTGAAAATGTAGAATGGGAACATGTGGCTACTTAAGGATGTCAAACATGTGCCTATGTTGAGATAGAATTTGGTTTCAATAGGGAAATTGGATAGTGAAGGATGTTTAGTTATGTTTACTATAGATTCTTGGAAAGTTACCAAAAGATCTCTTGTAATTTCAAAAGGTAAGAAAGGGTGTACTTTGTATTTTATTAGTAGTGTTGATTCTTTTGATTTAGTTACTACAGATGGAGATGCAACTATGTGGCACTACAGGCTTGGTCATATGAGCCATAAGGGTATGGATATCCTAAAAGATAAGTTTCCTAGATAGAAAGATATAGATCTATACATCTGTGAGAATTGTGTGTATGGGAAATAGAAGTAGGTTAAGCTCTTGAAAGTTATACCTATAAAGAAACAGCACAAGTTAGAGTTGGTACATTCAGATGTATGGAGACTAGTTCAAGCATCTTCTTTTGGTGGTTCTAACTATTATGTCACTTTCATTGATGATGCAACTAGAAAAGTTTGGGTTTATTGTATTAAAAAGAAATATGATTTATTTGACACTTTTAACAAGTGGAAAACCTTGGTTGAGAATGAAACAGGTCTCAAATTGAAATGTCTTAGATAAGATAATGGAGGTGAGTATTATAGTAATGCTTTCTTTGATTATTGTTCTAACAATAGAATTAGTAGGCAAATGATGGTTCCAAGAACTCCACAATAGAATGGGGTGTCTAAAAGGATGAACAAAATAATAATGGAATGTGCTAGGAGCATGAGGTTACATGCAAGGTTACCTTAACAATTTTGGGTAGAAGCAGTTAGCATAGTAGTATATCTAATTAATAGAGGACCTTTAATGCCTTTAGATGGAGGAATTCCTAAATAATCTTGGTCTGGTAAGAATGTTGATTATTTTTTTCTTAGAGTCTTTAGATGTGAGGCTTTTTCCCTCATCAAGAAATAGAATAGGACCAAGTTAGAGACTAAATCAGAGAAATGCACCTTTATTGGATATGTGAAGGAAGCAATGTAGGTAGATGCCAGGTTGAAATTGGAACAAGCCATGGATGAAGAGCTTAGATCTCTCATAGAGAGCTAAATGTGGGATTTGGTAAGGCTATCCAAGGACAAGATTGCATTGCCAAACAGGTGGATCTTTGAAATAAATGAAGAGGATCAAGGGAGAAAAAGATATAAGGCTAGGATAGTAGTCAAGGGGTTTGCACAAAAATTAGGTATTGATTTTAATGAGATTTCATGCTCTGTTGTAAAAATGACTTATGTTGGGACTATTTTTGGTTTAGTTGTAATTGAGGATTTGCACTTAGAATAGTTAGATGTGAAAACTAATTTTCTTCATGGTGATTTGGATGAAGAGTTGTATATGAAGCAGCCATAGGGATATGAGGTTAAAGGGAAAGAGAACTATGTATGCAAATTAAAGAAGAGCTTGTATGGCCTAAAACAAGCTCCATGGTAATGGTATAATAAATTTGATTGTCTTATGTTGGAACAAGCATATAAAAGGTGTAATTTTGACCATTGCATGTACATCAAACATTTTGATGATGGTTCCTTTATTATTTTATGCTTGTATATGGATGAAATGTTAGTTGAAAGAAAGAATATATAACATATTCATATTCTCAAGAAATAGCTTAGTGACTCCATTTATATGAAATATTTGGGTGATACAAAGCAAATCCTTGGTATGAGGATTACTTGTGATAGGAAGGAGAGGAAGCTAATTTTATCCCAATTAGAGTATGTGAAGAAAGTCTTGGAAAGGTTTAGTATGTTGGATGCTAAATTTGTTGGTACTCCTCTGGTAGGCTAATTTAGATTATCAAAGGAGTAATGTCCTAAGATATAAGCTAAAAATCTTAAGATATCCAAAGTACCTTATTCTTCAGTAGTTAACAGCTTGATGTATGTCATGGTTCGTACTAGGTCAGATATTTCCCATGTAGTGGGAGTTGTGAGTAGGTATATGAGTGTTCAAAGTTATGAGCATTTGTAGGTAGATAAATGAATTCTTTAGTATTTGAGAGGAACCATTGATGTTTTATTATGTTATGTTGGATTAGATACCACTTTGCATGGTTATATGGACTCAGATATGGCAAGGGATATTGATAGTAGGAGTATGGCAGGTTATAAATTTACTATTGGAGATATAGCTATTAGTTTGATTTTTAGGATTGAGAAGGTTGTGGCTTTATCAACCATAGAGGCAGAGTATGTTACTACCATAGAGGCTAAAAAGGAGATGATTTGGTTATAGTAGTTATTTTGAGAGTTGGGGAATGAATAAGAAGTTGGGAGACTACATAATGATAGTCAGAGTGTTATTCATTTGGCAAAGAAATTTGCTTTCCACTCAAGGAAAAAACATATTCAGTTACGTTATCATTTTATCAGGATAGCTTTGGAGGAAAACTTGGTGAAGTTAGAGAAGATTCATACTAGCTAGAATCCTATAGATATAATGACCAAGGTGGTCACATTGGACAAGTTGAGACTATGTTCAGATTTGGTTGGCCTTAGTGGTCATGAAGCAGTGATAGATTCTATTCAAGAGAAAAGGTCTCCAAGTATGAGATTGTTGAGTGTGGAGCCCTTTAGGGATATCACATGACTTTGTTGGTACAATTTAGGGGCCTAGAGAGCTCTAAGGATGTAAGGAGTGCATTTTTCCTTTGTTCCTCATGTGGGTGAAAGTTATTAAATGTTTATTTAATAATTTTCATGTATTCTTCCATATTTGTTGGAAGTGGCATTGATTTCCTTGTTCTAGGGAATTAATTGTTTATTTAATATTTTTGTAATGCATTAGGAGAAAATTATTAAATGATATATTTAATAATTTTCATGATGCATTAGGAGAAATTATTAAATTATTTATTTACTTGTTTCTATGATGCATTAGGGGAGAAAAATTATTAAATGTAGTATTTAATAATTTCTTGATGTATTATGGAAGTGGGTTGGACTTCCACATTGGAAGTTGTGCCATTTGGTGGAGAATGGAATATTTCTACTTGGTGAGAATTACAAATAACCATGATTAGGTAGAAATGGCATGTTAATTTCTGGATGAGGCTATTTTAGATCATCATAGCATGTATCTCCTTTATTCGGTGAGTTTTCCCCTCATTTGTGATATATACAGGTGGTGGTGAGGATTTGGAGATATGATAGATACAACAAGACATGATATGTGAGATATTTTTGAAGGGTGTGGTATAGCATCTTATGGATGTTTGTTTTATATATGTCTAATTGTGGTAGAGTATTTTTGGATTATTGTTGATAGGCTTCAGATTTGGATCAGCAATTCAGAGAATTCATTTGTGAATTCTAGAGGATGTTTTTCTATCTCTGTGAGAGTTCATTGTAATATTGTTTCAAATTACTGATTTATTTGAAGACCTTTTTTGTGGATGTAGCCCACATTGGGTGAACCATGGTATATATGTGTTATGTGTTATTTCTATTTTTTTTATCTCCTTTTATGCTATAATTGAATTGTGGTTTGAAGGAATTGTTTCCACATAATTAAATCTGATTTTCACAAATTTAAAATCTAGTTTTGTGATTTTATGGTGGTTAAGAAATCTAATTTACATTCACTTATTTCCTAACAAGAAATATATCTTATATCTCTACTATAGCATTTGAAAACTATTAAAAACTACCTAAACCCCAAACAAACCAAACCACAATCAATAATTGGGCTAAGGAAAATGACTTAAATACCATCATTTCCATATGGTTATATTCTATAAATTAGGTATTTTTAGACTTCAATGGCAACATCCCCATTCATAAATTCAGACCTGAGATAAGAATGGTCATGACTATGATGAATAGGTTATGTGTAAATTCAACAACTACATATGTGGACAAAATTTGGGTGCCCTTATTCTACTTTATGATTGTTAAATAGCTCACCCCTCCTCTTGGTGAAGTGGTCTGCACTTGTTTAATTAGTTAGATCTTTACAGTCAAGAAGAAGACCATGAACCAATTAATCATGATGTCATACCTATTGGATGATTTACTTACCATAATAAATATCCCTAACCTTAGAGAATGGTCACCTAATGGTACATAAATATTCTCCCAATATTATTCAAAGTTGCATATATTCATATACAAGGACCACATCCACTTCATTTGTGACTATGTTTATATAGCCCTAACTGAAGCCATAATTGGAAACCCAATATCAAGAGTTAGCCCCTTGACCAAAAGTAAGTTAAGGCCATGTGGGACATCTAGTTATACCTTGATTGCACTATCATCAAGATTGAGGGAACACAATGCACTCCCCTCAAATTATCAATCCATATGCCAATCAAGTTAGTTGAGCAGGAGGTGGCTTACCAACTATGAAATGGAATTGATGGTATTTATAATACCAAGAGGAAATGACTACTTCATATCCTCCCCTTAACCATTATAAGGACTATTTTTACACAATGGTAACACATTGAGGCTACTTCTAGACACAGGACCTCCTTCAATCTCTAAGTTTATGAACTAAGGCAGTGGGATCCATAGGGAAGGGTCAAAGAACACTTGAAATCCAAAGGAATAAATGTACCCTATAATCATCAACCAGGTCCTTTTGACCCCATATAAACAAAATCCTTTTCATTTTTGAGGTTATCATTAGATTAAAAAGGCACAACATCAAGCCAAAATCTAGATTGCAAAGGGAGTAAAAAGGGAATGATGACAGATGGCAATTGGGGCCAAGGTAGTACCATTTGCTAAGTAGTGCACCTTCTAGACCTCCACTAGCCTAGCTATAGATAGAGTATAGACATAAGGCATAGATTGATTAAAAGTTAGAGGAGAGAAGACCTTATGAAATTTCATCTTCTTCAACTCAAGCAGAGGAGTAAGGATCACAAGTGAAATAGGTTCATATGGTAGCACTAGACCCTGGTGAAACAATTGTAGATGCTCTAAAATTGTTATGAATTTGAAGATTAAAAACTAGAGGAATCCAAAGAATTAAAGGGGAAGGAAGTGTTAGACCTATTATTATAGACACCCCAAGAGGAAAGATGAATTTTCCATTATCCCAATTAAGAACAAGAAGCCAAAGGTGAGTTTCACTCATCCTTTGAGTGAGGTTAATCTCTTCAGTGAATAAAACTTTATTCAAGGTTAAACCATTATTGAATGGTTCATCTATGGTCAGTTACAAAAGGTACGTACTATGAACCATCCTTGGGAAATAATGAAACAATCAATATTCTAGTGCATGAGGAAGTCAAGTCATGGATAGTTACATTACAGGAGGATGAGAAAAGAATGGCTACACCAAGAGAGTCAAGTGGAGTACAAATGGAGACCACAGCTCCCAAGGTGATAGAATCTTTAGTAAGTATCAAATTTGACCCAACCACTACCATTTTTTATAGAGTAACTGAGAAAAAGGGCATGGTTGGTGGAGAAGAGTTCATTTTTTAGAAAGTGGAACCTTTTATTGGATTGACTCCAGTTGGAGGACAAAATTTTGTCAAAGACCCAATATTTGAATATAATTTTCTTCAAATGGCTCAAGCTCAGACATACTAGTTATAAATAATGATCAAGGGCATCTTGTAGTAAAACAAGAATCTAAAAGAACAAGCCATCTTGTCAATTCAAGAAGATAGATTTAGGAAATTTGAGGACACCATGCCTAATTTATTCAAATCTTTAAATTATTCAAGACCAAGTAGGATACAATAAATAAGATAAGTACTAAGGCTACAGGCCAAATTGGCCAATGGTAGGCTTTGAGCTACCAAGTGAAGGATTTGATCAAGGTCTTAAGTAAAAATTGAATATTTGAATTCAGGACAATTAGCCTAGCCCATCTTAATATGGCTATGGCTATATTAATTGATAATATCAAGGCCCTAAGCAGTTGGTCCAAGTAATTAGAGGACATTTTCAAACACCTCAAATAGCAAGAAGGTAATATGTTGCTCATATTGGATAGCTTGATCAAGGAACCTACCACACTTAGTCTCTTGGGTCTAATATTTGATGAGGAGTTCAAGAAAAGAACTACTCAATGCATACAAGAAGTAAGGTATCAAGGACAAGGGAAAATATTGGTTGATAACAAGAAGTTCATGGGCCTACTTTTATCATCAAAGGAGAACATAGGAGATGTTAGGGGCATCAAAAAAGTTTTAGTAAGGGTTGAGAGGGATATCAAGATACTAGACTATTAGGAAAAATAATTACTCATGAGACTTATAATTGATCTCTAGCTTATCAATGAATAGCATTATATAATAAACATGTTGCAGGGAAAGAAAAAGACTGTGACAACACAAAGGTCTCCAAGTTAATCAAGATAGTAATATTCTTTTTGTAGCTTAGCATTATATATTTTGAAAGGAGAATATTCTTTTGTAAAGGCATGTACAACTTTTAAAACATATTTTTCATAGGTCAATCCATTATGGAAAGTCTAGTATATTCTAGAACATTTATAAAAAGGACAGCTATCTTAACACTTGTACTTTTGTAATTGGATATGACTGATAGGCATAGTTCATTATATTCGATAAAATGAGTATTGTTAATTGAAAAAAGGAGAGAGATTTTTTTGAGCCAAAAACCAACTTTAACTTTTGAGCAATTAATATAAGCAAGGAATTTTGCAAAGTTGGTGTAAAATGTGCTTGTGTCTTTTGTTATCTTGGATTCTCTCTCACTTGTTTATTCTAACTTCTAGATTTGAATGGTTTTTATGAATTCTTGGTGTGTACATTTGAATGCAGAGATATTAACTTGTGATATTACTATTTTAATTGAAATTTCTTAAGTTCATTTCATTTTCTTACTCTTATTGCATCTATACTAATGTTGTTTGCTTACAGGGGTAAATCTTTAAAGTGAACTTGGCTCTTATTTGCATTATTTTCTACATTCCTTATAATTTTACCTGATGTGAGATAAGATTTGATCTTATGATACTTCATGTAATACATTGGTTAAGTGAATAGCTAAATGATATTTCAACTTTTTCATGATATTTGGAATGAAGATTAGCAACATCTCTTTTCTGCCCTACCTTTTCTTTTGTTCCTTTTTTAACCAGATCACTCTAGCTTAATTTTCACTATAAATATCCTTCTTAAATTACTCTTTATATTAGTTCTCAATAATAATTCACCATTATTATCAGAACACACTTCATACTTTTCATATATCAACTATTTAGCCATGGTGGCTCCCAACCACCAACCTTTATAAATATTTTGAAACAGTACACTTGCTTTGCCTCTATTTCATCAATAGATAAAAATATTATCACAACTTGAAATTCATACACTAAATTCTTAGAATTATAAAATAAGAAGTATTCTTGAACACTCTGGGCACCTATGATACATATTCAGGCATCAATAGACCCATGTTTGTTTGTAACATATTGATCCTAACAGCATCACCTCTTACTCTTTAAGAATATTTTTTCAAAATGTCACCTCCCACATTGTTTCATCACTCCTTGTTCCACTCCATCCTTAATTAGTATATAAGTAATACCCATTAGGATATATTTTAATTTCCATGATGGTGAAACTAATGAAATAAAAAAATAAATTAAATGACACTTGGTTTCTACATTTTTGAGCACTTGGTTGAAGTATCTTATAGGTCTTTATTCATGATTTTGGACATACTGTGTAACAACAACACCTATAATTTTATCAGTGACATTGATGTATAATATAAATGGTTTATTAATATCTATTTTTTTTAGTATATGTACACTTACAATTGTATTTTTAAATTCATCAAATGTTATATTTGATCTTGTATTCCATAAATTATTTCAATTTTTCTTAAAAATTTTCTAAAAGATTAGATTTAGCAATAAAATCAAAAAAAAAATTATGTATAAATTAATTTTACAAAAGAAAGATCTTAATCCATATTGACATTTAGGAGGAGGAAACTCTTTAATCACTTTGATATGATCTAAATCTATGGATTGTCCATTTTTATAAATAACAAGACTATTTAATTTTACTTTTATTGCTCCAAAGACTTTTAATTTTGGATTAACTGAAATGCCAAATTTCTTACATCTTCCAAAGATTTCATGTAGGTGATCTATAAACTTTTTTTCACTTCTTGGAATTAATAATGAGTTCATATGAATATATTTGAATAATGATACCAATCAAGTCATTAAAAGTAACATGCATCGCTATTTGAAAAGTAACACTTTGTAATCATCTAAAAATGGCATTCAAGTGCTAAGAGTATTACTTGAGACCAATCATCCCTAGCTTAGCCCTAAACCTATCTTATGGCATGTTTAGACACTTACCCAGCCTTTGTATGGCCACACACATCCATAAACATCCCTAAAGTAGTCTTAGACCCTCACTTTAGCATTATAGCCCCTAGTTTCTCACGTTCTACCACTTGGACACTAGATCCATAACTTGGATAGTAGTGTCAATGGCACTCATGTTCCAGTTTGGGCAATACTATCTTTTTCCCACTTTTTATTACCAATGGATATATTTTAAAATCAACAACCACCTAGGGTCTATCCATACTTCTTTTAAGACCTGTAGAAGCACTAGAATAGTATATATACATGATTTTAGCCATTTATTTACTAGATTGAAATCAGATGTAATAACACAAATTAACTCAAGACAAGTTGTGTACAATCAAGGTTATTAATCCCTATTCTACCCTACTTCTCCATATAGCCATCTATAGTATTCCTAAGCTCAAATTACTCATATTTTTAGTCTTAAGCACACTCAAAGAACTCAAACTATTATTTATAATAGTTTCACTTGCACTTACACTAATACTTATGTGGGGAGAACTACATCGAGCTTGATCCCTCCTCAGAGTATTGGTATGTAAGAAACTCTCATCATATATGGGTGTTGAGGATGTCCATCCTACCCCACTAGCATCACACTTTGCTATGTGTGCCAATAAAATGCCCTAACAACATAGAGGTCTAGGGTTTACATGCATAATCAGTCAAATGGGTCCTTGATAGGGAACCAAAACTTGTGCACATAAGAATAGGCTTGGTAGAATCTAACATAGGTTCACTAAGAATCTCAGAGTAGTTATACATAAAGGACATTAGTACTAAAAGGAGGACACTAACATCAGTGGCACTACTATCCAATTAGGGTTTTACTATCTAAGAAGGGTTTTGACATTTAGATCATATTTGTGACACTCATATCATCTCCTATCCTAGTTTATAACCTCTAAATATATCATCTCAAATAGTTTCTAGTTAAGTACTTGTTTATATCATTTATTTATATTTTTATAAAGGTTAAACTAAGTCAATTCTATTACAAATTAGTGGTTGTATTTATTACATATTTTATACCTTGATTTACTATACTCAACCCCTTTAACAACCTAGGGCTTAAACTCCATAACCTTAACAAGTTAAATCATTTGGTGAACATGACTTACTTCAAATATTGCATAAACCCTAACCTTAGACTACCTTTAGTTTTTATGTTTCTAACCTTTTAGGACCCATATTTAGATCTCAGATCTATATATCTTCTAATTTTTATTTAGGATAATCATGATAATAATGACAGAAGAAGTTTATCACTTTTTGATGCAATGTCTAATACTTTAATTTACATGCTTATTTCTTTTAATCTAGAATGAACTCAAAGAATACATAAACACATGTATACATGATGTTTTATATCAGTTGAATTAAATCTCATGTTTCATTATATCTCTAGCTTGTTATTCTTCTCTTATGTGGAATTCAATTAAGAAGTAAATATTTAAACACATAGATGATATATTACATAAGATACCAATTACATTACCTAAAATTAAAGAGTCTCCTTTTGATGTTTTTTTCTCTTTTGTTCACTTTGGTTCCTTACCTATCACTACTAGACATAAGAGAACATTATTGGCCTCACTTATCCCTCCTAATTCTTCACCCTATACATATAACTACTATCCTACCTTAACAACCATATCTATGCTCATAATAGAACCTGTGGTCCATGTTATGATATCCACATGTGGTCTTGAAGCATGGAAGGTTATCGACACCCATGGATATAGTTTTATAGACTAAAGCAGTGTTTTTTCTACCATAGTTTCCATTTTAGAGCTCCTACATCATTCTGACACATATAAAATATTATGTATGTAGCACTCTATGATAATAAATTACTTCACACAGTAAAGCTAGCTTATATTGCTTCCATAATCAATACTATGAAATGGACCGAAGAGTATATATCATTCAAAAAATAATATGTCCCACCTCAGCACATCATAGATCTACACCTACCTCTTTACATTAAGTTTTGAATTAACAAGGTGGGTATCAAACACATGCTAGTTGACAATGGATTAGGGTTGAACATTTGTAATATCTCTTTTCTCTAGCTTATTAATATACATGTTAACAATTTGGATCCTTATAATATGAACATCTTAGGGTTTGATAATATTTCACACAAATTTTTGGGTTAAATCACATTAAACCTTACACTAGGACCTTAAAAAGTACCTACAAAATGTCAAGTTATGCTTAATGATCTTAATTACAATATCTTACTTAGAATATCTTTGATTCATGATATGCACATAGTTCTATCCACTTTACATGCATTTTTAAATTTTAGCTATAAAGTTCATATCTACACATGTTGTATAGATAAAAACCATTCAAATATTGTCAACATATAGAGCCTTCACATAATTATATTCCTCACATGGATTTTGATACAACACCCATCTAGTCTACTATTTAGAGTTCATGTATAGCTCCCTTAGACACCTCTAGATCACATGATAACATATTCACTTCTCCTTTTGCATTGAGATATTTCCAAAAAATGGGTTACATAGGGCAAGGCCTCAAAAAACATGAATAGGGAATCCTTAATCCTATTGAGGCATATGATCAACAAGGTTGATAAGGACTTGGATATAAATATATAGCATCTAATGCCAAATATTCTCACCATCCTTCTTATCATATAGTGTTTTGTCCACCCATTAAATGGGTAGATAATATATTAAATCATGTTTCCACACTTTCAGTTGTTTACCCCGATCTTATCGATGATACAACTTCTCTAGATTTACCTACTTTTGATGAATTTTCTAATGATGAGGATCTCTTAGAATTCTTGAGGGAATATGAGGATCTCCCTTCCTTCTATCATAATAATAGGTTTTCTCATTCCACAAATTCCTAGGCATACTTTGGTGAGCATTAAGATAACTCTAATGACATCTCACCTGACATAGATGATATTATCCCTATAACACCATACACCATTGATCAATCAATTTTACTTAATGAAAAGATAGTTGAGTTAAATTATACCACCAATATTGATCCTCACATCATATTATTGGTTGTTTCTTTGTGTAAAGATGAAGATATAGATATTTGATAGGTTTTAAAGGACTTCCCTAAAGTTTTTACTTGGGATTATTATGATATCCCTGGCATTGATCCTTCAATATAGTATACACCAATGAAAGTTTTTTTAAACAAAAAATTATAAAAATGAATCCCAAGGTAGATATTTTAGTCAAATATAAGATCTAGTAGCTCCTTGATATTGGTTTCATTCAACTAGTTACTCATCCCCAATGGGTTGCTAACATTGTCCCAATTATTAAACCTAACAACCTAATATGATGTTTTTTTAATTATAGAGACTTAAAAAAATCATGTCCTAAGGATTATTTTCCTCTACCCAACATTGATATGATAGTGGAATCCACAATAGGATACAAAATGCTCTCTTTCATGGATGATTTTTCTGGTTATAATCAAATCAAAATCATTGAGGAAGACCAAGAAAAAACTTCTTTTACCATACCATGGGGAACTTTATACTATATAGTCATGCCTTTTGGATTGAAAAATGTAGGAATAACATACCAATGAACAATGACCCATATCTTTCATGATCTCATTCATAAGATAGTTGAATATTATATCGATGACTTGTTTGAAAAATCAAAGTAGCAACAACACCATGTAGTATAATTATGATGGATTTTTAAAAGATTGAGAAAGGACTGATTTGAAAACTAGATTTACCCCCTTAAATAAATCAAACAATTTTTATGAAATCAAATACTAAAAAATCTCAATTCCCTTAAGTACATAGAATTGGATGCAAAATTATAGGAATGAATGAAAGTGATTAGAAAACATTGTAAACTTATTTCCTAATTTAAACTCCTATTTTATGTTATTTTATAGCTTTCCATACATAGTTTAGTGTCTCATTAATTCTTTCCCAAAACTAAATTATAAAAGTGAAACACATACAAATTGAACTGAAAGTTGACACATAACTTGGTAATGGAGTTCACCCTTTTAGGGGCTACATCTTTAGGTTCATAAATCATGAACCAATTCATTCAAAGGATGTAAATATTAACAATTTAAAAACTTACATCCAATGGATATGATAACCTATAAATAGTAATGAAATGGAACTATGAAGACTCTAAAACTGATCATCAATTCATCTTCTCAAAGTCTATATCACCTGTTTATCTTCTTCATGTAATTGGGCATGGTTTTTCCATTAGAGTGTATGAAAACTCTAATAAAATGGGCATAATGATGCCAATAAGTGTTATCTACCTTCTATAAAACTTTAAACTCCTTCAATAACCTTCTAATAACATATACAATGAGCTTCATGGCCAAAGGCCTTACAAAATAGGAGCATCCACATAAAACATTTGGGCTCTCTGTAATATTTAGATATAATTTTACATAGTATATGTGATAGTGTATCTTGCTTGGTATAATGGAAAGACCTATCCTTTTGCAAGAGAGGGATCATGGGTTTAAGGCACATCCTAACCCCTTTGGCTTCTCCATTAAAGCATATGAAAACTCTCATAGAATGGGCATTACAATGATGAGGAGTGTCTCTAGTTTATAACAAACGTTCAACTCCTTCAAATAACCCTATAAAGTGACTACAACATTTACCCCTACCCAAAGGCTTTAAAAAAGAGAGTCATTATCCTCATAGGTTCAAGTATGTGTATCCCATTTCCATCTCAATTCTGCATCCTTGAAAATATACAACATTCACCATGGCCCAAAGGCCTTACAAAATAGGTGCATTGTAATCATAAGCTCAGGCCTATGTCATCTCTAATACAACTCACACATAAATATTAAAAATGTGAATCGCTTGGTCAAATGGCATACCAATATTTTTGTAAGCATGAGGAGTGGGTTTTTAATCCCCTCAATATCCTAATTTGGGCCCGAATAGACTTAAAATATAAATAGGCCCCCACATTACATGTTTTAAAGCCATGGCCTAATGGCTAGGCACTTTAATTTTGGAACACAAGGTCAAGGGTTTGACCCTTAACCAATGCCTTCACATTTTTCAATGGTATAATAATCCCACATTCACTAGAGGAAAGTGCAACAAAGGCTTGAAATAGCCTTAATACTGGTATGTATTTCATGGCTTTGGCCACGTATCCTCTATTTTTATTTAGCATTATGCTAACCTTAAGTCTTCCACATGGAACTTGGCATATGTAATGTTGTCTGGGGTTTGTTAGATGTGTTGTCAATTCATTGGAATGTTGAGCTATCACCACCAAGTTACTTTGGAGGTATAACCTGAAGCTTTCTTGGTGTTCAGATTAGAAAGCTTGATCCTAAACAATGTGGAAAATAGTAGATATAAACTCGGTCTGGTACTCAGGCTAGGTCTCAATCTCACCATAGATAATGAGTGACTTGGAAAATATAGAGGATGTGGTGGTAGGCCATGTGGTGGCCTGAGGACCCACCACATGGACCTCTCCAATAACACCACAATGAAGCTCCCATCCTACCACTTGTCAAAATGAGATGCACCAACATAATCAACATAATATGGTATAAAAAACTATAATGTAATTGGAACATTAAAATTACACTAATATACCACATCCTCTATTAGCAAACCACCATATTTCTTTTAACATATTGACACAAAATTTTAGTGGATGATATCTAGAGCATATGATATCCAATTCATGCATTCTAATAGGTGTTGGAAAGCTATTAAAGTGATCTTTTGTACTAAATTAGTTTAGGGAGATTTAGGGTACATATGAAGGGTGAAAAATCCTCTAGATCAAACTTCCCCACAAAGAGGATTTTAGTCTCTAAAAGTCCTAATAATCTAACACAAAAGAAATATTTGTGAGTTCTCTTCTTTGCCAATAACAATCTTCCTACATTGATTTCAAACATACAAAATCCAAAAGTATCATATTAAAGAGTTATGAATTCTATCTATCAAAATGATGCAATAAAACTCCATTTGAAAAACACAAGTCTACATCAGTGAAATAAGATGTCATCAAAAAATTTCTAATAAGAAGTAAACTATCCAACTGAAACTATAACTTGATTATGGAGACTAAAATAAACTATTTGCCCATTCTATTGAAATGAATTATTACCCAAAATATTCATTGAATTTGGTATATTATCTCAACCCCTACACTACATAAAGGCTAATGTGTTCTTACTATATCAATATCATACATGGGAAAATAAAGTGCACATCAAAATGGTGTTATAGAGCACCTATGTACAAAAATGCCCTATAGAAATTACAAACAACTGTAACACATGTATACTTGAATTTACAAATTTTTCCCATATATGGGTATTTAAAATTACATCTACATGATGTGAATAAAAAATATGTGAAATAAGATGTCATCAAAAAATTCCTAATAAAAAGTAAACTATCCAACTGAAACTGTAACTTGATTATGGAGACTAAAATAAACTCTTTACCCATTCTATTGAAATGACTTATTACCCAAAATATTCATTGAATTTGGTATATTCTCTCAACCCCTGCACTACATAAAAGATAAGGTGTTCTTATTATATCAATATCATACAAGGGAAAATAAAGTGCACATCAAAATGGTGTTATAGATCACCTATGTACAAAAATTCCCTATAGAAATTACAAACAACTGCAACACATGTATACTTGCATTTACAAATTTTTCCCATCTATGGGTATTTAAAAGTACATCTACATGATGTGAATAAAAAATATGTGAAATAAGATGTCATCAAAAAATTCCTAATAAGAAGTAAATTGTCCAACTGAAACTGTAACTTGATTATGGAGACTAAAATAAACTCTTTACCAATTCTATTGAAATGACTTATTACCCAAAATATTCATTTAATTTGGTATATTATCTCAACCCCTACATTGCATAAAGGCTAAGGTGTTCCTATTATATCAATATCATACAAGGGAAAATAAAGTGCACATCAAAATGGTGTTATAGATCACCTATGCACAAAAATGCCCTATAGAAATTACAAACAACTGTAACACATGTATACTTTCATTTACAAATGTTTCCCATATATGGGTATTTAAAATTACATCTACATGATGTGAATAAAAAATATGTGAAATAAGATGTCATCAAAAAATTCCTAATAAAAAGTAAACTATCCAACTGAAACTGTAACTTGATTATGGAGACTAAAATAAACTCTTTACCCATACAATTGAAATGACTTATTACCCAAAATATTCATTGAATTTGGTATATTCTCTCAACTCCTGCACTACATAAAAGATAAGGTGTTCTTATTATATCAATATCATACAAGGGAAAATAAAGTGCACATCAAAATGGTGTTATAGATAACCTATGTACAAAAATTCCCTATAGAAATTACAAACAACTGCAACACATGTATACTTGCATTTACAAATTTTTCCCATCTATGGGTATTTAAAAGTACATCTACATGATGTGAATAAAAAATATGTGAAATAAGATGTCATCAAAAAATTCCTAATAAGAAGTAAATTGTCCAACTGAAACTGTAACTTGATTATGGAGACTAAAATAAACTCTTTACCAATTCTATTGAAATGACTTATTACCCAAAATATTCATTGAATTTGGTAGATTCTCTCAACCCCTACATTGCATAAAGGCTAAGGTGTTCCTATTATATCAATATCATACAAGGGAAAATAAAGTGCACATCAAAATGGTGTTATAGATCACCTATGCACAAAAATGCCCTATAGAAATTACAAACAACTGTAACACATGTATACTTTCATTTACAAATGTTTCCCATCTATGGGTATTTAAAAGTACATCTACATGATGTGAATAAAAAATATGCATGTGAGTGTACAATAGTTTATAATACAAACATCACCCAAAATATAGTGGGACTTAAATGTGTAAGATGTCAAGTATATAGGCATGCAATTAATTTGTCCATCCTAAGGTCACTAATGCACAATACATGAAATAATAATCAATGGAAATGCATGTGATATACACTCTATAAAAACAACATAGTTAAAAAATTTATGAACCCTGAAACTAATTACCAAATCTTTCCTTGTACCTATCAAAATCTAACATCAACTTAGAGAATTTCACAAATAAGATCTTCTTTACCAACTTAAAACCATTAGAAGTAATAGTAATACATACCATAAATGTGAGGATAAAACTATGAATTTTAAACCTATCTCAAAGTTTCCTCATTGTTGACTGCTCCCTGATTCATACCTCTAAAACTCATCAAACTAAGTTAGTTTCCAAGAATCTTATAATAACATAAAACTGAATTAGGAGAAAGAAAAAATATATTTCCAAACACAATATTATCAAAAATTGTTTCCATAGATCCAATAATTAATAATTTCCCTAAAAATAGTGTTTTAAGTGAAACTAAGCATTCCATTCACTACTATAGTTATGCTTATCAAAACTATCCAAGTTAACCATTTTATGAATAAAGGTTGTTCCCTATTCTTGGTTTCCACAACTGAATAGAAGGTTTTCATCTTATAAAATATATCTTACGAAGAGTTAGATGATCCTTTTTTCATTTTCAAAAAGGCTTTTAAAACAATTTCACATCAATGTATATTTTACTTCCAAGGTAACCGACACAAAGGATTCAAACCAAAATTGTGTTACATAGTTACATTGAAAATATCATATATGTCTTTATAAATTGTGAAGTGTACCTATTGAGTATTGGTTGGCATATTTTTGGGGTTTTAAACAACTTAATGTTTGCTTCCTGCAACACTTAACAAAATTTATGAAGACATAAACCAACTTTTAAACAATTACAAACTCAAAGTGTAAAAACTTATTCAATATCTTGAAAAATACCCTATTGCCATTTCCATTTCTTACCATGGAAACTGGTCTTTTCATTTTTTCCTATAATTAAGTACATAGGCTTCCAATATATTATTATTTATCCAAAAATAAAGGCTATATGACTAGTTATCATTACTAAAATATTATGTCAATACCAATATGATATTAGATCACCATCATACCTTATTCTTCCCTCTATGTAAGAATGATAATAGGATTAAAATTGATTCTTCTTGGATGTGCATGACTAAAAATACCTTGCATTTTATTTGAATGCATCCTAAGGAAGAAAGGTTGATCCTCTCTCAACACCATCTCACATATTCAAGTGACAATTATTTGTTCATCATCTGGATTGAACCTTAAGGCCTAGTGGTTTCAAAATCTTAGATGTTATAAGCTTGTCTTATTTTCATGTATTGGAACACCTTCTAAATATCCTTTGCACTAGCCAATCCTACATGGTCAAATCAAATAGAATAACAATACCAAAAATCTGATATCTAAAAACTCTAAACTAAAGTATATCAACAAATAAAGCAAGTCCTATATCAACCTGCTTTGATACCAAAATTGATCCAAAAAAAAATTTAACCCCTTAGATAAATCAAAAAAAAATTGAAATTGGATACTAAAAGTTCTCAATTCCCTTAAGTACATAAAATTGGATGCAAAATTATAGGAATGAATGAAAGTGATTAGAAAACTTTATAAACTCATTTCTCAATTTAAACTCCTATTTTATGTCATTTTACGTCTTTACATACTTAGTTTAGTGTCTCATTAATTATTTCCCAAAACTAAATTATAAAATTGAAACACATACAAGCTGAAATTAAAGTTGACACATAACTTGGTATGGATTTTACCCTTTTGGGGGCTACATCTCTAGGTTCATATATCATGAACCAATCCATTAAAAGGATGCAAATATTAATTATTTTCAATCCATTAAAAGGATGCAAATATTAATTATTTTAAAAACTTACATCCAATGGATATGAGAACATAAAAATATTACTAAAATAGAACTATGAAGACTCTAAAACTGATCATCAATTCATCTTCTCAAAGTCTATATCACATGTTCATCTTCTCCATGCATTCAGGCATGGTTTCTCCATTAGAGTGTATGTAAACTCTAATAAAATGGGCATAATGATGTCAAGGAGTGTTCTTTACCTTCTATTAGACCTGTAACTCCTTCAATAACCCTATAATAACATATTCAATGAGCTCATGGCCAAAGGCCTTAAAAATAGGAGCATCCACATATACCATTCAAGCTCTGTGTAATATTCAAATACAACTTTACATAGTATATGTAATAGTGCATCTTTCTTGGTCTATTGGAAAGACCTATCCATCTGAAAGAGAGGGATTGTAGGTTCAAGGCACATCCCAAACCTTTTGGTTTCTCAATTAAAACATATGTAAACTCTCATATAATGGACATTATAAGGATGAAGAGTGTCTCTAATTTATAATAGACCTACAACTCCTTCAAATAACCCTATAAGGTGACTATGGTATTTTCCCTTGGCCAAAGGATTTACAAAATAGAGGTGTTGTCCTCATAGGCTTAGGTTTGTGTATCCCATTCCTATCTTAGGTCTACATCCTTAAAAATATACAACATTCACCATGGCCCAAAGGCCATACAAAACAGGTGCATTGTAACCATAGGCACAGGGCTGTGTCATCTCCAATGCAACTCACACATAGATATTACAAATCTAAATTACTTGGTATAATGGCATATAAATATTTTTTCAAGCATGAGGAGTGGGGTTAAAATCCTCTCAATCTCCTAATTTGGGCCCAAATAGACTTCAAATATAAATAGGCCCTCATATTACTTATTTCAAAGACATGGCCTAATAGTTAGGCAGTTTAATTTTGGAACCCAAGGTCAAGGGTTTGACCCTTAACCGATGCCTTCACATTTTCCAATGGCATAATAATCCCACATTTGGTATAGGAAAGTGTAACAAAGGCTTGAAATAGCCTTAGGACTGACATGTAGTTTGTGGCTTCAGCCACGTATCCTTCATTTTTATTGAGCCTTGTGTCAACCTTGAGCATTCCACATGGGACCTGGTATATGGAATGTTTTTCGGGGTTTATGTTAAGTGTTTAAAATTCATTATAATGTTGAGTTATCACCTCCAATTTAATTTGGAAATATATCCCAAAGCCTGCTTAGTGTTTGGATGAGTAAACTCAATCCTGAGCAATGTAGAGAATAATAGATTTAAACTTGAGTTGGCACTTGGGATAAGTCTTGAGATTGCCATAGATAATGAGTGACTTGGAAAATAAAAAGGATGTGGTGGCAGGATATGTGGTGGCCTGAGGACCCACCACATTGACTCTCCAATAATGTCATAATGAATCTCCTCATCCTATCACTTGTTAATTTGAGATACACCAACATAATCGACATAATGCGGCATAAAAAACTATAGTTTAATTGGAACATTAAAATTACTCTAATATACCATGCCCTTTATTATCAAACCACCTTATTATTTTTTTAACATGTTGACACAAAACTTTAGTAGATGATATATAGAGAATATGATGTCCAATTCACACGGTCCAATAGGTGTTGGAAAATTATTATAGTGATCTTTCATACTGAAGTAGTTTAGGGAGATTCATGATACATATTAAGGTTGAAAAATCCTCTGGATCAAGGATAAGGTACAATTAAATTCCAATAAATGTGTCTTTGGGGTTTCATCCAATAAACTCTTAGGATCCATAACATCCCAACATGATATCAAGGTTGACCTAAATAAATTCAAATCTATAATGGACATTCCTACCCCTACAAACTTAATACAACTTCATTGTCTATAGGGCAAGAATCAAGCAATACACCACTTTGTGACACAACTAGTAGATAAGACTCATTCATTCACCAAATTACTGAAGAAGGATATAAAATTTAAATGGTATATGACATGTCAATAGATATTTGACATACTTAATTATTACTTGTTAAACCCACTCATACTAATACCACAAACACCTTAAGGCCACTTCTCCTCTACCTCTCAGCAACAAATCATGCACTCGATGTACTCTTGTCACATCACAATGACCAACATAAAGAGCAAGTTACTTATTACATCAATTATACCCTTGTTTACTATGAATTAAATTATCTATCAATAAAAAAATTATTTTTCACTTGTATTTGCTACTCAAAAAGCTTTGTCATAATATAATTAACAATGAGATAAATTATTACAAAAGTTGATCTTTAAAATATTATTATGTCAAAACCGCATCTCTTAGAATGTATTTCAAAATTGGTCATGTTGATCATAGATTTCAACCTGAAGACTATGTTAAAATTTCAATAAATGGCCAGATAATCATAGATCAATTGGCAATAGCTCTATTATTAGTAATAATTCCTATCAACAATGATTTCTATGAAGACTTCAGAGCATATAATACCACTCCCAACATATGGACAATGTTCTTTAATAATTCTATATGTGCATCCAATGTTTGGGAAAGAATTATTTTCATCAACCCACTTGGGCACATAGTACCCCTTACTTATCGACTCAATTTTTCATGTATAAATAATATCATAGAATACAAGGCCATTATCCTCAGCTTTCAAGCAATTCAGATTCTCCAAATTAAATCAATCAAGGTTTACAGGGATTCACAATCAACTTTCAATTAGGTTATAGATGTCTACCAAACCAAATAATAATGCTTCATTCCCTATAAGAATATAGTTCAATGTATACAAGCTCAGTTTGAAAAATTATCTATTGAAAACATTCCTCGTAAAGATAATCATCATGCCAATGTAATGGCCAGTATAGCATCATTGATCCCCACTAACATCAATGATTACTAGGCCATATTCACTATAAAACTATTATAATTTCCATCATTTCCATCACCATCCCATTCCAAACTCATAACTCTAATTATTTTTGTCATAATGCACAGTATAGCAACAGTCAAATAATTTTCAGATATATATAATTTTCTACATGAATCTATTACACCAGACACTTTCATAAGGAATGATAAATGTAAACTATAAATAAATTCCCTCTAATATGTCATTATTAGTGGGGACTTATTCAAACAATATTTTGAGGGACACGTACTCCAATGCCTAAAATTCAAGGAGGCTAAGTTGGCCATTATCCAGGTGCATGATAGTGAATGTGGTGGCCATTTTAGCAATAAAGCATTGTCACATAAATTAATTAGACAAAGTTACTATTAGCTAACCATGGAACAAGAATTTTAAGAATATGCCAAGGTATGTGACAAATTTTAACACCATGGAAACCTACATCATGTCCTTTCATAACAATTATAACCCATTGTATCCCTAAGGTTGTTCATGTTATGGGGATATAATCTAATTGGTAAGATAAATCTATAATTTATAGGTCACAAATTCATTATTACAACTAAAAAATACTTTACAAAATGGGTGGATTTCATTCCACTACAATCCATAAATGGGGAAGATATATGTCATTTTCCATGACTAACATTATTTCTCATTTTGGTCCCCCAACAACCATCAATACAGATAATGGAACTTATTTTAAGAATAAAATAGTGAATAAATTATGTGTTAAATATAATTTAAGGCACACATTATCTACTCCATATTACCAACAAGGTAATGGTCAATTAGAAGATACAAACAAGACAATTAATAATATCCTTATCAAAAAAGTTACCAAATTTGGTGATGATTAGCATAATCAATTCCTTTATTCATTATGGGCCTATTGCACTAGTATTCTCACATTGACAAGAACTACTCCTTATTCACTAGTATATGGCATAGGAGTTATCCCATTAGAACTAAAAATCCTATCATTGTATGTATCCCTAAAAGGTAATATTATAAATGATCAATATAGAGACAGACATCTCCATAAATTATAATAGTTGGATCACACACGCATCTAAGCTACAGAAGATCTCAAAGCATATCAAAAATGAATCTAGCATGCCTACAATAGCCATGTTCATAGCAGAGAATTCAAATTCAATGAATTGGTTTTAAAATAAAATCTCAAATTTCAATGACAAAGAAGAGAAAAAAGGAAAATTCAAACCGAATTGGCTTCGCCCATACTTAGTCATAGAAAAGCTTAACCCCAAGGTATATTATCTAGCTTCGCTAGATGGTAAGGCAATCAAAAACACATTGAGCATCGTGCATATATATATATATATATATATATATATATATATATATATATATATAATGTCTCATGTTTCTTGTACATGTCTTATATCCAAAAAAATTTAAAAACAATATAATATGTTAAAACACAAAAACATTCAAATATTTGCTTAGAAAATTAAAATTATAGACTGTATGCAGTCATGTTTACACTTCTTATACTTTCCAGGTACTACATATGATATCTATCTTAATGTATTTTTGTTATCACACATGCATGCTTCACTTATTTTTTCAAATGTTTGCATATTCTTACAAGACCCAAGTCCACCACATAGATCTAAATGTGATACTATCTACCCAATGGGGGAATATACACAAATACATGGATTTTGCATTTGATACATTCACCCATTTAGAGCATCTTATACGTAGTTCACATTTCCAGGTTACTTCTTTCTAAACTCTACATCATATATTTAGCTTTATTATATCTTGATATTGATCATCCTACACTACTCAGATTCATTACCGACTATTACTCCTCTAAAATCAACTTATGTACATCTTTTCTCTTATAAATATTTGTACCACATGTTCATGCATACTTTCATTTCTAGCTTTCCTAGTTTAGACTTGATTATGTCTCTATGATTTTACATCTATTTGAAGGCATTTGAATATGCCATTGCTTTATGGTTCTACATCATTTCCTTTCATTTAATGTATGTTTTGGATACATGGCCATGTCCTTGTGTGTGCCTTCTTGATTATGTATGTATACATTTAAACATGTCTTTCCATGTGGCTCTATGATAACCTACTTATTGTTTATGTATGTGGACATTTGAATAGGTCCTTGTATGTCTTGATTTCTTAAATTTAGTGACATGTGTCTATGTCCCTGTTTATGTGGCCCCTTGGCCTATTTTGTGCACCTTATGTGTTTTGTATGTATATTTTAATGTATGCATCATGTCCATGACACTTGTCTTTAGCTTATTGCACACTCTAATTTTATATTCCATGAGGGACCTCATACATATCCCCTTCTTCCTTGGGTGACTTGATGGACATCATGCCCCATCACCCTAGGTATTTACTCAGTTTATTATTATAATTTGTTTTTCATATACATTTTTCTATCTATCTTGATAGCCTTTTAAATGCTAGATCTAACATAAATTGCACATTGCAAATTGATGCTCAGATTATATTACATTTTTATGTCATGTTACTATATTATATTGGTTTATTATGTAGATATCATATATGCTCAGGCTAACACATCTTGTGGAGATTTTACGTTTGAGGGTAGTTCTTACATAGGTTCAACAACTCCCCTAAAAAAGGGGGCATTCACATAGTTTTATCATAGAGATCAGGCTATTGGAATACACCTAAAGTATATTTTTTAGCACATAGGTACAAAATATAGAAATCAATTTTAGGAAAACATAGTATGAAATAGTAACACAAGGACCAATTTTAGTTGCATAAAAATCAATACAATTAGACATTATCAAATAAAGTAGGACACTAGCACCACCAATGTTATTGTCTAGATATGGCACTACTATCTAGTAGCCTCAATTTTATGAAATTATAAATTTGCTAGAAAAGTATAGTAGGTACAGTCTAGGTTTTCATAGGTTTAATTACATATTACCATTTTTTACTTAGTTTAGCACAAATTCATACCAATTTACTCAGATTGGGGGAATCATGTGTGACATTATCATTCCCATTTCATGTTTAGATACTTAGATACAAACTATTATAACTCAATCTAGATTCCATATGTTAAGATATCATATTTGGGTGCATATACATGGTACATTATGTCCTTATGCTCACTTATTCACTAGTTGATCAGATGGAATAACAAACTCCATGTCATTCTCTATGTTGTACACACTAAACACCATATTCCAATTTATACACCAAATTGATGCCTTACTCTATCTACAATAGTTGGTATTCCTGAGTGGCCCAAAGCCATCTTACATTCTTGAGTGGCTAAAATATATTTTACATTTTAGAGTTTTTGAGTGGCCCAGATCCATCTTATATAGGTTTTTTACATCACATGGTTTCAATTTCTTATGAATCTACTACACATGGGTAGGCAATTATGGATTCAATGTCTACTTGAGTTTTTGAGCCACCTACATGAGAGGGTTAGACACACCTAATATATTCATAGGTCATGATCCACCAAGTAGGGGTGGCCAATGAAGGATTCAAAATCAGATTGAGTTCTTGAGCCACCCAAACATTGGGATTGAGAAAGCCATGAGTTCAATCCAAGTTATTCACTAATTGATCACTATTTACATGCACACACATAATATATCACTAGGTTTATGCATTGATTCACATACCTAGTGAGGTATATTCATTCCTTTCCTCTCTCTTATATATTTACTTAGTTTTGTCTTTTCATTTTGATATCTCTTAACTAAGGACTGATATATGCATGTTTCATTTGCAGGACATGCAATGGTGTATGCTTCACACACTAAGACTCAAATGCATAGGATTCACCTCTTAGATAAGTTTGTGTACACTTATTTTTCCTTTATCCTAGTCATTTCACTTTGATGCATTTCTAGAATAAAGGGGGACCAAATGTAATCATCTAAAAATGACACTTGAGTGTTAAGAGTGTTACCTGAGACCACCCATCCCTAACTCAGCCCTAGACCTATCTTAAGGGTAATTTAGACACTTATCTAGCCTTCATGAGAGCCACACATTTCTTTAAACATCCCTAAAGTAGTCCCAAACCCTTAATTTAGTATCTTGACCCCTCATGCCTCAGGTTCTACCACCTATAAACTAGATCCATAGCTTGGATAGTAGTGTTAATGGCACTAGTGTCCTAGTTTGGGCATTATTGTCCTTTTCCTAACTTTTGTTACCAATAGATATATATTTTCAAATAAATAACCACATAGGGTTAGCCTATACCTCTTTTAACACTTTCACAAGCACTATAATAGTATATATACATGACTTTTAGCCCTTTATTCACTAGATGGAAATCAAATGAAATAACATATATTAGCTTGAAACAAGTTGTGCACAATTAAGGTTATCAATCCCTATTCTTCCCTAATTCTAAATATATCCATCTAAATCATTCTTAAGCTTAGATTACTCATATTTATAGTCTCAAGCACACTCAAAGCACTCAAATTGACATTCATACTAGCTTCACTTACACTTGCACATCACTTAGGTGGGGAGGAGTTCATCATGATTGATCCCTCCTCAGAATATTGGTATATAGGAAACTCTCATCATAACTTGGTGTTGAATATGTCTAGCGTACCCCACTAACATCACATTTTGCTACTTATGCCAATCAGATGCCCTAACAATATGGAGGTCTAGGGTTTACATGCAAAATAAATCAAAATAAGTCACCAATAGGAAACCAAAACTTGTGTGCATAATAACATGCTTGGTAGACTCTGACTTAGGTACACCTAGAATCTAAGAGAATTTATGTATAAAAGAAACTAGCACCAAAAAGAGGACACTAGAAGGATTTTGACACTTGGATCCTATCTGTGACACTCAAATTAGCTCATGTCCTAGTTTGTAGCCTCTAGATCTTATGTATTAGTCAATTTTTATCTAAGTACTTATTTACATCATTTAATGTTATTTTTATAAATTTCAAACTAGGTTAATTCTATTACAAATTAGTGGTTATATTTATTGCATATTTTATACCCTGATTTACTATACTCAACCCCTTTAACAACCTAGGGCTTAAACTCCATAACCCTAAAAATTTAAATCACACTTGCATTAATTAATCCAAATGGAATTTTATTGAAGGTGAAAGTACCTCTACATGTAGATAAACTAGTTTGTGTCTATCTTTAGGATTTACAAAAATTGATTATAACAAGAAAATCCATGTAATAAAGACATCATTGTAAATCTAGAGACATGTTCTAAAATTTTATTTATACTTGGTAAAGGGAAATTACCCTTGGTACTTTCACAATTTAAATCTCTAAAATCAACATAAAGATGAATATATCCATTATTTTTATGAATTGGGACAAGATTTGCTACCCAACCAAAATATATATCTAGATAAATAACACCACCTTCTAACATTTTATCTTACTCCTTATTGATGGTGTCTTCTAATAAGGGGTTAATTCTACAAGGCTTGTGTTTTACAAGTTTTATGCTAGGATTTATAGGAATATAATGTTGAATGATAGATGTGTCATAATCTCTAAGATATTTTTAAGACCAATCAAATATATCAATACATTGTTTGAAAAGTTTGGTAAATAAATTTTTTTCTCTATATATGCATTGAATACTAAAATATACATACTTAGGTTCTTATTCTATTCATAGGTTGATTGAAATGGTTTTTCCAATGATTCTTCTTGAAGTTTCTTCGGTTATAGAAACCATAGGCTAGTCATAAGAGGTAAGCATAGATTCAAGGAAAAAAAATACCAAAAAGAAGTTAATTATTACTTAATTATAAATAGTTAATATAATTAAGTATGTAATCATCGTGATAAAAATAATTTCCTTGAATAAAACTATTAATATGTTTGTCACAATAAAAAATAATATGATTCTTTTCAAGATTAAGTATATGAGGTCTAAAATCTCAATGAAATTACAATCAACAGTAAGATCTGCATCACTCAAAGTTGGGTTAGAATCATAAATAATAATTTATTTACACACACACTAAATTCTCTACATGTATGCACCAAATTGAAAGCTTCAAAATTTTACATAAGAGACAAAAGTTTCCATGTATACTTATGAAAAAGTGATTGACTTATTTTATAATTTTTTAAAACATGCCTAATACAAAGTTTATAATCTCCAAAAACTTCAAAGTGTTTAATATTCAATTCAATAGCTTTCTCAAGATTGAAACACAAGGCTTCAAATTTAGTTGTATTATTTGTGTTTTTAAAGGATAACTAATAAGCATACCTTAAAAAATTCCAATTGGATAAATGAGAACAACACCTACCCCACCATCATATTGATAACATGTTCTATTGAAGTACATAAGAGATTGTTTTTTCATGTTGTTGATCTAGTTCATCTAAAGTAAGAGTACCATAGGTTATAAATCCAACTTCAAAAAAAGAAACATTTATTTATAGAGAATTGATAGGTGTGTCATTTTAGTCTTCTGTATGCATAAAATCAATCTCATTTCTAATAGAAACCCAAGTTTTATATTTTATAAAAAATACTAGTGACTTTAGACTAGTCCTTTACTAATAACATAGTATAGTTAGCTGAAATATCAAGAACTTGAAAAATACTAATACATCTAATCCTTTAATCTTGGGCTATTTTAATGATAATATCACAAAACTTACCATAACTCTTAGCTTGACAAGAATCAAAACTAGTAAGCTTCTAACTATCTATTTCTTATGGGATGCCTATTTGATTGGTAATGAACTTAGGCATTATATTATTTGAATCTCACGTATGAAGAATACAATTGTGTGTAGTTTTGTCAATAATTTACACAGACACATAATGATGAAATATAGTTAGAAGGTGGGTCATTGTATTAAGAAAAAATATGTACGTGATCTTCTTCAAGTGTTTATTCTTATAAATTAATAACATTATTCAGATCAACATTTTTGATATCTAAATTGATGTTATCTAGCTAGCCAAGAAAACTAGATGCCTGTAATAAAGAAACACTAGCCTTTATATTGGATAAATCATTTACAATGTTATAAGGTCTAGTATTAGTGTTAGTTTGTAAATAAGTTTTGGGCCTATAAGATAATTGATATTACATAGTATTATACATAGTAGGTAGAGGATTTATTCCTTATCAATTATTTATATCATTATCTAAAATAGTATTATTTTTTAATACAGCTTTACATTTATCCTAAGCTAAAAGTTTTGAGGAAGATGGGTGATTATCTACATATTTTGTTGTCTTGGTGTTATCATTGGATGAAGTATTGTAATCCATTTTCCTAGCTTAGATATCATAAACATTAGAAAACTTGACTTCACCTAAAGGTTCATCAGAACTAAAACATGTTAATAGTATTAGTTAATACAATTTAAATATTACATTTTCCTTTGATTAATTTTCTAAATTTTTGAACAATAAAAGTATATGAAACATGGTCAATTTTTTTAAAAAAATACCTTCATATTTAATTTTAGATGTATTCAAAAAAATAGTAATTGGTAAGTTTAATCATTTAGATGTCATTCACAATGATAAACACATTACTAAGATTGTGAATGGCCTTAAATGTCAACATTATTAGTGCTCAAACTTAAAAAAGTTATATATTTAAAACTAATCATTTTAAGTTTATTTTCATATTTAGTATAAAAATTAACAGTAGCATCATATTCCATAATATATTTATTTTCTAAGGCCATCTTATATTAAATAGGTAATGCATTACAACAATACAATATATGTAATTCTTAGGAGGCCTCACATCTGACAGAATATTTTGCCTAAAGTTGGTGAGTTTGGTTTTAAAATGGTAAATTTTCTCACCAGGATCTATGAAAATGTTAGAAAGCTCATTAACCAACTCTATATATTCTTTTACTTTTCTGGAACACAATTTAGAATAATCTTCAATGTCTTTTCACTTTTTAGTGACCTTAGCATGTAGACTAACAAAGGCTTGATAGGATTTACCTTATAATTGGAAAAAATAACTAGAGTTATTTTTTCTTTAGTAATTCTAATAACAACACAAATTAATTTAAAATAGTCAATGTGATCTTCCCATGATTCTCTTGAATCTCCTAAAAACTTAGGTATGTCTACTCCATTCAAGAAAGGGAGTATAGCAAGACATTTTCCAATATTTATTGGATTGCCTCGCATATAAGGATTGACATGTTGCAAATCCTCAATATCAAAATTATTTTCCTTATCAAATAATTTATCCTATTCTTTATCTTGTTACAAACCATGAATAACATACCTAACTTGATTTTGCCTTGTTTTGGCATCTAATAAGATATAACTAATAATATTTTGGAGATTTATCAAAGATGAACCTAATTATTAGTCAAGGGTTAGAAATTAAAATTTTTTCTCCTTCCTATCTAGGGCATAAGTTACATTGGACTATATAATTTTGTAATGGAAGCTTAATCTAAGAATTTTTTTCTATTTTAAAATATTCATCATCTTCTAAATTAATAAATCTAAGAATATGTTGGATATTTTTCAGGGTGGTTATACTAGATGAAACAACCAAATCTAAAGTTAAACCAACTTCTTATTCTACCAAATATATATCAGGTTGAATCACAGGAGGAGGGCCACCGATGGTCATGGAGAAAAAATAAAATGGTTGAGGTAATTACTACTTGAAAGATTGATTGAATGTTCCCTAACAGATTTTTCAAATTTGTTAATGATTAAAAAAATTATGTTAATTAATCCACCTATTCACCTATCATGAAGGTCAAAGTGGAATCATACTAGTGTAATATTATGGACCTTTTGACTAAATATTTAGATCTAAGGCATGAAAATGGATATTTTAATAGTCAAGCATCCAAAAAAATTAATTTTTAAAGACTTGACCAATTCTTTGGATGGAAATATTTCTTTTAAGTAGATATATTTTTTGAAAAATTTATTGACATATAAATAAATAATATCTCTTATAACCAATGTCAACTAAAAATTTATGTGTAAAAAAAATGTCGCGACCTTTAATCAATGTATACTCAGATCTCATATGTAAAATAAGCATCATAAAATATTTAAATAAAATTATCTTCAATATGTATCATTGAATATTTTTCATGAATATATACTATCAAAGTTCATAAATATATAATCAATCCTATTCAATAGATAAAACCCATGGAAGAGGTTAATCCTTGGAGGATCGAACACTCTAGTTATATTATAAATTTCAATACATCTCCTTATCTTATCAAATAATTCTCCTTTATATATCACTACGATAAAACTAAATTAAAATAAAATAGGGAAAAAAAGGAAAGAAACATACTAAAGAAAGAGGTTAACAAACTACTCAAATAAACAGAAAAGAAATAAATAAATCTAATAATAACTATAGGGGAAAAAATTACATACTACAACAAAGATATAAGATAAGGGCCAAAATAGAAAAGTAAATGAATACTACTAAAACTAAGAAAGAGAGTACAAAAAATTTAATAAGTTTTAGTATAAACAAAAATAAAAGAAATAAAACTTGAGTCATGAAATAAATAAATATTTTATTTGGAAATCATAATGTATTTCACAACTAATTACAAGATTAATTCTGAAATAAAAATTTTGTAGATAAATAATAACTCAACCAATTTAGCATACAGTGTATGAAGTACTCTTTATTTTTGGATGAAATATAATCCATGCATATGACTATAATATTATGCAAGTATTAAAAAAAATTAAATTCTTGGTCATTTTAAGATAATCAAATTATAAATGAATACTAAATTTGGATACACATGATTGCACAAGTCAGAAACTTCATCATTAAAGAATGTGTTTTTTGGTCTTCCTACAAGGAATACTCAATCTTAGAGACTTTAGATATAAGAGAAAATTCAATACACAATTTTAAAGTAGAGATTTTGTACCTTTATTACTCCCTCCTCAAAATAATCTCCTTAAAGTCGTTTTAAAGCCTTCACTTTAAAATTTAGTTACTCTTTAAGTTACAACTAACTTAAAATAAAACTAGTTGCACTTTATTAAAATTTAATTACTTTATAACTTTTGGATTTATAATAATAAGTTCATAAAGTGAACTTATAAAATGACTCACAAAATAATTTTAAATGGACCAATAACACAAAATATATCATGGGTGGGGGGGCCTTTAGATGAAATTTAATTAGTCACTAACACATTTCATGCCATTGAACTAACACAAAGATTAATTCTAAGTAATTAAATAACGTGTTTTTCTTATTTTTGACATTTACTACTAAATTAAAAAAATCACTTCATTAAAAATCATTTTATCCTTCAACTATTCATTTTTTCCATGTTTACAAAGATAACTCAACAAATCAATAAACAAACAAGAATCAACATCATTACAAATTTCTAAAATGATTAAACATTTGTATTACACTATGCATCTAATCATATTATGAAAATTTCACAATTTTAGCAATAAAATAGTCAAATATTATATACTGAGGTATCTACATATGGAAATAAACTAAAATATAGTTTAAAACGTCATTTTAATATTAATAAGTCTACAAATATCTTAACTAAAATTGAAAAATATCAACAAAGCCATAGTCTCACTGAAATTATATGCAAACAACTAAAAATCCAAAATTACACAAGCTTATTTTCTTTTTCTTCATTATAAGAGATCAAATCAATGAATGGAATGTGTTACTTATTATGATACTTAGTGTACTCCATGGGTGTATAAGGCATCTCAATTGGTGTCACACCACCCAATTCATCATCTACCTAAAACTTTATCTTTTTTTATAACATGAGTTACCATAAGTGGAGGTGAAGGGCTATTAGCAAATTTACAATTATAAGAAGCAATATTAATTGACTCAATAGTAGGTTTAGGAACTTCTATACAAATTTAAACATTATTTTGCTATGGTGAACCGATGGGTATAGTGTTTTCATTTAATATAAGTTACATTGTAATAGTGAGTTTACCAATTAACTCTTAAAGGGGATCAACGGGTGTGAAAACCAAAAGACACAAAAGTATTATTTGGTATATTATTAAATATATTCAAAAAGGCAATATCAATCAACAATCAAAGTGCATGGAAACATGATTATAATGGCTGAAATTATACATAAACACACTAGTAACCTTTGAACTGTAAAGGATCTACCTTAGTAAATGTTAGTACAGGTCGCACATTTCTTTTCTTTTGATTATTTTCACTCCAAACACTATTTTTATAAGAACATTGAGATCTTAGACTCTATCTTAACATATTACCTTTTTTGAAAATAATGCAACATGATCATTATTCAAAACATCCTTTGTTATTAATATTAAAATAATGATTAAACAATATGTGATACTGACAAATATATTATAAATATAACTACATTTTTTTAAGTATTTAAATAAAAAAATGCTCCTAAAATTGTTTTGTTAAATGAAATCAACAAGATTCTCAAAATTGCATCAAAAATTAAATGAGAGAGATTTTTCATATTGAGTTTCCATATGAACTATACTAGTTATCCATATACCACTATATAGTTTTCAATAATATGTTATATTAAGTTAATCAAAACATTTTGCACAATCAAAACTGAAAACATAATCTATGCTCAAGTAATCAACTAATAAGCCATTACCAATGTGAAATAAAACTATATGTAATAATTTTTTAGCCATACCAAATCATCAATCTGAATATATAAAATAAAGAAGCATATTCTACATATATCACTAAGTATAAACAAAACAAATTCATTTCTCATATTTTCTCTATTCATGTTCATGATAGTGAATCATGAACAAATTTTAGAAAATAACACAAGAGCAAGATGAACTGTAAGCTATTTAAATCCTTTTAAAATGAATCATATATCTAAAAATAATAGCCATTGTTTTGCTTTCAAAATAATATCGACTATTTGCTTCTTAAAATAATACCCACTAATCTACTTTCAAAATAATAACCACTATTCTAAAATAAAAATAAAAATCGTTATTCATATTTTCTCAAAGTGACTGAAAACATTTTTATTTTAGTTATAAAAACCACAGACTACATATGATTTACATTATGTTTCAAGTTGTATTAAAATCCAATAAAAATCATATCTAATAAATAAAATATTTTCATGAGTAGTAGATGATCTTGGGGTGAAACTGTGTGCATAGTTTTTATCCAATGAATTTCGAATCACCATCTGTGATTCATCATCAATTTTAAAAGAATGAAACTATAGCCCAACTTCCTTTTAAATATGCCCATTATGTTTAGAGTTGTTGAATGGAAATAAGTGATATAAATTTGTTCAAACGTTTTAAGAATAAAAATGGTCAAAAGTGTAATAAAAGACAAAACCAATAAAATAAATCCTTATGGTATGCGTAGGGGCGAAGAAAATTTTTTCAAATAAGGTGGATATGGAAATAAAGGAAAAATAACATGATGAATAAAATATTAAATTTAAATATGGATTAGGTCTATTACTCTTGTGTAATATTTCACATTAAATTTATTAATGATTCAAAATTTTAATATTTAGTTCAAATTTTAACTTTTAGATATTATAAAAAGGAACCTACAATTTCAAACCAAAGACTTAGTAAACACAAGGATGACCATATTATGTTAAAAAGACTCTTTGCATGGTTTGTGGAAAATAATTCCTTAGACCTAAAGAGCTTCTAAACACATTGTCTTCATTGTCTTCATTTTTAAATGTGCATTAATGGTAAGACAACAATGCAACATCAAAAAACTATAAAAATGACAATTTAGACATTTTTAAATACCATATAAGAAATATTTTGTTGTAAGATAAAGTCATCTTATGACAAGAAAATATTTACAACCAAGCCTTATTTTAGTAAAACTCAAAATCCTTATTCAATGTAAAATTATTTCATTTACTTTGAAAATTTGAAAGGAGTTTATCAATTTAGCATTAAAGTAGTGAATAGATTGTAGTTAAGTGACTTTGTTAACCAAAATATTTGCTAAAACATTAACAAACTTAGAACAGTGAACATGAGGGGTTTCACTATAAGCATAATCAAAATTAGAATGAAGATGTACATCAGGGTTTTGAGACCAAATAATCAAACAAAATGACCTCTTTTCAAATCATTTTCTTCTTATTAAAACAAAATATTCAATACTCTATTCTCTTTAATCATATTAATAAACAAATTCCATTTGACAGAATGACAACACAATCTCTTTCAGACAAAAATCTGTTATCTTAAAATAACTACAAAAATTATTTATGGCTTATCATAGATATCATTATGGTAGATTGGTTACATGCATTTAAATGTCTTCATAAATGTTATGAGAGCATATGGTTTTCAAACTTTGGTAGATTACAAAAATGTTACAAATTCAAATAATAAGTAATTTGCAATAAAATACAACAAAGCCATATCTTTTAGAATCACAAGCTATTTTAGACTAAATGCATGCAACTCTAGTGATAAAATAAAATAGCTTATTAACCTCTTATTATCATTTCTCTATCACTATCCTAAAAAATAAACTTGTACACTACTATACCAACCAAAACCTAGTAGCATAAATGAAGCATACAATCTTGGAGACAAATATATATCAATCAAATATTCTAAACTTGAATTATGTCAACAATTCCTTTCAAAATATTATACAAGATTTTCATAACAAACTCCATGCCTAGATGATGATGAAATCACCCCAAAATTCTTCAAATTGAGCTGAAAACATTCCCAAGCTTCCCTAAAAAGGTTTAATTTCCATGGAGAGCTTTCCAAAATGGTTTCAAATGAAAAAATACAAGGATAAAAATGAGTTATCTAAACCATTGCACTAAATTCTCATTAAAATTGAACATGTATAGACTAAGTCATTAATGGAAAAAATGCAACAAGTTATAAATACATTTACCGCCTTGGCTTTGTTAATCTCAAAATCCATTTTACATTTAAAACCAAATAGATTGAAACATGATATGATATCAATGCCAAAATGGCTCATGGCTAATAAACCAAAGACCTTCAAATAAAATGTGCAATCCTATGCCAATATAATTTAATGACTACTGAACAAAGATTAATCAATGCAAATGTTTAATCATATATATTATCAATGTCAAGTGGGATCCATTATATTTCAAACCACATAGCTTGTATGTAACTTATGCTCCCTTCAAAATATGAAAGACAAAGGCTATGGTCCACTTACCTTCATGAATTAAGACTTAATTTAAAGACTTTTTGTTAATTCAAATACTATAAGATCTCAAACATCATTTTTGATCAACATTTTTCTCCTCAAAACTTTTATTTAAGTGATGTGACTTGGGTAAGACATTTATTTGAGATCTATTCAAATAAAAAAATTCCAATCTACCTTTAATGCTACAAAGATGATTTCAACTATATGAACTCAAATCCCAGATACGTTATAGTTTAGTCCAAGAGAATAAAATCATGATACTTTCATTCCTTGATGTGTCTCCTACATCAAAATTTGTTTCATTACTTTTCTCGTGATTTTTTACAAATCAGACTTTGATTTCTATAACTCAAAAAACCACATATTGAATTGATCAAACCAATGTACTATCTCCTTTTATATTCAATTTTACATTTCAAAATAAAGTAGTTTAATAATAGAACATAAAGCATGTTTCATTAATATATTTACTATCAAATCAATTAAATGTGAGAATAATGATAAGAAATCAAGGTATAAGATCAAAATGAGCTAAGTAAATACATAAGTTGGCCCCTATCATATGGTGAATATGATAAGAAGCCTAGTTGTACATTAGGAATTTTTTTTTAAATTTGAGTTTTTGACTGGGGTACAATTTTTTTTTATAACGCAACCTATCCCCAGTAGCTTGAACCATTTATATATCTCCCATATAGGAGAAAGATACATTTACACACTACCCATCTATGGGAATGGTGCCTATATGAATTTGAATTAAACACATATGTCAAGTTACCTGATACATTCATGTTTTTTAAAATGATATATTACATTACTTTGACTAAGACACATGAGTTAAGTTACCTATCTTATCCACATGACTTAGAATTGTACAAACTTAGTTCAACTCCCCTTATATATACATACATGTGTGTGTGTGTGTGTGTGTGTGTGTGTGTGTGTGTGTGTGTGTGTGTGTGTGTGTGTGTGTGTGTGTGTGTGTGTGTGTGTGTGTGTGTGTGTGTGTGTGTGTGTGTGTGTGTGTGTGTGTGTTTGTGTGTGTGTGTGTGTGTGCTTTCATGATGACATCTTATTATGATTATACATCAAATTATTTTTTTTATTTTACACAAGGTTGGTATAATCCCTTTCTTTTGAGATATGTTATTCACAAAATCATCCCACACCTTAAAAGGGTGGAATATGATCTATTTATTATATCTTTAGTCACATGATGATCCACAAAAATCCTAGATTGTTATAAGACATACTTCTCCCTGCTCCTGAATTTGGATGCAATGATAGTGTGTTTTACAACATGTTCCACTCGGTATCCTCAATGTGACACATACTTAAAGATGACATAGATTCTATGACATGGATCTCATAGATATATTACCATAGTTATACATATATAGGTCATTTTTTCCTATAGTTTATTCTTTAATTTTCAATCATTCCAATTTGATTACAAATTTGTATAGTCACAAATTTACTTGCATACATTTTCCATGTGTTTGTAGGAACACAAGTTATCACATAGAGAACATATATGAAAATTTCAAGATTTTATTAGAACCACCATTATGGAGATTATGCAATCTCTCTTTCATTTCTATTTTCATCTCACTATTATATAGACACTAAATTCAATAACCCTTAATATGTAGTGAGGTGACCGCAACAACACTAATATCCACACTTGTTTATTTTAATTTCATACATATGAAAACACACATCAAATTGGGGTATTAGTTGGTGTAGGAGAATTTACCCAGAGATCAATCCTCAAAATCAAAAAAATGCACCTTATACTCTCTTTTCACTGATAGGTTACTACAGTCACAAGGTTCATAGTGTCTATCATAGTTACGAGGAATATTTATGTTATTTATAGGTAAATTTAAGTCTTAAGTGCATGAGTTCATAAGTGTTAAAAAATAAAAGTGTTGAATGCAGATGTGATTATAATTAAATCATATTCAAATGATTAATACACATATATTGAATTCAAGTTGTAATGAGTTGAAAAGGGGCCATGAGAATAGATGATACAAAATGCTACCACATGACAACATCTCATAATAGTTTGGCCAATTCATCAAGTGGGACATAGTCAAAAGGGAAAAATGCATTGTGTTATAGGGTTAGGAATATAAAATATCACATCCATGTAGAGGTTAAAATATCATAAGGATCACAAAGTGAAAAAGTGTGGGATTATGTCACATGTCACAATCCCACAAGGCATTAAATCACAGGGAAAAAAGCTAAGGAAAAATGATCATATTTCTCATTGTGTTGGATGGAACCATATATCACCATCCCATAGGGTCATAATATCACTTCACAAGGTGGGACCACTATATATCTATTAAAGGTAGAAATGGTCTATTTTCGGATGTGTTATACTCTAGGGTGGAGCATATAGTTCCACACATCTACACAAAGTGCTTTGGGGCCATAATGAGTTTGAGGATTATGTTAGTGCATTATAGTGATGTTTTGATTTAATGCCACATGTTATATAAAACCCATTGGTGTGATAAGTCATTAGCATATAAGGTGATAAAATAAGAGTGTACATATAAAGACTTGACCAAATTATTTATTAGCACACATTGAACATACGAAAGGACTCCATATGCCAAACATATTAAAGGTTGTCATTGACATTTAATGGTAGACACAACCCATATTATTTATTAGATCTAAGGATCACAAGTGAACCTAGGTGACCATGTCATCAATAAAATTTAAGTGGCACCAATTACTAGAGTGAGTGGATGACCACATTCACATTCATTTCAAGGGAAACATTTCGAATGGATCAAGAACATTATTCTTGACCTATATATTTTTTAATTTTGGTCTTATTATATATTTATTCAAATGAAATTATCATATTTAGGACAATCCTATCAAGAGGCTTAGAATAGAAATTAAAAAAAGCCTTAGACAAAAGGCTAAGTACAAAGAGAAGACTCTTATGAGTCTCATTGTAAGTTTTAGAGTCTACAACAAAGTTTAAGGAAGATTGAGAGGCTAAAATATAAGGAAGAGATTCACAATGTAATGTAATTTGGCCTAAGAGGCTTAAAATCAGTAAAAATGTGTTTTTCCATTGTGTAACTTGAAGGTTGTGTGGCTAATCTATTCACTTGGACATCACCATTGTGTCATTATGTAGACACCTAATATTTATACACGACTAGTTATTTAATATGGTATTAGTATATTTATGTGTTTGTGGATCATTGGCTCAAATTAGTTTCTTATTGGTGTGGTTTCATTATTATTACATCTTGCATTGGAAATTGTGTTATAACTCTTTATTCTTCTCCATTTTTCCATGGCTCTCATTTGTTCTTATTTTCTCTCTCTTCCTTTTATTTCTCTCTCATCTTTGGTTTTTTTAATTTCCCAAATTATTTCTTTTGTTTCATAGGTCCTACTAGGCATATGGTACTACACTCCTAGTATTTTTATTTTGCAGTCCCTTTGACCCTATCTTGTTCTTTCTTCGGTATTTTTGTCCCATTTTTCTATCTTTATTTTCCCATTATTTGTCATATTGTGAACCAACAAGACCTTAATTTGAATTTAAGAAGTTTAAAAGTACATGAGTGTATTTTAGAATAGGGACAAGGATTTAGATTAAATTTATATTTATTGACATTGAAAAATTAAATAAATCCATTCATTAAAGTAGCACCCTTGTACCAAAATCTATAAATCAAGAATTAGAGAAAGAGCATATAACATCTACTAGTTGTTTGCATCTTTTTGATAAGGAAATGGGGTTGGATATTCATATTGCACTATATTTCCTATTGAGTTATATCTATACTTGTGTGTTAACTTCAAGACATGTTCCCCAAAATGGATATGATTGAGATAGGTTTCTAAATGTGCCTACCCTATTTTTTTTTAGTTTTGGAAGGTGTTAAGGTAAATTAGGATTTCAATAAAAGAGAAGGATTTTTGAGTGATGCGTAATGAAATTTGAGAAATTAAGCAAGGTTTTTCGATCCCATGAGGAGAGGATCAAAAATTTTAAACATGTTTCAAAATAGAAAATAATAACTAGGAGTTTAGCTTAGTCCTAAGGTACACACCTAGCATTAATCAAGGGCATATCACTCCACTCCTAGTCAAATTTTTAAATTTGTCAAATTTTAGCATAGTTTATGGGTTTTATCCACCTTAGATCCTACATCTGATTCCACCTAATTATAGCCTTAGAAAATCTATATATTTGTGAAAAATCATTAAATTCTTCTCATAACCATAACTTTGTACATTAAAATTATTCTAAAATATTTCTTTATTGCAAGTATGTCTATTTTTACTATTTACCTAGGTAAAACTATTAAGATCTTAATGGCACACATTGTTTTCTAGTTTAGTGTAGTGCATTATTAACATAAAACCACTTTACCATATCATAAAAGCGATATATTAAAGATATTATTTAGCATTGCTTTTTGTAGTGCACATCTTTTTAGCATCCATTGAAATTTGTACTCAAAAATGTATATATGATTGAGCATAGGTTAAGAACCATGCAATCTCACATGGTCAATATACACAAATTTAATCAATTCAAGGGTATCATTTTTTATTTATATATTTAAATAGATTATTATTATTGAAACTCAGCCATACATGTGTAGATTTTTTGTTTTTTTAAGGATTCACGTGTACATTGGAGTTTGCTTCATGAGCTTCATGAGCATAAAATTTTGTATCCATACCACATATTCCTTTACTTTGATATGTATGTGTAGACATACATCAAAGTGGGGAAAAATATAGACACATAAAATGGTACCTAGGCATTTATTAATCGTTAAATTGCATTTTTTAAGATGTTTGTGTACTTATTAATTCTTAGTTAAATTGGACATTATTAGTACATGTATTGAATTTTAGTGGTACCTTCACCTTCACCTAACACCCTATAGGTTTTATCACATTCTAAAATTATTTTATGTAAGATGATATCATGCTACATACTTTTTTGGAAGGTGTAACTATGCTTCAAACATGTATGTGGCATAGATATGTGGTTATGGCAGGGAACATTTAAGCCCTTATATCCTTCATCCCCTATGACCCTTATCCCAACTTTGTCATTTTTTCAACCATTGGATATCAATTTATGTGCCAATAGGGTCTTAATTTTAATTTAGGTTGTTTATAAATACATATTCACCCTAGTTAATTTATGGATATGGAATCAATCTAATGCACTTAAGAAGAATCAATTGAAATCTAAATAATTCATTTCATTATTCAAAATAATCTAAAAAGATTCTGCAATAATTTTTAGGAATAAAGTGTTCATTATACCAATAAAGTTTATGTTAATGACACATTTCATTGTGCAAGTTTACTTGGCTAATGAATTACTATAATTATTGGAGTGTTGTTTTCAATCTTATACATCATTGAGGAGCCTAATAAATATAAAGATAGCTCAATTATTCCATAGTATAATGTGAGCTCTAAAACATATGTTTGTTTCCTTATATTTTTCATATGTTGATGCCTAATTAGGGAAAGAATAAATCCATTTTCCCAATGATCTAAAAAAAGGCACAAAAAAATAAGTGAGGCCTTTTTAAACTTATATCTAATGAACATAGTCATAAAAATAGGTTTCACTTGCCTATCATATTCTATAAAAGGAACTTGATAATTTTATAGATACTTAAATTTGGTATTATACAATTTATAAATATTAACTTTGGCACACTTTGACATACTTGGACATTGCTTACACATTTGAATCTTGTGCACACTTTCCCTCTATTTGGATACCCACTTTTTTTCTTAACCAACTCTATTTTCCAAATACACATATTCAAGATCAACCTAGTCTATACAAGAACATTCCAAAATTCTAATTAGACCTTATCCATATCTCATATCACTAATTTTTAATCCTAAATCAATATTGGTAATGACTGGTTAGTTATGGTTACTACAGGGTGTTTGCCTTTGCTAGCAGTGCCTAGGAAAAATCAATGGCTATTTTTAAAATTTAAGTTTCGTGGATCAATCATAATGGGAAATAAAAAAGAGTTAGATGAAAATAGAAATCAATCAGAAGTTTATACTCACCTAACAACATCTTATAATTTCCTAACAAAATTGAAAAATCCACTAGCAATATTTTGAGACATTATCACAAAGGCATAAACAAGTGACAATCTCTCAAAGGAGCATCCCTAGAGCTAAGCCAAAATACACATGAAATTGAAAGTTACATATTACTAAGTTTTGAATCTAAATATTAAATTGAATTATATATTGATCATGATGTTTCACACACACACACACACACATACACACACACACACACACACACACACACACACACACACACACACACACACACACACACACACACACACACACACACACACACACACACACACACACACACACACACACACACACACACACACACACACACACACACACACACACACACACACACACACACACACACACACACACAGAGGTTGGATAACTATGTGGGTTTTGATCCCTCTTCAAAGTACTGGAGTGTAGGTAATGTTTAGACACTCAATGAGGAGTAGTTGGGGTTGTCTAAACTAGATACTAAACCCTTTTTCAAGGGTCATAATGTGGTCAAAAGTATGAATAGTGTTTGAATGAAAGGATAATTTAAATAGAGATCAACACATTGGACCTCAGGTGAATGCACACATAGGAAATATATACAAGTGTTGATGCAAGGTTATAGGGATTTATAGACCTGTATAACACATAGGGACATTTATGGAAAAGCTTGAATAATGCTAACTACTGGTAGGGTCACAATATACTAGTAGTATCTAGGCAGGAATTGAGCCATTATTTTTTTATTTGAGTAGTGATAGAGCATACAAAAATCATTTTAGAATCAATGATGACCATTGTGAGTGATAGAATATATAAATAATTTATGTATATCTCCCCTCTTTTTCTTTATTAATTAGAATTATATAAGTGCAATATCAATGTATTCTATTTCTAAATTCATATTTGTTGGATATTACTATAGTTTACACAATATGAATTAGCCTTAGTTTAATTTATTTAGATCACATTAATCTAAAATAAGGAAAACATTCTAGTGAACCCTGATCATTTAGTTGAGCATGAAAAGTCCTAGATTTCTCTTATTTTAGGGTTTCATACCTTTTGACAGTTCCAAGTTTATCCTTTATTAGGGTTTGTCATTCATATATGATTTTGTATTTCCCCTTATTCACATGATTACATAGATGCTAATAGTTTATACATTGGATGATTGTCATGGTTGCATGTTTCTTTCCTAAAATATACAATATGCTTACAACTTATGCAATAAAATGTATTCAATTCATCTATAATAAAATTCAAGATGATATTATAAATGATGAAATCATAGCTCTCCTTAGTAACACATTTTTTTCAATGTTAAATCTCAAATGCTTGTAGTTATTACTCAAATGGAAAGGACATGTATGATTCCTTTCATTCCTCCTTCCTCAACACCTCATGGTAGTGATAGTAAACATCCCTCCCTTATTATTCACCTTGGGCTTATATTGGATATGGAGATTCATGCCATGATAACATGAAGAGGTAAGGTACATAATCATGTAGGGAAAAATGGAGGTAATAAAAAATATCCCTCCTAATCTTCCTCCCTCAACTAAGGTATCAACCAATGAAAATAAATAATATGATGTCACAAATCAACCTTAAGAATAATCCATAAATATATATATATATATATATATTAGAGTTTCTTAATAGATACACTATCTATAAGGACATTCATTAGACAACACTATGTGATGCAACCTTACCAAACAATGTAGAACCAACTTATTTCATGTCCATTGTTAATACATTAAAGGATAGTGATTAAAAAAAATCTTTTGAGAAATAATATGTACCTATTCAAAATACTATAGATCAAATCTCCCACTTTTTATTCAATCATGGATCTTAAATAAGGTGTTTAAGTATGTACTTATAAATAAATATTAGGGTTAAACATTTATAACACCATGTTTTTTAAAACACTTAGTATCAACATTAATTAAATTCATAAATCAGATAAGAACATAGAGGTTTTGATAATTTACTTCACCAATTATGTTGGATGTAACAGTGGGGCCTAAAACATTGATAACTATATTTCAAGTGATGTCCAACCATTTGCATTATAACCAAATACTTGGTAGACCTTATATTCATGTTATGGAATAAGTCTCATCCACCCTACATCTGTGCTTAAAATTTGTGCATGAAGGATGTTTACATACATGTATAGCAGATAATAAACTTTTCAAGTATTATAAAGTAATTAAACCAAATAAAATCTTTTTACTACAATTTAATGTCCCTCACTCCATATTACCCCCATTACAAGTCATACTAATAGAATAAATACATACATGTGAGGTAGGATATACATGTAAAACTAAGAAGTGGTAAAATAACCTCCACATATAAATGAAACACAAAGGAGAAGATACTAAATATTCTTTATTGGTTGATATTGAAGATCCAGATTAAATGATTATTGAGGATAATAGTGATGATGACAAAAATGAAGTCCCTAAAACCATAGGTGATTGTGTCTCATCTAAACTTTACACCTATATCACTAGGGGAGTATCAATATGATTTGAACATATCAAGCATTGATAAATTATGAGTTATCTTGTATGCAAAATCTAACCTAGATAAAGGGAAGGCACCCCTTCCAAGGAATCATGAGGATACAAATGGTGTAAATGCATCTCTAGATAAAAATATACAAATTAAGTAGTGAAAATTGAATGTTAAATGATACATCACCAAATAGATCATGATCTACATTATAAGGAAAGCATGGGTAAAAATTTGAATGTTAAAATATCCATTCACAACACTAATCTCTCATAATAAGTTATCCATTGAGGCAACACTTTGTAAAATCTAGTATGAATCAATCATAAAAAGCTTTACACATTGTAAAACTCATAAATGATGAATATATCAAAGCTATTTAAATTTCATTAACAATATATAGTTCATGGAATCAAGACCTTCCACATATCACAATATAACATTACAAGTAACTGGTTTACAAAATAAACAAAGTATTATATTATAAATTTACTTGACAATAATCTAATCATTTTATACTCTATTAGACATAGAACTATAGTTCGTTCATCACATCAAAGAGGGAAATTATATTGTAATTTTCATAGAAAAATGGGACATGAAAAAAAAAATATGAGGAGTTATAACACATGAATAAAAAACATAAGGGTCAATGCATCATTACATTAAAATAATTTTAGAATAAGGCCAAAATAGAGGGAACTACAATTTTACATACTACTAATAGGCTCATTCTTCCTACTCAATTAAGATAATTTACATGATCATCAAAATATCCTCGTAATGTGTTATAAAGGTTACTCAAGTGTAATATCATATCTCTCCCTCTACCTATGGAGGTTGATATGCAAAAGTCAACACTTAGGGGTTTAAGTATCAATGCATATTGTGATTGGCATAGATGTGTAGGGGTTTCAAATAATATATGCTTTGGTTTGAGAAACAAGATGCAAGATTTAATAGATAACATTATTGAGGTCAATGATGTTAGTACACCTAATAATTATTTAGTAGCACAATCTAACATGAAGCTTATGATATTTTTATATCCATTGTCAAAATACACAAAATAATAAATTAAGGTTGATCATATTTAGTATGATGATGATGCTAGATATATTATAAAACATGATCATTTATCTAATTCAGACAATGATATATATGTGACTTGCCTAAGAATTCTAAAAATTTTACCAATCAATCAAGGACCTTTATGTGAGCATCCCAATGATTGGATATTAGGTTAGTTAGAACACAATTCAATTCAAGAATTTAAAAAATTAAAAAATACAAAACAATAAAATATTCAAAAAATAAAAAATTAGGGCCTATGCATGACATGTTTTGTTGTTACTCATATATTGATTGATGTTATTTGTCATATACATATTGAATTGTATATCCATTTTCTATGCACATGATCTTGACAGAATGCATGAGTGGGATACAAGACATATAGGTTACATATGATACATGGACATACAAATGCATGACATTACTTATTGTATATATCTAAATTTTCTCATTCATTCATCATTTTTCATTTTAGTAATAATTTCACTAATTAACACTATATTATTATTTATCCTAGTCCTAGTCTATCACCCCATTCATTCCACACCAATTAATCACTCTTTACTATCACTTATCCCTTTCTTATGACACCATTTAACACTAACAAGTCCTCAAAATATTTCATGAATTTTAAATTCACCTCTCTAACTACCCTCAACTACACCACCAAATTCTCCTACAAATCACCTTACTAAACCACCTACTAACCTTGCTTATTAACTCTAATGGGATATATAAGCTCCTAAACTTCCTAGAGCCCTTCCCTAATGACATTCTAGTCCTTTATAAGAATTTAAAACTCATAGGAAAATCCCTAATCCTCCATCAACCTTCCACCATAGCTTAAATCTAGCCATACATTTCCTCTACCACATCCTATTTAATCTTGCATACCCTTGTGCAAATAGCAACTAATAATTTGAGAAATTTAATGTTTCCAACTTATCTTCTAGCATTCTCATCATCCACCATTGCTTCAAGTCTATAGCCAAGTCAAGAAATCCAACATATCAAGTGCATTTGCATGTCAATTTGGGGCACATCAATCCAAGTTTTGGGAGGTATGTTGAGCTACAAACTAAGATATAATTTATTTTGTTTCAATTACTTATTTGTTGTTGAATATATCTCTCTTTCTTAATTAAAATTATTTGTGTAAGTTGTAATAACTTTTTATATTAATTGATATACTTTCATTATTACCTACATTTTGAAATTCCTATTTCAATTTATCACATATACATGATGGCGACCACAGTAGGAATCTCTCCTTTGATTTGATGTTCTTGAGCTTTGGTTTGATTTACTAAGTTATTAGGATTATTTTGTCAAAGAATTTTTGGCTAAAAAATACCAGATTATGTGATTGACACTTCTAGCACATGGTGCAACATCACTCTATGATTATGTGAATTTTGTCCCTAGAAATGTGATTTTTTCAATAACAATTGTGAGATCATCTAAATTTTCTAAGCTTGATCATCATAGTTTGGCTAACCATTTGAATTGACTCTCTGACCTTTGTGAATTTGCATTTTGAGATTTGTAATTACATTTTTGTAATTTGAAATTTTGATAACATGTTTTATGACTTCATGTATATGATTTCTATTTTGAACAGGTGAAAATTCATGTCTGTAGAAGTGTGGCATCAAGATCGATAAATGAAGCATTAAATAAATTAATGTGATTTTGATTGTCCTATTTTTTAATCTAATGTAAAATATATAAAGTCATTATTTGATATTTAAGTTAATGTTAGAGACTTAAATTAATCATTTTCATCAACTAATTAGTTCCTTTATATATTATAGTTACATAATATAAATAGTTATTTTATTTTAGTAAAATTTTATGTATTAAAGTTAGATAATCATTAAAACCCTTTTATTTATTTTTTATACTATATTTTATATTTTCACGAAATCACATTTATCGACCTATGACTTTGATAACCATACTTGGATTTTGCTATTAGACTTATGATTTTTTGTTTTGTTGTTTCTTATCCATAGACATGAACTCACATTTTACAAAATGTGATTTTAATTATTTTAAACGCAACTTCTCTAGACTCAGTTGCGGCATTATACAGGTATAAAACCTTTTGCATCAAATTTCTATATTTTTCAATTTCATGTCTCTTAGTTTAATGATTTTGATCATATAGTAGTGACATTGACTCTTGAGTCTATGATTACACATTTGGTCTATATTTTGTCTAACTTGGTATCTATAGAGACTTCACTTTGTATAGTTATGAGTTCAGACTATAGAATCATGGCATTGACTCTCAAACATGTAGCTTTGATTTATATAAAATGTGTGTTTAATCTAACTCTTCTTTTAGGTTACCCTCAAATAAGCCAATTTAAAATTACTAACCAATTATATTTTAGGTCACTTTTCAAATAATTAGCATTTTAAAACCACTTTGGATATAGTTTCTTGTTGCATTTTAATTAGGATTAAGGAACTTATTTATATATAAATTGTAATTAATCTAGCTTAAATTTTTGGTTTTCCTATTTGTCACCTGGGGCTAAGACTGTGTATGCTCTCTATTTACACCCATAGGGTGAGCCTAGAGATCAAAAATATTTTATAAACCTCCAATTTTTCTTTCTATGGGAAATGTGACATGGATTTTATCTACATGCACTTGTCTTAGTCTTAAGGGGATTGTGATGTGGATTTCATTACCACACATAAGACCACATTTTGTGTTGCATAGGAGTATAAATATCAATGACAACTATCACTATGCTAAGAATAACTCCCCATATAGGATTTTATGAAGTGAGGAGGTAACACTCCAATACTCATGCATCAGATAACGCCTTACATGGACTCAAGCCCCACATACCATAAAGTGTTTAGGGGACTCCTTTAGACAACTTGTTTAACCTATAATAAGACTTCTCAGCCACAACAAGCATCCAAGGTAGGGGAAACAACACCCCTAGAGATCACTCACCATGTAAGAATAGTAAGAGAGGATTGGGAGACTAATCTAGTCTCCTCTCATCATGAGTCATTCAATGGGTTAGCTATTGAGTTTCACTCCCGTGTCAGTCACTAGTTATAGTCTTGTGGGTTACTTTCTCTTTTTCTTTTTTTTAGACTAGTACTATTTAAAAACCTCAAATACCTACACATAAACCAATTACCTTTTCAAAAACACAAATCCTAGGTTAAATATAATCCAATTTCTTGTCTAATATTCAATCATCATCTTGTCATATCCCATCCTAATTAAACCCTATCACCCATCATCACATTTAAATCTTGCCTCAATCATCACTCTTGACCTTATCAAACCCATCTAAGACCTAGTCATCCCACTTGACATAGTCAAACTCATCCTAATCCTAGTCATAATCTTATCATTATCAACTTTATCCAAACTCAAGCAAACCTATTCAAATTGATATTTGATCTAGTCCTTGACTAGGTACACCATCTCTTAATCAAAATCTTGTCTAACCCATCATTCTATTAGTTTTAATCTAGTTCCCATCATCACCTTGATATCACCTACCATCCTTTTGGTTTAAATTCAACACCCTTCATCATCTTACTAACACCTATCACCCTGTTAGTTTAAACTTAGCATCTATCATCCATCAAAATACTTGTTCAATAGGGTTGTACACCCTACCCTCATCTTAATTGATTTCACTACCTCAAATATTATAAATAATTTACTCAAGGGCATAACCCCATCTAAACTTCTAATAATCTTTCATAGTGAATCAATCAACCTAAAGGCAAGCTTAATCCATCATCTACCTATCTAACACATCCATCCACATAGCACCTCTCACTCATGCATGAAAATTAAATATGGGACAAGCATCAAACCAGACTAATGATATCCTTAGGAATCCATGTGAGCTACCTTTGGATCAAGAAGAATAAATTAGTGACATGCATACCCCAAGAGGTGATGAAGACACCCTAAATGATTTTTTAAATAATGATGAGAACAAAGCCCAATTTGAACAATATATCTATGATAATCAAGACCTGATATTGGCTCAACTTATTGATATAGGGGCAAGGTTACTGTGTAACTTTAACCAAGACCACTTAAATAACCTTGTATAAATTCTTTCACATCATAATACCACTTATCATTATAATCATGAAATCAATGATCAAAAATTCTATGACCTGTAAGTCAATGATGAAAAACCCTCATCTGAGATTGTTAATGCTAACCAAGTCAAGTTCAACAAGGGAAATCTATTTTGGAGGACCAAATTGATAAAAAAAAGACAAATTAACCATTTTTGAACATTTAAATATAATAACACAACAAATCAATAGCCTCGCTTCTCAAATAGATCTTGAGGCTCACAATCCTCACTCACCCTGAAGCATTCTAAATATACCTTACCAATTACTAATTAGAATCATAATAATCATAATATATAATACTCATCCACATCCAATCCATTATTTTATGCTGCATTTTTTGAAGGGCAAGCTATGAAGGACACTTTCTAAATCATGGACACATTATCACAAGCCAAGAAGCACAATTTCAAGGATTTATGTTCCTATCCTCTCAATATGAGCATTTTACCTCTCCCTTTTCCTCTCACTTCAAGCCTCCCAAGTTTTATAAAGATAAAGGAAAAGGGTACCTAAGGGAACATGTTACAAAATTATTTATATAATGTCATGGGATTACTTGTAATGATTCCTACATACTTATATTATTTCTTAGAAGTTTTAGTTGATCTTCCCTACAATGGTTCATGCATCTACCCAAGGGATCCATTTCATAATTTGGGGACTTGACCAAGAAATTCAACCAACATTTATCCTATAATGTCAAACATTAAATCACTATGTTATATCTATACAATACAAAACAAAGAAATGGAGAAATATTTTCATCAATTCTTCAATAAGTGTGAAGCCTCACAAGTTGGTCCCCTTATTCAATCTATGATACATAATTGAAAACCATATTCATCAATAATCTCAATCAAGGCTTGGCCTATCATTTGAAGCTACATTATGTTACTACCTTTGATGAGATCATTGAAAATGGAATCTATATTTGGAATGCCCTTATTAGTAAAGGGATAATCAAAATATTTTCAAAGAATGATCCAAATCAAAACAACACACCTTCTGAAATGCCCAAGTTCTTTAATAAAAATAAGAATGATGTTAGAGATAGTGTAACTGATGTTAATCATGTAAAAAAAATCTAAGGTTTAACTTATAAACCTCACATTTCATCAAATAATATTGTACCTAAAAGAAGACCAAATGATAATTCAAGGAAACAACATTATGCAAATCTAGGTGAGCTGTGGAAAGATTTTGAAGAAACTTATAGCTAAAAACATTAACACCTTGCTAGGAATAAAGCCTCTTGATGAAACTAAACCACAACCAAATTGGTTTAAATAAGATGAATACTGTCATTATCATTACATCATAGGACATGATACTAGAATATGCATGCATCTATGAAATCAAATTCAAGACTTGATTGAAAAAAATTAAACTATAAGTCAAAGGTTATGAGTCACACTCATAAAAGAATTAACAAATGGGTATGTACCAAGATCCAATCCCTAATCTTGATAAAAATCATAAAGGTATGCAAAGGGACCAAGTTAAATCCTCCACTTCCAACCATATTGACTACTGTAAAACACCCGATCAGTATGATCACAATGTAGCCACCATCAAGATTAGGGCCAAGACACCTAAAGAGCCTCTAGTGCCATAATATCTAGTAATAAAATTTAAAGGGTCATCTTAAAATTGTGTTTTTATAACTTGTCATGGAAATATTATTATATTGGGGTCACCTCCTAAGACCCCACCTCAAAGGGGTACTCCTAAACTCAATGTATCTATGAATTTTAACCACTCTTGTAATAGATTATGACATCATCCAACAACTTGAGAAGACTCCAACACAGATATCAATCATGGAAGTTCTTAAATCCTTATCCATCCATCATAAAATCCTTAATAATATATTTCATGAGTAAAAATTACCTATAGACATTGATGAAAACCAATTCCAATCCTTTGTTTTCCACCTATCATCCATGTAGTAAATCATTTTTAATCCCTAGCATATGTCATTGATTAGCCCTAATCAAAATTATCCCCTATATATCAAGGTGTCCATTTCTAATCATAAGATACCATAGGTACTTGTAGATGGAGGATCATATGTGAATATATATAACATAAATTTAATCAATAAACTAGGTTATTATGAATCAACACTTGGGCCCCAACTTATTATAATCAAGGCTTATGATGATAATGAGAGACATTCCACTAAAACCATATACCTTCCTATCATGGTGGGATATATTGTACATCAAATAATATAAAATCCTTTTAGTATATCCTTAGATCCATGATATGTAGGGAATTCCATCCACTCTCCACTAATGCTTAAAATTTCCACACTCAGGGATGGAAGTCACTATTCTAGGTGATTCACAATTATCCTACAATTTCTATGTAATTGAAGGACTTGATCATGGTCCATGTTTTTATAGCACTGAAAGTTCCCTTTATGATCCCAAGTCTAAGAAATATGTCCATCCTTATGACTTTCCATCCACATCTTCCAATCCACTTGTATCCACTCACATCAAAATCATTTTCAAGGGATGTGGAGAGTATGAATACCAAATGTTCAACATTGGTAATCTCCCCTTATCACCTTTTTGGAGAGTTATCAATGATGTCATAGTGATGTCATGGTGGTGTCTTGGTGAGTGGATGAAGTGCCTTTATAGTCTAAGTAACAATGACAAAGTGTGCAATGTGTTTATTCTAGTATGCTTGAAGGAGGCTTGGTTGATCTTTAGTTTTGGCATGGTTAGAGATATTCAAGGATGACTATGGTGATTTGATCATGTCCAAGCGGTCCTATAAAAATTAAATAAATATTTGAGTGATTTTGTGATTAATTACAATTCATCATTGTTCTCATTTAGACATTTTGGGTCCAATGGTAGAAAATCTAAGTAGGTACTTTGTTGACATCACCATTGTCACATGTGGATGAGTCAGGGGGAGTTATTCATATGGTTGTGATAAAATTAGTCCCTAATTTCTATGAACAAAGTATAAATTATAGAGATGAAGTGTCACAAAATATATGCAAGTGAAAATTGTAGCACTGTGTTTTCCCATACTTAACCAAAATTACAATGTGGCAAGAAAAGCTGAGTAGGCATTTTTATGGTGGCACATCTCACACATGTGGAAATTTTAAGAGAAGGTGATCATATGGTTTTATTTATTTTTGTTCCTATTTATTATTTACTAACTTCCAAGTACGCAATAAATCATGATAAAAGCTATGCATGTGCAAAGTTGGTCTTTCTAAATAGTTCTTGACATAGTTGGCTCTGTGAATAAATAAATCTAAGAAGGCATTTTAATGTTATTATATCTCACACATGTGAGGTTTCTAGGATTATATTGACACATGGTTGGATTATCTTATGTAAGGATATCATATGGTCCAAATCTCATAACATGCACTTGAGTGAATCAAAATATATGGAGGTGCAAAGTTGAACTTATAAACAGATTGCAATGGTCCCCATACTTAGTCTATTTTGCACGATGTTAAAGATCAAGACCAAATGGAGATAAAATGGATCATAATAATTTGTACAATGAAGATATATGGTGCATATAAATTCAAAGAGGTAAAGTGTTTATTGGTTAATAGAGTTAAAAATCAAGACCAAATGAAGCTCTAATGATGCATGGGTGATTGTACAAGATTGATCTAATGGTGCATGTTGAGCAAGATGGTAAGAAGTGCATGATGTTTAATAGTATAAGTGATAAAAAGACATGTGAGGGTGTAAAATGTCATGATAATGAGGGTTTTTATCAATATATAATAGTAAATGCTAGAAGATAAAGACATGGCTGATTTATAAAGATCGATGATGCACATTGAGTCAATATTACAAGATTACATGAGATATGGTCAATTGTTTAAGGTTTAACGTTTGGTAGTGGCACACTATGAGTTAAAGCTCATGATTAATATAATAATATTGATGATGTGTTATTTATCTAAATCAATGAGAATATGAGATGATAGAATAGTGTTTGATGTTTAACTATGACCATTTGAATTCAAATATTTGAATTTAATAAAGGAAAGACCTGTGTTTGGTTTTTGAGATATTTATTTCAATCAAAGATGAATTTTCTCATGGTATAAAAATAAAAGTGGTATATTCATCCAAGGCACATCTAGAAATATAAATTTTAAGGTATAATTATGTGTATAGTCAAATTTATGAATGTTTAAAGTTGACTATGTTTTCATGTTTGTTCTACAAGTGACCTGAGAAGGATATTTGAGCTTATGTTGATATTATTTATATGTTTCATAATAACTTAGATATTTAAGAGTGTTGAATACTCCATGAGGATAATTTATGTGAATTTTATATATGTGATCAATCTATCTTGTGTATGAACATTTCTTAAGAAGTTGATTGTGTGTTCATTTATGGTGTCTTTATGAACAAGGCTAATGTTTGAGTTGATTGAGCTTGCACAGAAGAGTGAAATGGTGATTGTGATCATTTTAAGATGACTAAGGGGTAATTTTAAGTGTATCTATGAATTTTTAAGTGGTCCTATGTTTCTATTTTACTTGTTATTATGCTAATGGGGTGCATAGGTCTCCATGAAACCTATACGAGCTACAAGGGCCTAATTGAAAGGTGTAGCTACTTAAGGGTGACCCATGAGTGCTTTGGCCAACCTATTTAGATGGTATTTATTTATATATTGATGAGATAGATGTATTAAGGGTTAAGGTATGCCTATTGGCTGACCAATATGGTGATGATCATGAATGCTCTATAAATAGTAAAACCAAATCTGATGGTTTCTAGACTTGAGAGATACTTGTGTGTGGAATTTACATTTGAGAACATAGTGCTATGAAGAGAAGGAAAGTATGGGTTCCAAATGGATGATTTAAAGAGTAGAATAGATTTAGGATTATTTATATACCTTATAAGTCAATATTTTATTGGTAGAATAGTACTCTTGTAGATTAAGTATGAGTGAAGGTGAAGAGTGAAAATCAGAGGTCCATCATCAGCAATTGAAGACATCAATTCAAAGGTAGAACTATTCATAGTTTTTATTGTGGAAGCTCAACATCTAGGGGGTTACAGCTTCCTAGCAAGGTGAAACTTGCTAAAGGTCTAGTTATTCTTGTAGCTCAGCTAGATAGGTGTGGTAATACCTTATGGGATTACAGTCTCACTAAATAAGGGATGGTAGTTCCTTGATCAATTATAGCTAGTCTAAATTGGTTATTATTATAGGATAGTACTCTAATTACAATTTATAATGGGTTTTCTCTCCCAAGAGGGTTTCCCACTTATGTCATCTGTTATGTTCTTAATCTTACATTGTCTCTCTTGTCCATTGGTATAGATGATGTGTATGCTTCATGAATGCTTGTGGTAATTAATTAAAAGTTTAAAATAATTCAAATTGAATTTGAATTATTTGGGCTCATTTATTCACCCCCACTCTTAGTGATTATACCTCTAACAATTGGTATCAGAATAGGTCCTTTGGTAAAGGCTTGATAGCTTGAAGGTGATCCAAGGTATAATATGGGTAGTCATCAAAGAGGTTTCTCTACTAAGCAAGCATTGATGTTCAATGGATCGAATTATGTTTTTTGGAGTGTAAGGATGAGGACATACATTATATCCCTAGGGTTTGATGTATGGTAATCTATTTTGGATGGTTATGTTATTCCTACTACTCCTCCATCTAGTGTTATAGACAAAAACCTATTTGAGAATAATTCTAAGGCAATGAATGCCATCACTTATGGTCTTATAGAGAATGAGTTCACCAAGGTAATCCATTTTAATTCTACTAAAGAGATATGGGATAAAATCCAGATCATCTATGAAGGAGATTAAAGGTCAAGCTTGCTAAATTATAGACTCACAAAAGGAAATTTGAAAGTCTCAAGATGAAGTAATAAGATTCTATGGAATCCTTTCTATAGAGTTGATGAGATTGTGAACATCATCAGAGGTCTTGGAGAGAACCTTGAAGAGGTTGTTGTAGTTCCAAAGGTATTAAGGTCCCTATCTCTCAAGTTTGATCCTAAATTATCTATTGTAGATTAAAGTCACGATATTACTCAGTTGAAGTTGGATGAATTGCATGGCATCCTTACTGCGTATGAGATGAGGAAGAATTATGAAATACCACTGAAGAAGGAAGCAACATTCAAGATGGATATGAAGCCTAAGAAGAAGTTCCAAGGTAATAAACCTAAAGAGGATGAAATTTTTTATATTAATGAGGATGAATTGATTGCTTTGTTTACAAGGAAATTGAAAATAGGTTTAGGAAAGTATAGGGGTAAACTACCCTTAAAATGCTTCAATTATGGAGAGATAGGAAATTTTACTAGAAAGTTCCCTCATAATCATGATGATGAAGACCAAGATGAAGACAAGAAGACATGTAGGTCTGATAAGAGGAAGAAAGGTTTCAAAAATTATGATAATAAGAATAAGTTTTCAAGAAAAAGAAGAGTCTCTTCACCAATAATTATTATAGCTCATCAGATGAGAGTGAAGACAGTGACTCAGGGTGTGATCATGAAGATTATGGTCCTATTGAAGATGAATCCCTCTTTATGGCTGAGGAAGGAGGTTACTCACATCATAAGGAGTCTATTTGGAGTGATACAGATGATGATGAAGATGAGGTGGACTATGAGACTACATTGACAAATGCTCTTTAAAAAATAAAGATTGAGAATAATATTAACAAGAATATGAAGTCTCAACTCAAAGACTATGAGGAGTAATTCAGTGTGTATGAAGTAAGAATGAATAACAACACCAAGGAGCATGAAGATATTGTCAGACATCTCATTTTCTAATTGTAAATTCTATCTACAAGCCTAAAATCCAAAGAAGATGAATGTTCAAGGTATGTAATTGAAAATGAGTCAATGAAATATGAGTTAGAGAAGACATCTAGTAAGGTGAATTCATTTGTGAGATTTAAAAAGAGCTCAAGTGATCTAGACAAGATTCAAAATGATCAAAAGCATGTAAGTGATAAAACTGGTCTTAGATACAAATAAGAATTAGAGAATGTAACTCAAGACAAGATGAAGACTAATGTGAACAAGGACAATCATACATTGAAGACAAATCATTAGAAAAGGAATGAAGGTACTGTCAGAATGAAGACAAACCAGATCAGATAGCCAAATACCATGAGGTTTGAAATTTAATGGTTATTTTTATACATGTAATCAATTTGGGAATAGATATAGAGAATGAAATAGACATATTAGAAATGAGTTTACATAGAACTATGATGGGAGTAATCAGTTAAAATGTGTGAGTAAAGTTGAGTGCTTTAACTATCTTGATGTGGGACACTTTACAAACCATTTTCCACATAAGGTTAAATGAGGTGAGTTCTCTCCAAAAAGAGGTGGTTGTTTCTTTTTTCATTACATAGGACACATTACAAGTTTGTATCCAAACAAGGTAAGACAAATTTTGTTTCCTTCAAGGAGTATTGTTTTCTACAACTATAAGAATATTGGTCACATTGCTAGATTATACAAGCAAAGGTCATCAAGTCAAAATGAATTCAATCAGGCTCCTAGATTGCAAGGAAGAAGAAAGTCAACTCATGGAAGCCAAAGATAGTAAGTATGAGTCATGATGAAACTATAGGTCCAAGTAATCTATTTAGTATGGTGGAGAATGCTTCAAATTTTGAAGAGTGTCAAGGGCTATCATTGTCTGCTCATGTTATGACTAAAGAGACCAAGCTCAAAGAAAAGACCAAGGTGTTGTTTGAAGCTAGTCTTGAGGTATGTATGGATCCAAGTGAAAATCCTACCATATCTAATCATGTATCATGCAAAGAACATTAGTTTTTAGTGCCTAGTGATGAGGTTCCTAACTATAAGGTGGATTCCTCAAATGAAAAGGTATGTCATAAATTTGTGTTGTGTCCATGTTTTATCAATCCAATCTTAGAAGAGAAGGAGAGTGATTTAGAAAAAGAAATAGCTGTCATAGTTTAGATTGAGAATAAGAAAAACAAAAGTAAGACATCTTATATCTATAAGAGGATTCCTCTAGTTACTGAGGAGATGTGGGCCACTCCTATCTTCACTTTGTTTTAGACCATTATGGTGCAAAGGATGTCTTTGTCTATGCTTCTTAAGAGATTCCTTTTAGTGGAGAATAAAGTATTGATGTGGTGTTCCTTAGAAGGTCATAGAAGGCTAGAGATGATATTTTTTAGTTGTAGCAGGTTTGTCTAGGTGGAATATATGTTGTCATGATGCCATGATATTGATAGTTGTATATGGAGCAATCTATAGGGTCAAATTGAAGGTTCCTAGATGGAAAAAGAGGATATATGATTTGTCAAGATGATATTTTTACATATAAAGGTCTACTAAACTTATTCTAACATGCTCCAGGTGGTTTTCCGCTTTGAAGGTATATTAAACTCAAATTGGTAATTTTTGTTTGCTCTAAGGTTTCTAGTTTGTGCTTAAGAGTATGTAGGTCCTAAAATGGGTTATAGGATGTATGGGTTCCCAAAGCTATGGAGGCTCAATTTTTGTTCCAAAAATGTGTGATGGTTGTCTTCAGGTGTGTAATAAGTTTCATAGGTGTGCATTGACTAGAAGGAGGTTTGTTGACCTTGTTTGTTTCGAGTTTCTAAGGTTTTAGGCTATGATAGAAAAGTGGTATGCCTTATGATTTTAGGTCTGAGGCTTATTAATAGGTTGAATGGGCCAAATGGGTTTTCAAATAATGTTTAATATAGATTTTAAGTTTTCTGGTTTTTAAATTATTCATGTTTTTGTTAAGATGAAGGCCTAATTGGCAAGCTAGTTTGTGAAGGAAGTATGTTTTAGAAGTTGATCTAAGTGTTTTAAATTGGTGTTCTTAATGAGGAATATGATATTTCTCTAGATATGAATTTTTACATCTTGAAGGTGTGTCTACTAAAAGTTATGGGCTTTGAAAGTTCCAGGTAGAACTACAAGGAAACTAGATAGATCTAGTAAGAAGATGAATGCTTTTTGTTCAGTTTCTCCAAAATAGAAAGGCATGTATATTTCAATATTATTTCTTATGTTGGTTTAATTCATGTTTCCTATTTGTTTAGTGGCATGAATTTTTTTTAATGATCATTGAGGTATCTTAAGAGAGAAGGCTAGTAAGCATATGTGGTGATTCTTCATGGTATATAGAGATCTGAAGATGCTCAAGAGGTAAAATGGCTCAGATATATTAGGGGGAGTCCCCTTAAAATTTATCTTGGTTATTTCCTTTAGATTTTATTACTTTTATGTGTTATAAATTCATTAGTTTTAGTGTTTGGTTGAAGAGAGTGTTGGTATAGAGCAAGAGGAAGTTATAAAGGTAAGAAGAGGTAAGGTCAAGGTAAGGGAGATTTTGTATCATATTTATAAGGTGGTCCTCTCATATTGGTAGTATTTTTATGTCTTCAGGATTAGTTGGTGCCCACTTTTTCATTGTGTCAAAGGGGGAGAAAGTTTATATTTTGAGAGTGCTTGAAGAGAGAGAAGGAAGGTGAGTTGTATATTATTATATGATGGTTGTTGACATCAATGACAAAGGGGGAAAGTGTTGGAGATTTATAAATGAAGTCATGGTGATGTCAAGGTGATTTCCTGGTGAGTGGATGAATTTTATTGATAGTCCAAGTGACAATGACAAAGTGTGCAATGTGCTTTTTCTAGTATTCTTAAAGGAGGCTTGGTTGATCTTCAATTTTGGCATAGTTAGAGATGTTCAATGATGAGTATGATGATTTGAGCATGTGCAAGGGGTCCTATAATAATTCAAAAATGGTTTGAGTGTTTGTTTTCTCTAGTGAAATTCATTTTTTTCATCATTATTCTAATCTAGACATTTTGGGTCCAATGGCAGAAAATCTAAGTAAGCAATTTGTTGATGCCACCATTGCCATGTGTGGATGAGTTAGGGGGAGTTGATCATATGGTTGTAATCACATTATTCCCTAGTTTATATTATAAAATTCTCAATTCTAGTGATGAAGCACAATATATATATATATATATATATATATATATATATATATATATATATATATATATATATATATATATATATATATATATATATATATATATATATATATATATATAAGTGTAAATTTGAGCTCTCAGGCATTTTGATAATGTTTTCCCATACTTAGCCAAATTTTCAATGTGGCAAGAAAAGTTGAGTAAGCATTTTGGTGGTGGTATATCTCTCACATGTGGATTTTTAAAGATAAGGTGATTATATGGGTTTTTTTAGTTTTGTGCCTAGTTATTTTTTGCTAACTTTAAGGTCAAGATCTAAAGCCTAACAAAAGCTATGCATGTGCAAAATTGGTCTTTCCAAAAGTTCTTGACATAGTTGGCTCTATGAACAGATAAATCTAAGAAGGCAATTTAATGTCATTATATCTCACACACATGGTTAGATTATCATATTTAAGGAGATCATATGGTCCAAATCTTAGAACATGCACTTGAGTGAAGCAAAAGATATGGAGGTGCAAAGTTGACCTTACAGACAGATTGTACTGGTCCCCATAGTTAGACTATTTTGCATGATGTTAAAAATTAGGACCAAATAGAGATCTAATGGCTCATGAACATTCATATAGTGAAGATATATAGTGCACATTAAATCAAAAAGGTCAAAGTGTTTATTGGTTAATAGAGCTAAATATTGGGACCAAATGAAGATCTAACAGTGTCTAGGTGATCATATAATATTGATCTAATAGTGCATGTTGATCAAGATGGTAAGAAGTGCATGATGTTTAACAGTATACATGCTTAGAAGGAATGTGAGGGTACCAAATTTCATGATCATGGGGATTCTGAGCAAGATCAAATAGTAAGTGTTATAAGATAAAGACTTGGTTGACCTACAAAGATTGATGATACGTGTTGAGTCAATATTGCAAGATTACATGAGATATGGTTAACTATTCAAGGTTTAACATTTGGAAGTGGTGCACTATGAGTTAAAGGTTGAGATTAATATAATAATATCTATAGCTCATGATTGATATAAATAAATGAGGACATGAGATGACATAATAGTGTTCAATGTTTAACTGTGACCATTTGAATTCAAATATTTGAATTTAACAAAGGAAACACCAGTGTCTAGTTTTTGAGCTATATATTTCAATCCAAGACAAATTTGCTCAAGGTGTAAAAATAAAATTGGTAAAATACTCTAAGGTTCATTGAGAAATATAAATTTGAAGGTATAATTGTGTGTACATTCAAAGTTTTGAAGGTTTAAAGTTGATTATGTTTTCTTATTTTTTCTACAAGCACCTTGAGAAGGATATTTGAGCTTATGTTGATATTGTTTTGATGTTTCATAATGACTTATCTTTTGGAGAGTGTTTTACACTCCATGAGGACCATCTATGTGAATTTTTGAGACGTGATCAATATATCTTGAGTATTAACAATTCTTAAGAAGTTGATTGTGTGTTTGTTCATGGTGTCCTTATGAACAAGGCTAATGTTTGAGTTGATTGAGCTTGCACAGAAGAGTGAAATGATTACTATGATCATTTAAGGATGACTAAGGGGTCATGTTGAGTTGACATGTGAATTTGTAAGTGGTATTATGTTTATATTTTATTTTTTATTGTGTTAATAGGGTGAATAGGTCTCCATGAGACCTGTAAGAGCTACAAGGGCCTAATTGAAAGTGTAGCTACTTGAGGGTGACCCATGAGTGATTTGAATAACCTATGTGGATTGTATTAAGATATATCTCAATGATATATATGTCTTAAGGGTTAAGGCGTGCCTATTGGCTGACCAAGATGGTGTTGATCATGAATGCTTTATAAATAGTGAAACTAAATGTGATGGTTTCTAGACTTGAAAGAGACTCATGTGTGGAATTTGCATTTGAGAGAATAGCATTGTGAAGTGAAGGAAAGGATGGGTGCCTATTGGATGAGTTGAAGAGTAGAACATATTGAGGACTATTTGTATGACTTATAGGTCAATATTCTATTGACATAATAGTTCTCTTACAAATTAAGTATGAGTAAAAGTGAAGATTGATAATCAGAGGTCCATCATCAAGTGTTGAAGACATCAGTTCAAAGGTGGAACTATTCATAGGTGTTTTTTTGGAAGCTCAACATTTATGGGGGTTTCAGCCTCCTTGTAAGGTGAAACTTTTTAAAGTTCTATTTATTGTTGTAGTCTAGATAGACAGGTGTGGTATCACCTTATAGGATTATATTCTCACTAAATAAGGGATGGTAGTTCCTTGATCAGTTATAGCTAGTCTACATTGGTTCTTGTTATTATATAATAGTGGTTAAATTACAAGTTCTAATGGGTTTTCTTCCCTAAGAGGGATTTCCACATATGTCATGTGTTATGTGTTTGATATTGCATTATCTCTCTTGTTCATTATTATATATGATGTGTATGCTTCATGAATGCTAGTGGTAATTGATTAGGAGTTTGAAAGGATTGGAATTGAAGTTGAATTATCTGGGATCACTTATTTAAACCCCCTCTTAGTGATTGTACCTCTAATAATTGGTATTAGAGTAGGTCCTTTGGTAAAATATTGACACCCTAAAGGTGACCCAAGGTTCAATATGGGTAGTCATCAAGGAGGTTTCTCTACTAAACAAGCACCGATGTTTAATGGATCCAATTATGCTTTTTGGAGTGTAAGGATGAGGACATATATTTTTTCCCTAGGGTTTGGTGTATGTAAATATGTTGTGGATGGTTATGGTGTTCCTACTACTCCTCCATCTAGTGCTACAGATAAGAAGCTATTTCAAAATAATTTTAAGGCAATGAATGCCATTACTTGTGGTCTTATACAGACTAAGTTCACCAAGGTCATCCAATTTAAATCTGCTTAAGAGATATGGAATAAAATTTAGATCATCTATGAAGGAGATTCAAAGGTAAATCTTGCTAAATTACAAACTCATAGAAGTCAATTTGAAAGTCTCAAGATGAAGGAAGAAGATTCTATGATATTATTTCTACAGAGAGTTGATGAGATTGTGAACATCATCAGAGGTCTTAGAGAGAACCTTGAAGAGGCTACTAATTTCAAAAGGTATTAATATCCTCTCTTAAGTTTGACCCTAAAGTATTTGTTGTATAAGAAAGCCATGATCTTATTCAGCTAAAGTTGGATGAATTGCATGGCATCCTTACTGCATATGAGATGAGGAAGAATGATGATATACCAGTGAAGAAGGAAGAAACATTCAAGATAAAGATGAAGCCTAAGAAGAAGTTACAAGGTAATAAACCCAAGAAGGATGACATTTTTGATATTGATGAGGATGAATTGATTGTTTTGTTTACAAGGAAATTGAAAATAGGTTCAAGGAAATATAAGGGTAAACCACCCTTCAAATGCCTCAATTATGGAGAGATGGGACATTTTACTATAAAGTTCCCTCACAATCATGATGATGAAGATCATGATGAAGACAAAGATGAAGACAAGAAGACATACAGGTCTGATAAGAGGAATAAAGGTTTTAGAAAGTATGATAACAAGAAGTTTTTGAAGAACAAGAAGAGTCTCTACACCAATGAAGACTATAGTTCATCAAATGAGAGTGAATACAATGACTCAAAGTGTGATCATGAAGATGATGGTCCTATTGAAGATGAATCCCTCTTCATGGCTAAGGAAGGAAGTTTTTCACATCATAAGGAGTTTATTTGGAGTGATACAAATGATGATGAAGATGAGGTGGACTATGAAACTACATTGACAAATGCTCTTAAAGAATTGAAGATTGAGAAAAATATTGATAAGAAGATGAAGTCTCAACTCAAAGACTATGAGGAGCAATTCAATGTGTATGAAGCAAGAATGAATGAAGACACCAAGGAGAATGAATATATTGTCAAACATCTTAGCTTTCAATTGGAAATTATGTCTACAAGCCTAAAAGCTAAAGAAGATAAATGTTCAAGGTATGTAATTAAAAATGAGTCATTGAAATATGAGTTAGAGAAGACATCTAGTAAGGTAAAGTCACTTGTGAGATTTGAAAAGAGCTCAAGTGATCTAGACAAGATTCTTAATGATCAAAAGTATGCAAGTGATAGAACTAATCTTGGATAAAAATAAGAACCAGAGAATATAACTCAAGACAAGATGAAGAATAATGTGAACAAGGACAATCATACTTTGAATAAAGACAAGGAATGAAGGTGTTTGTAGAATGAAGGTGTTTGTAGAATGAAGACAATTCAAATCAGATAGCCAAATTCAATGAGGCATTAAAGTTTTAATGGTTATCATTAAACACGTAATCAATTTGGGCATAGAGATAGAGAATGCAAGAGACCTATTATAAATTAGTTTGCATGGAATTATGATGGGGTTCATCAGTTAAAAGGTGTGAACAAAGCTTTAATTTTCTTGATGTGGGACACTTTTCAAACCATTGTCCACATAAGGTTAAATAAGGTGATTTCTCTCCAAAAATATGATGTTTTGTTTATCATGACATAAGACACCTTGTAAGTTTATGTCCAAACAAGGTAAGACAAACTGTGTTTCCTTTAAGGAGTATTATTTGTTACAATTGTAAGAATATTGGTCACATTTCTAGTTATACAATCAATGGTCATCAAGTCAAAATAAGTTCAATTAGGCTCTCAAAGTGTAAGGAAGAAGACAAGTCAACTCATGGAAGCTAAAGATGGTAAGTATGTATCATTATGAGACTGCAGGTCTAAGTAACTTATTTGTTATGGTGGAGAATGCTTCAAAAATTGAAGAGTGTCAAGGGCTCTCATTGTCTACTCATGTTTTGCATGGAGACCCCAAGCTCAAAGAGAAGACAAAGGTGATGGTTGAAGCTATTCCTAAGGTATATATGGATCCAAGTGAACATCTTGCCATTGCTAAGCATGTATCATGCAAAAAAAATCAATTGTTAGTTCTTAGCGATGAGGTTCCTAAATGTAAGATGGATTCTTCATATGAAAAGGTATGTCATGAATCTATGTTATCTCCATGTTTTGTTAATCCAATCTTAGAAGAGGAGAGTGATAAAAGGAACTAGTTGTCATAGTTCAGACTAAGAAGAAGAATAACAAAATCAATAAATTCGATACCTAGAAGAGGATTCCACTAGTTACTGAGCAGATGTGGGCCACTCCTTCACTTTGTTTTAGATCATTGTGGTGTAGAGGATGTCTCTTCTATGATTCTTAAGAGACTAATTTTAGTGGAGAAGCAAGTATTTTTGTGGTGTTCTTCAAAAGGTCCTAGAAGGCTAAAGATGAGTGTTTTTAGTTAGATCAGGTATGTACAGGTGGAAGATATGTTGTGGTGATGCCATGATGTTGATAAATGTATATGGAGTAGTATGCAAGGTTAGATTGAAGGTTCCCAAATGGAAAAAGAGGATCTATGATTTATCAACATAATATTTTTGCATAGAAAATTTGTAGACTTTATTCTATGATGCTCTAAGTGGTTTTGTGGTCTGAAGGTTTGTTGAAGTCAAATTGGAGATTTTTATTTGCTCTCAGGTTTTTTCAGTTTGTGCTTAAGAATATATAGGTCTTAAAATGGGTTATAGGATGTATCGGTTCTCAAAGGTATGAAGGCTCAATTTTTATTTCAAAAATATGTGATGGTTGTCTTCAAGTGTGCAAGAATTTTCGAAGGTGTGCATTGACCAGAAGGAGGTTTACTAAACTTATTTGTTTTAAGTTTCTAGGGTTTTGGGATATGCTAAAAAAGTGATTTGCATTATGAGTTGAGGTTCGAAGATTATTAATAGGTTAAATAGGCCAAATGGATTGTCAAATCATGTTGTATATATATTTTAAGGTTTGTTCTTTTCAAATTATTTATGTTTTTGTCAAGATGGAGGCTTAATTGGTAAGTTGGTTTATGAAGGAAGTATGTTGAAAAGGTTGAGCTAGGTGTTTTATATTGGTATTCTTGAGGGGTCATATGAGATTGCTTCAGATTTGAAGTCTTAGGTCTTGATGGTGTGTCTACTAAAAGTTGTGGGCTCTGCAAGTTTTAGGTAGGGCTATAAGAAGACTAGATAGGTCTAGTAAGAAGATGATACTTTTTGTTTAGTTTCTGTAAAATATCAAGGTGTGTATATTTCAAGATGAGTTCTCAAGTTATTTTAGTGCATGTTTCTTGTTTGGTGAGTGGTATGAAGTTCTGTTAATGATCCTTGAGGTGGCTTAATAGAGAAGACTAGTAAGCCTATGTGGTGATTCTTCATGGTATATGGAGATCTGAAGATGATCAAAAGGTGAAATTATTTAGATATATTATGGGTATTTCCCTTAAGATGTTTCTTGTTGAGTTCCATAAGATTTAAATACTTTTTTGTGTTCTATATTCATTGGTTTTAGTGCTTGGTTGAAGAGAGTATTGGTATGGAGCAAGAGGAAGTTGTCAAGGTAAGAAGAGGTAGGCTCAAGGTAAGGGGGAGTTTGTATCATCTTTATAAGTTGATCCTCTCCTATTGTTACTTATTGAAAACATTATCATTGTGTCAAAGGGGGAGAAATTTCCTATTTTGAGAGCGCTTTAAGAGAAAGAAGGAAGGTGAGTTGTATATTGCTATATGATGGTTATTGACATCAATGAGAAAGAGGGAAATTTTTGGAGAGTTTTTAATGATGTTATGGTGATGTCATGGTGGTGTTTTTCTGAGTGGATAAAATTCCTTGATAGTCTAAGTGAAAATGACAAAGTGTGCAATGTGTTTGTTCTAGTATGCTTGAAGGAGGTTTAGTTGATCTTCAGTTTTGGCATGGTTAGAGAGTTTAGGGATAAGTACGGTGATTTGATCATGTGAAATGGGTTCTATAATAAGTTAATAATGATTTGAGTGCTTATGTTCTTAATTTTAATTCATCTAGTTCATCATTGTTCTCATCTAGACATTTTGCATCAAATGGCAGAAAATCTGAGTAGGCAGTTTGTTGACATCACCATTACCATGTGTGGGTGAGTCAAGGGGAGTTAATCATATGGTTATGATAAAATTATTCCTTAGTTTGTATGTAAAAAGTATTAGGTGTATCTATTAAGCATGAAAAAATATATGCAAGTTCAAAGTTGAGCTCTTGGGCATTTTGATAGTGTTTTTTCATACTTAGCCAAATTTACAATGTGGCTAGAAAAGTTGAGTAGGATTTTGATGGTCGCATATCTCACACATGTGGAAGTTTTAGGAGAATGTGATCATATGGGTTTTTTTTATTTTTGTTCTTAGTTTATTTTTGTTAACTTTTAGGTCAAGCATAAAAGCATAATAAGAGTTATGCATGTGCAAAGTTGGTCTTTTTAGACAGTTCTTGAGATAGTTGGCTCTGTGAATAGAAAAATCTGAGAAGGCATTTTAATGTCATTATATCTCAAATGTGTGAGGATTTTAGGAGAATATTGACACATGGTTATATTATCCTATGTAATGAAATCATTTGGTCCAAATATTAGAACATGCACTCGAGCGAATCAAAATATATGAAGGTGCAAAGTTGACCTTACAGATAGATTGCAATAGTCCCCATACTTAGTCTTTTTTGCACAATGTTAAAGATCAAGACCATTTGGAGATATAATGGATCATGGTCATTTATATAGTGAATATCTATAGTTTTTATCAATTTAAATAGTTCAAAGTGTTCATTGGTTAACAGAGTTAACGATCAGCACCAAATGAAGATCCAATGATGCATGGGCGATCTCACAAGATTGATCTAACAGTGTGTGTTGAGTGAGATGGTAATAAGTGCATGATATTTAAAAATATAACTGATCAAAAGGTATTTGAGGGTTCTAATTTTCATTATTATGGGGGTTTTAAGCAATATTTAATGGTGAGTGCTATAAGTTAAAGACCTGGCTGATCTATAGAGATCAATGATGTGCATTGAGTCAATATTGTAAGATTGTGCAAGATACAATCAATTTTTCAAGGTTTGATGTTTGATAGTGGAACACTATGATTTAAAGGTTAAGCATCATATAATAAGATTGATGGTTTGTGATTTATATAAATCAGTGAGGACATGAGATGATAAAATAGTGTTCGATGTTTAACTATGACAGTTTCAATTCAAATATTTGAATTTAACAAAGGAAAGATTAGTGTCTAATTTTTGAGCTATATCTTTCAATCCAGAATGAATTTACTCAGTGTAAAAATAAAAGTGGTAGATTACTCCAAGGAACATCTGTAAATATAAATTTTAAGGTCTAATTATGTATACATTAAAAGTTATGAAGGCTTAAATTTGACTATATTTTCATGTTTTTTTGCAAGTGATTGGAGAAGGATATTTGAGCTTGTGTTGATATTGTTTTGATGTTTCATAATGACTTAGATACTAAATAATGTTATAGACTCCATGAGTACCATATATGTGCATTTTAGAGATGTGACTAATCTATATTGAGTATGAATAATTCTTAATAAATTGACTATGTGTTTTTTCATGGTGTCCTTATGAACAAGGCTAATGTTTGAGTTAATTAAGCTTACACATAAGAGGGAAATGATGACTATGATCATTTGAGGATTACTAAGGAGTAATTTTTATTGGACCTATGAATTTGGAATTGGTCCTATGTTTCTATTTTTCTTGTTATTTTGCTAAGGGGGTGAATAAGTCTCCATGAGACCTATAAAAGCTACAAGGGCCTAATTAAAAGGTGTAGCTACTTAAGAGTGACCCATGAGTGTTATGGTAAACCTATGTGGATGGTATTGAGTTGTGTCTTGATGAGATAGATGTATTAAGCTTAAAGTCATGCCTATTATCTGACCAAGATGGTGATGATCATGAATGCTCTATAAATAGTGAAACCAAATGTGAAACCAAGTGTTGTAAAGAGAATGAAAGGATGGGTTCCCAATGGATGAATTTAAGAGTATAATAGATTGAGGTCTATTTGTATGATGTAGAGGTCAATATTATATTGGCAGAATAGTTCTCTTACATATTGAGTATGAGCGAAGCTGAAGAGTGATAATCAGAGGTCCATCATCAGGTGTTGAAGACATTAGTTAAAAGGTGGAACTATTGATAGGTGTTATTGTGGGAGCTCAACATAAATGGGGGTTATAGCCTCCTTTCAAGGTGAAACTTACTAAAGTTCTAATTATTTTTTTAGCTTTGTTAGACAAGTGTGGTATCACCTTATGGGATTATAGTTTCACTAAATAAGGGATGGTAGTTCCTTGTTTAGATGTAATTGGTCTAAATTGGTTCTTGTTATTATAGGATAGTAGTCTAATTATAGGTTACACTAGATTTCCTCCCCTAAGAGGGTTTCCCACATTTGTCATGTGTTATGTGTTTGATATTGCATTGTTTCTCTTGTTCATTGCTATAGATGATGTGTATGCTTCATGAATGCTTGTGATAATTATTGTGATCAAATTATGTACCCTAGGATGTTTTATGAAACTCCTTTAATTTGATGCAACATTGAATCATCCCTCAAGTTTTTGGCAACTTGTAAGAGAAATGAGTCCCTAGGATTGAAAAGGGCTAGCTCCCTGAATTCTTCTCTAAGTGTCTATCACCTAATCTAATCCTTGTTCATGAAAAGAGTCAAGAGTTTGCATAAAATATGAAAATGATGCTAAAGAGGTGATCCACCAAGAATTTATCCCACTGACTCTCACACTTCTACTAAATAAAAATTCTTTCCAAGGCTATTTCCTACATTGAAAGATAATAACATAGTGTTTCAATTTGAAGGTAACATGCTTGAGACAATCAACAAAATGGTCAACCTAAGGGACAGATTGCACACCATAGATATAATTTCATACTTGAAAGAGAATTCAATGCATTTAACACACTTTGCATGACCTGTTAACATCAAAACCTTTGTTCAAACAAGAAAGATAAAGGGAGTAAGGATGATGCTATCACTTGGCTCCACTATACATCACTCACATATTTAGACAAAAGTTTACAACTTAGAATTGGTCTTGTATTTAATGTCCAAAATCAAATTGTAATGTCATTTTAGTAGGGCTTCACCATACCAAAAATGTGATCCTCTACAGTGGCTGAAATGGCTCAATTTATAGAACTTTACGAAAGAGAGAGAGAGAGAATAAAATTTGAAGAGGCACAAGGACATGTGTCATTGACATGAAAGTTAGTTACAGATACATGAGAGAGATGGATGAACGAGCCAGGCCATGTCAAGAGTCCTACTTGTCCAAAATAAGTCATGAGAATGGTGGTAAGTGGCATGAACCTTTCAAGAGTGGCACAAGAAAGTGTTTCTATCAAAGATCATCCATGAGAGTTTGAAACTGAAAATAGAGAAACCAACACATCACACTACTAGAACTCATGATGTTAGTTAGAAAATGTTCTTTTTAACTGCTAGTTATCTTCTAGACACCTGTATTTGTCAATTTCATGGAAGCAATGACTCAAACCATCAACCTATCCATTTTACTTACTTTGTTTGCTCTCATGTTCTCACTAAGTCTTTTGAATAGCAATGGATATTTCTTGTAGTTTTAAATTGATGTTTTGTAGGCCATCACCTTTTGAGTATTTCCTTCAAACTTTTGTCTTGACCCTTTCTTGTTGATATTTTTCCTACAAGAATTCATCAAAAAATCTTTTTGAAAGAATTCATGTCTTTGAGAGATCTATTTTTATTAGATAAAATGTCTGAAAGAAATGGACCTTAGCACCTTTTCAAGTTTTCTAAAAGAATTCTTCAGACAATTTCTCTAAAAGAATTCCTTCAGACTTTCTATTTGGCTCTTCAGAAAATTGAAATGGTCCTTCAGAAGATTTGAAAGTATCTATTTAGCCTTAGAACGTCCCTTCAAAAAAGTTACAACATACCCTTCAGAAAAGTTACAAGAGTCCTTTTTGGATTGAAAGAGTTCTTCGAAAAAGTTGGAAACTACCCCTCAAAAAAACTAAAGTGCCCTTTAGACTTTTGAAATGTACCCTTTGGAATTTTGAAATATTCCCTTTGCAATTTTGAAATGTACCCTTAGGATTTTTCAAAAGAGCACTTTCTCTACAATAATTCCTTCAAAAAAGTTGAATTGGACCATTCAGAAGGAAAAATATCCTGCAAAAAAGTTGTAAAACACCCTTCAGCTTTGAAAAGATATCTTTTGGAGAAAATGCGTAGGGTAACTTTTTTGGATACTTATAATTCAAGAAAGTTTTAAATGAAAAGTCCAAAAGAAATATAGGAAAAATGTTTTGGACAAAAATTCTAAAAGAATTCGACAAAGGCTTAAAACAAAACCACAAAGGAATTCCCTAAAGGCTTAAACAAATAACATTTCTTTTGAAGAAAAACTAGTACTGGACTTGGTCAAATTTGAAAGATGCAAACCTGGGGGTGGAAATTGGAAAATAGTAATTGAATAAGAATTTGAAAGGATTAGAATTAAAGTTGAATTATTTGGGCTCGCTAATTCACCCCCCCCCCCTCTCAGTGATTATACCTCTAACACACCTCAGATAAATGGGTTCCCCATCATGAAGGAGGATAAGTTGATTACTTATTAGTTTAGACCAACATCATTTACTAAACCAAGGTTATTTTTAGAAGGACAACTCAAAAGATCAAATGATTCCTAGTTGACAAAAGAGGGTTTTACTTCTTGTTTCCAAATCTAGAATATCCTAAGGCAAATCACATGTGTAAAAATATGAATTATAAAGGGAAAGGGATAGGACTTCATGAATAAGGCATATTACAACCAATCCTAGTCAAATGTCATAGGTTGTATTGAGGTTTAAGATATAATCCACTTAGTAGTGATCCTTATAATGTCATTTCAGACACTTCTTTAGTTTCTAAGAAGTCTTTATCTAATGACGATGTTGAAATACATTCTAATCATGGCCTCTATGAGGATATTATTGCCATTAACCTCTTCACTAGCACATCCATCTACACCAATAGCCTTGACCTTCACCACCCATCTTTTATTAGTTTTGATTAGTGAAATGAGCCTTATTTTGACAATTTCCAAGATGATGAAGCCATTGTTGAATTTATTGGTAGAATATACCATATGATATTAGGAGACCATAAAAAAGGGTTAAAAATAAAAAAAATGGTGCATATTTTGGGGAATAAATTGAATCTCTTAATCAAATCTTATTAGAAGAATCTCAAGAAGATCATGATAGTTTGTCTCTCAAGAATGGGACTAACATATCATCCAAAAATTCTCATAGTCTAAAAGAATATAAGGCATAGGATAAATTGTTTGAATATTTCTTGAATATTTTATAATCACCTGAATAACACCAATTGCCTTCTCCTCTAGCCTATTTACATGATCAGTCTCCATCCCTAGTCAAATAAACTATTAACATCAACATTGACATTGAAGATAAACGTAAGATTATAAATCTTAGAGCTAGTTTAACCCCTGAATAATGGGAGATCCTTAATGATCTTCTCAAGTGATTCATTGATGTTTTTTCATGGTGTTATGTTGATATGCTAGACCTCAATCCAATTTTGGTTGCTCACATCTTAGTGGTCCATCTAGATGCCAAATTGATTTAGTAATAAATTCATAAGATACATCTAAAGGTGATGCTTTTAGTCAAAAAATATGTTGGTCCCCAAAAATGTCACTCATTTTTGGAACAACATATGAGCTATCTTGGTCCTACAGGACCAAAGTTTCTCTCTTCCCTTCTCAAAATTTGTTCTGAGCTTTCAAATTCCTCTTTTTTTCAAGATTTCTAGAAATCTACGGACTCTATAGGCTTGAATCTATGGACTCTACAGGAAGGAAATCTATAGACTCTGCAAGAAGAAAATCTACGGACTCTACAGGCTAAGTTTTGCAGGCTTCATAGTTTAATTTCTATGGACTCTATAGATATGTTTCTACAGACTCAACATGTTTGAAATTAGCAGGTTCAATAGGTTCAAAATCTTCTACAGGTGAGTTCAGTCAAAAGAACAAGCTTCTAACACTTAGTCATTTCCAGGATTGGTTCAGCGCCTTAGTTCAATCAAAAGAGCTCAATCGGCAAATGATAAAGGACAAAGGCTTGAACCATTGAAATTTGAACCACTTTGGTTCAAAGTTTCAATAGGTTCAATGTGCTTGGTAAAAAAGATCAAAAGGACTTAGCCAAATAATGAAGAATGAGTTGATTGAACCATTGAACTATTGAACCAAAGTTGGTTTAATCAGTTGGTTCAATCGGCAAGTTCAAGGGGCTGCCCCAAAGCAAAAAAGGCAAGTGCCCTTACAGAGGGCAAGTAGCATTGGTTCGAAGGTCAAAGAAAAGATAGAATTCCTTCAGATTTGTTTAAAGGCCCCAAAAGGAACAATTCTTTCAGACTTTTTGTCTGATGGAAATGGTAAAGTAAAAGAAGCCAAAAGAATTCTTTCGAGAAGATTTTTCTTATAAAAATGTTAAGGTAAAATTCCTTCAAACTTTTTGTTTAAAGGAATTCTTTTGGGCTTTTTGTCTGAAGGAAAAGCCCGATGGAAAAATCCTGAGAGCCAAAAGCCCATCAAAGAAGCAAGAACCCACCGGGAAAGTTGAACATTGAAGTCTGCCTAAAATATCTCGAAGGGTAGATACCCTTGCGAGGGACACTTGACGTCAGAAAAAGGACCTTTTCCAAGGACTCGAAGGGACACCTTCTCTTTAGGATGTTCCAAAGGCTGAACAAAGACACAAAAAGGAATCTTCAAAGACTTGGACAAAAAGGACTTCAGAGGATGAACTGAATGAACCGATTGAACTATTGAATTGTTGAACCAAAAGGTTCAAGGGGTTCAAGGTTCAAAGGTTCAACCAGAGCTTAAAATGATAAATTAAGTAGTGTTTGAGTGAAACACAAAATAAACCAATGAACCAATTGAGCTTTGAACTGAAAGAGTTCAAAGTTCAATGGTTCAACATGGTTCAAAAGTTTAAAGGCGGCCTCAGTCAAAGAAAAAGTGGCACACAAGTGGTTCAATGGATGGTTCAACCAAGGGGCGAAGAAGCGATTGAACCAAGAAGTGATAGAACAAAAGAGATAGAATGAACTAATGAACCGATGAACTTTCAGTGGTTCAATGGGTTCAAGGTTAAACCTGAATTAAGCGATCGACTGAAAAGAGAGCCTGAAGACTCAAAGAGAGAAGATCAATGTAAAGGACCAAAAATGTCTTCGAAAGAGTTATTCCAGTAAGTGAAACAGTGGATCGAGTAGACTTTTGAGCACACCAAACCAAGGATGTGGCCTATTTTCTTCCATGAAGTAAAGAGAAATATGCAAAGGACCAGATGGTCCATATTAAAGGAGGAGACATATCAGATGAAGGGACACACCATAGTTATGGTAGCACACTATTCTCAGCATGGTCTCTCTAGACAAAATTGGAGACGCATTGAAGACATTAACTGCAGCATAGGCCGTCCCATAGAAAAAGGCACCAAGCCTTGCTTGGTGGCTATATATTGTAATTTCTCTCATTATGCAAAGGAGATCTTCCCCTTACCAGAAGTGAAACTCTGCCCAAATTGAAAGGCATTACTGAGACTTTGAGTTCAGATTGTAGTTCATATTTCTTTGATTGAATGAGAAAGTAAGTTACTTGCAGACTTGTTGCTATGATAGCTTGTGCTACTTTAGGAGATTGTTCTTATGTCTATCTTCTGAAAGCATTCTTGTTTATTTGATTTAACAAGCAGAACTAGTGGAGGCAATAAGGAAGGTGTCCTGAAGCCAACTAATTTTAGACTTTGCGCTGTCATAGTTGTCTTCAATGTGTGTTTTTCTTTTCTATTTTTGTGTAAAGGACCTCAGGATGACTTTGTGCCCCAATTGTTCTTTGTACCTCCCTCTAGGGCAGTCAAGGTGGAGACTTTGTGCTACATCTCAGGTTGTTGGTTACTTTGCTCTTTTGGTTACCAATTACTTACCAAAAAGATTCCTATTGTTTGCAAGAACAAGCACTTCTGAAAGAAGATAAGTGCCTTCTATCGTTTCACTAGGATTTCTACTATCCAGGAAGGGATCTGGCTATTGGCTGAATGTTACTTCTGAAAGAAGAGAAGTACCTTCACCAATCACCTAGGATTTCTCCTCTATTTGTTAGCATCATCTCTAAAAAAAGAGAGATGGATGGTTTATCCCACCCTTGTGTCTTACTTTCTACTTATATATATTGTATATAGCTCTGCATATTTAATAGGGAACCTCCCCTTGATGAGAGGAGAGATTTATCTCCGGTTGATGTAGTAAAGTTGCACACCTAACTGACCAATGTTCCTACTTTGGTTAATCAGACCTATTTTGTTGATTAGTATGCTGATTGACAAAATATTCACCCAACAAAATAAATACAAAAGTTCTTGGTAGCTAGTTTCATTCATCCTATTGACTATTTTGAATGGGTCTCTATCATTGTGTCTCTTGGCAAGCCCCAATGAGGAATTTATATCTACACTGACTTTAGGGACATAAATAAGGCTTGCCTCAAGTATGACTTTACATTACATAATATCAACATGATCGTGTATTCCAATGCTATCTATGAGATGATATCACTCATGGATGGTGTTTCTAAGTATAAGAAGATTTGCATCACACCAGAAGATCAATAAAATCCTACCTTAACCACCTTGTGGGGCACATTTTGCTATCAAGTCATGTCTTTTGGACTTAATAATGTTGGCACCACATATCAAAGGGCCATGAAACTTGAATATTCCATGATATGATGCATGACATAGTAAAATATTATGTTAGTGACATCTTGGGAAAGTCTAAACCATGGGTTGAGCATCCAGTAGTTCTTCAGAGAATATTTGAAATGCTAATAGAATAAAAAGTCAGACTCAACCCTAAGAAGTGTATTTTTAGAGTCACATTAGAAAAAAAAATGGGTTTATTAAATCTCACCAAGGCATAAAGGTCAACCCACCAAAATTCCAATCAATAACAAAAATTCCTCCTCCTAATAATCTCAAGCAATTATGTAGTCTATAAGGCAATCTATAGGCCATCCATTGATTTATCTCACAATTGGATGACAAATGTCAACCATTTACACATATTTTCAAGAAAGGGATACAATTTCACTAGATTCAAGAGTGTCAAAAAGATGTTGAATAACTCAAACAATATCTACTTAAGCCTCTAGTTTTGGCACCACCAACACCTAGAAAACTATTACTTTTGTACATCTCAACAACACAATGTGTTGTGGGAGCCCTCCTGACCCATCACAATGAACATGGGAATGAATGGGATATCTACTATCTTAGAAAGACTTTAGTTTAATATGAGATTAATTATACTTCAATTGATAAGGCATGCTTGGTAGTCATCTTTCATCATAGAAACTCATGCACTGAATGCTAAATAATCAAGTCAAGCTCATCATTAAAATTGATCCTTTCAAATACCTACTATTAGAGTTAGTCCTTATAGGAAGGATGTCCAAATGAATCATGCTCCTTAATGACTCGGACATTGATTAGGTTAATCAAACTACAATAAACAGACAAAAATTGGTGGATCAATTATCATAAACACCTTTGCATGATACAACATTATTAACCACAACATTTCCAAATGAATCCATCTTGACAACAAAAGAATCATCATCTTAGAAGATTTATTTTGATGTCATTGTTAATACTAATGGCTTAAGGATAAAATTCTCCTCATCACTCCTCAAGGTGAATTCATTCCTAAAGCTTTCAAGATCACTTTTTCATTCACTAGTAATATTGTAGAGTATGAAGCTCTAATAGTAGGGCTCCAATTGCATTATCAATAGAATATTTAGAATCTAAAAGTTTACAGTGATTCTCAATTGAGAATCAAATAAGTCAATGATGAGTTTTAGATAAAGGATGAAAAATTACTTCCTTATAAGTAAATGGTTGACATTTTAAAGGCATAATTATAGAAAAATTCTTTTGAATAAGTTCCATGAGGTAGTAATAAATCTGCATTCATGATGGATACTATTAGTTCTTTACTTGAGATGTCCCCAGATATGCAAGAGAGTCGCTTCTTAATGGAACAAATTCTACGACCAGCCAATCAAACATTTCCTACATCCAAACATGTGTGTGATGTTAGGAATAAAGTATCGATAGTACATGTTATATCAATGAACTATATCCTATAGTGTAAATAAATCAATGAGGAAAATAAGCGACACAGAATAAAGAAAAGTAAGAGGACACATTACATGGAGATTACATGGAAACCTTTCAATGTGTAAGGAAACACCATGGGTAAAATGAAAGCTTCCAGACTTCATTAATTCAGCATCAACTCTCTTCTACAATAGCTCTTCTAGAAACTCCATTAGTTTTAACATACAAGCAATCAATGATTCCACTTGAAGCATTCAGGTTGTGGAGCTAGCATAACCTAGCCTAGAGGATAAAACCTCCAAGCATGCAAGCCCAAGGTTTACATGGATCCTCTAATAGGATAAATTATAATGAGAGAGCTAATGCATATTTATACATTTTACAACATGAGATAGAGAGGGGAGAGAGAATGAATAGTGGCATAAACAAATTTGACCCAAACTTGATGTGCATATGATCCTCAATAGTGGTTGTGTTGTCTTCATGTGTAAAAGTCTTCAAGGCATCTTCACTTTATGCATTAATATGTGCCAATACCATGTGTCCCAAAAGCATTGTCTCCCACATATGTGAGGTCAATCTGCTATAGTAACTTTCTTGTCTTCATTATCCATATGACTATATGAGTCAAAAAGATTCTTATAATCACCTTTTGACTCTTTCCACACATGGGAATCATGGGGTCCATTAGAAATTTGACCCATACCGACCCTTTTGTATTTTACACTATGTGACACCACCCATGTGATTAACAAGGACAAACCTATGTGCTTTGGTGGAGTTTTATGTCTTACTCCCATCACATAAACCTAATCACTCATGGGATACCCTCCATGGGTTATTGTCACATCACCAATTAGCCACATCACTAACCGTCCACATCATCATCAAGCCACATCATCATGAATAGTGACCATGAATAGTGCCTATAAATAGTAAATTTACATCTTAACATTCACCCACTTGAAGTCAATAGACATAGGGTTTTATGACACCTAATTATTCTACAACTAGCTACTCATCCATGACCTCTACACCCAAACACAAACCTAGTAAAAGTTTTCTTGCACTACTAAAACTTATCTGCCCTGACCAACTTTGTTAACATCTACTCCTCAATAGCAGATTATAGAACTAAAGTGACCAATCACTTCTCCACACATAGACCAATCCTCCAATAGAGATTCTACCATGAACCACTCATAACTCCCATTTCTTGGGAATATCCAGTCTAGTGCTCACCATCGCATTATAAGGTTTCCTACTCTTGATGAATCCAATACATAAAATAATAACATGTCTTCTCCTCTTCTAAGGTTCTCCTGGGAAGACAATTCAAAATTTAAAAAGTGGGGTACTTACTTGCTCTTATGTCCTTGTGCATCTCCATCCTTGGTTTGCTCCTCTTATCACCTTCACCTTATGTGTTCCAACTGAGCCATAAAAATAATGATTATGTTGGGGCCTACATCCAACATGTCACAAAACACATAGTCTCTCCATGAAGGTACTAAAATTCTTGTAATACATTTGAAACATCTACACCAACCCATATAGTGATTTCAATGCAAACTAGCAACACCTTTGCCTCAACTCTTTTTTCTTTATCTCTCCCTAAGAGAGATCACCATGTAAGAATCACGCTACTATAACTCCTTGAATATAAACTAGTGCATATAGCACTCTTGATAGTAGTGAGGAAATAAGATCTCATATATTTCAACTTATCAACATAATACAAGTGGACCAATCACAACTCCAAGGAAGTTGTTGCACTACTTGTTACATCATTACACTTACTGAGTTTTTAATCTAGCATCCAAAATGCACCCTACTCAACTGAACGTTTCCAAAACACCAACTCATGTGCCTATAATATTATTCCAAACATAAATTTACCTAGCTAATTACCACAAACATATACACAACATTCTAAAACCCTCAGTCATATGGTCAACATCGGCCTTCCCTTTTTAAGAATATGAGGTCTCACTTATTCATTTGCATCTTCATCTTTATCTTCTTTAGCTACTTCAAAAATATGTATAGCTTTAGGTTTTGTCTATACCTCTTTCCTTTGCATGGATTTTGTCTTCACTACAACATCTTAGCTAACAACATGTGGTCAATAGGATACCACATCAAAAAACCCCTTTTATTTATTTATAAGAACCATAAGGTCATTCCTTGTTCTCCACCTCCTCCAAAGGAGTCCAGCTTGCACTTTAAGCTATAGAGTTACTTCTCTAATAAGAACACTGTGTAGGCTACTGACATGTCTAGGAAAGTTTTTATAGCTTTCTCCTTCAACTCATCTATAGGATTCTCCTCAACTACATGAAGAGATCAGAATCTTCACCAAGAGATCCTCCACCTTGTTCTATAGAGAGATACCTACCAAAACAAAACACCTTTTTTCTTCTTTAAACTCTACTTGGTCTCTCCTCCTATAATAGTAGCCTCACCTTGCAGATAACCAATCAATAACAAAAAACACTCACACATGGAGTTTTTATCCATTGCTCAGATACCAACTATTAGGAATAAAGTTCCTACTATGCATGAAATTAAATTCAAAAATAAGCAAGCTAAAAACATCAAAAAAAGAGGGAACACATTGCATAGAGATTATGTGGAAACCTTGTAATGTGAAAGGAAAAACCATAATCAAAATGGTAGCTTCCAAACTTCATTACTTCAACATCAACTCTCTTCTACAATAACTCCTCTAGCAACTCCATCATTGTTAACATGCAAGCACTTAATGCTTCCACCTAAAGCATTCAAGTTGTGAACCCAACATAACCTAGCATACAAGACCTAATATCCAAGCATGTAATCCCAAGGCTTTCATGGATCCTCTAACAGGGTAAATTATAATGAGAGAGCTAAAGCATATTTATGCATTTTACAACATGAGAAAGAGAGGGGGGAGAGGGAATGAATAGTGGCACAAACAAATTTGACCCACACTTGATGTGCATGTGATCCTCAATAGTGGTGGTGTTATTTTCATGTGTAGAAGTCTTCAAGGCATCTTCACTTTAGACAATAACATGTGTCACCTCCATCTGGCCCCAAAGACATTATCTCCCACACATGTGAGGTCAATCTGCTATAATAACTTTCTTGTCTTCATTCTCCATGTGACCATATGAGTCCAAAAGATGCTTGCAATCACCTTTTGACTCTTTCCACACCTTGGAATCAGGGGGTCCATTATAAATTCTACCCACACCAACCCTTTTTTATTTTACACCATGTGACACCACTCATGTGACTTCCAAGGATAAACCCATGTGCCTTGGTGGAGTGTTATGCCCCACTCCCATCACATCAACCTGATCACTCATAAGATACCCTCCATGGGCCCCTTCCACATCACTCATAAGCCACACCATTAACCATCTACATCACCATCAAGCCACATCATCATGAATAGTGATTGTGAATAGTGACTACACATCCTAACATGTGAAATCATTGATCCTAGTCCACCTTGGTACCAAGAGATATATGATTGTCTCAATGACAATACCCTTCCGCCAATCATAACTATCACCACTACAAAGCCCTCATCAAAAAATCATATCCTCATACCATCCTTGACAGCATGCTTTATCAACGAGTGTAAGATGAAACTTTGTTAAGATATCTAAAATTAGATGAGGCTCTTTCAGCAATCAAGGAGGTCTATAATAGAATTTGAGTACCCCATACCATAGGGATGGTCCTATCTAATAAATTCCACTAGATTGGATATTATTAGCCTACCATGAATCATGATGTTTGTTAATATGTTATAAAGTGTGTATCCTATTAGAATCATGGGGATATAAATGCTCCATCTCAATAGTTGCAGCCAATAACCAATCCATGGCCTTTCTCCTCTTGAGGATTATACCTCATTAGCAATATCAACCCTTCCTCATCTAATGGCCATAAGCATATAATCACCACCACATAGTATTTCTTCAAGTGGGTGGAAGTTATGCCACTCACTTATGTTATAGTTAAGAAAATATCAAAATTTATCCTCAATCATATCATTTTCCAATATGGAATTCTTTTTGTCATCATATCTGACAATGGAAAATTTTTCAAAAATAAAGATATTAAGGCCCTTTATTAACCATTCCATATCTAGCCCAAATGGTCTATGCCCTACTACCTGTAAGGTAATAACCAAATAGATGTGACCAATAAAACCATCATCAATATCATCAATAAACTCATCAATGATATTGATTGGAATTGGCATTTGTAGTTATATCTTGCATTATGGGCTTACTGTATCAGTATTCATACTCTAACTAGCATGAACCCTTATTCATTAGTCTTTGGCACTAAGGCCATCTTGCCAACTGAATTCAAACTCCCATCATTACATATTTAGCTACATGGCCTAATCAATGAAGAGTAATATAGGGTTACATGATTATAAGAGCTAGAAATTTTGGATGAGAAACATCTACATTCCCTTGATCATTTTAAGTCTTATCAAAATAGGCTACAAAATCAATACAATAAGGTCTGATCCCATGAGTTTGATATCAGTGACTCAGTCCTTAAGGAAAATTAGAAGAATACAAATGAAAAATGGGATGAAAATGGCAAGTTCAAGCCTAATTGGCTTGGATCATATGTCATAGTTCCCAAGTTTGGTTCTAGGGCATATAAACTAACCCCCATATCATATGATATATAGGTCATATTGGGATGTTTCTATTTAGTATGAATGATTAGGATGTTACTATGAATATTGACCATATAGATATATAGTGTGATATCACTCTTATTAAGGGCATGTCCATTGAGGTGATGATTGAATAGGCTTATCAAGGGTATGTTTGGATATAGATTGAGATTTAAATTTAGATTTAGATATATCCCTATATATAGATATGAGATTGAGTCTAAATAGTACTCTTCCCCCTCCAATTTAGATATCTATATAGGGGCAAGGGAATGCTTAACCCCATGTATATAGATAGGGTACCCCTATATATAGATAGAGAGGGGGTGTCATACTTATTTTGGCTCTAAAAGATTCCCCAAATAGGTAAGGTATATAGTGTCTATTCATTTGAGTCATTAACCTGTATATCTTTGACATCATCTTATTATGTTAATCCTATTCATTGGGCATCCATATCCATTATGTTATTCATGAAGAAAAATCCAAATAGTGATCGAAAAAATGATCTTCTCAACCCTTAACTTGACCTAAAAAGGTGAAAGATAGAGACCCTCTTCCCCCTTGGCCTAGAAATGCCATCGGCCATATCTCTTGGTGTTCCCCCTAATATCAATATTTATTTTTTTGGTTTTGGCCATAGAGATATAGGGTCAAATATCAATCTCCTATATATGGGGTGGGTGGTGGGGGTAGGGGGAACCCATATATATTTATAGATTATACATGAATCTATGAATCACTAGAGATCCTTAGGCTAGGACATGAATCTAATAATGAATGTAGATTGATCCCTTATATATATATGGCCCCCATACCCATATATTATATGTGAATATAGTTATATATTCCATGTTATTCTCAAATGAGTTCTGCCATAGCTAGATCTAGATATAGCTATGGGTATATATATAAAGATATGGAATCGACAACCTATCCTCTATCTAGAGGGTGGGTATTGATGGATAATAGTTCTAACATATTTGGTTACCACCCATTTAGTAGCATTCCCCATGTGTAAGAGGAACATTCCCATTGAACCATTTAGACCAATGCTTATTGTAGATACTTCCCCTGTTATTTATTACATAGTATCATAAATAATGATTCCCAATGTCATTTCTCCACCCTAACATTGAAGAAAGAACAAAAAATCACTATTTTATTCTTTTGATTTAAATATATCATACATTTAATTATTTGATTTGTATTTTACTTATGAAGTGGTGTTTGGCCATCTACTAAACCATCCATCATTGACCATCCCTCTAGACCTTGACTAAGACTATATAGACTCTATCTATCTATCCATGGGACCTATCTATATATGGGACCAGATTTCCCTATCTATAAATGGGACCAAATTTCCTTATCTATATATGGGCTCAGAGTATCTATCAAATCATTTCTATTTGACTTGAACCTATTTTGAAAAGTCAAGGCATTTTAATTTTTTGTTGACACGCTCAAAGTAAGGGAAAATTTATGAAATAAATTCAATAATGAACCTTAGACATAAAATTAGTAACCAAGATGGTCAGAAATTGGATGAACCAATCAATATCATGCATATGAAGATGTTATATACCTGAGATAAACCCATCTCATCTTTTTACATTATTGTAATAGTCTTATTGCAAAAATTTCTTAAAAAATAGAATTTTTTTATTTAAAAAAAGCTCTTCATCCAATGGTGAAAACTAGGTTTTTGGGGCCTTAGATAAACACAATGATGAAAATTAGTTTATGGTATCACTCATGATAATCCTTCATATATAAGCACCTCATTTATGATACCTTGAGTATTTGGGGGCACCTTTTCCATCTCATTTATCTACTCCATTCATCCCATACCTCATCTACTTTCCCTTTACCTTGGTCCCAAATTCATATATGTAGCATTCTTTTGGAGAAGAATATGTAGTGACTTTTTGGAAAAGTAAAGTCAAAAAATCAAGAGGGGTAGGAGAAAAATACCCTTGGAGAGTCATCTAGAGATTCCCTTCCTTTCCCCATCACTTATCTCATATCCCCTCATCATATAGTCATTATTCAAGTCCTCATTTTTTGGTCAATCAATATGGATTTTCTTTTACACCTAAATATTCCATATATGCATGTGTATCCTTAAACAATGCCCTCACACTTTCACCCACCTTGAATCATGTACATCATTCCCACTCTTCATCATCCTCATGTATCTCACCACTATTCAATACATCTTTATGGTGTTTTTATCTTAACTCAGGGGTAAAAGAAGCAATGACACATATACAACATAATCTTGGGTTTCTCATCTTATTCCCATTTTAAGCATTGAAGATCTAATAAATGCATAGCATTCTTCATCATGATTGTATATATTTGTGTGGTGTATACTCTTTATAAAGGTTTGTGTGATTATGTGTTTTTATCTATTTTATATATGTCTCTTCACATTGTCATTTTGTGAACTTGTTTTTTATCTTTGCATCGAGTGAAATTTCACTTGTACATTTTGTGTTTTATTTTGTGTCAAGTCCTTCACCCACTTTGGCACAACATCATCATGAATCCCTGAGTATCATGGTGCATACTACCTAGTGCAACATTAAAGCAGATTCTAACTTGTACATGGCTAAAGACTTCACCACATCCCCATATCTATCTATTCTAACTCCAATATCTACCCATATATATTCAACCATCATCTCAAACTAATATTCCTCATCTTACATCATCTGAATATAACATCCTCTTGCTAGCATGACCAAAAAACAAATATTTGTATTGTTTTAAAAAATAATGTCACATCCATATTATCATAAGAATAGACTAACATATAACACATATAATAGTATCAACATAGCATGACAACATGCACATCATGAACATTAGTATAATAACATGACAGAATAATAACCATCTAAATCATCTAATCATTACATGTAAATAACCATTTAACATCATAATAATACATGTGATGTATAAATTAATCCATCTACATAAAACATTTCAAATCATCACATGTCTATAATATATCAATATTTATCACATATCTAACATAAATCATAAAATCATCAATTTCATGTGTGTGTGTGTGTGTGTGTGTGTGTGTGCGCGCGCGCGCGTGTGTGTGTGTGTGTGTCACATGTCATATATCAAATCACGTTTAAACTAAGCAGATAACATCCATATTATCCATACATCACATATAAAATAATCAATAAACCATGATACATCAAGGAAATCATTATAATACATTTATATCAAGTACATCCATTCATCATATGAATAATCAAATCATCAAATATATAAATTGAATGTGTCCATGAAAACATCAAAATGGGTATATACAACATGTGACATGGACCTTCATGTGCCAAAAATATAAAAATATGTAATATGTCAATTAATTGCATGTCACTCTCATTGTTTGTAGCTAGTGGTTATGGTGGACTTGATATTGGGTACATTGAATGTGTAGATGTCCTATACCTAAAAGAGGCCCCAAATAAACTACTCTCTAAAATAAGGTACCCTTTCCCCTACTGACATAGTTTGATTATATAATAACCTCCAAAACTACACCTCTCAAGTTATCCCTGATACCTAATTCACTACCTCACCTAGTACATATGCCCTAGAAATCTATGTAAAACATCTCTCTCCATCTCTAAGCCATGAGCCTCTATGTCCTTCTGATCAAACTATGTTGTAACTATGACAATTGGTCTTGGTAAGCTTGAAATTATGTGTTTTAACCTTGTAATGTGGTAATCTATGTATCATGGTGCATGATTTGAGCCTATAGGGTGGTCACCTAACCTAGAAGAGTAGTCACCTATGATAATACCAAGGCTATCTAAGTATCCCTCTAAACAATCTATCCATGTAACCTATTCACCTCTCCTTGGAGGTTTTCCACCCATCTATGTAGACCATCCCTCTCATATACCACCCCTACTCTCTTATAAACCTAGGCTTGGATATCTCTTTATAGTCAATCTATAGTATCCTAATTTGGCTTTGTTATAAGGGGATGGGAAGGTATTTCCTAATCTCCTCCTGGTGGTTATACAACCTATGTTATATTTGCATAGCTCCCTCCTCCTTATCCATATCTACCCCTTCCAAATTCATCTCCTCCTATCTTGCTCCATTGCCTCAGATGGTGGTCTAATATTTCCCTTAGTTGTATCCTTTGTCACAACCTATGCACTATCTATCAAATCCAATCAGCTAATCTCAGGGAATACCCTATTATATGGGTCAATCTAATGGGTACATGTTATGCCCAAGCATCCATCATAACCTATTATAATCCTAGGATTTATTATAACCATTTGATATTATTAGGCCACCACCACTAAGCTATCAAAATTTGTGGTAGCCACTACACCAGTAATGCACCAACCCCACAATAGTCTCTCTCTAGTGACCCATGAAAACACATGATGGCCCTATGGAATGCTTTTTTAATGACTGAACTAACAAATAACTCTATTAGGATGATATCACTCTAATATTGCACCCTATATCCCTATAATGTGCATTATGTCATCATAAATTCCTTCTAGTCCCCATCAATATCCTCCTATATAAATGTAAGTCTCTTACATAGCCCCTCTACCTACCCACAATAATATCCCAACCATAAACCAAAATATTATTAAGTGCTTATTGTTGGTACATCCCCATGGGCCTCTCAATGACCACATGCTCCCAAGCCCAAATCTATAACACTGTAGTCATATCAATATTAACCCCATATTTTTAAGTGGCCAGGTGTAAATCCCTATAACTATGCTAATATTATATACCCTAGGAAAATGCTCAATTATGCTCCTCCATATTAACAACCATAATCCCTAATCCAATATGAAAGTATCATCCACTATTATCAGGTAGCAAGATGTCGATAATAAGAGCCATCAATGTCACAGTTAGTTGATCCTTCATATAATGATGATATAACCAATCTACATTTAGCCACCCCTAGTAAATGTTATCTCTCACATGGCCCTCCAAGTGCATCAAATTGGTAATCTATGACTGTGACTACCAGTATAATTTATCACCCCTGATTAGGATCTTATAGATCCTCCAGACATCCTCTAGAATGATTATCATCTCCCTTATGACAAATTAAAATGTGTTAGTCTCATTCTACCAATATTTTACCAATTTAGTAATCAAGGCTCTATAAATCCAAATCAATGGCATTTGTGCCATGTAGTATATACTGACCATCTCCAACACACTGAAGCCCACATCATCCAGATTATGGATCTCTCTCAACCCTACCAAGTTCTAACCATGTGACTCAATCAAAGGTAAAACCTCCTACACATCACAGAAACATCATATATGTCAACCTATATATGTCACTGACTGAATAACTCATTTATATATTTCATTTCCACTTCTTTCACTCACCTAACATATTCATCTTTTACTACTTTATCCTTTGCTACTCTTTCATCAAAATCACATCTCTTTTCATAAATTTGCCTCTCTCATGCATAATTTTGTGTTTCTTCATCTAATCTTCTTTATTATGACATATATACAAACTAGCATATTGTAATCACAAAACTCACATTTTATAAAGTGCAAGATCATGTTCCATTCCTCTATAAATCCACATTTTCTTTCTATGAATTTTAATTTCACCTTGATGAAATTGTAACCCTAATCATGATTATTTTTTTGTGATACCAAGTCCCCGACCCTAAACCCTAGTGAATTCATGTCTACCCTCATCAAATCCACATTTTATGGATGCAAAATCACATTTTGTTATAGTGAAGTTGTTACATACAAAATATGACTTCACTTCATTTTCCTAAACACCCTAATAACTATGAAATAAATGTAAAATCACTAGAGGTAAGGGCACCTACCAAGTCTCCATGGTCATCTGGTATCTAGTACTCCCTCACCCTCTCTCTATGATGATGATCATATGAGATACCAACCATCTCTCTATCACCGCTCTTATGGACTAGAGCTCAAATCTCACAAAAGCTAGGGTAACAATAAACCATTTTACCCCTTCCCTCCATATTTACCCCCCCTCCTTTTACCCCCCTTCATTTATCACATATATTTGACTTTGATATTTTCCTAATTTCCACATTTTCATCCCAACTAACTTACTAACTCATTTCCCTTCTTACTTATCCTCATCATTATACAATCTCATCATCATGTTTTGTCATTCATATTATTATCATAAGTTTTTCATGTCTAGTTTCCCATTTAGGGAGAATTACATCGGCCTAGGGTCCTTTAAGACTATGTAGGTAACACTTTATCACTTCTAATTCCTAAGGATCACTCAGCTACCCTATTCATTTCCTTTTTCATACCCTATTCACTCAATTCATTTAATTTTCTTCCCCATTAAAAAATTGTATCTCCTCTAGACATATGCTTTGAGTCACAACATATCACATCTTTAATCAATATCATCAAATAGTAAATCATCCATTTTAACCATGACTCTCCTTGATATGTGTCCTTTCTTAGGATATGTCTAAATATTAAAACCCATCATCTCATTTTTCCTATAATTCTCTCTTACATGCATCCTTGCCTAAGATACATCTAAAGCTTGCATCTCATCATCTCATTATGCCTATGACTCTCCTGAACATCCATCCTTGCCTAAGATAGGTCTAAAGCTTATGACCCATCTCTCATTTAGTTTTATTTCTCCTAGAATATTTCCTTGCCTAATATACACCTAAAGATAGAAGTTTTCTATCACCATCCTATCACGATTACTTTCCATTTGGAGCATGTCTAAAACTATGACACCTTCATTTTTCACTCCCTTGCATATGTTATTGCTAGGGGCATCATTTATTGGTGACTTAATTCTTTTCCCATCCCTTCCTTCTCTTGTCCATTTGTACATCCTACCCTTTTTTTTTGTAGAGTGGCCATCTATCTTATTCCCCTTTGCATGGCCCCTTGAAAGGGCATCATCTATCCTCTAGCTTACTAACATCCACGACCATCTTCTTATTTGAAGCACCATTATTTATTCTAGTTGTAATGCCCTTTTAAAGATTGAAAAAATGTATACATCTAAATTTTCTCATTCCTCTATTATTGTCATTTTCAATACTAATTTCACTAACTAACACTATATTATTATTTATCCCAATCCTAGTCTAGCATCCCTTTCATTTCACACACACACACACACACACACACAAAACTTATTATCCATCTTACACTAATTAATCACTCTTTATTATCACTTATCCCTTTCTTATAAAATCATTTAACACTAACAAGTCCTCATAATAATTCATGAATTTTAAATACACCTCTCTAACTACTCTCAACTAGCCTACCAACTTATCCTATAAATCATCTTACTACACCATGTACTAACCATGCTTATTAACTCTAATAGGATCTAGAAGCTCCTAAACTTCCTAGAGCCCTTCCCTAATGACATTATAGGATTTTCCAAGAATTTAAAATTCATAAGAAAATCCATATCTCTCCATCAACCTTCCAAAATGGTTTAAATCTAACCGTCCATTTCCTCTACCACCTCTTCATTAAACTTGTACACCCCTATGTAACTAAAAACTAAGAATTTGGACAATTTCATGATGCCAACTTATCTTCAAGAATCTTCATCATCCACCATTGTTTCAAGTCTAGATCCAAGTAAAACAATCCAACATATCAAGTTCACTTGCATGTCAATTTGGGCCACATCAATCCAAGTTTTTAGAGGTATATTGAGCTACATATTGAGGTATAACTGCTTTTATTTCAATTATTTTTTTTTTCAATCTATCTCTCTTGCCCAATCAAGAGTATTTATGTAATTTGGAATATTTTTTTAAGGTATTTATATAATTCCATTACTATTCATGCTTTTAAATTCCTATTTCAATTTATCATAGATACACTTGTATACACTAAATTATGCTAACCCCGCTAATTATACTAATTTCTACTAGTTTAGTCTAATTCCTTCATTTCTTAGCTAAAATAACTAATGGCCTAATAATCCCTATCCCATAAACCTTTATCCCATTATATAACCAATTAATTTCCCTATTAAACCATAATAGAGCCTATTACCTACTAACCTACTCCCTAAACAAACTAGCCAATTTAAAGTTCATATGTATCCAACTACCACCCTATCCACCCTACCACCCTAGACATTCCTACATACATATGAGTCTTAATCATCATTAACTCCCATCTAAACCCCCCATTATTCTCTTAACTAATTGAGAAGCCTATAGAACTAGAGAAGCTCCTCTACGACTCTAGAAGCCTCTAAACTAGAGACTTCTAAATAATTATTAAATTCCCTCCATTATTATATAAAAGGCCATGGTTGGGCCATGGCCAATCCAACTAAAAATCCATCAATCCATCATATTGCTACCATATTGTATTCATAACAGTTCTTTAACAGTCATCCCATCCACTATCAACCTTATCCAACCATTGGAAGCCATTATCAAGACATAGCAAGTAATCCAATAATTAAAATTTTGGACATCAAACAATCCAAGTGAAAATCGTAGAGTGGAACCATAAGGAGGTAAAAATGATGGTAATCATGTTCTTATTGTTATAATTTTCCTCTTTTATCCAATCCTATTAGTATCATTGGGTTTTAGGTTTTTACTGCTAATTTTTGTAATATTGCTTGAATCTAAAATTTGGTGCACATTTTGGCAACCATAGTGGGAGAATCCCTCCTAAATTAATCATTTTTGCTTGTTAGTAGTGTTTTGCTAGCCTACAAGATCAATTAGACAAGTAAAATCTTGGATTTTTGGAAATTTTTCATGCACAAGTGAAATCTATGACATTGCACTGGTTTCATGAATTTATCCTATGTAGTCATGATTTTATCCCCAAAAATTATGATTTTGTCTTAATTGTTTACCTTACCGCTAACTGTCTCCTCTAACCATGCAATTTTTTGTCCTTTGATAATATCACAACCCATGACTTATGAATTTGCTAGTAGATTAAAAAATTTATATGTGACAGTCATGATTTTATGCTAATGGACTATTTTATAGGTTCCCATCTTTATGAAAAATCATGACTTCATGAGTCATGACTTTGACCTGATAATTGTGATATTGAATTTGTGAGTTACAATTTTGTAGTTTTGATAGAAACTAATGGTTGATCATTATTCTCAGACCTATAGGATTTAATTTGACATTTTCTATTTTTTCAAGGGTTAATAGTCAGTCAAACATAATATAAATCCCTTTTTGTATCTGGTGTAAATCATTTGAGTTTAAAAAGGGAATTTTTTTGCTAACCACATCCTATAACCTGATCTGGTCTCTGTTGGTCTTTTCTATGTAATTGGTAGGGTCAAAAAGTATAGAAAGGAAAATTAAAGATCAAAAGATCACCTATAGGAAAAATAAACACACAATTTTTAGGCATTTTCACATCATTAACAAGATCATAGATCATGTAAATTTTGGAATCATGACATTGACCTATGTAATCACAGTATTAAAAGACTAGTAACGGTTTTGTTCTTAATATTTAGTTCTATAAATTTTGTCATTATTATTCAATTATGTTTTTTCATTGTTATCTTCAAGGCAACTTTAAGCACCTAAGATAACTGAGAATACTCTATGTATAGTCCTAGATTCTACATATTTTGGATAAACATCTATGTTTTTAAATTTTTGATATACCCTAATTAGTTTTTAATCTATTATAATCACTTATAAATAAACATTCTTAGGCATTTTTGAGCCATTTATCATACCTATATAGGCCTTTATCTGTGTCAAATATCTAAATCTAAAGGTTTTATAGTTTATCATAAAACTGTAACTCTTGATTTATAGTCAATAACAATTTTGTCATTTACAATTGTGGTTTTGTTTAATAGTCATGATTTCATAGCCTAACTATCATGATTAAGCTAATTACTACAAAATCACAACTCATGATCTATTTTTTTATGTTAGATTTTTGACTTTGTACTCTCTGGTTGTGACTTTGCACTATACAGTCATGATTTTGCATGGATTTTTGCCTTCAATTTGATCTTTTTTAAGTGCACTTTTAGAGTATTTTTTGTGATTTTTGAGTCATTATAGACTTCCCACAAGGCCCAAATTACCTTTGGTGTTGGGGGATTTTCCCCTCAACCCTACCTTATACCTGCACTCCCCTAGACCCTGCAAGGAGCTCTATCCCTTGATCCCTACATCATGGCCCACTAACCCCAAAGGAATTATAGAGCCAAATCATGATTTTTTTATTGTGTTTTATTAAGGTATATTAAAATAACATCATATTTATTACAAGGGTGAATTTTGATTAGCTAATATCCCCTTTGTAGGTCATATTTTGGTTTAACATCATTTGTCTTGTAGGTTCCCCTCAATATTATCGATCAAACTACTAATCAATGTCTTTCAGGTTACCTCTTTAAAAGTGTCAATCAAATTACTAATCATGTGATTACAAGCTTCCAGTTAAAGAATCTATTTGGTACTTTGAAAATCATTTTTTGGATCATTTTAATCATTCCATCTTGTATATATCATTTTTTATCATTATCATCTTTGTCTTGTTTATTTTTATTTATCTTTTGCATCTTGTAAATATATCACCCTTAATCATAATTAGTTAACTAATCTTTTGTTCTACCTATCTGTATCATGGGGGCTATAGTTGGTGTATGCTCTCCCCCTTACATCCTTGAGGTAATTCTTGGGGGATCAAAAACTACCTATAAACCTTCCTTCCTTTTTCTTTTTCTAGGGGGCCTAGTAACCATGGATTTCACCACCACACACTAGTCTAAACTCCATGTTCTAGCAGAGTATAAAAATTAGTAAATTTATCATCACATGCCAAAGTAGAATCCCTATAAAGGGTTTTGTGGAGTGAGGGGTGATCAGGCTCTAAGACATAGTATAGTTAGATAGCATCCTATAGGGACTCAGGCCCTAATGTACCTTCATGTATATAGGGGATGCACCTAGAACCTTTTATGTATACCTATATTAAGGGACTTCAACCATAATAGGTGTACCACTATAGGAGTTAGTATCAGATTTAAAGTAGCCATCGAGTGTGAGCAGGGTTGATAGGGTTCAATTGATACCATAATGGGTCACTAGCCTATAGCCTCACCTGTGACCTATTGGATGGTGTGGGCATCGAGTGACACACCTATAATAGTTGACTAATTTAGGATTGTACTTATGTATGTTATTTGAATGTTGTGATAAGACCTATATTGTTTGTGAACTAAGTTGGTCATACCTACATTTTTGTGTGATACCTTAGACATCTTATAGGTTAATGATCATCATCTTATCATCTTATCATTATCATATCCCATATAAGTCTTCATATCATTCATCTATATATTATTCATTCACACCCATTTTTTTGCTTCTCCTTTATACCCAATAACTATATAGTATTCATTTTGTATACCCTTTCTATATCTTCCCCCATCCCATATATATTTCATTCACCTTTGACTATTATCTTTTGTACTTGTACTCATCCCATCATCTCATATTTACCCATATCATCCACATCCTAAATTTATTATCCCTTTCCTACACATATTGTCTATTATCCACCCCATTTATGTCTATCTTATAACACATTTATATAGTATTTACCCCTTTCACATATTTATTTTATAGACTAGCTTGTATATATCCATTTGTATATCCACCTTTTGACCAATTTTATTATACCTCTCCATATCACACCATTTTGTATATAACTTACCTATATATACTACCCACCCTATCGTAATCAATATAATATTTATCCTGATCACATGTTTCATTAGCATCTAACTACTATCCATTTCACTTCACCCATAACACATTATTAATATCATGCTTCTTCCCACATCTTTATTTGAAGGCTAGTTTGTCCATATTCATTTCTTCAACCTCCATTTGTGTATAGTTTATCTTGAGTTGTTATCATTCTTGTCTAATTTTACATCTACCTTACATATCTTATCCACCTAACACATGTCTTATTTTTCACCCTATATATCACACATCTCTCATCCTCCACTCATATCATTCCCTTTAGATACTAGATTCTATCTTGAAATCAAGATTCTAGTGGTCACCCATCTTATTTGTATTAGCATTTGTCACTTTCTACATCCTCTTAACTAGGTATTATCAATATACATAGTCTGATATGACTCTAATCTAGCACCCATCATTTATCCTCATCTTTATTAGATCCCTTTGTCATCTAGAACCCATTCAATCATCTCTTTGCTAGTAGATAAATTATTTGATCCCATAAATCTTCTTCATCTTTGCTAGATTAGTCTCTTAAGAGACTTTGTTTCTTGGAAATTCTTGTTCACCCTATCCTCTTATATCACTCTCTTTTGACCACTAGTATCTTTGGTCTCTAGACAGACATAGTATTTGAAGACTTCCATCTCATCCATCACATCCCTCATTCATAATGGTTAACCATGGTTGAGCCCAACTTAGTATTGGACAAGTCTCCAACCAAGATAATCAACCATTGGGGTATATAGTTGATCCAACTCAGGAACATGATGAAACCCATAATGATATGCACATACCTGAAGAAGAGGATGAAACATTTAACCCCCTCCATAATGACAAAGTAATAAACCTCGTTGACCACTATCTATATGATAAATATGATCATGTCCTAGCCCATGCGATCAAAATAGGGGCACGTTACCTTACACCTTTGACTATGCCCTCTTACACAACCTAGTATGCCCTCTATACAACACACCATGTCAACATGTTAATCACATACCCCAAGAAGAAGAAGGTGTGGACCATGGATTTGTTGAAGAAGAATGCTTACCTCCCCTTTTTAATAACTATAGTGAGGCCAATCGAAGATAGACTGTTATAGATGATAGCTGAGACCAATTGACGTAACAAATTAACCTCTCACTCTATAATCAATGTCCACCATCCCCTAGATAAAATCATACAAATAATAATGCTCATAATAATAATACTAATAACACCAATAATACCAATACTACTAATTACACCAACATCATTCATAATACCCATAGTACCCATATTTCCCAAGGTAGCTAAAATCAAACTACCAATCCTCCTGGGGATCCCACCTTTTCCTAATAATGGAGAGAGATGAAAGAAACCCTCCAATAGATAGATCCATGATCACAAGCCCTCAAATATTAATATAAAGACTTTTGTTCCTCACCATTATACATGAGTATATTGCAAATACCCTTTCCTTCACATTTTGAAGTACCTAAATTTGACAAATATCAAGGAAAAGGGGATCCTAGAGACCATGTCCAAGATTTTTTTGGCTTGACATGAGGTGGCTTATGAAGATGCTTATTTTTTTAGAATCTTTCCCAAAATTCTCATGGGACCCACTTTGGAATGGTTTATGTATCTACCTAAAGGGTCAATATCCATCTTTGGAGAACTGACAAAGTAATTTGTTAAACACTTCTCATTCAACATTGAGCATTATATCTCCATAATTAAACTTTATAATACCAAATAATGAAGTGGTGAATGTCTAGCATGTTTCTTACAAAGATGGTGGAGTTTGGAAAGCCACTTAAGGTGCACCATACCTGAGAAAGAATTAGCTAAAGTCTTTGTGGATAATCTCAATGTTAAACTAAAATATGAATCAAAGTTATAGTGTGCCAAAACCTTTGATGAAATAATAGAGAAAGGAATTCAAATAGAGAAGGCCCTTATTGAAAAAGGGACTATCAAATTATATTCTCAAAATGAGCACACCCAAAATCAAGATAATTCTTTTTTAGGAAAATCCAAGGTCTTCAACAAGAACAAAAATGTTGTGGGTGATGGGGTAACAAACTCTAAGTAACAACATGTACAAATAGTTCAAAAGAAAGGCCCCACACAATAACCTAATGTATCTTCCATCCAAGTTCCATGAGGTAAGCCAAAGCCTCGAATAGGTAAAAGACCACTCACAAGTTTAGGAGTCCCAATTGAAACAGTCTTGGATCAATTAATTACTGCCAATATGATCACCTTGCCTAAAATTAGACTTGTGGATGATCACCAACTAAAACCAAATTGGTATCATGAAGACAAGTTTTATAAGTACCACAAGGTTAAAGGGCATGATACAGAATGGTGTATGCAATTGAAACATTACATCCAATATTTAATTTAGAGGGGTGATATTTAAATTAAAGGAAAAGCTCCCCAAAATATGTCAACAAATGGGTAGCTTGACATTTACAAAGATCCACTCCCTAAACATGCCCAAAGGAATAAGAAACCATAAAGAGACCAAGGTCAATCATTTTCATCTAACCATATAGACTATCATAATTTCCCTTACCATTACATCAACACTATCAAAATCCACAATGTCCAAGAATCCATTCCATCCTCATCTCCCATCCTAAAGATTAATTGGGCCACTATTGATTGCATAATTACTACCAGATGCAATAAGATAGTAGTTCCCACAGCACCCCATAAAGACCCATCCACTTCATCTGCTACCCAAAAGGGGAATAATCTTAAAAAGGATAATCTTATGACATCATTTAACAACTTTAGAAAACTCTAGCTCACATATCCTTAATGGAGCTTATTAAAACATCCACTTTACACTAAGAATATTAAATCAAGTACTGAATGATTTAAAAATCCCAAGTAACTTAGATACTAATCAATTTTATGCACTAGTAGCACACTTATCCCCTTCACAGTAGATCACTTTTGGTACTTTGGATATGCCTCCCATTGGCCCACACCATAACTACCTCCTATACATTGAAGTAACCATATCTCACCATTGAGTCTCCTAAGTGCTCATAGATAGAGTATCAGTGCTCAATGTATGTAATCTAGACTTTTTAAAGAAGTTAGGATATTCAGAGACATTTCTAGGGCCAAATTTGATCATGATCAAATCTTATGATGATAATGAAAGGCCATCAACTAGGACTACTTACATCCCCATCATTATGGGACCCATAGTGCATCAAACACAAGTCCATATTATAGATGTGAATTTACCCTATAACATGAAACTTGGAAGACCATGGATTCATGAAATGCAAGATGTTACATCCACTTTACATCTATGCCTAAAAGTCCCACTCTCTGGCATGGAAGTCACCATCCCCAGAGTCATTGACCAACTTCATAGTTGTTAGATGGATCAATCATCATCACCATCACCTTATCTTGGCATAGATAATTCCATCCTAAGTCCAATAGATGTTAAATACATCTCTCCTAATCATTTTGATTCCACATCCAATCCACTACCTAATGTCACTCATCTGAAGATCACATCCACAAGTTGTGGAGAATATGAATACAAAACATTATGTATCAGTGATTTACATCTCTTTCCATGTAGTTATGGGTTCCCAGCCATGAGGAAAACTAATCCCATCAAATATCAATTTAGACCAAAAACTTTCTCAAGCATTGGATTCTTATCTGAAGAATACATTGAAGATGAGGATGATTCATGGCTTATTCCCGATGATGAGGCCTTGATTTATCCTAAAAAACAATATCCCTGAGTCCAAAAAAAGATGGAGAACATGCATTATAAAGGAAAAGTATTGGGCAATCAAGAGCAAGGCCAACTTGAACCCATCATGGTTTAATAACATTCGTAATACTTTGGTCTAGGGTATGGGCTATATGATGATGACCCACATAATATCATTATGGATTCTCTTTCGATCCTTGGGCCATCTTTCCTTGATGATGATACTAAAATAGGTTCCATTTTTAGTCACTCCGAGGAGATTGCTACCACGAACCTTTTCTCAGACACCACCATCTCTACCATTGATATTTCCCTCCACTATCCATCCCTTATAGACTAGAATTTAAAATAGGAGCCTTCTTTTGACATATTTCAAAATGATGAAGCTATTTTGGAGTATATGAGAGCACATGATTTTATGCCATCTGGTGACCATAAAAGGGGATTTTATAAAAACCTTTGTCAATCTGCATACTTCAAGGAACAACAAGAGCCCCATGATCAAATTGATGAAGAATATTATGAAGAAGAAGAACCTCCCATAACACTGATTAACTTCCAACATTAGAAGAATATTTTAAAATCAACACAGAGTTCTTAGATTATTTTGCTTTTGACATTCCCAAACTATCATTGCCTCTTTATTTGTAAGAACAATCACCCTCCCTTATAAAATACATGATAAAATTTAACATTGGGATGGATCAACATCCCAAAATAGTTAAACTGGGGGCATCTCTTACATCAAAATAATGTGAGGTCATCATAGAGATACTTAAAGAATTTATTGACATATTCACATGGAGTTATGTTGGCATGCCTAAATTAGACCCCTCATTGGTAGTACACCACTTGGTTGTGCATCCAAATGCAAAACCCATCAAACAAAAGCCATGAAAGATGAATCCCAAGGTGGCACTATTGGTCAAATAGGAGTTATAAAAATTCTTACAAAACTAGGTTTATCTACCTCATAGATTATTTAGATTGGATTTTTTATATTATCCCTGTAACCAAGCCTTAAGGTGGAATTAGAATTTGTATAGACTTATGGGATATAAATAAGGCATGTCCTAAAGATGACTTCCCTCTTCCTAACATCAACATGATTATAGATTATAGTGCTAGATATGAAATGATCTCCCTCATAAATGGTTTCTTAGGATATAATCAAATCAAAATTGCACTTGAGGACCAGCACAAAATGGCTTTCATTACTCCATTTAGAACATTTTGTTTTTAAGAAATGCCATTTGGCCTTAAAAATATAGGCACAACCCATCAATAGGCCATGGCCATCATCTTTCATGACATGATGCATGAAATCATCAAGGATTATGTGGATGACATTTTAGGCAAGTCTCACCTAAGATGTAAACACCATGTGGTTTTAAGAAGGATTTTTGAATGATTGTGAGAGTATAAAGTTAGGTTGAATCCCAAGAAGTGTGTATTCAATATCACTTCAGAAGGATTTATAGTTTCAATAAGAGGCATAGAAGTAGATCCAACAAAGGTGAAATTAATCACATAAATGCCTCTACCTTACAATCTTAAGTAGCTCTAAAGTCTCTAGGGTAAACTACAAGCCATAAGACATTATATTTCTCAACTCGTTGATAAATGTCACCCTTTCACTCATTTATTGAAGAAAGGGACTACCTTTTACTGTAATTCAAAATATCAATGAGATTTTGAAAATCTTAAACAATATTTGGCTAATCCACATGTATTATCACCACCCATCTTTAGAAGACCCTTTCTCTTATACATTTTATCAACCCCATGTGTAATTGGTGTTCTTATAGCATAACACAATGATCAAGGTAAGGAGCAAGCAATATACTATCTCAATCGCACATCAATATCTTATGAGTTAAACTATATTCCAATAGAAAAGGCATGTTTAGTCATGGTTTTTTCATCATAGAATCTTTGAAATTACATGATGAATAATCAAGTACAACTCATTTCCAAAATTGATCCCCTAAAATATTTATTGTCCAAATTAGCTCTTACTGAAAGAATGGCAAAATGAATAATGTTGCTTAGTGAGTTTAACATTGAATATGTCAACCAAAAGGCTCTAAAAGGAAAATTTATCACAAATCAATTAGTTGAAGCACCACTTGAAGTGACTGAGCCCCTTGTCATGAATTCCTTGGATGAGGCTATCATGAATACTTCACAATCAAATGGCTAGAAATTATACTTTGATGGCTCATTCACCACGCATAGGTCAGGGGCAAGCATCCTCCTCATCACCCCAAAATGTGATCTTATTCTAAAATCTTTATGCCTTGCCTTCCCATGTAATAAAAAAAATTATAATATGAAGCCTTGATAGCCAGTCTTCACTTGGCTATTTAGTGGAACATCCATCACTTGTAAGTATTTAGTGACTCATAATTAATTATCAAGTAGTTTAATGATGACTTCAAGATTAAAGATGAAAATTTGCTCCCTTATAAGTAGCTAGTGGATCAGTTAAAGTCAAATTTTCAATCCATAACATTTGAGCAAGTTTCACAAGGAAGTAATAAAGTAGTTGAATCAATGGCTACTATTGGCTCACTCATCGACCTCCCTAAAGATGTTCTGGAAGGTAACTTTTTAATTGAGAATCTAATCATTCTAGCCCATTAGTCTATGGCTCCATTTTAAATTTATGAAATTAATTATCCCATTCTCCCATGGTATCATGATATTATAAGTATCTCCATGACAACATTCTCCCTCTTAACCTTAATCATCACCAATGTAAAGCCTTCATTCATTACAACTTCTGATACACCATCTTCGGTAGCACACTTTATCATTGAGGTTACAATGGAACCTTGTTAAGGCGTTTGACATTGGAAGAGGATTATTAGGAAACAAAATAAGTTCATGATGGTAGCTATGGTGGGCATATAAGTAGAATGGCCCTAACCAAGAAACTCCTTTGAACTGGTTATCACTGGCCAATGATGAAACAAGATTCTTGTTAATATGTACAAAAATACATGGCCTATCAAAAACATGGAAATATCATCCATGCTCTTACATAGCAATTACATCTGATCATGAGTCTATTGCCATTTTCCATATGGGGCCTTGATTTAATTGGTAAAATCAATTGAACTTCATCAAATGGTCATAAATTTATTACCATAATAATGGAGTATTTTACCAAATGGGTAGATGCAATGCCATTCACTTATACAATAGGCCTCCAGATCTTGAAATTTAGTCTAAATTAGATCATTTTCCATTTTGGCATACCAGCCAACATCATTTCAAATATTGGAAAATCATTTAAGAACCAAGAAGTTGAGGCCCTTTGTCAAAAATATCACATCACACAACATTTCTTCTCTCCTTATTATCCCCATGGTAACAGATAAGTAGAGGCAACCATTAAGACCCTCATTAAAATATTGAAGAAGAGAGTTAATCAAGTAGGCAAAAATTGGCACACATAACTATATCCATCTTTGTGATCTTATTGCACAAGTGTCTGCATACCTACTAGGGCAACTCCATATGCCTTGGTTTATGGGATCAAATTAATCTTGCCAGTAAAAGTAGAACTTCCCTCCTTTTGAATTTCACTGAGGGGAATCATCACTTATCATAATCATCGATAGGAATGTCTATAGGAATTGGAACTCCTTGATGAAAAATGTCAAAGGGCCCTAAATCACCTATGATCATATCAAAATAAACTGAAAGGCCAATACTGTAAGAAGATTCAGTCCAAGGAGTTTGAATTTGGTGACTTGGTCTTGAAGGAAAATCATAAAAACACCAACATAGACAGAGATAAGAAGGGGAAGTGTGAATATAATTAGTTAGGTACCTATATCATTATTAATAAGTTTAGATCATGTGCATATAAATTGGCCATGCTTGATAGAGAAGAACTTGATGATCCCATGAACATCATGCATATGAAGCACTTCTACACCTGAATTAGGTTTCATCATCCTTCATCTATGAGACATCTCATATCCAATCCATCCACCCATCACATCTCCCCATTAGTTCAATAGTTTAAGAAAAAATCATCCAATGGTAAAAACTAGTTTGTTGGCACATTGGGCAAGTACCATGATAAAAACTAGTCCCCAACATCATGGTAGAATAACTCTGACCCTAGTCTCAATAGTGGGCATCCATCATATGGTTCTTGAACAACAATATGGGAATATTACTTCATCGCTAGGAATCATACACAGATTACCAAGCACTGGGAATACTTGTTGGATAGTTTTCTAAAGTCACTTATCCATGCTTGGTATACATATACCCAAGTTCCATCACATCCTCATCACTACTCCTTATCCTATCATGCCCTCCCAAATATTCCTTGATAAGTGTATCTCCCCTTTAGCCTCATAGCACTAATCCCATCTCCACTCATCCATTGTTACCACTAAGCCTTAGGTCCAAACTATCCCACTAATAATCATCCTTATGGAGGGTCAAAGCATATAAAAGTTTTCTTTTATAGGTTTTTGAGCATACACTGTGCCATCAATTCCTGAAGGGTCATCATGATCCCTATTTTTTAACTTGGTTGGAGCTTTGTCCTAACATACAAAAAAAATTAGGGCATTGTATATCTTGTATATATCCTCTAAATTATCACTAGATCCCTTATAGCTAATCATTTCTCATCACTTCATTTCCCATGTAAATATCCCTATCAACATCATTATTCTTAGTTCATGATCTCTTTGATTATCTTGTGTGTTTTGTTTTGAACATGTAAGATATTTATGTACATATTAGTGTGTTTTGTTAGTTAAGTTTGTTTGGATATCACTTTATGAATATTCATGGGAATAAGGATAGAATTAGTAACTTCTAAATATTTATTTTGGAAAGGCCATCTTTTCAATAGAGTTTCCCATGCATCTATGTTAATTTGTCTCAGACATCTCATATCCTTGACATATAGCTAAAAGATGCAACATTAAAAAGGATTGCATACATTTTAATGGCTTCCAAAACCATTACCCTTCATTGTCTCCAACAACCTATCCCCATTCCTATGCCAATCATTCCCCATCATAGCTACCCTTACCCAAAGCCTGAAACTATCCCATCCCATCACTACCCTACATCCATGGTGCAGGAGGATTCTGACTATAAAAACTAAGGAACCAATTAGAGGATTTATTTCTCCATAACATATTCCCCCATAGGTCTAATTATGTAACCATTTCACATCACATTTATGATCATATCCTATACATGTATACCATGACATCTAATCATATATCTATAAACATTTTAATTCACATTATGAAATCACATCCACAATAATAATCATAAACCATATACATTACATCTACCATCATCCATGAAAATAAAACATCTCCAACATACCTACCTATCATCGTATCATGCTAAATTAATCCATCAATCATCACACATGACATACATAAAAGGAAACTACATCATATCTATACATCATTACATTACTATAAGTAAAAATCTAGAACATCTAACCTAATCACGTTATCCAACATCTACATAATATCATGTGTCTCCCATCAACATCAATAAACATCATCGATCATAAACAATATCCATACATCTATCCACATCAAATCTCATCATACACACACACACACACACACACATCAAAGTCTAGTATACAATGTCCACATAGAAACCATGTCAAAATATATACTACAATCACTTAAGCCCATGAGGAAAGAATGAGATAATAATTAAAAAAAACTATACATATAGACATCTCAAAATCATGGCTACAACCTAGGTGGCCCTAGAGGCCCTAGAGGTCCTCGTGTCCCCCTAAAAGGCTATCAAATTGACATAGATGAACTAACATGAAAATACATTACATAATGCTCAAAGGTTATTGCCACCTCATATAAAGTTTGATAATATTATTACTTGCATGTGAGTAACATAATGCTCTACATCACATCCATCATGCCCTTTCCCCTCATAGCCTAATCGACCTCATCCCTAGCCCTCTCGACCACTACCACCTATCTAGTCAAAGTGTGAATAAAAGCCTAAAGTTATCTAATATAGCCCTAAAACCCTATCATTTGGCCATCTCTACTCTGAATCTAGATATTTAAAGTGTTAATCTATGTCTAAACATGGGAAAGCTACCCATCATGTTGTACCACCTACACTTGCAATGTTATAACATGCCTTTATAGTGTACCTATTTAACCCTATAGTTGGGATAGCTTCCCATCCTTATATGATATTTGGGACTATAGTGTAGAATCCTACCTTTGTACCTATGCTAATTGGTCATCCCTCTGAGCCATCATACTTTGAACATAGGGTTGTAGCTAATCTCTCTCTTGTATAAGTCCTATAATCTCTAATAAACATGCCTAAATCTCACCTTGTAACCACATAAATTGGGACTTCTAATCCTATGACAAAGGTATTTGGGAAGGACCTAAACCAATACTACCACCCACTCATGCTCTAGCCTATACCTATGTCCCTTCTAGTCCCTATTCCTATACTTGGGCTTGAGGCCCCATCTACCCTACTACCACCACATAAACCCCATCCCCTCCATACATATCCATCACATCTATCCCATCACCACTATCATGTCTATCCCACACTACCACCTATATCCTCCTCCTCATCTAAATCCTCAACCGTGCCTATAGCACTCTCCTCACTACACCCTGCCTAACCACCACCTGAGGTTGTGTCAATCTCATAGGTATCCTAGGATGCCACCATGTCATGTATGTTGTTGTAACACCTATGATGTAGGGGCATCCTATAAGAACCCAAAATGGATTTAATTTTGTCTTGAATTAGTCTATTATGTGTTTCATATGTGTTATAGGTCATACTTAGTCTATAGGTGTGATCGAGGTTGTCCAAAGATGCATAAAATTCAAACTATGGCTTTTCCTGCCAAAATGCTCATTTTGAAATTTTGAATTTTATAGGCCTTGTCTAAGGAATTTATTGTAATAGTGAAGGTGGAAAGGTGTACAAAACTTGTCTAAAGGGTTTGAGACTATGATTAGGTTCCTAAAATGTTCTATAATCTTTAGTCAAGGTTCTAAATGTGTCATATCGTGTAAACTCATGAATAATGTAATCTGATCATAATGACCTCTACATGGGAAAGACCTCAAAATGAGTTATGCTTATTGGTAGGAGTTTTTGGGAGTCAGTTTTGGCATTTTCATATTGAATTCCATTTGAATATGATAAATAATGGATAGGGAAATAAAGATGTTGTTCAATCAAGAATGGACCATGACATGAGAATTCTGTGTGCTTGAAATTTGCATGGCTAAGAATAGTGTTTATGATGTGTTTGAATCATGAAATGGTAAGTATATTTGTTGAATATTGGTTGATCTTGTTATGATCATATTTTATTCTCTATTTTGGATTCAGGAAACATTAATTGAGTTGATAAGATATCACTTTTGTCAAGACTGTCAAGTTTATCAATAGAGTATGCACATATACAAGTTGTTCAAGAATAACATGAGCATTTGAACTTTCCTTTCTTAGGTTATGTGGATAATTTGGGGTTGAATACACTTATGATTATTTGGATACAATCTCAAGATAGTAAACATTTGACCAAAAGATGTTGAGCCTAGGTTGGATAATGACATTACACCTTGTAAACATAACCCACCAACTCAGAATTTTGTAGACTAGTTTTTATTGTATTGAATCTTGTTTTGAATTAAAATTAGAAATATAAGGGTTTAATGTGGTAATTTAAAGTAGTAATAACCTTATTATAGGTTATATATTCTGTTGGGGATGAAAAATAACAAAACCCTGCTTAACCCCTATTCCTGTTAATAGAGTATAGTCAGAAAGAACTAAGATTTTGTGTTTGTGAACGCTTTGTGGGTTATGGGGGTTTCATCATTGAAGTAAAAAATTTAAATATTCCTATAAAAAACTTTTCAAAACTTTAGTTTTCTTTGAAATTGTGTGTGGATCAATATATGCAATTTAAATCACCCTCAGCATACATAATCCCTTCAAACCTTGACAACTAGGGTTTTGACCATTGGGAGAAAACTAACCCTTGTAAAATCACAAAAATTTGTAATATTGTATGTTCTTATGTGACCTAACTAAATAATTCATGTTCAGACCTATACGGACCAAGTTTTATGGTTTTCTAATGAGTGGAGTTGTGGAAGGGCTAAAAGAGGCCTAATTTGATAAGCTACAAAATGAAAGTGGGTCTAGAAGAAGAATTAGACCCTAAAATTTGAAATATAGGTGTGTCTTAATGAGACAAAGGATAATATAACCTTTAAAATTCATATCTATTGGTATTTTTTTTTACATGTCTATTTTTAGGTAGAAAAGGACTACAAGGAATGCAAGTTAAATTAATAGAGTTGCATAAGTGTAAGAGAAGGTGTTGAAAATAGTTAAAAGATCTTAGTGAGAGTTCTTTGAGACTCTTATGATCAAATTAAAGTTTTATGGTTCTCTAAAGAATCTTATGATCAAGTAATTTTATATGATAAGTGGTTTCATAAGCCTAAACTATAAAAGTGATCCATTGATAAAGGACTAGTTTGAGAATCTTGTGCAAACTCTACATCAATCTAGATCCAGAATGGGTGTATAAAAATCCCACTAAAGGGGTGAAATACTATCATAATCTATGAAGGAATCCACTCTATCCATCGATCTCCCCCATTATGGCCTCTCCCACTCACTACATGCAAATAAATGCTCTAGACCTGGCACATCTTGGATAAACCCAGATTATCTCTACACCTGAGTTGGTTGATATCCCTCAATGATAAAATCTTGATGACCTATCAAATAACACTATGTCACCATATACTAGATCACTACCTCATCATCCCAACCAAATTGAATGCCTCTATATGGAATCCATTTAATATGCTCTAGTTGTAGGCTAACAAATGCCTCTCTATAGAACCTCATCTCTCATGTGTGCCCCAACTGCACTCCTAATAGCATGCACACTGAAAGACCATCAAATGCTCAAGATCTCACACTAATAATATACCTAAAGGCCACTATATAGTTATGTGCTCCCAACTCTAGATCTATAACAATAATGAAGGTCCAAAATTGGTTTCTCTCCTATATGCACCCAAGTGCAGCATCCTATACAAATGTGCCAAAATAATTGGCCCCTAGGCAAACACTCGATGATCCTGAACCATATCTACAACTACATCTCCCAAGCCAAGATAGAACCACTGACCACTCTTTTCTAGTAGAATAATGTTGGAAATAAGAGACATCACCACCAGCATCAATCTATCAATATTCCCCTCATAGAGGCACCTATCGATATCAATACATCTATCCTGCATCCCCACTTGTAATCCTGCTCCTAGGCACTACAAGTTTGCATCAATGTACTTGATTGCCAATATATCCTATCACCATGCATGGGTAAATGGAATATATTACATACATCCTTCAAGGTCACAATCATCTCTCTGGTAACAAAATCAAAAGTGTTTGTCTTTGCATGCTAGCGCTCCACCAATGTTGTGATCAAAGCATAATCAATATGAATAGTGGGCAACATTGCCATGTCATGTAACCCAACTAGCTCTAGTACCCTAAACTCTATCAATGTCAGCCACCACATCTCATGGAGCACCTTTAGCCACCACAATCATGATGCCATCATGTCTATATCCTCCTGCACTAATCACCATCCACCTATCACTATTTCAGACATCAAATCCCTATCCTAACTCACCTATCCTATCTATCTAAAGACCCTTATAATCCTAGCTAATCTCCAATCCCTACATCCCTGTCTCCTATCTAAAATATCTAAATCACCCCCATCCATATCATATTAATTACCTACCCTATCCTACCCTCCATCTCACTAACACTATCTCCTATCCACATCCCCTCACACAATAACATCTAACTAACCTAATAAACTCACTTTCTTCTAAGTACCCCCTAACATCTAACTTACCCAATCCACCTAGTTAACTCACTAACCTAACATCCCACATCACCTAACTTAGCTAACTCACCCTAACACTTACCCATTTTCCTAGCCTAGATAAAATTTCTACATGTGACATGCCCCTATTAATGGTTTTGATAATATTGCAACTCACTAATAATAATATTATAAAATCATGACTTCTTAGTCATGATATTACAATATCAAAAATCCCCTATTATGGTATTGCAATACTGCAACTGAGGACTTGCAGTATTATAATAATATGGGTCAACCCTACACATCCACAACTTGAAATGATAACATCATGACTGTGGGCATAACCTCTAGTCACAGTATTGTTGGGGTGAGTTGTGACATCTCTTCTTGATAAATCTAGATTAAAAAATACAAAAACTAAATAAAATCAATGAAATAATTGAGGTCTTATTACTCATAGCCAGTCTAGCATCTACATCCCTTTGGTGCTTTCAAACTCTCTCATCATGATGGGAAGCTTAGGTTAGTCTATCCATGGGATCCCTCAAAGCTCAAAATCACCAAAGTCAATTAGTGAAAATGACCTAATTTTGACTCTTTATCTTATATGACCCCCTACAACTGTAGCATCCCATTACTAACACCAACTAACCCAAACATCATCCAATTGACCCCATCTAATCACTTTTAGTCATCTTCTAACACCATATAGGGCATGACATGACCAACCCCTTATCATCTACCTTATCTTATGTCAATAACTACATTGTCCTGAGGTCTTTTAGGACTATGTAAGCAACACATGGGTCCACTTTTCATGCCTAGGGATAGTTTGGCCACCATTTATTCCTCATCATCATCCCATTCTCAGATTAGTCACTCAACAACCATACATCATTTTTAAGCCTTGAATTTTTAAAAAAGTGTCTATTTGTCCCCAATCAATAATCCTTATCACTATTATCCATTTTTAAGCTTCCCAAAGCATGTATCCTTGCTATAGGACTTATCATCAGCTCAAACCCATCCTATTTTATTCAATCTCATCATATCAATCAAAACACCTATTAGACATTTTTTGCTTGTCTAGGACCCATTACTTGATCTAATTTATCACGTTCACCCTTGGGGAATTTATTCATTGGGGCATCCCAACCTCATCTTATTGTGATCCTATCCCACCCTGAGATTTTTGTTTGAGTGACCATCCGAGTTAGTTTCTCCCCACAAGCTCCCTTGAGAGGAAATCATACCCTACTAACATATTATATCATCTAATACCATGATTTTTCTTTAAAATACCATTATTCCTTCCACTCATAATATCCTTTCAAAGAGGGGCAAAATGTATGCACTAAATTATGATCACCCTACTAATTATACTAATTTCTACTAATTTAGTCTAATTCCTACATTTCCTAGCTAAAATAACTAATTGCCTAATAATCCCTATCCCATTTATATATCCCATAAACCTTTATCCCATTATAAAAAAAACTAATTTCCCTATTAAACCCCTAATACAGTCTATTACCTACTAACCTACTCCCCAAACCAACTAGCCAATTTAAAATTCATATTTATCCAACTACCACCCTAGCCACCCTACCACCTTAGCCATTCCTATATTCCATGAGTATTAGGCCTCATTAAATCCCATATAAACCCCCCATTATCCCCTACACTAATTTATAATCCTCTAGAACTAGAGAAGCTCCTCTAAGACTCTAGAAGTCTCTCAACTAGAGACTTCTAAATAATTTTAAATTCCCTTAAAATTCCCTCCAGTATTTTATAAAAGGACATGTTGGGGCCATGGCTAATCCAAATATAAATAAATAATATGTATACCATATTTCATCTATAATATCTCTCTATCACTCATCCAAGCCACTATCAACCTCGTCTAACCATTAGAAGCCATTATCAAGACAGCAAGCAGTCCAATAATTAAAATTTTGGACATCAAACAATCCAAGTGCAAATCCTAGAGTGGAGTCATAAGGAGATAAAAATGATCGTAATAATTTTCTTATTTTTATAATTTTCCTATTTTATTATCTTCTAATTAGCCATCATGTACAAATAGGGTCTTTAGGGTTTAGTCAATTCCATAACATGTCACTAGCCTACAGCCTCCCCTACGAAGCCATTTAATGGTATGAGTGTTGGGTTACACACCTCTGATTTTACTAATAATATGTTTTAATTTGCTTTCTTGGGTGTTTTTTGTGATAAACCCATGTTTTTTGTGAGTTGAGTCAACCTTGACCCAAACCTATACACCTAGATAGGTCCTTTGCACAACCCATCTTGTATATCTTAACATTATTTCATTTATATCTATCTTGTATATACTCTTGTCTCATCAAAAATACCATATCATCACCATAATATTATCCACCCTTGTCATCATCCTCTTACATAAATTTTCCACTTATATCCATATCCCATCCCCCACCTTATTTTCATCCCATCCTAGTCCAGTCATTTCCACCCATTGGTCAAACCCCCATCATCCACATATTCTAATCTCAACCACCTCTTGTCCTATGTCTATAACTAATACTTTGTTTTGAATATCCTTGACACATAATTATATCATCTATTCATCCTTGTCATCATCCCATTATCTACCCTCATTTTAATCCACATCCCCATCACCTACATATTATCTTATACATTCTTATCTAGTCACTTGTACATCTTTTTATCCCCTCATTATTAGTCACACCCCCATCACCAATATCTCATCTTGTAAATCCTTATCATCATCCCATTATACATCCCTCATCCCTTCTTGGTCCCACTATATCCCCCTATCCTTGGTCATCACCCTATCATCTTGTACATCATTGCCTAATCATCATCTTGTATATCCTTGTCTTACCTTCTTATACATATATTTATTCTCTTGTATATCCTTATAGTCACACCCATTATTGGTCATCCCCCATCACCTACATATCTTAATCCCATCCTATACATCCTTATCATCATCCCACTATACATCCATCATCCCATCTTATACATCTTGGGCTTATCATCTTATATATTCTTAACATCCTCTTGAACATATATCTTGATCATGTATATCCTTATCTTATCATCATATCATCCTCTTAATATCCTTTCTATAATCCTATTTCCCATCACACCCTGTTTTCTTCACCTTGTCCTAATCTAGTCATCCTCATATTATCCTATCTCATCATACCCCATCATCCCATTTCCATCTCACGATTGCCTTTGTATATCCTTGTCCCATCCCCCATATTGTATTCATCCCCTCATAGTCTCATCATATCCTCATGATCACATATTATATATACTTACCCTCTTTCCCATATTATTATTCTCTTATATATCTTTATAGTCACATCCTATCACTAGACTACACATCATTGGTCATCTCCCCATCACTTATATATCCTAACCAAACCTTATCATATCATATACATCTCATCTTAAAATCCTTTGTCTTAACCTTGTCTTCATCACCCATCTATTCTAATCTCATCCTCATCTTATCCTAGTTGGCTCTAAACTATCCCCGTCTCATTTACATTACCCTTTATCATCCCCACCCCCATCCCATCATTACCCCTTTATCACTTCATCATCAAATATCATTATACTTATTATCCCTTATCCTAATCACTTTCATCACATAAATCATATCCCATCCTATCTTGAGTAAAATCGATTTAAGGTTTTGAGTTAGTCTTATTATCCACATCATCCTATCATCCTAATCCACTATCACTCATCCCATTGGTTAGATCTCATACTTAGTCGATATTCTGCTAGCATCTTATCACTTTGACAATTTTAATCTAGTAACCCATCAATCATTAATTTAATCATCTCTAGTCTAATCATTCTACCTATTCATAACTAACACCCATCATATCATCCCCTTGTTAGTTTGAATCTAGGCACCCATCAAATCCTTAATCCTTTTCCGAGCTTGAAAAATAAACATTGTTGATAGGTCATTAGTACCTATTGCACTATTAGTTTAAAATTTGATCCTAGTCTTTAATCCATTCATCCATCATCACCTATCATACTATCTTAGACCATTCATACCTATGTCATTCAAGAAACTATCCATAATCCTTATCCTACCTCCATTATCATCCTTCCTTTATCAACCATCACCATGGAGTTAGACCCCATGTTCATAGACCAATATATAGCTACCCTTAAGGATGAGATCCTTTTGAAGTTCCTTATGATGGGTGTACCATTCCCTGAAGGTGTTGAACCCCTTCAACTCATTTAACCTCCCATCTAAGCCCCTTCATGTGAACCCCACACCAATCCTCCATCTACTAGTCAAAAACCATCAACTTCCCCTTCCCATACAAGCAAAGGGAATCCAATCTTGGCCACCTTGCCTACTTCCAATCCATCTACCTAGTCACATCAACAACTATCTGATCTAAAATCCAATGCTTCAACATTTATAACACAAAATTAAGTGGCTCCTTATACTCCCCTTCTTATGTCATTGGAATCCCTTTTCAAATAATTAATCACCATAAACATGATGTTCTATCCACCCATCTGACATCTTGATCCCACTAAGCCTAAGCCTTCCTGGTATAAAGAAAACTAATATTGTACATATCACTAAACCTGGGAGCATACCATTAATCAATGTCAACCTTTTAAAGACTTTGTCTAAGACCTCATTGACCATGGTGATATAGTAATTGAGGATGAACCAGATGCATCTCCATCCCTAGGTTTATAAGAAGAAGAATGCCAAGATTCCATTCTCAATCATGATTAAGCCCTTCCCCCTCCAAGCTAAGGTCAATACATAATATCCCTCTTCCATGATACCCCTATTATAGACCAAATATCCTTCTAACACAAATCCCTTCCCCATGAGCTTATTCCCCCCATCCTTCATGAGTCATTCCATGGGTATACCTTTTTCAAACTCCCTCCCTCTCACCCTTCACATCAAGAACCCCATGTTAGGAGGTCAATTATGGACAATCAATCTTTTAGTAGTATTGCATCTTATACATCAAAATTAGAAATAAATTTAGCATCAAAATTCTTATCTTCAGCAGGATCATGTTCAACACCCGTATCCAAATCATATTCCTCCTCAAAAACATCATCCCTCATTGATGTTGCAACAATATTTGATAATACCTATCTTTTTGAGGATACTCCTAATCTAGATACCTCCAATCCATCACCAGACATATCTTTTGATCCCAATCAAGATGATGACATTATAAATGTGTTCTTTTAAGCTTTATCTATCAAAGATAATTAGAGTGAATATGATCTTATTTTGGATATGTATGTTACAAATAGTCTTAGTGATCCTTTTGTTGATCTTAAGGAAATTTTCTCTGATGTCCAAACTAGGTTTCCTAAGAATCCCTATGATGACTATGCTTCCCCATCACCACTCATTGACCTCATCACACCATCTCTACTACCTTAATCTTTTATAGATACTTTTCTTCCTATCAATGATCACTTAATCACCTCCCTCCATAGGGACAAATAGGAACATACATCATTGGACTCTTCTTCAAGCAACATAATATGTGCCACAAATACAAAGGTCCAAAACCATATTCTAGAATTCAATCATAATAATCCAATCATATTAAATTCCATAAGTCAAGATGATTCAAATCATTGGCCTCATCTAAACATGTATTCCCCTAATGAAGCCCAATATTAGGCACTAGGGGACCATCAAAGTGAGAATCATCATCATTTATCAATCTCCCTTGGTGAAGCCCAAAGTCAGGCACTAGGGGGAAGTCAAATCCAAATCAAGTCTAAAAATCAAAATAATGATGAAATTATGGTTGATCCTCCATACAATAATCATAACAAAGATGAATCACAAAGATAAAGTGTCTTGGATCTCTTGTAGTCTTTTGTTAATTAGCACCAATCAAATGAAGCATGTCCCACATCCCTAATGATGTATACAATTATTAGTCCTAATCCTTCATCACTAATCACATTATCTTATCACAAACCCACAATCCCACTAAGTCCTATCATCCATTCATGTCCCATACATCCCTATCAAGATATAATCAAATTCATACTCACATTACCTCCTTGAGAAACATTGTCTCTCCTAGGGGCAACAAAGACACCTGGTCTAGATATCTAGAGGGGTCTCCATCAAGCATCAACAAAGGTCACACAGACCCTAATACATCTAGTAACATGATCACATCATCACACATACCCATAATAGGTGTTGGTTAGAGATCACCATAATGCCTACATTCTTACATCTCATCCTCATATCTAATAAATTGAGATGCCATTCTAAAAAGTCAAAATTCAAAAAAAAAATCATTCATCCAATGGTGAAAACCAATCTTCTAGTACCTTGGGAATGTACCATGATGAAAACCAATTTTTGATGTCATGGTAAAATGATCAATTGTTTGCATTATACCTCAACACTTAGGGGGAAAAATCTATCTATCCCTTATTGATCCATCTATACTTGTCTCCTCTCTCATCAACCTTGTCTATATTATGCATCCACGTCTATCTTATCCCTTGGTCCAAAACATCATCCACCAACATTCTCCCCCACTATCTTGACCTTGGTAAGGAAGTGGAAGATGTCTTAAGACATGTTCTCAAATCATCTTGGCATATCCTCCAATGGACACTCAGGAAACTAACCATCTAGTTCCCTTTTGATATGGTCATTGGAAATCCCTAATCCCTTCTTCCTTGGTCCTCATCCTCTTTTTTGCATTACCATCATATTTTTTTCATCTCATCCACCATCCATCATCCATCTTTCTCTTTATTTCTAGGTTTGGTATTCCCTTTACTAGTAACCCCATTTTTATAGTGTATATACATATCCCAAATCATAAAATTTGAAAAATCCAAAAAAATAGTCCATGGCGTCTTATGTTATGCCTAATCCCCTAGTCACATATATCTCCATACCATATGATATCCATCTTTATGTCATCCTTAGATACAACATTTCATCTTGAAATCCAATCCTAGTGGTCACCTATCCCTCAATATCTGCATCATTCTTTTAGCTAGGTATTATCGACATCTATAGCCTTATCAAAGAATTTAATATGGCACCCATCACTTCCCTATCAATGCCTTTTCACACCTAGCACCCATCAAATCACCTCCTTTCTAAGTGTGGAAGGTACTTGATCCCATCATTGTCTTTATCATTTCCTTTTCATACCTAGCACCCATCAAATCACTATTTTTCTAGTGTGAAAGGTATCTAATCCCATCACTATCTTTATCATTGCCTCTTCATACCTAGCATCCATACAATCACTATTTTGCTAGTATGAATGGTATTTTATCCCTTAATTTCTTAGTCTCCTTGATATATTAGAATCTTGTAAGGCCTTATCTATTGGTAACCCTTGGTCATCACATTTCTAAATCACCTTCTTTGGCCATTTTTTGATTCAATTTCAAGACAAAATTAGTATTCAAATACTTTATCACATCACCCATCCTTCCATCCTAAACTAAAGGCAACACATCATCTTAATCCTAGTCCTGATCATCATATCCCAATCCAAGTCTATCCTAAATCCCCAATCACGTCAAGAACATCTTAGTCCAACCCATCACCCAATCATTCATCCTTATTTTAGACAAGACATTGTGGCATTTCATGTAGATACTTGTGTGTGTTGCTTGTCTATTATTTGTCTTGTTTGTATAATGTATATATCTTGTTTTTATTATATTTTGTTTGCATAATGTCTATTTTTATCTTTTGGGGCAATGAATCGAGATGTTATGAGGTCACTAATGATTTTAGGTGCCCTCAATGATGCAAAGTTTGCTATTTGCCCATACACCTTGGCATCATGTCCTCTTGGTCATACTTATATCATGGGGAACGCTATCAAGTCATATATTTAATATATTTCTTAGACTATGATGAGCCTTATGACATTTATGATGGCTTGGTCACCTCCACCCTCATTATTCATCTAATCATCCTTTTTCACATCACTAATCTAATCCTCTCAACTCATCCAACTAACATCCAATATTTTGTCTTCATCTCATCATCTGAGTCATATCCTTTAATAACTAACACCATCCTCTAATTAATAATATTTATCATCATCATCATCATCATCATCATCATCTACATCCACAAATTATCGTTTATCCCCATGTCAAGAACTACATTGGCCTGAGGTCTTTTCAGACTATGTAGGTAGTACTTGGCCACTTTTTAGTGCCCAAGGATAGCTCAACCATTATCTCCTCTTTACTCATCATCCATTATCACATCTCTCTCATCCTACATTAGTCCAATATTTGAGTTATAATATAAATCTGTTAATCAATCCCCATCCCCACAATCATCTTCTTAATATTTTTTTCAATCGCCTACACCTGTTGATTGGGTTCGACAAGTCACAACATTCATATTTTCTCCATCTCTCATCCATCATCACTGATTGGTCTATTTATCAGTTATCATTCCCTTGCATGTGTTCTTCTCCTTCATTACTCGATCATATCATTTCTTCTTTATCATCGCATATATCACATTGATTGATTTAGCTTTGAGCTACACCCATCATTAATCTTATCAAATCATCATCTTATCCTAGCCTAGATCTCTCCATTACATGTGTCCTTATTTGGGACACATCTAAATCTTGTGGCCTTTTAATTCTATCATCATCATGTTACAATTGATTCCCTCTTGGGATGTGTTGACAACCATGATACCCATCATCTTTATTCCCTGTGTATGTGTCCTTGTCAGGGGCATCATTAATTTTTAGCTCACTGCTCAGATCGATCATCTTCTTCATCTTTTATCTCCTATTTGACATCTCATCCCCTCATTTATTCATCGCATCCCACCCCTCATTCCATATTTTCAGTGGCCATCCATCTCATTCTTCCCCACATGTCCCCTCGAGGGGGAATCATATTCACTAACATCACATCTACAAAAATTTATCCACGATAAGGTTTTTCTTTAAAATACCATTACTCCTTCCACTTCACTCCACTTGCAATTCCCTTTCAAAGAAGGGCAAAATCTATGCATCTAAAATCACTCACTTACATTATTATCATTAATATTCCTATTAGTTGACATTAATTTCACTCATCTCATTTATTCTAATTTATCTCACTAATTAATCCCCCCTTCTTAGTCCATTTATGTAATATCCCCTTCTATTATCATTCAGTTTCTAACCTTATTCTATCCCATCTTATCATTAATTCTTCTAAATCCCCATTATCCTATCATAATCCTATCTTACCTATTATTTGGGAATTTTAAATTCCCAATGGCCCACCCACTAGCATATGCCTAGGCTCTCCTAAACCCCTAGTCCCTAATCACCCACCTAATCCCTATCTAAGCCTAATTAATCCCTATGAGGATTCTAGAATCCTCTCTATTCTAACCCTTCCTTTCTAGAAGCCTCTAAATCTAGAGGCTTCTAAGGAATTTTTTATTCCTTAGATAATATCCATCTATTGATCTCCCTCAACCAAGTTTAAACCTCAACTATTGATCTTTCCCTCCTTCCTTTATTTAACCAAGGTCACTCCTCCATTAGAGATAACTAGAATATTCATAGCAAATCTATGCCAATCTAATCCTTCATCAACATCTGTTGATTAAACAACATCACCATGTCAAAAATCTGAGTCAAGGTAATCTAAATCCCAATCTTCTTGTTTAATCCATTTGATCATGGTATAGAGCACTTAGCTTTAGAATTATAATGTTATTTTGAATTATGAATTAATTAGTTAGCATTAGGTTCTAATGGCTCTATCACTTTACCTAGTAGTTTGATCTTTGGGTTTGAATTCACATTGTTAAATCCATAAAGAGCTCAAATTTCATCTACAACACTTACACCTAGGGGAAACCTTTATACATTGGGGGCATGCCTGCACTAGGGGAATCTTTATACACTTATTAGGTTATATCATTATATATTGTTCCATTAATCATAGTAGATGTTTTTAGTCAAACTATTTAGAGTGTGATTTCCTATGGATATTGTGTTTTGCTATAGTAGATGATGACATTGATCAATTATGCATCATAATATTGCTTGCTTTATGCATGATTAATATTAATGATTGTGACAATGTTTTATCATTGATATGTGTTATATCAAGTGTTCTATGAGTTCATTGACTATGTCTTATCATGTCATGTGTCAAATGATCATGTAGTTTGAGTCATGGTTGTGTCTATTTAAAGTTGTGTCATGTCTTGTATGCTCCTTGATCATGATATTTTATGCATGTGCATGTATGCATATATAACTATTACGATGAGATTGATGTCATTATTTATATCACACATACTTTTGTTATGTGTGATGTCATGAATTAGATCATGTATCTATTGTTAGATTATTATATTTGGTGATTAAATCACCATAGGCATTTTATTATTAATTTGTTATGTTGTTACACTTGAAGTCTATCCTGAGTATATTTGTTTATATTCCATATTATTTTATAAGTGTTTTATGCTTGTAATATGGATATTTAATATCCCTTTATAATATTTTTCCTTTAGATGAATATATTATTATTATTTGAGCTCTTAACACCACATCTTGGATTAGTGCATTTTTTACACATTTGTAGTGTTCAGTCACAGCTATGCCTCTGACTCGCCTTTATAGGTAATGCCATCACACTTGAGGTACTACATACATAGTCTAACATAGATAAAATAATGATGTTTGGGCATCAAACCTATCAATAATTGAGAAAAAATAAGGTTAAACATTCATAAGCCATCCCTCCATTTTACCCATTTAAATCAATTGAAAGGCGTAAAGCCTAACTGATGGTATTTCTAAGTATATAGTGAGGTTATGCATGTGTATACAAAAATCCATCTAAGTAGGTGCTAGTGATTGGATGAACCCTTTTCAGTATTGTCTAAGTACCATGTATCAATCTCTTTCATGTACATTTACACTTCCTTCACGTACTATTAGGTATACAAAAAAGGTGAACTTCCACATACTAATGGGTATACCATAAGGGCACATATAAAGAAAGGATTGGTATTCTAGACTGATGGTATAACTAAAAGGAGACCTTGATAGATAGAGTGATAAGGAACTAATCCATCACCTTTGGTCAAATTCTACACATTGGCTAGAAATGGGCCAAAATGTTTTCTGCCAAACTCACAACTTCTTCATGGTGATAACTATGCCACTTGGAAAACTAAAATCAGGACACATTTAGAATTTTAAGGCATTTGGCCTATTATAAATGGCACTCTTACCAAACATGCTATTGACATTGATCATCAAAATAAGTTTGACAAAGCCAATTAAAAGGTAAAGTTGATGAGCATGTTTGGAGTATCGAATGAGGTACAACCTCATATTTATGAGGCCACAACAATAAAAGATGTTTGGGATAAGCTCTAAATAGTCTATGTGGCTAAAAATGAAGGAACCATTCTTTATTTATATATTCAAATTCATTATCTCAAATTGAAGTCCAGTGAAAAAGTGGAAGCTTTTTTATGCCATGTTGTAACCTTGAGGGCTTTGCTCTAATCATTGGGAAAAATAGTGTCAAATGCATCTTTTGTACCCATTGTCCTAAGAATACTACCACCCTCTTATAGGATATTTTTGACTACTTTCGCAGTCACAGAATAGAAACCATCTTTTGACAAGTTGGTAAACATGTTGCAATAGGAAGATTCTATGCATACAGAAGAAGAAGAATCAAAAGAACATGCTCTTGCCTCTAATCAATAGAAAGGTAAGAAGCAGATAAAGTCTTCTAAACAAAATTAAGGTAAATAGCATCATTCACAAGGGGATAAATAATATAAATTTTGCCTTGTATGTGGAAAAATAGGCCATAACCTAAATAATTATTGGTATAACTCCTTTACACAAGGTTCTTCAAGAAACAAAAATCCCAATCACCAATAATCATCTCATTTGCATAAAGGACAAGGATAAAAGAAAGGACATTGGAAGAAGAAATCTAATCAACAAGGCAACATTATTGAATAGGAAGACACCCACTCTAATGAGGACTTCTTATATGCTACACAGTCTCATGATGAATCAACATCACAAATTTCTATCTGGTATATCAACTCAAGTACAAATCAATATATGATTAGAAGACAAGATTGGTTTTATAGCATGGATGAGACTTCCTTAAAAAGTCATGTCTCTTTGGGTGATGAGTCATTCTACCAAGTTCAAGGCATTGGTAATATATCCTTACCACTTAGACAATATGATTATAAAATCTTACATGTACTATATGTCCCAAGACTCACAAAGAATCTTCTATCAGTTGATCAGCTACTTGACCACGACCTCAAGGTTGACTTTGATTACAAAAGTGGTAAAAAGATGTGTTTGATCAAAGATAAGTCAAAACACTCAAGAATTTTTGCACAAGCCTTAATATTTGGCAAAATGTTCCAACTTGACTTTGTTCAATCAAATAATCAAGCACTTTTAGCTCAGGATTCAGACTCAACCAATCTATGGCATGATTGATATGGTCATGTCAATTTTGAATACCTCAAATCACTCAACAATTGAAACATGGTCCATGGACTTCCTTAGTTAAATAAAAATATAGATTTTTGCACTAGTTGTCTAGCAAGGAAACAACAACGAACATATTTTGGTCAAAGTTCCTCAAGATCATTTTGTAAGCTTGATCTGGTGCATATCAATCTATGCAAGTCCATGAGATCCAGTCACTATGGGTTTCATTATTTCATGCTCTTTATTGATGACTACTCATGAAAGATGTGGGTATACTATCTAAAGAGCAAAGACCAAGCCTATAATACTTTTAAAGAGTTTAAAGCAATAGTGGAAACTGAAATTGGTCATAAAATTAAGGCTCTCCACTCAAATCGAGGGGGATAATTCACTAGTAAAGGTTTTTCTACTTATTTGAAAGAACATGCCATTCATCGACAAATGGCTCCACTATATACTCCATAATAGAATGGTGTTGTAGAATGATGAAACTACACTATAATGGAAATGGTGCATAGCATGATTAAAGATTCAGGTTTGACATACACATATTGGGCAAAAGTAGTGAAAATAGTAGTTTATTTTTTAAACAGGTCACCCATTATAGCTCTTCATAATATGACTCCACATGAAGCCTGGATAGGGCATAAACCTTCCATTTCTCATCTTCAAGTTTTTGGATGTAAGGCTTATATGCATGTTCCTAAAAAGAAGAGAAAATAAATTGGATAACAGATCCATGCCTTATATATTCTTAGGGTATAGTGAAGAGTCATTAACCTATAGACTGATGGACCCTAAAATAAATAAAATCTCCATCAACAAGGATGTAGAGTTTGATGATAAAATTAAAACCAATTTTCCTTCCACAAACTCACATGATTCAGTAAACAGACCTCTAGACAATCTAGAAGGTCATAACCACATTGAAGGTGACAATGATGATAAGGATTATCAGTTAGTTAATACATATCAACCCATAAGAATAGTACAATGTATGCTTAAATGGTATATAAGTCCACTAAGAGATGCTAAACTAGATAAAGCTTCAGACACATCAATTATTGGACTAAGGACTCATAGCATGACTCAAGATGAGGTCAATTTGGTCCTAATGAGCATAGTTATAGAATCAGTAGAGCCCTTGATAGTTCAAAAAGCATTAGATTTTAAACCTTGGAAGGATGCCATAGATGCAAAATATCAATCACTGATGAACAAAAAACATGGTAGCTTGAAGATCTTCCACCAGGGAAAAAGCCAATCAACTCTAAATGGGTCTTCAATATAAAATACAGAGCAGATGGTAGTATATGCAAGCATAAGGCTTAACTCATGGCTAAAGGATATGCATAGAAGGAAGGCATATATTATGAGGAGACATTTGCTCTTATGGCCAATATCAAAGCAATCAGAATGATATTTTATTTGGCTACATAATTTGGATGGAAGATCTACCAAATAGATGTAAAAAGTTCCTTTCTCAATGGATATCTATAAGAATAAGTTTGCATGACACAACCAGGAGGTTTTCTCTCACTTGGTAATGAAGGAAAAGTATGTAAACTCATAAAATCTCTATATGGTCTCAAACAAGATCCTCAAGACTGGTACATAAATATTGATGAACATCTCATCCAACATAGAATCTAGAGGAGTCCCTATGATTCAAATCTCTACCTAAAATAGCAAGGGGGAGAGATGGTAATTGTTGTAGTATATGTCGATGATCTAGTCATCACTAGCAGTTTAGTGAAGATGATAGATGCAACCAAGAAAGATCTTAAATGATCATTCGACATGATAGATCTTAGGCTTCTACACTATTGTCTTGGATTAGAAGTATGGTAAAATAAACACCACATCTTTGTGTTGCTAGATGAAATATGCTAAGACAATGCTCAAGAAATTCAGGATGATGGACATTAATCCAATTACTACACCTATAGAGACAAGGCTTCAGTTGTCTCGTATAGATCCATCACCATAAGTAAATACAACTCTCTATCAATAGTTTCTTGGGAGTCTTATTTACTTAACATATATTAGGCCAGTCATCAGCTATGTAGTTATCTATCTTTCATAGTTCATGCAAGAGCCAAAGATGTCTCACTAGAAAGCAACAAAGAAAATACTAAGATATATCAAGGGTATAATGGACTTTGGCCTAGAGTATAAGAAGAATGATAATTTCTTTTTGATAGGATATTTTGACTCAGATCATGTAGGAAATATTGATGACAAAAAATCCACTTTTGGATGTGTTTTTTTTAGGATCTAGTCCTATATCCTGGGGGAGCAAGAAATAGAACTTTGTTTCTCAATCTTCCACTGAAGTAGAATATCATGTTGTAGAAGGAGTTGTCTGTGAAGACATATGGTTATGTCACATACTAGAAGGATTGGGAGTACCATAGAAGACACCTACCATCTTGTATTATGACAATGAGGGTGTTCTCAAACTTGTTCACAATCCAGTCTTTCATGAATACATAAAACACATTGACGTGTAAGCTCATTTCATTTGTGAACATGTACAACAATACAACATATAGCTCTTATATTTCTAGATAGAAGAACAATCTGCAGATGTCTTCACCAAGTCACTTGCACATGAAAAATTTGAGGCATTTAGAGAATCTCTCATGTTTACTTTAATCTATGTTGAATTAAAGGGGGAGAATGTTAGATTATTATATTCAATGATTAATTCACCATGGTCATTTTATTGTTAATTTATTATGTTGTTACATCTAAAGTCTATTCCAAGTTTTTTTGTTTGTATTCCTTCCTATTTTCTAGGAAGTTTTTAATGCTTATAATATGGCTATTTAATAGCCCTCCATAATATTTTTTCTTTAGATGAATATATTATTATTCGAGCTCTTATATTTATTGTAACTCTTATCATTACGTGCCTAATTGATATATCTAATAGATATTAAAATTTATATGCCCATTAATTTGGATTACATGTTTCATAAGTGCTTGAATGATTAAAATATTTCCATGTTTTCATATTTTATCATGTTCGTATACATATTTTACATGATTATATTTTTATATATAACACATGGTACATGCATAACTATTTATTTTGAGATGAGTGATTCATAGGCTTCATCCCTCATATCAAAAGGCCTTGTCTTAGATATTCAGGCCATTATATACATAAATTTTATATTGTGGGTTATGTGACTCAGATGGGATATATTGAGTATATTGGGTCAGAATATGTGATTCATATGGGACATACTGAGTAGATTGGGGCATACTATGTGATTCAAATGGCTCAAATTGAGTATATTAAGCCATCTTTAGGGTATTATAAAGGATTATTAAGATAATTTATGGCATTATATGATATTATGACAGACAATGATGGCATTCTATATCACTTTTAGGTACAAGTGGATCAAATTTGGGACGTGAATGTTATTCATGCAAACACTTTTCTATTTCTATATTATGGATGGATAGGGATCAATGATACTATGTAAGAATTTTAGGCATATATTCCATATACAATAGTTGATCTTTATTACATATGATCTTGTTTTGGGGTTCCACTTTGAAATACAAACCTATTTTGGGGTTCCACTTTGACATACAAACATGTTTTGAAGTTCTACTTTGACATATAAACCTGATTTTGGAGTTCTAAAAAAGAATTATCATGTTATTTAGAGTAGTTCAGTTGAGGTTTTTACATCACTCAACTTATATAACTCCTTTTCCTTTGTTGGTTGAGGCATTAACACTCCTTAACTCATAATTATAGCAGTTGCATCTCCTTGGGGCATGATAACCCCATGGTGTTCTCTAAGCAAGTTCAACAAGCGGCAACATCATTTATGTAACCTTAGGTGTATTCATTCCTTGGATTTTTAATTTAATATGATTCAATGATCTAGATTATTTTATATTTCTTACATTGAGAATACATTAATCTATACATATTTTCTTGTAGGTTTCACATAGAGCAAATAGGACATTTGGGATATACCTATCAACCCCAAGTGGAGTTATCACATGTACCAAATTTACTCTTTAACCCTTTTAATTTAGAATTTTTAATACTAGATTAAAAGGGTGGCAGCTATAGACACCTAAATTTGGTATTATAGACTTTAACAACATCAATATTGGTACACTTTGACATACTTAACATTAAACGTACATATTTGACTCTTGTGCACACTATTCCTCTATCCATATATGCACCTATTATCTTGGCCAATTATACTTTCTAGATACACATATTTAAGATCTAGCTAGTCCCTATGATAACCTTCTAAAATCCTACACAGACCTTCTCCATATCTCAAATTGTTGATTTTTACTCCTAGGACAATACTAGTAATGGCTGAATAGCTACAGTTATTCCATTAATTTGCCTCTACCAATAATTTTTAGGAACACCTAATGACCATTTTTTTAAATTGAGAAGTCTCAATTAGGTTGGCCTAGACACATTTCATGGGTCAGTTATAGCGAGAAATAACAAATAATCAACCATAAATACAATCTATTTCTATAGTTATACTCACCTAGTAACATCTTGTCAAATCCTAACTAACTTGAGAAATCCACTATCACTCTTTTAAGACATTATTAAAAGGGCATAAAAATATGAAAACCACTCAAAGGAGTAGCTCTAGAGCAAAGTCTAAATACACATGAAAGTCAAAGTTACATGGTGCCAAGTGTTAAAATCCAAATATTGTATTACATTATAGATTGATCAAAGTGACACACATACACACATAAGTGAGAGAACTACGTGATGTTTGAGCCCTCTTTAGAGTACTAGAATATAGGAAATGCTTATTCACTCAATGAGGAGTGGTTGGGGTTGTCCAATCCCTTGTCCAACCCATATACTAACCCTTTTTTCAAGGGTCATCTTGTGGTCAAAAGTGCAATTAGGTTTTGATGGAAGGAGAAGGAAAATATAGATTGAAACACATCAGATTGTAGATGAGTGCACACACAAGAAGGATATATAGGTGCATGAGAAAAGGTTTGAGGAGTTATATACTTACACAACACACATAGACACTACTGGTAGAGCTAAGATAGAATTAGCCACTGGAAGGGTTGCGGTCTACTATCAACATCTAGACAAGGTTCGAGCCACTATTTTTCAATTTGAGTAGTGATAGAGCATATACAAGGCATTTTCAAAATTAATGATAACTATTGTGAGCAAGAAAATATAAAATTAATCTAAGTACATCTTCCCTCTTTTTTTCATGAATTGGAATCATCTAAGAGCAATATCAATCTATTTTATTTCTTAATTCAAATTTATATGTTATTATGATATTTTACGCATTTTAAATTAACCATAGTTTTAATTTATTTGGATCACATCAATCTAAAACAAGGAGGGGAAAAATTACATTACCAAGTTTAGAACTTGACAATTTGTACATCATTATTTGATTGTCGTGTGTTTTTTGGGTCATCTTTTAATTATTGTTGAACATTGTTTCCAAGTCTTATACTAATAACCATTAAACTTGATCTCCCAATATTCAAGATACATTTATAAACATTAAATTTATATTGATTTCTCTAAGTTTAGAAATTGATTAGGTCTTATTTATTGTTTTAGACATGTTTTCGGCCTAGTTAAATGTGTATGGGTGTTTATATTACAATTTAATTGAATCCATTTATTTATAATACAATTCACTTAGACCTACTTGAGTAAAACTTATTTTTTCTAACCTTTCATTAATGTTATCCTCACTATCATATTGTCATAATCACTATCTTCTATATCATTATAAAAAGAGATGACATTCATATAAGAATTAATAACATTTTAAAATTTTATATATAAAGGGTGAGCCATTATAAACATACTAGGATTTGATAGATTTTTAGAGAAACAAATACAAAGAAGTTAGGGTTATTAGATCTAAGAGCATGTAATAGAATTAATCTTAGGAAAATAAAATAATTTAAATAAATAAAACATAAGGAATTTAGGGTTTTTGGATTTGAGAGTATGCAACAGAATTTAGATTTAATAAATTATGTGAAACAAGATCTAACCTTAGGGAGAAGGCCTAAAAAGTCAAGAATTTATGAAGCTCTAAAGAAGTATGTTAAATATTAGCCCTGATAAAAATAAAATATATTAAAAGATGTGGCAAGATATAATCCTAGAATGGTGTAAGAGAACACATATTCACTCAAATGTAATGTATATATATGTATATGTATATGTATACACACACATATGTATGTGTATATATATATATATATATATGTATATATATATATATATATATATATATATATTGTATATATATATATATATATATTTTGCAACATAAATACTTATAAATATTTAACTAGGCTAAATACATGCATAAAACTATGATTAACCAAATTAAATGATTCCAAAGCTAGAGAAAGGAAAAACATGCAAGGTTTGTATATCATGAGATCTAGTATTATTCATCAAGATATAACAATGAAAATGAGCATCTAGAAGTATGACAAAGCTGATCTAGAAAACTGTGTTGAACAAAGAATGTTGTCTGGCGTATAAATACTTTAAAAAATTTACAAACATGTCTGAATTTTTTTTATGATTATGTTCCCCTAGTTCTGATCTTCAAAAATCTCTCTCAAAATCTTACACATTTGCTTTAATCACCAATAAGACATAATTTCTTCTTATTGTTGTGATTAGGCAACAACACTTATAAAAGTGTAAAGGAAAATAAAAATGTATTTTGGGACCTACATTACACGAGAGTTGTTATACTATATTGATATTTGTTAGGCTCGTCAATGGTAACAATACAAAAAATAACACATCTCAATAATTACAAATAATTCAAGCATACAAACTAATGTTATATTTCATCTCTAGCATGAACATTAGTGCTTCAAAGAATGTTATAATGAATGGTTGTTCTTCTCTAAAATGTTGTAATGTTTGCTCTTCTCTAGAATACTTATAATTATTTAATATATATTTTTAAATAATAAATTATCTTGATTTCGCCTAGACGTTTAAATGAACTAGGATATATATGTATTTATAGATAAATTAAATTCAAATTAGATTCTTATTAACACTCAAATAAATTTAAAATAGTGAAAAGGTGAAAAAAAAACTAAAGAAAAAGTGCACTCTATTCAAAAAGGGTTACAAAACACACTCTAAAAGTGTACAAACGGTCTCGACAGACTTGAAGAACGTAGAAATACTCCAAACAAATAAAACAAAACATGAAAAACTTAAAAAAGAAAGAAAAAAAATTAAAAAAAACTAAAAGATATGTGAAAAACTATTATAAATAAACAAAATATACGAATAATATTTAATTTAAATGAAAAATTAATATATATATTTAAAAAAATTAATAAATATTTAAAACCATTTTTTAATGTCTAAAGCTCCATTTAAAAAACATATTATAATTTGAAGAGTGTTGAAATTCTACACCTCATTAAAACATTATATAAAATCTAATAAAATAAGTAGAAAAATAATTCCCATATAAACTTCTCAAAAATAAAACAAATCTCATGTTCGTCTCCCTCATAAACCTTAAAAAGAAACTTTTTCCTTTATTAGATTTCTAGTCTCGTTAGGGCAAGCAACCATACAAATTCCGAGAAAAATATAGAAATAAAAATCTCGTCATTTTCAACAATTATAAATTGACATTAGGAAGGATATAAAAAAGCTAAAATCACTCTCGCATCAATCTCAATGGCCTCATCATAGAGATGGAAGACTATGCTCAACCACATTTAAAACTATGGTCACACCCTAACCACGTCTACATCGAAGATACCACAAAAATTATATGGAATGGAAGAAAAATTCCCCAATGGATTGTTCTATATATATATAATTTTATGATAATGTTTGAATAATAATATTGATTAAATATTCATCATTAAAATTTGACATGCAGAGGTGGTTTAATTGAAAAGGATAAAATTATATTAATAATATTTAATCTAAATTAATGAATGATATAGAATTTTATAATTTAATGAGTAATGAATATTAAGGAAAAAGATTTACCTATTTATTTGAAAGTGGTTAAAAAATAATTTAATAGCGGTTAGTGTGTATCATGAAGGTTAGTGTGTATTATAAAAATATTGTTGTTTACATATTTAATAATACTCAATAAATAAGGCATGCATCATTATATAATGTACATATGTTTTATTTGGTTTGAACATAATGTATGTTTGAATTTCATATTTGTTCACATATTATTATATTTCAATTTATCATTCTCCAAAACATATAAAATATGACCATAAATACTTAGTGTTTATTTCTTAAGTTTGACAACCTTATAAATGTATTTAAATTTTGTAATTATAAAATAGAGTGAATTTTTTTGAAAATCGTATGGCATGAAAAAAAATGAATATACTATTATAAATTTTGAAGAATTATAATAATATATATGTAGTATTTTATATATCGTCATAAATTTTAAATGGAAATATTGAATACATAAAATTCATAAAATATGTCAAATTTAACCTTTAAAATTGGATTTTATCTTGCTTGAAATCATATATATGTTATAATAATGTAAAGGATGACTATAATCAATACAATGTTTGATATATATAAATGAATAGTAACATGGGGTTGGTTGTCTTGTCATCATATGATAAGTATCATACAATTTTGTTTCTCGAAAAAAGTTTATATTAAGTTTGATTGTAAAAAAAATAAGAATATTTAATAAACAAAATTTGAAACATTACACACAAAAATTGAGGCAAGATAAAGATTAATAATTAGATATTATTGTCGAAATTAATTTATATTATTGTCAACTCGATGTAAGAGTATTGTTGTGATAATATTAATAAGTTAAAAAATTTGGTGCTTTCTCCTTCATAAATATACGCCAATTCCAATGTTATTTGTAGATTATCTTCTTATATTTAATTAAGGCCAAACCAAATTTGTTTACATACTAGTGGAGTTTCTAAGGTAATCCATGCTTCATTGGAATATGAGATATATTTAACAAAATTGAAGAGAAATTAATTTACTATATATATAAACTCTTAGGCTTGACAAAGATTTAGTAATCTTATTATCATTATATTGATTCTAAAGTGATTCATCACATAATTATGACACCATCAGACCCAGGGCCACCCACATGTCCCACTTTGAGAAGGTGCTCCCCCATTACTCTGATTCTAAATTGTATATCAAATTATCCCAACATTTGTTTAAAGAAAGAAGGTTCGTTTGAAGTTCAAGCTCTCTTAGCCAAATCAAGTTGTTGGTTTCTCAGAAACATGTTCTTGATTTTATCCCACTGGACCTGAGATTTCAAAGTCACTGACCAGGCCTCCCTTAAGGTGTCGGTCTTGATTGAACTTCCTGACTTACCAATTTCGTTGTGGTATTTTCTTGACCAAATTATCTAACCCATCGGGCAAGTGTTATGCCATGAGCAACCTAAGTTCTATTCCCCGCACCCTAACAGGTGAGTTTATGTTGAGATTGATTTATCCAAGGAGTTAAAAAAGTTTATAGATATCTAAGTCAATAATGACGTTGGGCATAGAAGTTTATATATTTCAATCCTCCCAATACTTATTTCTGATGTCAAGTTCATGATCACTGCATCAAAGATTGCCCCATTATGGGTCGTTTAAAACCCTCATTGGACCTTCAACAAACTGACAAGCACAAGGTGGCAGATCAAGGCGACAAATGGACTACGATTACCAACAAAAAATTGAAGGCATGTCTAAAACCCTCCCCCTATCACTTCTCCTCCAATAACTAAGGCTTCCCTAGAGGTTCCCATCTCTCCCCCCATCCTATCAAATCCCTACAAGCCCAAAAAAGTATCATTTCTCAAGGTTCACATCCTCAAAAAGGTGCTTTCTCTGATGGGGTATCCTCAATAAGCAGATCCTTCTCTCTAGGTGGTCGTGCAACCCACCTCATAGTGGTGGCAACTCTCCCCAAGAGGAAAATTAGGCTAAACACTGCTCCATTGCGCTTGAGGGATTCACACTTCCAAACCAGCATAATCATTTTTCATCCCTTGAAGATATAGAGGACGAACATGAAGAGCTCCATATGGATGACATTTCCCAATGAATATACTCTCTTGGAATGTTCCAAGTCTCATAAAGTCCTCTAAAAAATTCTCCGTACGAGCTACTTGCCAACAAATTGGTTCATTAGATTTTGTCTATCTACAAGAAGTTAAAAAAATTGGATTTCTTCTGTAGACTACTTTGAACTGTATTTGACCTCATGTCACCCAATTCTCCACTCTACATGAGGAAGAATGTGGCAGTGCCAGTATATTGGTGTCACCATTTTTTTCCCCATTCATTCTTGCCACGAGAGAAGACCTATCACACAAAGTGATTTGGTTACTTTTGAATATCGATGGCCATTCATTAAGAATTCTCACAATTTATGCTCTAAATGATGGCTCTAACAAATGTTTGTTATGGTGATATCTAATCAATAATTTAACCCTTTCCACGTGGCTCATGTGCAGGGATTTTAATATGGAAAAAAAATTAAAAATAAATTTGGTTGCTTACCCATGAGATAGTGCATGGGAGAATGTGATGCATGGTATTATTTCAAGAATAGGAGGGGTATTATCAACCCTCTCCTACGGTGGCACATATTAAATATTACGACTTGGTTTAAATGGTCCAACTATTATACTGGTGTTAATCACATCCTCAAAACTAATGTGATGTTGTGTAACATCTTTAGCATGAATATTAGTGTTTCAGTGAACGTTAGAATGAATGATTGCTCTTCTCTAGAATGCTATAATGTTTGCTCTTCTCTAAAATATTTGTAATTACTTAATGAATGCTTGTGAATAATGAATTATCTTGATTTCACCTATATAAATAAATGAACTAAGATATATGTGTATTTATAGATAAATTAAATTCAAAATAGGATCCTAATGGCACTAAAATATATATAAAATAATCAAAAAGTGAAAATAGATTAAAGAATAAGTGCACTCTATCCAAAAGAGGTCACAAAATATATTTTTAAAATGTATGAATGATTTACACAAGATCGAAGAAGACACGGATGCTCCAAACAAAAAGGACAAAATATAAAAAACTTAAGTGAGAAAAAAAAACTAAAAAGAGCTTAAAAAAATGTATGAAAGGACCATCATAAATAAATAAAATATACCAATAATATCTAATTTAAATAAAATTTTGATAAATATATAAATAAAGATTAATAAATACTTAAGACCATTTTTAAATGTCTAAAATTTTATTTAAAAAAAAACATTTTTTAATTTGAAGAGAGTTGGAATTCTACGCCTCATTAAACATTATATAAAATCTAATATAATAAGTTGAAAAATAATTCCCATATAAACTTCTCAAAAATAAAACAAATCTCATATTCGTCTCCCTCATAAAACTTAAGAAGAAACTTTTACCTTTATTAGACTTCTAGTCTTGTTGGGCAAGCAACCATACAAATTTCTAGAAAATATATAGAAATAAAAATATCACCATTTTCAACAATTATAAATTGACATTAGGAAGAATATAAAAAAGCTAAAGGTTCATATGAAATGCATATTAGAACCAAATGATCCTATCACAGGAATAAGATAATATAAAGCCCCTCTCGAATCAATGCCAAAGGCTAAAAAGAGCCACATAATGCTCAACCTAACCACGTCTACATCCAAAACACCACAAAAGTTATATGGAATGGAAAAAAATTACCAAGAATGGATTGGTTTATATATATTTTTTTTATATTTTATGATAACATTTAAATAGTAAAATGTTGATTAAATAGTCATCATTAAAATTTGATACGATTGGGTGGTTTAATTGAAAATGATAAAATTATATTAATAATATTTAATCTAAATTAATGAACGATAAATACACACTTCTTAAAATTTTATAATTTAATGAGTAATGACTATCAAAAGATTAAGATCTATTTATTTATTTAAAAGTGGTTTAAAAAATAATTTAATAGTGATGATTAATATGTATTATAAAATATTGTTGTTTACATATTTAATAATATTCAATAAACGCACATCATTATGCAATGCACATATGTTTTATTTAGTTTGAATATAATGTATGTTTGAATCTCATTTTTGTTCATATAGTATTGTATTTCAATTTATCATTCTCTACAACATATAAAATATGACCATAAATATTTAGTGTTTATTTCTTAAGTTGAGAATAGATGTAATTGTAGGTAAAGGTTCAATTTGACGGCTTTATAAATATATTTAAGTTTTATAGTTGTAAAATATAGTGAATTTTTTCTGAAAATCGTATGACATGAAAAAAATTGAACATACTATTAGAAATTTTAAAGAATTACAATAATAATATATGTAATATTTTATATTTCATCAAATTTTGAAATGGAAATGTTGAATAAATAAAAGTCATAAAATATGTCAAATTTAACCTTTAGAATTAGATTTTATCTTGCTTGAAATCATATATATTTTATAATAATGTAAAGGGCGACTATAATCAATACAATGTTTGAGATCTATAATTGGATGGCAACATGGGATTGATTGTCTTGTCATCATATGATAAGTATTATACAATTTTGTTTCTCGAAAAAAGTTTGTATTAGGTTTGATTGTAAAAAAAATAAGAATATTTAATAAACAAAACTTGAAACAATACACATAAAAGTGAGGCAAGATAAAGATTATTAATTAGATATTGTTATCGAAATTAATTTATATTATTGTCAACTTGATGTAAGTGTTTTGTTATGACAATAATAATAAGTTTTAAAAAATGGTGCTTTCTCTTCCATAAATATATGCCAATTCCAATATTATTTGTAGATATCTTCTCATATTTAATTAAGGCCAAACCAAATTTGTTTACATACTAGTGGAGCTTCTAAGGTAATCCATGGGTCATTGAAATATGAGTTTTATTTAAAAAAAATTGAAGCAAGTAATTTACTATATTTATAATCTCTTAGGCTTGACAAAGATTTAGTAATCTTATTATTATTATATGTTCTAAAGTGATCCATCACATAATTATGACACCATCAGAATCCAAATTGTATATCTAGTAGTTTAAAGAGGCATCTAAAGTTCAAGCTCTCTTAGCCAAATCAAGTTGTTGGTTTCTCAGAAATAGACTCTTGATTTTATCCCACTACACCTGAGATTTCAAAGTCACTGACTAGGCCTCCCTTAGGGTTTTGGTCTTGATTGAACTTCCTAACTTTCCAATTCCATTATGGTCTTTTCTTGACCAAATTATCTAACCCATCGAGCAAGTGTTATGCCATGAACAACCTAAGTTCTATACCCCACACCCTAACAAGCGAGTTTATGTTGAGATTGATTTATCCAAGGAGTTAAAAGAGTTTATAGATATCTAAGTCGATAATGATTGTTGGGTGTAGAAATTTGTATATTTAAATCTTCCCAATACTTATTTTTGATGTCAAGTACCTGATCATCACATCAAGGTGGTAGATAAAGGTGATAGATGGACTAAGATTACCAATAAAAAATTGAAGGTAGGTCTGAAACCCTCCCCCTATCACTTCTCCTCTAATAACCAAGGCCTCCCTATAGATTCCCATCTCTCCTCTCCATCCTATCAAATCCCTACAAGCCCAAAAAAGTATCATTTCTCAAGGTTCACATCCTCAAAGAGGTTCTTCCTTCACTTGGATATCCTCAATAAGCAAATCCTTCTCTGTAGGTGGCCGTGCATCCCACCCCATGGTGGTGGTAACTCTCCCCAAGAGAAAAATTGGACTAAACACTGTTCCATTATGCTTGAGGGATTCACACTTCCAAACCAACATAATAATTTTGCATCCCTTGAAGATATAGAGGATGGGCATGAAGAACTTTATATGGATGACATTTTCCAATAAATATACTCTCTTGAAACGTTCTAAGTCTCACAAAGTCCTCTAAATAATTCTCCATGCAAGTTGTTTGCTAACAAATTAGTTCATTAGATTTTATCTGTCTATAAGAAGTTAAAATTTTTGGATTTCTTCTACAGACTACTCTGAACTGTATTTGACCTAATGTCACCCAATTCTCCACTCTACATGAGGAAGGACCTAGTAGTGCCAGCATATTGGTGTCACTATTTTTTCCCCATTAATTCTTGCCATGAGAGAAAACCTGTCACAAAGAGTGATTTGGTTGCTTTTGGATGTTGATGGCCATTCATTAGGATTTCTCAAACATTTACACTCTAAATAATGGCCCTAACAGATGTTTGTTATGGTAATATCTGGCTTATAATTTAACCCTTTCCATGTGGCTCTTGTGCAGGGATTTTAATATGGTTAAAAATCAAAATGATAAAGTTGGTTGCTTACCCATGAGATAGTGCATGGGAGAATGTGATGTGTGGTATTCTTTCAAGAATAGGTGGGGTCTTGTCGACCCTATCCTCTGGTAGCACACATTAAATATTATGCCTTAGTTTACATGGTCCAACTACTATATTGGTGCTAATCACATCCTCAAAAAGCTCAACCATTGTATGTTATCAGAACAAAATATTTTCTCTTTCTCCAACATTATGGGTAGCTTGTCAATGTTCATTTTGAATAACTTCTCTCAAACCATGCCCCCATCTCTTACAGAGTTAATTGGATCACATGTCAATTCAAAGTACCATGCACTGATTTCATTCTCAACACCTCGCTTTTGACCCACACAAGTACAATTCATCTCATTACATGGGTTTTGAACCTGGCACTCCATGTGCCTTATGCAGCCAACTGGATTAAATGGTGGAATGAGGCCATCCTATGCACCACCACCTTTCTCTGCCATTATGGGAAGCAAATCACTTGCATCAAAAAAGGGGGAGATGAAGTTATGCTTAAGGAATTTTAGAGAGTTTCCTCCCTCCTCGAACATAATCCCTTTGATCACCACCTGCAGAGCCTGATCGCCTTGCTCAAACGCCAAATCGAGGTATAGATGGTCATGCTACCAGAGGGCCACAATTTTTTTCTTGCTTGCATTGGCTCAAAATCAAAGACAAGGATTCCAAGGATTTTTTCAAAATCCCTTATGTCCAAACAAGCCTGAGACCAGATCAAGGCTATCAAGTCAACACAAGCAAGGCTCGCTTCTCTACCTAACATCTCCTTTGCTTTTTTGGACTAATATAAATTAGTGTTTTAAGCTCAAGAGGAAATAATGTAAATAGCCCAAGCTCTATAGGAATGCCTCAATGTGGTTCCCCCCAAGATAAAGCCTACAGATCAAAGGCTTTGTGAGGCACCTCTGAGTCTCTATGAACTCATAGAATCTCTTCATTTCATGAGTAATGATAAATCTCCTGGCCTTAACAGTTTTCCCTACGAATTTTATAAATCCACACAAGAATTTGTTGGTCTTGATTTGCTTTAAGTTTATAAATAATCTTTGCAAAAGCAATCTTTAGGTGTTATAATCAATCAAGGTAATATTAATTCATACCTAAATTCGGTGATTAGTAACTCATTAAGAACCAATGCCTTGTCACTTATTTAAATGTGTCATATAATATCCTTGTTAAAGCTCTTGTTAGTTGTCTTTGTCTCATCCTTCCCACTATTGTTGTACTAGAGCAAACAAGATTTATTAAAAGTAGATATATTATTTATAACCTTATTGTCCTCTAAGAAGGTATGGAATGGGTTAGGGCTTAATGTTAGAGAACCATTTTTCTCAAATTCAATTTTGAAAAAGTTTATGACATAATTGAATGACCTTTAATCTTAGTTATGCTCAAGGATCTTGGTTTTGGCTAGTTATTTATCTCAGTAGTCCAATCTTTATTGGCAGATATCTCTACCTACCTCACTATTAATGGTCTCAAATTTGACAGTATTTACTTCCAACGCTCCATTCATCAAGGTTTCCCTCTTATTCTAGCTCTTTATATTCTTTTTACATAAGCTTTAGGTTATCTTCTTACTTTTAAAGTTGAGAGGGGTCTTGTTCAGGATTTTTTTTCCCTGACTGATCTTCTCAACTCATTAATGGCCACTTTGTTGATGATACTTTCCTCACCTTTGAAGAGCATGAAGAAACTTTCTTGTAAGCCATGAAGTGCCTTGATATTTTTTGTTTAGCCTATAGGTATAGTTTCCAATGGAGTGAAACTCAATGTTTCAAACAAAGCATGATGCTTATGCTTGAGTGGCTTCTCCATTACAAATGGACATGGATCAGTCAAGGAGAAAATTTCAAATTTCTAGGCATTCCCTTTGCCTTTAATAGTTCTCCTGCTAAACTTTGGCAATATGTCCTTAACCTTATTGAAAATAAGGTTGGATATTGGGTTTTCAAACCACTTTCCTTAGCAGGGAAATTCCAAGTTTGCACTAAGATCTTAGTGGCTACCCATGTTTACTATTATTCTTATTGGGCTCCCTCTAAATCCTATGATAAGTTGGCTAAATTTCTCAAGGATTTCCTCCAGTTTAATGCCAAACAAATGAGGGGTTTCCATCTTGTTTTTCGGGACACTTGTTATCTCCCTCATGATAAAGGAGGTATAGGTGTTATTGATATGTACAAGCAAAACACAATTTTATGTGCTAAATGGGTTGTTAGAGTCATTGAAGGTAATGAATCCTAGAAGATATTGATAAGACATTGTATATCCTCAAGATCCCCCTATGGCAAACCTAGTTGGAAAAATATTCACTTTCATACCTATCTCATCATGTCGTCTCCAGTCAAAATTGAAGGACCATTTGTTACAAAAAGCATGTCGAATGTTTTTGAGGTTGTTAAGCCTCATCTAAGATGGATTTGTGATGGTTTTCACACTGGTTTATTTTTTAATGATCATAATATATGGTGGTCTCCCATTATGACCAACACTAATGCTTTGCTAATAGAGTTTCCTATGATAAAAGCATTAAGGCTCTTCAGGAAAGGAATTCATACCATTTAAGATTTGGTATATGTCAGGGTTTGGAATCCTTGACCTGATTTGAAAATAAAATTGCATTTGAATAATGTAGGTTTACCTTCTATTCTTCGCATTCAAGAGCTAAATGTTAGATGTAATTTTTTCCAAGCTGGGCTTGCAGCCATCATGCTCATGGTGGAAGGTCTGGAGGTGGAATGGTAACACTTATTTTAAAAACTATTCCTCGAGACTCCTCTATCAAGTTATGAGTCCCTTCTATTAATACTCTCAATAAGTTAAATAGGTGATGGGATCTTAATTCCTCCCCCAAGACATGGTTTGCTAGGTTTGGCTGAATTTGGATGGCTCGTCTAGAGCCTAAGTTGGCCCACTTCCTCTGGTGCTTGGTCTACCAAGGTCTTTTGTTCAGGGAGTGGCTCTCCCATGTTATAATTACTCAACCCAAGTGCCCTGCCTATAACCACTCAAAGTAGGTTTGAACATCTCTTATGGTCTTGCCCCAGAGCTTAGTCTACCTATCAATGGATTCATAGCCTCTTTAAGTCTTATCACCCTGAACCTTTCCCTAAGCATCTTGCCCTGCATGGAGATTTAACCAACTGGCATGTTGTTATTATTTTTTATGGATTTTTTTAAAGTTATGTTATATTCCAATTATGTAAGGCAATAAATAATAATTTACTTAACAATGTTGAATGTCTTTGTCTCTTTTTTATTAATGGCAAGATTATTGTTATATTTTTGGCCTACATGTAGATTCAAGAACAAACTAATAAGGTTTCCATAGAAGTCATCATCTGCAGGAGCTATTGGACCAATGGGGAAGTGCTCCCTGCATAGTGAGCCACAACCCACCACAAGGTCCACCATTGCCACCTCCCAGGGGGCATAAAATTTTCTTCCACAGTCATAGTCATTTCTCCCCTCACTTCCAACAAGGGGGATGGAATCACTGCCAGCATGTAAAAAATATGATATAACTCCCTCTTGGAGGGGATCTATGTTGGCACTACTACTCAAATTCAACTCATTGATGGATGGGAAATAGATATGACTTTGGACCTCTTGGATGGTTGGGTGGTGTTATATCCTCCTTTAACAAAGCCTTCTATTTGGACTATTCTACCATCCAAGGATGATCCTCTGCCTCCTCCTTTGGGTGTTGCAGCGTGTGATTGGTTCTCTTCTAGTTTGTAATGTGATTTTGAGCATTGTTTGTTGATGTAATGTGGTTTTGAGTGTTGTGTCTTATCTAACTTAATTTTTTGTTTCTCATTTTTAGGTACCATGTTCAGAAATGACATTTTATTCCTCAGTATAAAATTTGAATGATGAATTCTAATCGATGAGATTGTTATATAACCTTTTATACATTTATTATCTATACAATAAAAATATACTAAAATATTCCAATAATAAATTGTATATCAAATCTATTAATTTCATTTTAAATAAGATTAAAAATCTTATTGCCTTCTTTTCATATAATTAATTTTATCATATACTCAAAAACTTAAATTGAGTGGTGGATTATATTATTAACTAGTGTATTATTTTAAGCCTTTCCAATTTCCGAATTACATAAAGCATATAGACCAATAGGTGGTGTAAATGATAATTGAGAAAAAATTACATAAAAAAGAAAAACTTAATGAAACATTACATCAAATGAAAGAATGTGTCAGATATTGTTTGCAAATATAAAAAATAAATCAAAAAAATATGTTTAGATGTGTGTGTGTGTGTGTGTGTTAATAAGATGTGAGTGATTTGGTTAAAGTAGTTTGGTTATATCTATTCTTATTCATGTTCAAATTTCAATGGTATATTAGGCAGTTATAGCTGATAGAGATGTTTGTGGTACTCAACGTGTCCGTGAAGATGTATGTGGGGCTCGTAATAGCCATGGTGATGTTTATAAGATCATTCATGACCATTATAATGATTTTAAGGTGGATTTGGACCTCCCATTTATGTCCCAGATTAGTTCATAGCTCCAGTCAAAAGTGTTCTGGTTCATAGCTCTAGATTTAAAAAAATATATATTTACCAATAATAATAATAATAATAATAATAATATGTGGGCATATTGCTAACAAATTCAACATTTATTTGTACCAACGATTTTTTTCTAAGCGCATAATACATCAATGAGAAGGAAAAACAAATTTAAAATCAAATCTTTGGCCCGTTCTACAACTAACATCTCTCTGCACCATTTTCAGGGTTCTTTAACTTCAATTCTGGATTCAAGGTTAGACTCTAGTGATATGCCTTCTGATCAGAAGGATGCAAATATTTTCAGTGAAGCTCATCACATTTTAAGCAATAAGCTTTTGTATCCCCAAGAGGTTGTGTTGGTTTGTCTAGCCTTCAAAGGGGATTTCTTTGTCCCTCCAAAGCTAAATCAGTGGCTTTGCCCAATCTAGAGGTCTTAGATAATGATGTTGTGTCTTCTCAACAAGTTGAAACTCCATCTGACCTCTTCCATCATTGTTCATTCCCTTACATATACCATAGAAAGACCTTGTGATGGTGCTCTAACTGATTGCGCCCTGACCATTTCTATTGTTTGTTCCCCTGTCTCGACTTAGTAGTGTGGCCCTGACATGTCTAGATGGGATCTTGCTTCTACACTCCTTGTGCCAGTCATTTTTAGAGGAGGCTCATCGTTCGTGAAACTTGGGACAAGTGCATATCTTCTGACTTGGTTCCATTTCTGCTTCATAAATTCAACCTTCCTTACGAGTTAAATGAGATGGAGGTCCACGCTAAGACCTAGTTAGCATCTACACCAAATGCAAGAATGCCTTGAATCCCTTTCACCATTGTTTGAATTTTTGTAAATCTCAGCTCCCTTATGGTTCTGCTTCAGAATCCCCCTCCTTGTTGGATGTGTCTGCTGCTTTCAACTCAATCTTGTCTACTGACTCTATCTTTGGGGATGTGCAAGTTCATTTTGCTAAGGCTACCCAAGAATTGGTTCTCCCAAACTCTTCCTTTCTTAAGATGGACACTTGAAGTGGGCTGCAAATCTCTATTTGGGAAGTGTGTGGGTACCTTCATCTCATCATTCGAGATTTTTATTTGGCTTTCTCAGGTTTGGTGCTCCATTACTCGTCCTTATTTCTCTTTGCTTTGTTCGGTTTTTTTCTTGGTAGAGTTTCAGAGCCCTATAGATAGAGATTTTGTTTAGAATTGAGGTCTATGGTTTTACAAAAAAAATCAGATTCTTTTTATGCCCTTGGTGCCCCTTTTTTGACCCTGTTCAAAATTAAATTTTTAGTGTTGCTCTATGTAGATTAGGTTGTATAACCTTCTGCCAGTGTTGAGAAATGAAAAGTTCATCAAATTATTAGTGGATAAAATTGGCTCGTTTGTGAAAATTGATGACTCCTCTTGGGTTCTCAAATTTGTCAGAATTTGTGCTTATCTTGATCTTTCTAAACCGTTCTTCTACTTGGTTAAGTTGATATCCTCATAAGGATCATGGACCCAACTGATCAACTATAAAGGTCTCCTTTTCAGATACTTTCACTACCGTCTTCCAAGTCATCAAGTTGCTCAGTCTCTCTCTCTCTCTCTCTCTCTCTCTCTCTCTCTCTCTCTCTCTCTCTCTCTCTCTCTCTCTCTCTCTCTCTCTCTCTCTCTCTCTCTCTCTCTCTCTCTCTCTGTGTGTGTGTGTGTGTGTGTGTGTGTCTCTCTGTGTGTGTGTGTCTCTCTAAGTGTGGAATAAGAAAGAAGGGGCTCTAGACTAGGGTTTTTTTTATGGCATAATCATGGAAATTTATTTCACCCTCCTTATTCCTTTCTTGTTTTTAAAACTAGGGAGTTTATTGTAAAGAATTTTTAGAAGGTAACACAGAGTTTTGTTTCTTTACCATCTCCTCCTCAGTTGGTTAAGACTTCACCACCTAGGCCTTTTATTTTAGATTTAGAGGATCTTACAGAGGTATTTTTGAAGGCAACACTGACCCCTATCCCTTTATCACTTCCACCTTAGTTCATTGAGGCTTGATTTAACTTTTAAAGGATTTATGAAATTTAAAACCCTAGGTTGTTAAAGTGTTGGAATAATAAATTAAGGAATAAATATAGCAATATCAACAAATTTTTATTTGTAAAATAATTGATTTATTTGATTATTCTATAAATAGAAAATTAATTACAAGAGATGTACTTAGCTAGAAACTAATTGAGACAGACTAGTGACAGGTTAAAAACTGGCACAACAACTATGTAAGGTGTCATGAATAAGAATTAGGAGTTACAAACCCTCCTGGATAATAGCACAATCTTCTAGACGTAACACACCATGATAGTGTCTTTTGTGCCATGTAGTGTCCTTTTAACAATAGGGACAATAAGCTTATGGGTATACCTTCACCAAATTTTGAGGATTTTGTACCTATGTACATAGATGTTGGTTCATTACATGTTCCCTATTTTTAATGATTCAATCCAAAACCCTAGGCCTCCATGTTTGTTAGGGTATTTGAGTAGCACAAGTAGAAAAAGAGTGGCATTAGCAAGGTAGGTTGGACTTGACTTCAACACCCCATGTGTTGAGCATTGCCTACATACCAATACCTCAAAAGGGGATCAAACTCGATGTAGTTCTCCTAATCTAAGTGTTGGTGCAAGTGCAAGTGAACACTAGTATGAGTGTTGGTTTGAGTGTGACTTGAGACTATAAATCTAAATAATCTGAGCTTTGAGCTTTTGTGGATATGTGTATGTAAAATTAGGGCAGAATAGGGATCAATGATCTTGATTTGCACAACTATTTTTGAGTTTATTTATGAGTATTTTCATTTGATTTTTATCTAATGGATAAGTGAATGAAAGTGATCTATATAGTGATCTAGTGCTTGTTAAGATGTGAAATAGGTCTAGGCTGACCCTAGGAGTGCTTTAAGGAATAAAAAGATATTTGTTGGGGGATTAAGAAACAAGGGGACATAGTAAACTATAGTCCAAATGACTGTGCTAATGTCCAGGTGGCAAGAACGAGCAAAAATGAGACCTGGGTGCCTAGGGGATTGCTTATAGTTGCTTTTGGTATATCTGAGAATGGGTTGGACTTACACAAATGCTAAAAAATGATCAAGAGAGGTCTTAAGATAGATCTAGGGCTAAGCTAAGGATAAGTTGGTCTCAAGTGACACTTATTACACTTAAAGGACATTTTAGATGACAACATTCCCCACCCCCTTTATTCTAAAAATATAGCAAATCAAAATGACTAATAAAGGAAAAGAAACATACTCAGACTTACCTAAGAGAAGCCCATGAATTTGGGTCTGAGTTTGTGAAGCATGCTCTATTATGTGTCCTACAAATGAAATGTAAATGAATCTCTCCTCAATTAAGAAACATCAAATGTAAAGACAAAACTAAGTAAAGAGATAAGAAAGAGAAGAAAGGAATGAATAAACTTTGTTACGTATGTGAACCAATGCTAAAACTTGGTGACATCTTATGTGTGCATGTAGATGGTGATCAAATGGTGAATAACTTAGACTGGGCTGATGGCTTGCTCAATCCTAATGTGTAGGTGTCTCAAGAACTCAATCTCGCCTTGACTATGTCATTGCCCACCCCTGCTTGGTGGATCATAGTTTTTAAATAACTTGGATTGGATTGATGGCTTGTCCAACCCTCCTATGTAGGTGGATCAGGAACTCAAATGGGTTATGACTACATCATTTCCTACCCATGTGTAGTAGATTCATCTAAAACTAAAATTACACATTGTAATTGAAGCTATGTGATCTAACTGAAACTGTGTAGGATGGCTCTAGGGCCACTTCGAAACTCTGAAATGTAAAATGGCTCAAGGGCCACTCGAGTACTCAAGAATGTAGCTTAGGGGCCACTCATGAATGCCAACCATTGCATATGGATTAAGGCATCAATTTGGTGTAAACCTAGTGTAAATGGTGTTTGGAGTAATAACATGGAGTTGTCATTCCATATGAGAGTATTGGTGTCAAATTAAACATATGGGAACAATGTGTCACGCACATTCTCCCAAATTTGATATATGTGTATATGGATTCTAGACTGAGTCATAATAATCTATGTTTGAGTATCTAAAATTGAAATGGGAGTGATCATGTCATGCATTATGCCCCCAATCTAAGCAAACCTATCTAACTTTTTGTGTAATTGAGCATATCTAATGATACATGTCTGAGACTATGTAAATTTGAACTACAATTATTGTACTTTTCTGATAATTTCAAAATTTTCTATTGCTAGGGCTACTAGATAGTAGTGTGGTCCCCTAATTAATAGTGCATTGCACTTGTGTCCTTTATGTTGTGCTATTAACCAAATATGTTATTTCTATGCAAATCTAAGACTAGTCTGTATGTGATTAGTTTTCACTTTTTCTTGACTCTAGACTTTGTAATCTATGTTTACGTGCTAAAAACTATGTTCTGAGTGCATTAGGATGCTCTGATCTCTATGACAAACCCTTGTGAATGCCCCACCTTTTGAGGGGAGTTTTCGAACCTCTGCAATAACTATCCTCAAAATAAAAACTATGCATCATGTGTGTTAAACTAAAAATATATGATATCTACGTGATAAATTGATGTGATGTGTATACATGACATTGGAATGTAAAATAATCTAAGCATAAGTTGATAATGTATGATGTATGTTAGATCTAACATTCACAAGGTTGTCAATATAGATATAATAATGTAAGCATGCTACGCCCTTAACCTTTGGCGTGTCTAGGAATATGTGGCTGACATGTGGCTTACATATCTCTTTTATATTCTTGTTACATTTCTCTATGTTCTTAGTTAGATTAGCCTATGGAATAACCATGGCTAAGTAGACTATATATAGGAGGTGGTGGTTAGTCTTTGATGATAATATTAAGTATTATGCTCTTATTGTATTGTTGTGTAGGTTGCCCCCTCGAAGTGGCTTTGCTATACTATCCAATATTTTGCTCTACTGTCAATTAATGTTATGTGATCTCTCATATTTGCTTATTGTGTGCGATAAACATTTTATGCAAATATGTAAGTAATTTCATTACAAGTGGTATCAAAGCTTCAATTTTGGCAAGTTTCCTGTAGCATTGTTTTTTTGGATCAGCGAGGTGTGACTTCTACAAGTGGAAGGAGCGAAAAAACATAACTTGCAATCCGGGAAGAATTATTTTTTCTATTAGCGCAATATTGTTTGAAATGATTGTTTGAGAGAAAATATTTGAAAAAAAAATTATGGAAAAAAATTCCCCTTGCACATTTGCAGTCATTAGATTCATCTCGATGAGACGATTGCAATGGTATATTCTGTTGGTACACTTTTTTTGTGCCAATTTTTTTAACCTAGTGCACAAAGGCAGTTGTTGGATTCATCTTGGTGAGGCAATCACAATGGTACCATCTCTTGGTATTTTTTTTGGGGGGAAAAAACTCTCTTAAGGTTTCTATATTGTAGGTCCTACTCGAGGAAGAAAAGGGGGGTAAGAAACTCCTAAGGCTCCTTCTACCGATGACATGAAATCCAAAACTTTAGATCCATTGATTTCTCAACTTCAGGTTGACATAAAGGGATTGGTGTGACATGATGACTTTGTTGTAGTTCAAACTAATGTTTCAAGGATGTATGGAGAAATTATTGGGGTTCACACTCAATTGCATCAGATCACTACATAATTGGCTACCCTTTCATCTTAGTTACAATCAAACAACCATTCACTTCAATATTTGGGTCCTCCTCTCAACACTAATAACTCCAATTCTGATGTGAAATTGATGTTTCTAAAAGTAGACATGTGTAATTTTGATGGTAAGGATTCTCTCACTAGGATTACCCAAATTGAGAATTTATTTGATCTTCATCAAACTCCTAATTCTTAGAAGGTGATAGTGGCATCTCTATTGTTTCTATGTTATATTCGCTTTCTACATTCAAAGAGAGAAATAAGAAACTAAGAAGAATGGTCTAAGTCTTGTGTGTACCTGGATGAAGTCGTGCACACCGTTATCTAGACGTCGTGAGAACTCCTCTTTGGTTGTGGAGGATGACACCTGCAAAAGAAAGAGACTAAGACAAAGAAGGCATTAGATGAGGAGATGGTGGGTTGCCAAGCAAAAGCTTGATCCCAGAAGCAAAAGCTCGAGGGATGTCAACCCACTGATTGATAAAAATAATGTCTGATAAAAGGCAGAATGATAAAAGACTGAAATGATTGAAGACTGAAAAGGAAATGGAAGCAAATGCTTACCTGAATGTTGTTGTTGGCCTAGTCATAGACACTAGCATCGGTGGTATTACCGGCGTCGATTAGTCAAGGTCTGCCGACGTCGGTTAGTCTGTCGACGTCAGTGGGGGCAGTGGTCTCTTCGGCCAGCGTCGGTCAGGGCAGTAGTCTGTGGACGAGGTCTGGACGAGCTTATGGTCTGTGGACAGGTCTGAGAAAGGGTCTGGGTTTGAATAAGGGTCTGAGAGTCTTTGCAGAGGTCTGGGTTAATGGACAGAGCGTTGAAAAGGGACAGGGGGCAGAGGAGGCCTTTCAGCGTATTCGAGAAGAGCAAGTTGGGTCTTAACAGAGGTTGCAAATGGGTAGTAGGCTGAATGACAGATGAATTAAAAGAAATACTGAAATGAAAATAGTAGCAAATACTTACCTCATATCTGTTGGAGAAGGAATGTTACAGACTGCTTGTACCTGTTGTTGGTGCTGCCTATGTGGAGGACCTGTTGCTGGGGTAGAAGACTAATGCTGTTGTTGGTGCGGAAGCCCTATGAGAGGGAGAGTGAGAGGTCTGGTTTGAAGATTGGCAGAGTGGCGGAGTGAAGGAATGGATGGTTGAAGGTCGGATGATCAGAGGTCAGATGAGCGGAAGGTCGAAAGAGCGGATCTATGTTTCGAAGGTGGAATGCAGTCTTGAAGGCTACCGACGCTGGCAAAACCGCCGACGTCGGCCGAATGATGACCGACGTCGGTGGCTTCAGAATGGGGACAGAGGCTAATTTTAGCCTTCTGCCCATTCTTGCCCACCGCCGGGTCAAAGGGCCATGGGAAAACGGTTGAGAGGGTCTAAATAGGCGTGGGAGAATGAAATGGGGGTCATAAATGGGGTTTAGGTCACTAAGGCATGGGAGGAGGAAGGAATCCAAAGAAAGGGATCCTAGGGTGGTGAGGTGGCAAGGGAGAGGGAAAAAGGATTTTATTAATTTAAAATAGCTAATTATTTTAAATTAATAAGTGTGTAGGGGGTTAGGAGTGGTTAAGTGTAATAGGACGAAGGGGACCAAGGGGGGAGAGGACGAGGAGGATGACCAAGGGAGTAGACACGATTTCGGTGTCTACATCTATATCTAGAACCTGAGCAATTCATTTGGTATCATTTAATGTGTGCTCAAAAGAAAAAGAATGGTGCTCCTATTACATGGTCTATTATCATCAATGAGTTATTGGCTCATTATCAGAATAATGTCTTTGAGAACTATTTCAATTAGTTAGCCAAACTATGACAAATAGGAACTGTGAAGGATTATATTCATCAATTTTAGAATCTATCTTTATGGGCGTAAGACATCACTGAGGAAAATTTGACTAATATTTTTTTGGGTGGCCTCAAAGATAGCATCCAATTGGAAGTTTGGATGTTTAACCCAACATCTATATCATAGGCATGCATGGTAGAATAAAAAGAGATGGTCAAATAGAAAACTTTACTACTGATCATGATTGCACCTTTCTAGCACCATTTTTTTATCAACCCACCAGATTGACACCTCGACAAATTGAGAAGTGAACCAAAGGGTTATGTTATGGTTGTGACAACAAATGGAGTAAAGATCATCATTGTGTTGAAAAGAAGTTTTTTTACATCGAAGGTGTTAATGAGGATGACAATGATGAGGAGGCAATTGGTGAGGATGAAGAAGGTCCTAAGGAGGAATCTGAAGACTCTCAGCCTACTATTTCCTATCATGCCCTTTCGAGTACTAGCACTCCCCAAAATCTTAAGGTGGTGGGTTTCCTAAAGAAACAAAAGGTCATTATATTGATTGATTGTAGGAGCACACACAACTTTGTCAATAGTAAGTTGGCTGCTAGTTTGAACTATTTCATTTATCCCACTCTAGAATTTTAGGTCATGATTGCAAATGGTGGTATTATCAGTTGCTTAGGAAAATGACATTGTATTAAGCTAGCCATGGGAGACTACTTGTTGGATTATCCTATGTTTTTTATTCCCATGGGGGGAGTTGACATTGTTTTAGGAGTATAGTGGCTCACCACTTTGGGCACTATTGAGATGAATTTCTAGGAATTATTCATGCATTTTCATTCTGAGGGAAGGACATTTGATCTAAGGAGATTAAGGGTTAAATATCCACAACTTGTTAGCTCCCATCAAATGATAAAGATTCTCTATAAGGGTGTTGAAGGATTTGTAACTCGCTTATTTTCCATGAAACTTCAACCATCTACACCTCTTGATCTGCAACAAGTGATTGATGCCTATTTGGTTGTTTTTGGTGACATGCCAAGAAGACTTCCACCTAGCCACACACATGATCATGTTATCAAACTTATTCCTAGTAGTGCACCACCCAATCAGGCCATACAGGTATCCTTATGCCCAAAAAAGTGAAATTGAAAAGATGGTACAAGAGATGTTGGATGCAGGAATCATTCACCACAGCCAAAGTGAATATTTTCACCAGTTGTCATGGTGAGAAAGAAATATGACACTTGGAGGATGTGCCTTGACTATAAAGAACTTAACAAGTAAACTATCAAAGATAAGTTTCCTATTCTTGTCATTGATGATTTTCTAGATGAATTAAATGGTGCTCTTTATTTTACCAAGTTAGATCTGTGTTTTGGGTATCATCAAATCCAGATCCGTGATGAAGACATACCCAAAATAGCTTTTAGGACTCATGAGGACCATTATGAGGTTTTGGTTATGCCTTTTCATCTAACAAATGCACCATCCACCTTTAAGAGTTTGATGAATACTATTTTTAGGCAATTTTTGAGGAAATTTGTTCTAGTATTTATTGATGATATCCTCATTTACAATAAAAATTGGGAAGACCATTTGCACCATGTGAAATAGGTACTCTTAATTATAGAACAACATCAGTTGTATGCCAAACCTTCCAAATTTACTTTTGGAGCTTGTGAGGTTGAGTATTTGGGTCATCTAGTTTCACATGAAAGAGTAAAAGTGGATTGTAAAAAAATCCAAGTAATGGTGGACTAACCGATTCCTAAGGCATGTTAGGTTGTGGAGCTAAAAGCTTCAACCCTTTGCAAACAATGGAACAGAAGGTTGCTGAGATCCAGGAGCACCGGCGTCGGCAGCAGGACCGATGTCGGTCGAGACCAGTGTAGAAGGCCACCGGCGACGGTAGGAAGTCGGCCGACGTCGGTAGAACCAGACAAGCAGGGACCGACGTCGATCGCCTGTGTGTTCCAGAACTGCTCGTTTCACGGACAGTTAGTTAAGTGAACGAAGAGTTTGCATGTTAAGACCAGCCAGAGTCTTGGGCTGCGAGGATAATTATCTAAATTAAGAGTCTAAGTTATTGTTTGAGTTAGGGATCTATTTATAGACCCATTGGCATGTATTGTTTAATGCATGAGATAGAAAGGAAGAGTTCCTTCTAGTTGTAAGATCTGTGAGTTGCAGGTTGTTGCAAGCTCATTGGGGATCTACATGTAAGTTTGGTCTTTGAATTGCAGGTTGCAGGTTCATGAGAGATCAGCTTGAAGTGCTATAGAGTGCTTAGTGTACCGGCAGGGTTATTACTGACTGGTTGGTGAGGTGAACACCAATTCTGTGTGTGAGTTGGTTGTTGGGACCATTTTTTGTGTAGGAGAGTGTGTGTGAGAAGAATTACTGTACACTTGAGGTGTGGCGAACCTCTGTAAGGTGAAAGAGTGTGGCGGCTCTTTGTTGTATTCTTTTATGTATAGTGTTAATACAAGATAGTGTATTGTCTCTCATATTCTGTGCTATTGGTGAATTCTAGTTACTTGTGTTTCTGGTTATTTCTGCATATTCAATTACTTATATTTAGTAATCATACTGTGCTCTTTCTGAGGAGCAAGATCCTAACAGGTGGAATTAGAACAGGTGTGTTTGTTCTTGGATTTACCTCCACCCCTCCTAACAAGTGGTATCAGAGCTTTTGGTTGGGATACTAACAGATTGGTGTAGATCTGGGTAGTGTGTTTTGATTATAGGTTACTCACAGGGTTTCTGTTTGAGTGGGAGTTGAGCAATGGTAGAAAATAGTCAACTACGAATGGAAAAGTTTAATGGCAAGAACTACCAATTATGGAGGATGCAGATTGAGGACTATCTGTATCAGAAAGATTTGTACTTACCGTTGGGTGGGGTTGCTAGCAAACCCTTGGATATGAAAGATGAAGAATGGGAGGTTCTTGATCGGAAGGCTCTGGGATCTATTAGATTGAGTCTTGAATCATCTGTGATTTCCAGCTTATCACAGTGTAAGACAACAGTGGAGTTGATGAAATCTTTGGCAAATTTGTATGAAAAACCCTCGGCTTCTAATAAGGTATTTCTTATGAAGCGTTTATTTAATTTGCAAATGTTGGAAGGTGGATCTGTTCATAGCCATCTTAGTGATTTCCATGGTTTGGTAAACCAGTTAAGTTCAGTCAATATTGTATTTGATGATGAAATTAGAGCTCTCTTAATCTTGTGTTCATTACCTGAAAGTTGGGAAGGTTTGGTAATGGCAGTTTCTAATACTGTGTCTCCTTCAAAAGTCTTAAAAGTGGATGATGTTGTGAGTGTGATCTTGAATGAAGAGATACGTAGGAAAATCACAGGTGAATCATCAGGTGATGCTTTGAGTGTTGAAGGAAGAGGAAGGCCAAGAGAGAAGATAGAGCGTGGGAGATCAAGGTCGAAAACAGGCAGGAGATCCAAGTCCAGGTATGGCAGAATAACCTGCTGGAAATGTGGAAAGCAAGGGCACTTAAAGAGAGATTGCAGATCGGGTGAAGATTAGCATGAAGGACATGGAGAAGAAGTAGATGTTGCGGGTTACGTTGCACAAGATGCTCTGGTATGTTCTTTGGATAAAGTAGAATCTTGGGTATTAGATTCAGGTGCCTCTTTTCATGCATCCCCACATAGGGAATTTTTTCATGAGTATGTCCAGGGAGACTTTGGAGAAATTTGTGTAGGGGATGGTAATCCTTGTCAGATTGTTGGCAAAGGCAAAGTGAAGCTGAAAGTGCAGACAGGTGACACATGGGTGTTAAAGGAGGTCATGCATGTCCCAGTTCTGAAGCGGAATCTGATTTCTGTTAGAAGTTTGGGTGATGAGGGTTGCACAGTAACTCTCACAGGGGACTCTTGGAAGGTTACCAAGGGTACACTTGTTGTAGCTAGAGGTAAGAAAGTAGGTACGCTTTATCTATCTACTTGTTTTACTGATTCTCTTTTTGGGTTATCTACTTCAGCTGTAGATTCAGAGATGTGGCTTAATAGGCTTGGTCACATAGATAAGAAGGAGATGCTAGTTCTTGAGTCAAAGAGTATGCTTTCAGATTTGGAAGGCATGGATCGTGGTTTCTGTATGCAGAAGAAGAAGGTGAGTTTTCTTGAGGAATTCGATGTTAGTGACAAGAACAGAAAAGCCTTGGTTTTCAAGGAGAAAGTGACAGATAGAGTTCAGCTTAAGGTGCAAAGGAATTCTGAGCAGAGCAAGGGTGTTTTGGACAAGGGTTTGGTCCAAAAAGAGCTCGCGGGAAAAAGTCAAGTCTCACAAGAAAAACACAGAGACCGACGTCGGCAGGAAAACTAGCATCGGTGTCCAGACAGGGACCGACGTCGGCTATGTGCAGCCCAATGTCGGTGACTCAGGGCAAATAAGGACCGGCATCGGCCAGGGGAAACCGACGTCGGTAAGGAGGCAGTCGCAGGGAACTGACATCGGTCGACTGTAGACTGAGATGTGACCGGCATCGGTTACTGAGACAAATTTTGGGTGGACAGCTAGTTGTCATGGAGTCTCAAGCGCCCATATGGAGGACTGAAGGTGTAAGTAAGTTCTTAAATTCGTCATTTCCCTTCTTTACACTACTTGTTGCTCACTTATGGTATAGAACCAGGAAGTTATTAAAGAAGCAGAACAGGTAGATCCAAGAAACAGTGGGAGCTTGGCATGGATGAGGATGTGATTCCTTGGAGGAGAACCAAACATGTGTTTTGGGTAGAGTTGCCAGCTGGAAGTAAGCACTGAGAGACGAATGGATGTTCAGGATGAAGAAGAGCGAAAATGGATACGTGAGATGGAAGATCAGGGTATATGATCTTGTATTAGCTGCAGGGCAATGGAGGTTTGATCATTGTGTTTCTCTTTACCAGGTTGGATAATATTAGCTACATTATCCTATTTTCTGTATGATGTGCTTGTTGCAGGGTTACATATACAGGTATTGCTGAACTAAAGGTAAAGCTAGTTCAGGTGTGTGTCATGGAGAATCTGGGAGCAGTAAGATTCTTTGGCATGAGTGTGTTCTAGAGACATGGAGGTCTTGTTGACTTTGTTTCAGGATGATTGTGTGAAACCGGTTAGCACGCCGATGGTTAGACAGTTCATAGAACAGGTGTCTTGATTCACATAATGAGGTTGAGTGCATGGTATGTACTAAACCTGAGTTTTCCCAAGCAGTGGGAGTTGTCACAAGTTTGGAGTCAATCCGGGAAAGTAATACTGAAGGGCAGTTCAGTGGGACCAGCAGCAGGTGCACATGCTATGCAGGGTCAAGTTCTTTTTCTACATGGTTGTAGATGTGGATGTGGCAGGTAATTTGGATGACAGGTTTTGCACTACAAGATTTTGTGGTGGTTGGTCTTCAAGAGTGATCTTGAGGAGAGATACATAGCCAAGGGAACAAACTAGATGGAGTACAGGTACAGGTACAGGTTGCAGATGTTTATCTCCAAGTGGGAGATTGTTAGGTTGTGGAGCTAAAAGCTTCAACCCTTTACAAACAGTGGAATAGAAGGTTGCTGAGATCCAGGAGCACCGGCGTCGATCGAGACCAGTGTAGAAGGCCACCGGTGACGGCAGGAAGTCGGCCGACGTCGGCAGAACTAGACAAGCAGGGACCAACATCGGTCGCCTGTGTGTTCCAGAACTGCTCGTTTCACGGACAGTTAGTTAAGTGAACGAAGAGTTTACATGTTAAGACCAGCCAGAGTCTTGGGCTGCGAGGATAATTGTCTAAATTAAGAGTCTAAGTTATTTTTTGAGTTAGGGATCTATTTATAGACCCATTGGCATGTATTGTTTAATGCATGAGATAGAAAGGAAGAGTTCCTTCTAGTTGTAAGATCTGTGAGTTGCAGGTTGTTGCAAGCTCATTGGGGATCTACATGTAAGTTTGGTCTTTGAATTGCAGGTTGCAAGTTCATGAGAGATTAGCTTGAAGTGCTATAGAGTGCTTGGTGTACCGGCAGGGTTATTACTGACTGGTTGGTGAGGTGAACACCAATTCTGTGTGTGAGTTGGTTGTTGGGACCATTTTTTGTGTAGGAGAGTGTGTGTGAGAAGAATTACTGTACACTTGAGGTGTGGCGAACCTCTGTAAGGTGAAAGAGTGTGGCGGCTCTTTGTTGTATTCTTTTCTGTATAGTGTTAATACAAGATAGTGTATTGTCTCTCATATTCTGTGCTATTGGTGAATTCTAGTTACTTGTGTTTCTAGTTATTTCCACATATTCAATTGCTTATATTTAGTAATCATACTGTGCTCTTTCTGAGGAGCAAGATCCTAACAGGTGGAATTAGAATAGGTGTGTTTGTTTTTGGATTTACCTCCACCCCTCCTAACAAGGCACTCAAATAATTAAGGGGATTTTTGGGGTTAATTGGTTACTATCGCAGGTTTATCAAAAGTTATGGTAGCATTGCATCCCCACTCACCTCTTTGTTGAATAAAGACTCCTTTCAGTGGATTGATATAGCTACCAGGGCATTTGAATAATTGAAATTGGCTATGTGCACCACTCTAGTGTTGGCCACTCTTGATTTTTCCAAGACTTTTGTGGTTGAATGTGATGCATCTGGGTATGGTATGGGTGTTGTACTCATGTAAGAATGTAGACCACTTACATTTGAAATTCATCAACTGAAGGGTAAAAATTAGCACAAGCCCATCTATGAGAAGGAAATGATGACCATTTTGCATGGAATCAAACAATGGAGACCTTATTCGATGGGTCTTCACTTACAAGTAAAGACTGATCATGATAGTCTCAAATATTTTTTAGAACAATGGTTGTCATCTGAAGAAAAATAAAAATGGGTAACTAAGATGTTAGGCTATGATTTTGAAATAGTTTACAAGAAAGGCAAGGATAATGTAGTGGCAAATGCACTATCTAGGAAGGATGAATCAGTTGAGGATTGTTATGTGCTATGACTATTCTACAGGTAAATTGGCTAGAAGAAGCATGATCAAAATGGAAAAATGATAGTGTTACCCATGTTTTGATTCAGAATCTTTAGCAAGGTTTGGGTGGATTTGAAAAATTCACATGGAAGTGTGATGCATTATGGTATAAAGACAGATTATACCTATGTAAGAATTCTCTTCTTAAACACAAAATCCTTCAGGAACTTCATGCAACTCCAATTGGGGGTCATTCAAGATTGTTGAAAACTTATCATATAGTTAAGCAGGATTTTTCTTGGGAAGGACTCAAGCAGGATGTCCAAAAATATGTGGTTGAATGTATGATCTGTCAACAAAATAAAGGAGAAACCATCAAAACCCTAGGTTTTTTGTAGCCTTTATGTATCCCTAGCCAACGTTGGGAAGAGGTGTTTATGGATTTCATTACAGGGTTACCAAGAAGTGATAGAGATCTCATTTTACTAGCAATTTTTGGACCGAGTTATTTGCATGTTTGGGTACCTAATTGGGTCATAGTTCATCTTATCATCCTCAATTTGATGGAAAAATTGAGGTAGTCAACAAATTTCTAAAGGGATATCTCTGTTGTTTTATTTTTGATAAATAGGATAAATGGGTTCATTGGTTGCCACTTGTTGAATGGTGGTATAATACTTCTGTTCATAGTGCTTCCAAAATGTATCCTTTTGTGGAACTATATGGATACCACCCTCCATCCATAATTTAAACCTTGAAGGTCCATCCTAAGGTTCATGCAGTTGAAGAACATATTCACCATCAATAGGAGGTCCTTGCAAGTTTACATGAAAATTTAGCCATGGCCTGGAATTGCATGAAACAACAGGTAGATCAACACAGGAGTGAGAGGCATTTTGACATTGGTGATTGGGTCTTTGTTTGCTTGAAACCATATAATCAGATGTCCTTAAAGCAATATAAAAAGGATAACAAGTTATCCCCTAAGTATTATGGGCCTTGTCAAATCTTGCAAAAAAATGGTAATATGGCCTACAAGTTAGAGTTTCCTTCCTCCACTCGCATACATCCATTATTTTATGTACCTTGCCTTAAGAAAGTCATTGGACACATAGTTGTTACTCAAACTGAGTTACCAAAATTAGATGAGGAAGGAAGATTTATTATTGATCCTGAGGTGATCCTTCAAATGCACACTAAGTAGCTACGGTCTAGAATGATTAAGGAGTACCTGATCAAATGGAATAATTTGCCTTGTGAAGATGCCACTTGGGAGGATGAATCTTTTGTGCAACAACATCTAGAGTTGACTCAACATTGAGGACAACATTTTGACGGGGAGGGGCATGATACACCCTTAACCTTTGGCATGTATAGGGATATATGTGGCTAAATTGTGACTTAAATACCTCTTTTATATTCTTATTACATTTCTCTATGTTCTTAGTTAGGTCAACCTATGGAATAACCATGGCTAATTAGACTATATATAGGAGGTAGTGGTTAGTCTTTGATCATCATATTAAGTATTATGCTCTTATTGGATTGTTGTGGAGGTTGCCCCCTCAAAGTGGCTTTGTTATATTATCTATTATTCTGCTCTGTTGTCAATTATTATTATGTGATCTCTCATATTTGCATATTCTATGTGATATATAAATATTTTGTGTGAACATCTAAGTAATTTCATTACAAAGCATTTATATAAACAAGTTTGGATATAATTTGAGTAACTACTTAGGGAGATGGGGCATGATTTCCATCAAGACACCCAAGGAAGAAGGGGAGATGCATGAGATCCCTCATGGCATCACAAACTAGATGTGCAAGTAACAATCAAGAGACAAGTGTCATGGCCATGATGCATACATTAAAACATACATACAAACACATGAGGCACATAAAGTAGACCAAGGGGCCATAATACAAGGGACATAGGAACATATCACTAAGTCCAAGAAAGATCAAACATACAAGGACATATTCAAATGTCCACATACGCATAGAGCAAACAAGGTTGGCTTAGAGCCACATGGAAGGACATGTTCAAATATATGTACATAATCAAGAAGGCACACACAAAGATATGGACACATGTCCAAAACATACACACAAAGAAAGGAATTGGTGTAGAGCCATGGAATAATGGCATATTCAAATACCCTTGACTAAATGTAGAAGAAAATATATACAATCAAATCTAAACTAGTAAAGCTAGAAACAAAAGTAGGCATGAACATGTGGTACAAATCCATATAAGATTAAAGATGTACATAGGTTGAGTCTATAGTAGTGGTAGTTGGCAAAAAAAATTAGTGTAGTATAGGATGATCATTATCAAGATATAATCAATGCTAAATATGTTATATGGAGTATAGAAAGATATAACCTGATAAATTGGAAGTTGTTTGGTATGATGCCTTTAATGGGCAAATGTATCAATGTTGAATCTGTGCATCTGTGTATGTGCTCCCAATGGGTAGATAGTAGCCAATATGGACTTGTGTAGAGGATCTGAGTCCTATAATGATCTGCAAACACTTAAAGAGAATAAGTGAAGCATGTATGTATGATAGAACTGATTATAATGTCATAGATAACATATGTAGTACCTGGCAAATAGAAGGAATGTGAACATGGAAATGTATACAATTTGAAATTTGTATTTTCTAAGCAAAGATTTAAATGTTTTTGTATTTTAGAACATATTATATTTTTTTTATGTTTTCTGAGTATAATCAATGTATAAGCAACATAAAAATGAAACTATATACAAGAACCAAGGTAAGAGAAAGTATGTATAATTAGAGGGAAAATACTAACCAATGGAGACTCACTATCAAGGTGTCATATATCAAATAAAGGAAGAGTGATTACACATACTATGCGAGGAGGTGTCTGAGATCTGTGAACCAGATGTAATAAGTAATGTATAGTTGAAACTACTTGTAGAGTGGGGTTATGAATATGTGGAGCTGACTAAATAGGCCTATGAACTATGGGATTCTTGGGGATCCATCTACTAGAATAAGTTATGACTGGCGTGGGTGCTATATATTGTAACACTGATCTGGATGGTAATGGGGTAGAGAGAGGCTCTCTAGAATCCACAACATGTCTCTAAAACATGGGTCTCTTTAATAAAGGTCTCTGTGGGAGATTATATTTATGTGGCAATGATATAGGAGTAAATATCACCTGCACAAGTGGCTCAACTAATATCATAGGTATGTTAATAGAAGTTGTGTTCAGAGCTGTAGCTGGTGTATACCATGTAACTATCTATGAAATAGGTAATGTTGACCATTTTTGGCCCCCAAATAAAAATAGGTCAACCCCTGTAGTTTGAAATTTTTTCATATGGATCTCCAAGCTTGTAGATGGTCACCTAGGTCTTGTAATGATCTTCTAGTGGTCAATTAAATCCTTGATTAACATTGTTTAAGGTTTGGTCTCTTATGTACTTGTATAGTATTTAAGGTCATTCATGATCTAATGTTGATTATTCATGTGTGATCAAGGTCAAATCATTATGATGAGTCAATTTATGAGGTTTAGTTATGTCTTGGATGTCACATAGTCATGCACTAATCTCCTACCATGTTTTTCATGCACCCCAAAGTCTATTAAGTCATTCTAGGCTAAATTTGAGGAATGGTATGTAATTTTAAAAAGGACAAACATTAAAAGAAAGGTTATAACATGTATGGTGTCTGGAGGTGGTTAGAGAATAGTTAGAGTTAGATAAATTGGTAGACCAATGCCCAAAGATGGAGAATCATGCAAAAAGGAGCAGTTTTAAGTCACTTATATATCCAAGAAGATCCACCTTCAGGTGAAAATGTGTGTAACAGTGTATTTTAAACTTTTACACATTAAAAATGAACTTACACAAGTGTTGAGAGGTTAACTGATGTAGATAACCAATGAGAATTCTAGTCGAGCTCTTCATAAGCTCAAAAAGGCCAAAAGTTTATACTTGTTTCATGAACATACAGAGGATTTGGGCCAAATGCTCCTAGGCATAAGAAGTACCCCTCATGAGCTTAAGATTCATGAAAGTATTTGAAGGTTTAAGGGGATGAGCTGTATGAACCATCGTTAACAAGATAGGCAGTCAAAAACACCTAGTGAATCCCATAGGCTCATATTTCACACTAATGTCATGAAGTTTGGAGCTTGTTGAAGCATGAAGAGGATTGCAAAAGGTCTATATGAATATTCAAAATAATTCCATGTTTGTTTTCAATAGGTTGGAATGTGTGAGCTTGCATGGAATCAAGAAGAGTCTTATTGCGAGACATGTCACATGTTGTATTTGAAAATTTGGAGGATATGACAGTGTTCACTATATATAGGGTTGGTTAACTATTTTTACCATACTCCTAGTCTATGCAAGGCTCCCTAACCTAAGTGTTCATTCTTTACTAGTCCTCTAAATGGAATTAATGTCCCCATTCTTGAAGATTATGTTATGAAGCTAACTACAAAATGGAGTAAAAGGTCTTGTCTTCCATTGTTTAGAGGTGTATGAGGGTCTTGACCTCATGAGAGATGTAATGAAGCCATGGAGAAATCAGGCCTACCTAGAATGAGAGGGTGCCTAATTGAATTTGGTTAGAGAAGAGGTCTTGGGAAAGATCAAATCACTTGAAGATGGTTCTATTTTGATATCATGACCTCCATATAGTCCTTAGAATCAATTAAAATGGTGCAAATGTGGATAGGTCTATTCATGCCTAATAAGCTTAAGATCACATGCACATACCTATATGTAAAATCATGATAAAAGTGTCTTTTTAAGGTTAAAATGAGAATATGAGGATAGTAAAGAATGTATAATGGCAACATAGATCCTAGAAGAACACCCATAGGCAGAGGAAGATAAGGAAAGTGACAATTTGGCTTATAAGACCTCCTCGAGCTCTTCTAGGTGCATGACTGTAGTTCAAGACCAAGTTTCTATTGCTTATTGGGACCCTAACCTTATGCATGAGATCAAATGGTTTTCAAGGATGTTGAAGGGGTCCCCATACTCAAATTTGTTAGCATTAGTTATTGGTTTAGGCTTCCAACCTTTATGAACAAAGGCTAAGACTACTGATCACTCTCCAATAGCATAGTAGAGACTCGAGAGCATCTTCTTGTGCTTAAATATATATGGAAAAGTTTAATGGGAGCCTAAACACTTAGGGATAGTTGAGGACACTTATGCACTTGAAATTTGTGGCATTGGTTCAAGAGTTAAGGCCCTAAGCTTTATGAACAATCATTAAGAACTTAAACTACCTTAAACCCTCCTAAAACCCTAAAAAGGACATGATGAGAGAGATTAGAATCTAAGGTGCTTAAAATGAGTTTTTTTTCTTATGAAACCACTTGAACATCATTGAGCACTTTAGGGAGGTCCTCACCATGACACTTGTTTGTACTTGCACCTGTACGAATGCAATACATATACTTTTGTGAGGTTTTGGACTCAAAATAGGGTAATAAATATCCTATATTGATGAAAACCATTGGAAGGGACACTTTAGGTTGTATTATACCTTTTAAATTCCAAAAATTTGTATGTTCCACCCTAGAAGTGTTCCTACGGGCTTGATTGTTGAAGGTAGTGTGAAGAAGGCTTGTGAAGACTAGGTTTTTTTTGGCTATTTCATGGTTTACCTATCTACACAAGGTCTCAAAAACCCAAATTTGGCATGGAACATGGTCATAGGTTGGGGAAATTAAATCACACAATTAATAGTGATTTCACATGTGTGGGAAGTCTCTCGAGTAAATTCTCAATTTCTAAGCCTAGAGGCCTAATCAGGGAGAGAAAACAACAGAATAAATGTACTTCCACTCAGAATTGGGTTATGAAATTTGGAATGGATCTATAAGGGAATATTAGGTACTAAAAAATACCCTTATTATACCAATATCACCCATACATTATTCCACATAAGGAGCTTTATGTGTTTTTAGGACTACAAGGAATTGGGAGAAAATGCAAGCTTTGGGTGCAAGATGAGGTCTTTCAAAGCAATTGAGGTTTCTAAATGAGTTGATTCAGGTATAATAATATATTTAGGTTCCTTTCATGGAGATAAAATGCATTCATAAAGTTGAAATCAAGTTTTGAGCCATTTGGGCAATGATAGGCGTAGTAATACCAATTGGGCTTCAAGACACCTAAGGAGTTGTGATCACCATTGTAGCATCAGTTATGAAGACTCCAAAATAAGTAAAAGATGTCAAAGAGTAGAGAAAGATGTAAATAAAGAGGACTTGATCACCAATAACTTCTACTTGTCAGTTTCTAAGCCAAGAGAAGGACAATTTTGAAGAAGAAGACAAGGTGTCAAGCAAACATGAAGACTCCTATGCCATTTGGGAGATGAAGAATCTTCATAAGAGAAAAATATGTCCTTGGATATATGTTTGGAATGTTTCATAACTCCATTATTGATTTTAACTCTTGTTAGACACTTGGTAATCTCCCTCTTCTACACCTCTCTCTCTGTCTCTCTTCCTCCTTCTCTATATATGTTACCTCTTTTGGCATTGTAAGATCATCCACATATTAGTATGGTGAAGCCCTATTGAATTAAATATTGATTTGCCTTTGGAATAAAGATTTCAAACTGATTTTAGTTTCTAAAATTCTTGTATTTATTATGTGAAGTAGTTTTATTATTGAATGACAAGTGATAGCTCTCTTTACTTGCATTCATCTATCTCTTTCATGGTTTGTGTAAGTAATCTATTTTATAGCATGTCATATGATGTGTAACTAAAAAATTTGTATGATTTTAAGTGTAATGAAGGTTATTAGTATCCATTATCAGACCTATTAGTCATCCACCTTGAAGGATACAATGCATTATACCTTTATATCGAGGCATTGTGTTAGGAAAACCTTAAATTTTGAGATTAATTTTGTAATTGATTTCCAGAGTGTCGGTTCAAGTAGTTGTGGAGTTTATCTTGGTGCATCACCTCCTTTAGAGTAGGTCCAATCTCTTTCTATCAATTTTCATTCAAATCAAGTAGGTTATTGATTAGTTTTAGGTGTTATACATGAGAGCTAGCCATAATCTAGAGATGCACATCTTAGAATTGTCACCCACATCATATGAGGTGTTTTAATGTTATTCCAAATTTAAGGAGTTTGGAGTAGCCCTCCTTAGGGTGTAAATTTGGGTGATAATAGGTAAAGGATACTCATATGAAAGGCACTCAATTTTAACCACCTGATTAACATGTATATACTTAAAGCATCTATGTACGATGGATGGAATGGCTCAAAGCTGTTATATCCAAGGCCTACCCAATAACATGTCAAATGTGTTGATACTAGGTACCACTAAGAATCTGGTGGCCATATGTGTAGGACCAACCTATAATGGGAGTACTATCTCCCCGACAGAGCTCTGAACATCGCCACTAAAGTCATAAATAATTATATTTGTGTAAGAAATATCTTGCTCTGAATAACATAAGTGTTGTATAAGTGTAATAATATGCATATAGTGCTTAACCCATTATCAAACATGACACTCTGAATAGGGTGATGATGAATGTAAGCTCATATAAAGAATGCATATAAATCTTAGACATAATCAATGATTTCCTGCTTTGAGAAAGTGATGACAGGTCTAACTGGTATTGTAGTAAGATACACATTGATTATATTATTTAGAGGGTGTGTGTTCATCGTATGAGTATGATAAGATGTTGGTGGTGGATGTGTCTGATAAGTCTAATGAATACTTAAAGTGACTGCTATCTTAATAGCTATATGTTTTGTAAATAGATCATAAAATATTCGCATTGCTTTCACTTCTGTTGGTTGTGCTCTAGGTGTCTTTGTAGGAGTGTTGACATCAATGAGATTAGCATCTATCAAATCTTGTATCTTATGTCGTAAATTGATGCATCTATTTCTAGTATGGCTTGGTGGCCTGTGATAATCACATAATGCATTGGAATCATAATTCTTTGGAAGAGGCCTAGTCGTATCAACCTTTTTGATGGTAGGGTAAGATATGATTTTGCATTCAAAGAGTTGCTGAAGAACATGTGATGGTGATTCATGAAGATTTATAAAAGGTCTCCTTGGAAGAGATGATAAAACCATACGAGGAGATGGATTTAAGGCTACATTAACTCTTATCTTTTGATCATTCTTGTTTTCAGTGGGCCTCACCTTATACGGGGGATTATTGGAACTCTTATTAGTTGAATATGATCTAGTTGTGTACTTTAATTTGCCCACAAACAGAAGCTTGACTTCCCATTATTTCACTGTATGGCATAAATTTGTGAATGATGGAAACTTTTTGAATAATATAGCTTCATGTAATGCTGGTAATAAACTCTACTTGAATATATCATGAAATTCTCTATCTTCCATTGGGCTAGTTATCTTTGATAATATAGTTTTATATCGCAATATATATTCAACTATTGGCTCATTAGATTTTTTCTTGAGTTGTGCAACTTTAACATATGAAACCTTGTCATTGATATTGATTGAAAAGTGTGCTAAAAACATGTCTGCTAGTGGATTAAATGCTATGATGGATCGATCAAAAATATCATAGAATCATTGTAATACATAATCTTTTAAAATTGTGGGGAAATAACTTAGTCAAGAGCTAATCATTGGACACATAGTCCAAACATGTTACATGAAAAGCATAGAGATGATACTTTGGCTCACCCTTACCATCATAAAGTGTAATTTTGGGTGCCATAAATCTGGATGGTAGAGGAGTTGATGCTATATGTTTGTGTTAAAGGTGTATGTAGGAACATATGGGAGTTTAAAGCATAAGATGGTCTAGTAGAACCCTATTGAAGATGTAACACCTTGGACTATAGAGAATTGATCTTCTATCAAAGGGATTGTACATCAGAAGAAGGGGGACATGTACTAACCATGAGAGGTAGTGCCATTAGTGAGAGTTGGCTAGTTGTAGCAAGTTATTGTAGAATCTGAGTTGCCCCATATTACGTGTGGTAATATTAGTATCTATAGGGTTAGAGGATTGACATGTAGTGGATTTTAGAAGTTCTCCTTGAACAATACGAATAAGGTCATCTTGCATGTCAAGATGTTTATAAACTAAACCTTACAAATGTCTCTTATCAATCACATCAAATCAGTGATTGAATTATGCCATTGTAGGTTGGGAAGTAAGAAAACAAAAAGTTGTATATTCAAACCTTTTAAGAAATTAAATCTATAAAAGATTGTAGAAATAAAATAATGATTCAAATTTGAGATTTTGAAATTAATTACTAAGCATATAAAATAAAAGGATACAAACCTTAAGACCATTTAAGGCTAGGGTTTGGATGGTATTCAAAGTACGTCAGGTTTACCAAATGATTTATCTTTTAAGGGATTTATGGAATGTAAAACCCTAAGTTTTTAAAGTGTTGGAATAATAAATCAAGGAATAAATATAGCAATTTCAATAGCCTCTAATTTGTACAATAATTAATTCATCTGATTATTCTATAAATAACAAATGAATTACAAGAGATGTACTTAGTTATAAATTGACTACGATAGACAAGTGACATGCTAAAAACTGGTACACAAACTGTGCAAGGTGTTGTGAACAATAATAAGGAGTCAAAAACCCTCATGGACAATAGTGCATTCTTTTAGATAGTAGTGCATCACGCTAGTGTCCTCTTGGCAACATGGACAATGAGCTTCTAAGTGTACCTTCCCTTGATTTTGAGGAATCTATGCCTATGTGTATGGATGTTGGTTTGGTGCCTGTTTCCTATGTTGATTGATTCAATGCAAAACCCTAGGCCTCCATGTTTGTTAGGGTATTTGAGGAACACAAGTATAAAAAGAGTGGTGTTAGCAAGATAGGCTGGATGTGACCTCAATACCCCACATGTTAATCATTGCCTACATACGAATACCTTGAAAGGGGATCAAGCTCGATGTCATTCTCCCAATCTAAGTGTTGGTGCAAGTGCAAGTGAATGTTAATATGGGTGCTGATTTGAGTGCTTTGAGTGTGACTTGAGACTAAAAATTTGACTAATTTGAGCTCTAAGTTGTTGTGGATGGGTGTATGCAAAAGCAGGGCATAATAGGGATCAATGACCTTGACTTGCACAACTATTTCTAAGTTTGTTTATGAGTGTTTTCATATAATTTCCATCTAGTGGATAAGTGAATGAAAGTGGTTTATATATAGTGTTCTAGTGCTTGTCAAGATGTGAAATAGGTTCAGGCTGACCCTAGGAGTGCTTTGAGGAATGTAAAGATATCCGTTGGGCAAGTACGAAGGAAGGGGAAATTAACATTGCCCTTTGGCCAATATCATAATGCGCTATAGTCTAAAGGACCATGCTAATTTCCAAATGACGGGAACGGGTGAAAATAAGACTTGGGTGCCTAGGGGGTGGTTTAGTGCTACTTTTGGTATATTTGGGAATGGGTTGGACTCGTACAAAAGCTAGAAAATGATAAAGAGAGACCCTAAGATAAGTCTAGGGCTAAACTAAGGATAAGGTGGTCTCAAGTGACACTCATTGCATTGAAATAACATTTTAGATGATTACAAGGCTTCATTCTCTCCAACAGGGCTACTTTTTCGAAAAAACCTAGAAATGTGGAAGCATCTTAAAAAAATAAAGGGCATAGATCTGAGGCTGAGTCATTGAGAGCATAAGTGATGTCTTTGGTTAGTGATGAAACATAATAGATGTTGGATGATCTTCTTTCTATGCAAGGGAAAAGATTGACTCAACCTATGGTTAATTATTTAGGTGTTTTTTGGGTGTATTTCTAGGTGATGGCCTCTAGCCACCCTTATTTTCCTTCTCGGACTTCATTTTGTTGTTTCTCTACTTTTCTCTTGTTGTTCGTTGGTTGTTTTTCATGTTAGTTCCCCTTTGTATTGTTAGTTTGGGTGGTGTTGGTTTGCTAATATTTTCTTGCTGGTTTGTTATTTTTGGGCTATGCCATTGTGGCATTGTTATTTTTTAGTTGAGTTTGTCATTGTGTGTAGACTTGAATGTTTCATCCACCTCTATGGACCTTGTCTACGATTTGTAAAAAGGTTGGGTCCCTTTCAAAAAACTCTCCTTTATCAATAGTTAAAAAGATAAAATAAAAATATGTAAAAGACAACTCTAACTACTATAACTCCACACATGAATATAATAAGAGGTCCACACAAAGGTAACAATTAAATGGAAGGAGACTATATTTAAAGAACTCGGGGACAACTTTATATATATATATATATATATATATATATATATATATATATATATATATATATATATATATATATATATCAATAATTGGTTCTTTTTTGACTTGGGAGAACCTTCTAGACTCGTGGGAAGCAGTGCCACCTGAAGAGTATTAGAAATCATTTATAAAGGAATGTAAATAAATAATTATAATAATATTTGTGTAGAAAATGTAAAAATTAAATGATTGAAGATATATATGAATTAGTTTTCACAAAATAAAATGTGAGATATAAAAATGGAAGATATTTAAAAAGGAATTAGGAGAGAGAATTAGGGAGAGGGATGGGGTTCAATAATTGTGATAGAACATGTGCATGAAATAACCAATTTCAAAATAAAAAAGTTTAAAAGTTATTATATAAACATAGCATTATAATACAACTTGTACCCAATAATAATTCGTAACATCTAATCACAACATGACATTTAACATAATCGATAATTAATTAACTATTCATAACTGTTGATCCTTTTCTTTTTTTAATATAATTAAATAAGTTGTATGTGCCAACACATCTTCTATGCATCCATAAAATTAAATATCTCTCCGTTACACAATTTAACATGGAACATCTAACTTATAATAATATTCAAATTAAATAGATAAAGACTCTAAATATAAATTCTTTATTAAAATTCTTGTAAAGAAACACAAATAGAACATCAAAGTGAATAAAAGAAAAACTAACTAGTCTTCATGATGGAAAAACATTGTTTTAAAACTTAACCCTTTACATTAGTTAAAATCTTGATCCTGACTTTAGTATACACATTTTAAATGCACCACACTAAACCTTTATTCATCCTCCCTCATTCATTTCATTTCATTGGCCAAAAATAACTTTATAAGTGAAGTGACTCCTAAAAAATCTGAGTCGCTTTATGCGGAAATTTCCTGATCCCATTCAACAAAAACGAAGCTTACTAGCACTTTCCTAGGCGGATATTCAACGAATATACTACATTGACATTAGCAGGGATATAAAAAGAAACATAGAGGCCATATAAAATGTATATAAAAACCAAAAAGATCCCATTGCATGAATAAGATAATATAAAGTCCCTCTCCCATGAATGTCAGTACTCAAAAGTGACATGGAAGCCTCCACAATGCTCAACCACATTTCAAACTATGACCCTGCCCTATTTCACACCACCACATATATATCAAGGAGAGTCCAAATGTTGAATAGTGGTCATCAAAATTAAAATTTGAAGGACATGCCAATTCACTTGTTATAAACGACAACAATATATTAATTCCATTTAATTTAAATTAATAAGTAATAAACATATAAACTCAAAATTTTACAATTTAATGAGTAATGAATGTCGAGGAGATTTAAATTTGTTTAGATTATTTGAAAGTAATTTAAAAGAAATAAGGATTATATAGTTAAATTTTATATATGTAGTAAAAGTGAGGTTGGATTAGTAGGAGTTCAAGTTTCATATTGTTTTTGTATGGTTGGTGTCTAAGTTTCATATTGTTTTTATATAATTGACGAATATTTTGGGATGTTGGTCAAAGTACTTCGATAGCGTACAGGGACTCTAGTCAAATTACTCTCCTTGCTCAAACATGCCCAAAAAATTTGAACCTTAAACTTCATCTTGGTAAATGCCTAAACTTTACCAATCAGCGAACACCCCATAAACAAATACTCTATTTTTGTTAATATCATGGAACATTTTCCTTTACTTTACATACATAATAAAACTTCATTTAACCCATTATCCTGTCAATTATATATTTTAAAACTATTAAAATATATATAAAAGTATTTTAAATAAAGAAAAAATTATATATATATATATATATATATATATATATATATGATTGATTGATTGATTGTACTTAAAATTGATAAATATTTATTACGTCGTTAAAGTTTTGAAGACATGTCTATATTCTACCATGGCTTGTAGGGAGGGCGTGTACGATCGCCTTTTTTGAGGTGGGAGTGCGTTAAAACTCATTTTTCCATTCCATGTGTTGAGTCTAAATCGCTGATGTCTTTTGTGAGAATATTGTGCACTACACATGTTTTCTATGATTTGAACATGTATGTTTGAAATTCATTTTTTTCTGGTGTGGTATTGCATTACAAATCGACATGTAAAACATGTAAAATATGATCATAAATATTTTGTATTTGTTTTTTAAGTTGGGAAAAAATGTAATTGTAAGTAGAGGTTCAATTTTTTTTGATTGAAACTCTGTTTTTACATAAATTAGGTGTACATAATACTTCTTCAACTTAGTGCCAAGGACTGAGGGGCATTCATTTCATCAAATTTGTCCGTGTTACGATCCTAACCTCATTCTTTTTCTATATCTCCTGGGATTTGTACCTTGGTGGATGGCTAAGCAACATCTTTTACACCATCATCCTCAATGTTGGACTACAACCCACTTAATTGTAGATATTAAATTTTTGAAAAGAGATGATACACATTTAAGAAACACTAAACATATACACTTATGAAAAAATGAGAAGAGAACATATATATAAATATATAAAATTGTTGATCATTTCTTTATATAATAATTTTAAACTAAAAACAAAAGTTTTGAAAAATATCTATTACATTAAATTTGTTTGGGATATGATCCCACCCTCATCAATAAAAAAAAATTATTAACCAAAAAAAAATCCCTAATAAATTATCTGGAAACACTCTCTTTATTTAATTAAATTAAATTATCGATTATAAGAGTGTCCCAAATCAAATACGTTTCTTAAAATACATCTTACAATTACTTTTACCATTTTAAAACCCATATTCATTTATCTTTCATTGATTTCATGCAAAAAGTAACTTTATGGATAAAACAACTCCCCAACAAATCGGACACCTAAATATTTTATGTTGGAGGGGGGCTAATCTGAGACACCCAATGAATTCCCAAACATTGGGAGACAATGCTAAACATTGGATCAAATGACGAGGAAGGTTACTTCAACAATTTAGTTAAAGAGACAAGAGTCCCTATAAAAGTGGAGTCTAATATCTCCACGAGCCTTCCTGTTGCTTACCCGGGCCATGAGAAACGAGCCAATAAGAAATTTTCTAAATTGACAAAATATCATTAAGAAAAGCCAGACATGCCGAGCCTGAGATTTAGGTTGGGCACCAAGGCAGTATAAAGCTTTTTTGTTTTGTCATTTGCTTGTTATGTTTAGTTTTTGGTGGTGGGGATCATGGCAATGGCCCTGCACAGATGTTTTCATCACAAGATCCCATGATCTTCACATGTGTTTTTCTTGGGCCACTTATCAATGCATGGCTACATGACCCATGTAATTTTTTTTTCCATTCATGGAAGGAGTCATCCTGAGCTAAAGCTGGCCTTTGCTTATATGTTCCATTCATTCATTCATTCATTCATTCAATCCTAGCCAAGGCAGTACTAATAGGAGGTAAGATCTCCATATCCAATTTCAGTTGGTAACAGTTCATTTTGTGTTGGGTTTCTTCAGTATGTTTGTGGGTAGTCAGCAGAATTCACAGAAAAGTCTAAGGCGAACAAGGCTATTACGTTACAGTGGGCTGTAGAGGGCCGCTGTTCATCATTTTTGACAAATGGGTACTAAAAAATGCACATTTTATTGACACCATGATCCATTTCACCTGAGTTTTTGGTGTCTGGTGTACGGTTTTAATGGTCCTAGTTTTTGGTAGTATTGGGGGGAAAGCAGCACTTTTCAGCTATTGTATCCTACAGACTTTTCTGCATCGTGGGCATTGTAGTTTTGTTTGATATTTGCTGAAAATCGTGTTTTTTGATTGTGGTTTTGTTTGATATTTATTAAAGATCATGTTATTTTATTGTAATTTTGTTTGATTTTTATTGAAAAACATAATTTTTTGAGTGTGTTCTGAAAGCATGCATTGTAGTTCCCTATATTTTTTCATTTTGTTTTGCTTACAGTTCTGTGGCTGCTTTTTAAATTTATCCTGGTCAAGATCTGGCAATGTTTGGAACTTGGAGCTATTCACACATAGGGGCCTTCTTTTACTTCTAAAAGCTCAAAAAATATGTTTTCTACTGTTTCTGGTCTAACAGAGTTTCCTGACAAATGTTAGAAAGCCGATGGGAATCTGACTATTGGCAGAAGTTGTACACGAGAAAACTAAATGTAAAATAATTGTCACAACACAAATGGCCTGTTATTGTCAGGCTCCAATAAAATATTTGACATGTTTACCCAACACTTTCCTTGAAAACATGAACTGTTCACATTTCTGAAAAATATGACAACATATTGTGTAGAAAATACTTCTAAAATTATATCATGCTTTTAGACAATACAAGAAGATTATGTTTCCAGTTATAGCCAGAAGATACACTGCAAATTAGGCAACGACTCCCCATACCCATGCAATATGCACCAGTCGCTGGAGACCCGACAATCCTACTAATTTGGTGGCTACACCAAATTGCAGGAGGAATCACCCTAACCCTGCCAATGATAAAATCCCAATAAACTCAGCTTTGATTGCCTGGAACAAGTGTTTGCCCTACCTGATTGGGTGTCAGCTCAAAGGAATATAAAACCCTAAGCAAGAATAAAAATGGAGATACAAGTCAGCAGCAATAAACATATGTTCACAATCACACCATGGAAAATGCGGACAAATAAGGGGGTTTCCTTCACAAGTCAGAAGAGCCTAACCCTCATCATCTCTAAGGGAGAATTGTCTGTGAGAGTTTCCAATTGGCCAATAGCACAAGAATGTTGTCTATGTGAACTCTGAATGAATATGTTTTATAATTGCACTTGAAAATTTGTCCATTAACCATTGGGGTGCTTTCCCAATACTCAGAGCGCAGAGGTGGTTCACAATGGCCAGGTAACTGCATGACAATCTGAAACTAGTGCAACCACAGTTAAACTTAGATAGTTTGTAAGCTAAAATCCTTGTAAAAAATAAAATGGAGCGTCTGTGGTAAAAGAGCAGAAAGCTGCACATGGGGTCCTAGGTTAGTTGGTTTGCAGCTGTGCAAGTGGGAGTGTCCTGCTCTCCACCCAGTATCAAACCCTGCCAGTGCACTAGGTCCCCATCCTGATTCCTTGGAATCAGATGGAAGGTGTGGGGCCCACTCTGAAGTAGGATGTTTGTGTGTTATATAAAGTCAGATTTGCCCGGGCTGAATACAGGCTGTAAAAATTGAATAATAAGGAGGTAGTCATCCTTCACCCTGCCCTCCCCCCCCAACCCCCCCCCCCAAAAAAAAAGAGTAGAGTCTACATAAAATAAGGCAAATAGCAAAGTCAGGGTGTATGACTAAAGTTGGATTGTTACAAAAAGAAGCAAAGTAAGAAAAGCATCTTTGCAACCCTTTCCCATACTGTGGGAGTAATTTCTCGGAAGACGGTAACCATGGTCATGCTTATAGTTAAGAGAAATGGAGAGCCTCTTCACAATACACGGACAAGCCAGTCAACCTATAAAAGTAACATCTAACAGCACGATCATGCTTATAGGTAAGAGAAATGGAGAGCCCCTTGTCACAATACACGAACAGGCCAGTCAGCCTAACTATAAAAGCAACATCTGGCTTGCTATCTGAACAATTTAATAATGAGCAGCTGCACTGATTTTGACAAGTTGGAATCTCTGCCTCTCATGCGATACTTTTGGGGTTTAGCGTCATAGCCTAATGAGGTGTTGTGATTGAAGGGCACCACTGTCCTCTCTGCAAGCAAGCTGTCTTCATGTTTAAATACTTTTTTAATCTTTCTTGCAAAGGCTCTCAAATATCTGATAGAACTACTGGCTACATAGGAATTCGCTGGCATACAATGCAAGAAATAGAGGCTTAGTTTGTCTTTTGTGCTCAATGACTACGGATCCTTGCTGGGATAGAACTGAAGTCACTAGTTTTTACTGGTTTTTACGTGTAATTCTGCATTCAAGCACAAAAAGTAGATTGCCCTCTAAATGTTTCCACTTGGCTGCAGCCTTTTATTTTTGTCAACTCAAAATACTAAAATAAAACTAATAAGCCTGCATTTGCCTGTTTTTGTTTTTCGAACCGAGAAAAATTTACATCCATAAACTTGAAAGGACTCGATTTCCAGAACAGCGCACAATGCTGCATCATGCCACACCCTCCAATCTAATGAAAACTGTTATACACAGCCTTTATAATATAGCATATATAGGCATCCTGATGTCATTTGACAACTACAAGGTTTGTGCATGTGGAGCTGCATATGCTAAAACTAACATTGCCTGATATTGGTAGAGTCTAGACAACCAGCTGAAAGTTTGAAATTCTAATTCAGAACAGGGGTCTAGTGTCCATTGGACAAACCCAAATACATCATGTTAATAAGTTCTCAGGAAGGTTGGGAATTGGAATTCTCAATGTTTATTTTGGAAGTATGTTTCTCTATAGTTTTTTGTTGTGTATTATATATGCCCTTTAAAAATATTCCTTATTGAAAGAAACAAACAGTCCCCTGTTCAAATAAGTCTGGAGATGCTTTGCAGTTAGTACCTCTAGGCGCTATATTGACGTGACTAGTTGAATGCCATAATGTTTGTTATGGATGAACAATCTGAAAACGTATAGAAGTTACTCTTTGATGCCCATTTCTTCAGAATGATCTATTTTACTGTTAACTAAAGTTTTAGATCCATGGAAATTTTCTTTTGGTTTGTTTTGTAATGCATTTTTTTCCACTTACAGAAAGCTTGTTTATGGCAGCAAAAAATTAAAATTGTTAGTGATCTCCTTTCTAGTTGCCATTACTGAGGCTCTAGCGAGTTTAGTTTTAATTTTTAAATAGCATTTGATTTGTTGTCCCCTATTAGACTATTTTTTCAAATATGCACTGAAAAGATCCCTCATCGAATGCTTATTTGAAGGAATATTTAATCAGCACTATACAGTTGTTGGTTGCAATGTTTTTATGTTGATTTTTTGGGGGGCTTAGCTGGTTTTTGTAACTGTCATTCCTGTTGACAGATAATGTTGAGGTCAAAGCAGCTGCTTCATTTTGGCAAGGGTGCCAGGTCGTTTCTAGTATCTGGTGTGCGGAATAATTCTTTGGATGGAAGCTCAGCTACTTGTCCTGAAGATGACAATACTGTCCCCAAATCCCATTTCAATAGTTCAGCTAACTCTAGCACCCACAGATATGCTCATTCGCCATCCTCCAAATATAGCAATACGAATGACACGCTAAGACCTTCCTTCACTAGTGATAAATATTCAAGTTCAAGATATAAAGTTCCTCCCGAGGTTGCAGTTTCAGGAGCTGAAAATGAAACTGTCAGACAAGAAGTTACTAGAGGTGTAAAAGTTCAAAATGCTGCAGAACATGGCCATTCTATTCCCACTGCACTTCCTGATAATTCAGCTGGTGGTGGTCTCAGGGCTGTTGAGCATCTGTCTGTGTTGAGTGATTCTCTGCAAGCAGCGTCTCACAGCAGTAATATACAGTCAAACAGGCCTCTTGCAGACCCTGAAGCCCTTAGGAGGAAGCCTAAATCACCTAACCTTTCTTCAAGGTCATTCTCGGTATCTTCATCAGAAAACTCGGAATTTCAAAAGCAAAATGCACCACAAGGATCAAGCAACTTATTAGACACACGGGCGACAATTTCTCAAGGTTATGGTGAGCGTCCGCATTCCAATTCTAGGAAAGGTGCACCGTCATTAAGACCAGAGTATTTTGCCAGTGTTCAGAGACGGGAACAACAGTGCTTCAGTTCAAATGCTACAAAGCCTACTCATTCCAAGGGATACTGTTCCACAGCCAATGTACAAGGCAAACCTGTTGTTTCACAACCAGACCTTATCCATTTATCTGAAGGAAATGAAGGTCTATATTTTGAGAGTCCATTAGCTTCTGGAACAAGTTCTGCTCCTTGTCATTATGCGGCTTATAAAATCAATTCAGAAAGTAGCAACAAAAGGAGCACAAGTAATGCAACAGATAAAATTCATCCTGGAAAGTTTTCCACGGATGGGAATAATTTGGGACAACCTGAAAACCGCAGAAGAGGCACAAATAAAGGACACGTTGGAGGAAATAAGAAGATAAATGGAAATGGATCTCAATGGTCTTCTCTTTCTGCAAAAGGGAGTTTAGTAGAGCAAGTTTCTAGTATCTTGAAACAAATGTATTGGGGACCTGCAACGATCAAGGCTTTGGCCAATTTGAATGTGAAGTTGAATGTTTATCAAGTAAATCAAGTTCTCAAACAACAGCAGGATTCTGGCTTGGCATTGAACTTCTTCAACTGGGCCAAAGGACAAGCAGGGTTTAAGCATGATGAACATTCTTATACAACCATGATAGGTATACTGGGCCGTGCCAGGAGATTTGAAGCTATAAATGTGTTGCTTGATGAGATGCAAAAAGATGGGTGTGAACCCACTATTGTAACATACAACCGCCTTATACATTGCTATGGCCGTGCTAACTACTTAATAGAAGCTTTCAATATCTTTTACCAAATGCAAGCAGCAGGGTGCAGACCCGATAAGGTTACCTATTGCACACTGATTGATATCCATGCGAAAGCTGGATATCTTGATGTGGCTATGGAAATGTACAGGAAAATGCAGCAAGTGGGTTTGTCCCCTGACACTTTTACCTATAGTGTGATTATTAATTGCCTTGGAAAGGCAGGAGAATTATCTGATGCATACAAGCTTTTTTGTGAGATGATTGATCGGGGATATGTTCCCAACTTGGTTACTTATAATATCATTATGGATTTGCATTCGAAGGCCAGGAAGTACTCTACTGTGTTAAAGCTTTATGGAGAAATGCAGGATGCTGGCTTCCAAGCAGATCAAGTGACTTACAACATAGTGATGGAGGTGCTTGGGCATTGTGGCCGTATTGAAGAAGCAGAGGCAGTTTTCATGGAGATGCAGCAGGCAGGCTGGACACCAGATGAACCAGTTTATGGCCTTCTAGTTGATATGTGGGGTAAAGCAGGAAATGTTGATAGGGCGAGTCAGTGGTACAGCCAGATGCTAAATTCAGGTCTCAGGCCAAATGTTCCAACATGCAATTCTTTACTCAGTGCATTTTTAAGGGTACACAAGTTCAGTGATGCGCATATGGTTCTGCAGACAATGTTACAGTTCAATCTATCCGCATCTCTGCAGACATACACTTTGCTCTTAAGTTGCTGCACAGCTAGTGTATGTCAGCAGGACATGCATTTATTCTCAGGACTTCTGGCAAACACGGGCCATCCAGCACATTGTTTTCTTATATCTTTGCCCACAGCTGAACCTAGTGGGCAGAATATCAGGGAACATGCAACTGGTTTTTTTGAATCGATGCGCAGTGAAGATCAAGAAAGCAAGAGGGGATTTGCTGATGCGATAACGAATTTCCTTTATAAATCAGACCTCAAAGAAGAAGCAGGATTTGTCTGGGAAGTCGCCATGGAGAAGAATCTTTATCCATATGCTGTGACCGAGAAAGCACCAAAGTATTGGTCAATCAATCTCCATGTGATGTCAATGGGAACAGCCCTTGTTGCCTTGTCACGAACGCTCTCCTGGTTTAGGGAGAGGATGCTCATGTCTGGTGTGGAACCTGATCGTATTGACATCATTACGGGATGGGGAAAACGTAGTAGAGTTATGGGTTCTTCTTTAGTGAAACAGTCAGTTGAGCATGTGCTCAACATTTTTGGTTCTCCATTTTCTGTTGAAAATGGAAATTCAGGGTGTTTTGTCGGCCTTGGTCAGCCCTTAATTGAGTGGTTGCATGAATCGCCTCTCGATAGGATGCATCTACTCTAGGTTATTGCATTTACAGGGCAGTCAGTGACCAATATTGTTTACTATGCCTAAAAAGTGACATTATTTACCATCCCGGGGCTTAAGTTATTCCTCAAATTATGTACTAGGTATGTCTTTTTTTCACAGATATCATGGACTTACAGTCCACATAAGGAGTTAAGACATTGTTAAAATCATGTACTAGTTATTTGAATTTAGCTAAGACAAAATGGATTTTACAATCTATCGATTTTCTTCAGTTGTTGGACTGATGCGAGATGTTAAACAGTCCTCCATGTAAATACATAATGGACTGCAGAACATTACAGCCTTTTGAAATGCAAATAGTGACTATGAAATCACCTTTTTGTAATCCTTATTCTTCCTAAGGAACGCTTACTCTTTTTATTAACTGAAAAGAACTTAACTTTCAAGTTTCCAAAGAGTGGTACAAGGTGCTAAACAATAAGTCAAAATGAGTTATAGTTCTAAATTTTCATCTTCATTTGCCTATGAGTTTACTTTTTACCTGAGAAGGCCTTGGTCAATTTTCGTAGTGAGTGACCTAATTGTTTGTATTAAATCATGCAAATTCTAGTATTTTTACGATAGATAACTTTGAGCAACATGTCCCCAGCAGGGATTTGAGCTTCCAGCATAAATATGACTTTATCGAGAGTGGCAAAACAATACAAGAATCAGTCCTGTTAATGTGGGGAGGCGGCTAACTGTCTTGCAAAATAGCACTCCAAATTTTCAGATATTTGAGTCCATTCAAATTCCATCTAAATCATTCCATATATTCTATGAATCGTATTTGGAATGATTCTGAAGACCATGTGGAGTGTTTGAAATGATTTGGATGGTACTTAGATGGACTGTCAAAAATTTAAATTTTATCTGGAGTGCTATTTTGCAAGACAGTTAGCTGCTTCTGTTAAGGTGTTGTTACTCAGGTTCATTTAAGATTTGTAAATGTAAGTCAAGCTTCATGGTAACCTTAGTCATCATTGAGCACAGGGATGAGGGCACTATTGGGTAAAGTGTGGGTTGGTTTGTCTCCAATTGGCTGGTGCTTGATGATCTCACAGATTTACTGAAGAAAGTGAAGTTTCCATGAGGTGTCTAGGCCGTGACGTACAACATTGCCTTGTATGTATATACAGACACAAAATGTCTGTATGTACATATATAATTCACTAGAAGATGTAGGTATGAGGATGGGGTTCCTCAGTTTCCTGGTGACTATGCTATCTATTCTGTAGATACTGTAAGAATTCAATTCTAATTTCTAATGAGAAAGTTCTGTGGTTGTTCAAAATGAAATGCAGAGAATCAAGTGTTCACAACCGAAAAATCTCAATCACTACAATATAGAAAGTGCATGTTAAAATTGAGGATTTGTACAAAATTCTTGGATGCAAATCAGCTTAAAACTTGATTATCTAGCACGATGTGAAAAGATAATAGACAAAAAAATCTGAAGAGAAGCAGACGAAAATCTAATGTGCTGGAGAAGATGTTGATGGTATTATGTAGCCATTCATTCAGATGATCTCAGCTTGGGATTCTATACTGATCCATAGGTTTATTAAGTTGGACAAGACTGTTGATGTGTTGTCTATTGAAGACCAAATTCTGAAAGAACTTTGCGTTTCAAGTACCCATCCTGAATCCATATTAATTGGGACTTTCTGTTTTCTAAAATTGCAGTCTCTGGATGAAAGGTTATTCATCTTTTGTGTGTTCCCCCAAGAGTTCATGTTCTGTTGCGTGGTTCTAAATTCGTTCTTAGCTGGTCTCTGATTTCTTGTAGCTGCTTCAATGTATAAGTAGCACTGTACAGATGTGATCTGTGACCCAATACAACCATGCAGAGCGGTCTTGAATCTTTGCATTCCTCTAGCTACTTAAATGCTTTAATCAACCAAGGCTTGAGAGATGAATTCTACATAGCCTGCTTCCAGTTCCTATTCTGCGTGAGCAGGGAAGAAATAGAGTGGGGTGTCTGTATTTTGCGTCCGTACATTTCAACCAGGTAAAATTTGAATGTGGTGCAGTAGGGCTTAGACCTGTATTTAGGATCTGACATTGCAACCAAGTAAATCTTTGTATATTGTTGGGCGAGATCCCAAAACTGGCAGATAATGTATTCTTCCCACTTGGCTATAGTGTGCATGATTTACATGGATGTGCATATGCCTATGGGGAACACCTGCCCCTCATTATTTGCTGAGAATATCTGAACCGCAACTAAATCCTTTCTCCTTGCAATGCCAATGGTGTAAAACCTCCTTAGAATGTATCCATCAAACAAAATGAATAATCAACTCACTTATTGCAGAGTGGAAAAGCGGATTGGGATCTTGACCGGTCGAACAAATATTAGCATACCATAAATCTGAGGCATTTATCAGATTGTATGTAAGTTCTATATTGTTATTCTATAGCCAAGGGCCAGAGTCTATATGGTTCTTCTATAATAAAATATAGAGGGTGAACACTGATCGATCAAGTTTAACATTGACCACAATATCAAGGGCATTGACAATACATAAATCAAGAGGATGAACACTGATCAATCAAGTTTCACATTCACCACAATATTAAGAGTTAAAATATCACACGACATCCGGATATGCCTCCACTCTACTCGTTTGTGCATAACATGTGCCCATGGAAATCTATTGAGATGACATCTGAGTGAGGGATTTCTTTCAAAACAATTAAAAGCCTTGTCAAGACACCATTTACCCTGTTCATGCCATTCCATGACAACACATTTTTGTGAGGCATTTTGTCAAGAAATCCATGTCTTATTTTTATTATTAGTTTGGCGGCATAGGATCCAAGTATGTTATCAAAAGTACACTGAGTGGATTCATTCAAAATTTGATGGTCAAAGCTGCTACCTGTCATGTAAACTTTTGATGACGGTTATCCACTCAACATTTCCCTTCATATCCTAGGTAGTACAATAACTGCATGATACCATATGGAAGCGAATGCAACGGTCACAAACTTACCTGACAAGTTGAGTAATCCTATATTGATAATCAAAACTGACACACAGATGGCTGCATCATATTCTTCCAGTTTCCTTATTAAAAAATGCCTTGCACATTATTACTTTGAAATGACCATAGCACTTGCTATGGATCTTATTAAAGCCCCTGAAATGACAAAAACCTTGGATCTTTCGAGGTCTGTTGTGTGCGTTGTCACAGTTCTTGACCTTTCCCTAAAAAAATAATGGAATTTGTCTTTTGACCGGCTGTGGGAATACAATCATGCATTCCAATTGGTTTGTTGACTGATCCTAGGGTAAAATCTCTTTGCAAGGATTAAAACCCATTCACATTACAAAACCCCGCTTCACCGAAAAAGAAACTTACATTCCATTTGGCATAAATTGCACCTTTGGGGCAACTGCTAGTTATTCTATAGGCAAGGGCCGGAGTCTATACGGTTCTTCATTTTCTTTTGTTTTTTATATGTTGGAGTTTACTATGGATTTTATATATTGCAAGCCCATGGAAGTTGGACATTCCTTCCATCATTTATGAACAAGTTCATTTAATCCTTCTTGATGCTCCCACATATTTTTCATATTTGAAAGAAGATTGTGTAGTCGGAAATGTCTCCGAGTTGAGGAAGATTGCACAATGACCTCATAGCGTAGAGTTTGAAACCCATGCTGATATATATGATGTTAAGGCTGATCAAAGGCTTCAGATAGACATAACCTATCAATCATCTACTACATAATTTGATTGCAATCTTCTATTACACTAGGCGAGCCTCTTAGTTTGAAACCTGACATTGATAAGACAATGTCGATCCACAATTTTTTAAGAGGTTCAACTTGAATGGGGCAAAAGTGCCTCCCTCCATTTTTGTCATTAGCTGAAATGTTGAACTTCTCTCCAAGAAGGAAGAGTGTGTTGGTTTGTTGACACATTCAATTAGAGGGACTTTGTGTATAGTTCTACCTTTTTTTCCCGTAAGGGGCTTGCAAATTGAGACACAAAATAGATAAAACCTGAATTTGTGCGTATGCATCTTAGCTTACAGCATATGATGATTTAAGCTTTATACTTGGAGGATTTCTAGCAGATTACCAATCCTCTTGAAATACCCATGGTTTGAGCCCATTGAGGCTAGATATGGGAATTTCACAATCAGTTGTAAACACAATAGGGGATTTGTAGTAATGAAGTAGAATGTGCTTGTCAATTTTGAATGGCACTCTGACTTTGCAATCTACCACAAACTCAATTATGAACCATACATCGTCGTCATGGGCTCCACATGCACTCTTGGACAAAATTGGGAAGAATTATACTCACACCCTCATGTAGCTTTTCTAGAAGCATCTACGATACCAATAGGTCACTCATGTTTTAGGAGGATTTGGCACCTTGAGCAACTCATGGTATAATGATGGTACTCTGTGCCATAACTTGACTACACTGTTAATGTCAAGGCCTTCTCAAGTGCACATTGTCATACCCTAAAGTCTTATCTCTTTTCCAATTGTGTTGCACATCTCCGACAATGTCAACCGTATCGTGTGTAGTTGTATTGCAGTGTTTCTAGAAAAGGATAAAAAAAAATATGAAGACTCATGATGAGTGGTTGTGTTTCTTGTAATGCCACAAATGTCCCTTTATCTTCCACACTTGTATAATAGTGTATTCTATTCATTCTTTGGATAGTGTTGTTAGATGATATTATATCCAACCTCTCAAATAATTGTACATAACTTTCCATAGTACAATATTGCATTTAGAGCTCTAGCATGATGTCTTATTGCTCATGTTTCTCTTCATGTATAAGCATTTTGATTATAATTTGGCCAACTATTAATCTCATACATTTTCCACACTAACACATTTACATGCATATTGTGTTTCCCCCTAGGCCCAAACTCAAAGGTATCAAAGCACATGCACATTCACTTCGTATTATTCATATCCTTATCTACATGTTTTATGTTCACTCATAAGAGGTCTAAGTACATGAAGCTTGGTCTCATGATTCATAGGGATTAGTTAAACAAACCTCTTCATCATCCAATTAGAGAACAATTGGTTTCGGTCTACAAACAAGTTTAAAATGAATATTTCTTGTATGAAGATGAAAATGCAAGTATATGTAGGGGTCTATCGAAACCAATGATTTCGCTTGAGTAAGTTGAATGGCCAAAAGAATGGCAAAATGACAGTGTATCTTTCTTCTTGAGTAATTTAGGAGATCTTTGGTGCATGAAAGGACACACCTTGATCATGATAAATAAGAGAGAGAAATATAATTGTAAGATTAAGTGCGTGAGAGACGAAGTTAGTGTTTAGTTGGTTTTAGGAGGAAGAAAGGTTGCAGGGAGGCACCAGGTGAGCAAACAACAATGTTATTTTATTTGCTCTATTAATCTCTTTGTAAGTTATCTTTGGCCATAATAAAGTTATATTTGGCCATAAGAGGCCTAGGTAGTTGAGTTCTAGCCACTTCGAGTTGGTTTCCCCCATAGAAGGGTTTCCATGTTAAAAGTCTTGGTTGCATTTTGTTCTTGATTTTCTCTTGAGTTGTTCATCGCTGTTTACATTTGGGTTTTAATATTGCCAAATCTATTTATATTTCCAATACACACTGAATTTGAGTTCTTAAAGGATTCAAATATTTCAATTTGGAGTATAATTCAAGTAGGACGTAATTCTACAAATTTTATTAAGTAGTTGTACTAAGAGTAAACAAATTGTAGTAGTATTAGAGAAATGTTAATATTTGAGTATTGTGGATAGTTTATAGTTGATTTTCATGGCAATAACAAGATCAAAAGAAGATGATCCTAACATTTCTACAAGGAAGTGAAATTAGAAGGTGAAAGATGGTGAAGGTAATCTTAGCAAGAGAGTTTCTGCCTTAGCAAGGATTGAAAGTGTGATGATGGACTTCACTATGCAACAAGAGCTCAAAACTAGGAATCAAGTATCCATGGATGTGGTGCTTCGTGCTCTAGCCAAGAAGTTTAGCACAGGAGGATAAGAGCCACATGGAGAAAGTTCATGGGTGAAGAAGATTTGTCTCCAAAAGACAAAGGTAAAGCTAAATTAAAATCATTTGAACATGCTTCATTCTGTAGACATCCAATTCCTAACACCATTTGTGTTGAAATTGTCAATCTTACTTGAATTGCATTCAAATGACCAAATTAGGCTAAAATCACTAAAAACGCACTAAATGGTCTAAACTTGTCATTTACAATTACCGATTTAGGTCAATGTATTCCTAAATGGGGAAATACATTTTATGTGATTCCTAACTTTGATAAATTCAGTTCGAGTCAAAATGATGATTACGCTTTTTTGTGCTTTGGATTGTTATTTTTTTAAATTCGTTAGTACATGTCACACACTCTTGTTATTTTGTGTTGACAACATCCTAAATGGGAATACGGTTCCAATGCATCTAACATTGTCTTTCAATTCTTCTCGAGTCAAATTACGACCCAATAATATAACTTTCTGATCATTTTGATTAATTGTGCACCAATTTTCAAAAATTGCACTAAAATTGATTAATCATGTTTAGAGCTAATTAATTCAAATCCACTTATAGTTCTTGATTTGAATTAATTAGCTCTAAACACATTTAATCAATTTTAGTGCAATTCTCTGGAAATTAGTGCACAATTAATGAAAATGGTTAGAAAGTCATATTACTGGGTTGTAATTTACATCAGCTCTCATTCCATTCTCTCTCGGCTTTGGGTGAACTACATTGGCTTGAGGTCTATATGGACTATGTAGACAACGCTAGGGGAGAACATGCTTGGAGCTGCTCTTGGATGGTGGAATCACTTGAGAATGTAAAAGTTTATTGTTTTCTTTAATTTGTCCTTCATTATCATTTGCAAACCCCACATGAATAGGTTGGCTTAAATTATCAATTCTTATGCATTCTTTTGTGATTTTTTATGACTAATGTTTGAATTGATCCTCTTTGTAATCCATCCTACATTTTGGCATGCCCGATGGGTTCATTGAGGCCATTTTAGCAAGGAAGACATCATGACGATATCAAATTTCCATTTTAGTCATTAAAAATTCCTTTAACTTCATTTTTAAGCTTGTTTTCCCATGTTTTTTATGCACCTATAGGTCACAGTGACTTCTGACGGTTCTGAATGATCGTTGATGGTTCTACCAATCACCAACGGTGGGTTGCAGGGGAAATACGATCTAGATTTTTTTATTTAGAGCATTTTCTCAATTTATTTCTAATGATTTAAGTTTTTCTAAGTCTCTGGTCTGAACATAGTGTTGATTCAGAGGCTTAACTTCTAGAGATTTTATCATAACAATATTTTTTGAAGCATAATGTTAATGCCTTTGGGTTTACAAGCAACCGCCAATGGTTAGGTTTTGACCGGCCATGATTGGCTTAAACTCTACCACCGATTGTCTAAGGATAATCGTCGACGGTCAAAGGTGACCGCCGACGGTCATTGTGTTTTTTTAAACACAAACCTGAGATCACTTAAACCAAAGTTGCTTGTCTCATTTGCAAAAGAATTTCAAAGTTAAATGAGACTCTAACAATTTTTATGTAGGATCAACAAGGAAATAGAGCAATTTAGGCCTCATTAAGTCTTTTTAACCTCATTTTGGTGCTTAAAAAGAACTAGAAATTTTCCCTTGGTGATTTAAAAGAAAAAGTTGTTTGTTTATATTGAATGTTTTGTAGTTGTTCTTGAAAAGTTTTTGCTGCTTAAGCCCAAGGGGCCAAAGAACATCACCAAACACTTCAATTTGGTTCTTTAAAACTAAACTCACTTCAAAGTTTTGTTTTGATTAAGTCATTTATCATTGTTTGTTTTATTAAAATTTATTTAAGCAAAAAAGAATTTGTGTATGTATGCTCTCCCCCCATCCCTTATAGGAAACTTGTGGGATCAAAAGTACCATTTTCATTGCAAATTATGCCTTAGTCCAAAGGCATAAAAATGATGTTGTCAAAGCTCTCCCCAAGACCCGCATGACTTGAGTGATCTAGAAACAACTATAAAGCCTTTTTACTTAGATTCTTTTCATTTCATGCATTTTCATTTATGAGGGGGACTTTATTAGCTCCCACAAGTTCTATAGGAAAGCTTTGACCCAGGGCTTCATCTCCTGGCATTGTTTTCAACCCCTCTCTACGAGGAAGTATACAAATTGGGATCCCCTCATTGGGATGGTGGTTTGAATGGTTAAACCATGTCCGTTAGTGTAGGCTAAGCCTAAGACGTATGATCATTTTGGACATCACACTACACTGAGCAATTGATGGATGTAATGGTTGTGAAAAAGATGAATTTTTCACAACAAGCCATTTGACGTGGACTCAATTGACGTGTTGCTTCTATTGTGTGCATAATGTGAAAGTTGATTCACATGATATCCATCTAGAAATGTGCAAAAATTATAGTTTTAATCAACCCCACTTGGCCATACCTTGATAGGATTTATGACGATTATTTAGTTGTATTTGTCTTAGATTACTTGGTCTTGATTTGAGTCAAAACTTGTTTGTAAATAAACATAAAAAACTAAACACATTGTCTACCAATTTTTTGAACAAGGAGGCGTTATGCTGCCCAAGTGAAAATCGTCTTTTCCTTGTTCAAATTTGTCATCTTAAACATTGTGTTATATCATCCAATTGACACAGTTATGCTACCCATTTGAGTCTAGACCACTTGCCAATTTTGTTTAAGTTCTTCATTGATAGTTCAAACTTGAAATTGCAATTTTCTAAGTTCATAAGGTTGATGTGTTAAATTGGGTTCACCATTTACACTTGACTTGAGGGAACTTGGGTTTAATTTTACTTTTGGATTGAAGGTCATTTATAGACTCATCATCACATTGTCATCATTGGTGGACTCAAGTCATCTTGCATATTGCTCATGCTTTGAGTTCTATAATATATCTCATACTACCATTCCTATTGCCATGTGGTAGCGTTGTGCTACCTATTTGGTTCTAGTTTTATACTTAAGAATTATTGCATGTTTCTACATCATGAGTTTCTTAGTTCGTATTGTCACCTTCCTAATTTGAAGGGCTTTCTTCTAGTTTTCTAGTAGAAACTCATCGAAATTGAACTAGTTTTTATTCTATTGACATATCTCAAAAGTCTACATTTTAGTGTAATAGTGACACACTAAGCTTTTTCGAGTTATCATACCCTCTTCCAATTCATACGATTTCAACTTTACCAAAGATTGAGTAAATTCATGAACATCACTCTTCTAATTGTGTGCGGGTTCCATGCCACCCTCCTTTTATAATCTCTTTGGTACCTTAGAAGTTTGTTTAGAGAAAAATTAGAATCCATAGCTTGTTTAAATGTTTGCAAAACATTGTCCACATCTTGGCAAACGTAGAAAACAATCTTATAGACATGACTCAAAGGTACAATTGTAGAAGGGTCTCTTGTGGTCCTAGTTGCAAGGTAGAACACTTTTATGGCAGACATGAATATTCCACCTTGTTTGAAGATGTCGTTCTCTTTGAGCCTATTTGTTGAAAACCATCCGATGTATGTCAATTTTTGTATGTCATCCTCGTCCTATCCCTTCAATTTGTGTACTGCACTCAAAGGTTACCATTTTAGCATATCCTCCTTTGATTTGCACACCACACTCGAAGGTTACCATCTTAGGTTATCCCCCTTCACCTTGTGTGAGCTATCAAGCTCCATCATGAACGAAGGTTACCATTTTAGGCTATTCTCCTTCAGCTTGTGCGAGCCCACAAGCTCCACAACACACAAAGGTTACCATTTTAGGACCTCATCCTTTTGGTTTGTGCAAACAACCAAACTACGTAGCATCCCATCATTACCATTCTAGAAACATCACCTATATTTATTGAGCCTATTATTGAAGAACATCATTTTGATGACCCTGATTTTGTTGATCCCTTCTTCAATAGTCTAATTTTTGGAGATTCCATTATTGAACCACAAACAATTATTCCTGCTAAACCAAATGTTCTCCACTGTAGAAATTTCGTGTCGATTTTCGATCCAAAACAAGAACCATTACCTCTTCAAGAGCCATCTTATGAGGACCATAATGTGTTCAAAATTGATTTTTTGTGACTAATTGTGAACCAAAAACTCAATGTTATTGTTGAAACACCCATTTGTGATGAGTCAACCTGTGATGAATCACCTATTCATATATTACTTATTTTTAAATAGCCTCATCTCCTTGACAAACCAGTCTCGACAGAGTTGTCTCTTGATCTTTTTCCACTTGTAGAGGAGTCTCCTTTTGACTGACAAGATTCTATCGAGTCATCCCTTAAGTGGTACCCTCTCTTTGAGGGGATTCACTTAGACAATCCAGTCTACGTTAAACCCTTCCTAGATGAATCACTTTTTATTGAGCCCATTATGCCATCACAAGCCATTACTTGTTCAATACCAAGCATTAAACAAATCATCATTATAGAAACAACCATACCAGATGAATAATTAGAAATAGAATCATGGTCTATTTTTGAATTGATATTAGATTTAGCATCAGAAATAGAATCAACATCAGTTATGATATTGGATTTAGAGCCCCTTGTATTAGAATCAGATTTAGAAATAGAATACAATATTGGTTGTTATGACAATGGTTACAATTGCCTCGTGGATCAATTTGAATATTTTTGTGATCCTTCTACAGTTTTTGAGGATGATTACTTCAGCATCGACACAAATCCTTCTAGTATCTTCTATGAGGATTGTGATACCTTTTATCATCCCATTATAATCCCCCATAATATCTATTCTATTAACATTCCACCTCTTGCAAGCATCGATTAGGACCGACATAATCACACTTTGTTGAACTGCATCCATGATGACATACCATTTGCAGAATATTAGGGGGACCAAGACCAAATTTATGTAGAAGAAGACCACTCTCCTAGTGAAACCTTTTCAGAGGCGTTAGGGGACGATCAAAATTCAAACTCATCATATTTTAGTGAAAACTTTTCGAAGGTGCTAGAATACAATCAAAGTCAAATGTTAATATCTCTTTGTGAAACCTTCTTGGAGGCACTATGGGATAATCAGGACAAATTCATTGGTGAAAACCTCATCGAGGCACCAATAGCTGAGCACAAACATTCTTCACTGCTTAATGAAGACATTATTCAAGATCAAATCATTATAACTTCTCATCTATAACATAATTAGATGGTAGCTACTCTCAAGATCAAATAACAGAAAAATCTAGAGGTCATATCGAAAGCATCTTTAGAGATCTTCGGCCTCACCACAACCAAAATTATGTCAAATCCAAAATCAATAATATTATGTGTTACTGAACATCCCGATCTTCCTTTGTTTCCGATTCATTATACATAAAATTATCATCCACCTATTCATTACCCACTTATATCATTTATCGTAACATTATCTACCATTTCTGGTAACACTTTCCTTTATAGAGGCCACAAGGATATCTTATATCTACATTTGAAGGAAGCATAATCAACAACCAAGGGAGATCACAAACACATTATTCAAATCATGATTTGTAGCAAGTTCTTGATAGATCAACTTTACTGATGAGGTGTTGGATAGCAATTTTTATAACCGATCATTTCTATCGTCTCACATGTTGATTAGGATGTGCATCTCCATGTTAGCAAGAGAAACAAAACCCATTTTTTATTTACCATTTTCTATTACCATGCCTTGTCTCTTAGGGGCAATCCTATAAGACTATTTCATTATAGGCATTATTACACCATTATGTACCATTTGTCTCACGCTGTTTGAACTACATTGACTTGAGGTCCTTCGGGACTATGTAGGCAGTGCTCAATTTCTATTGAGATCAACATGGTCACCTTCATTACACTCTCAACATTTTATGAGCAATTATAAGCTTGAATGCTATCGCCATTTTATGAGCAACCTAAGCCATGTTCTCACCATTTTGTGAGCAATTATAAGATTGAATGCTCTTACCATTTTGCGAGCAACCTAAGCCTTACTCTTGCCATTTTGTAAGCAAAGTAAGCCATCATCGCTTGGGGTAACTTTGTTGCCACTATAGCCAATTGTCTTCTGATCATTATCCTTAGACCATTTTTATTATACCATGTCCTTACTATTGACCAAGGCTTATTTTAGCCATCCTGCTTATACCATTTTGATCTTGGTTCCTTTGGTTCTTCTCGCATTTTCCATGGGGGGATTCCAATCTGGTTCCAACAGTTTTAGATTTCCATATTGAATGATAGTCTATGGGAATAGTGTGACATTTGATTTGACAAGTTATCTTTTGTCTATCATCTTAATTGGTATCACTGATTATAACCGCCTATGGGCAAATTAATATTGTATTTGATACCCTTCATTATAACCTCCTTTAGATAAATCAAAATTATGACATTGTTTCCTAATTGTAACCACATATGGGCAAATTAATATTGTATTTGATACCCTTCATTATAACCTCCTTTTGACAAATCAAAATTATGACATTGTTTCCTAATTATAACCGCCTATGGGCGAATTAGGAACACTGAGTTTTTATCATGCATTGTCACATCATCTGGTCATTACTATTATCATTTGCCTTGCCTTTTACCTTTATTTGCAAACTTATTATGGCTTGGTCAATTTTTCATTGCCTTTTGTGTCGATGAAACTACTATGACTTGAGGTCCTAATAGGATTACGTAGGTTGCACTCAATTCAAGTTGAAATCAACTCAGTCCCCCTTTCATTATGCTCTTGTCATCTTGCACTTGTTCACTTTAATCTATGAAATAGGTTATATCCTTGAGCTAATTTCTTGCCAATTTTCCCATATTGGGGCACAACATCTGAGCCTACCATAAGGATCAAATCAACCCTACAGGGGCAAGCCATTATTTATTCTTATCAATGATCAAAATTAGCCATGCTGGGGCAAAAGTGTCTTATCATGATCAAATTTGCCCTACTAGGGCACCTCTTATTATCATATTTTGGAGACCACATTTTCCTTTTCCTCTAATTTCGAGCTCTCCACACTACTGCCGATGATGACACTGTTCTAGTGTGCAACTTGTCTCAAGATTGATCAATGCTATAAGCACGTAGCTTGCACTCTAAAATTGGGTACATTCAAAGTATGTCACTTATATGTTTGGTTTGAATCCTTTCCATCCCCCTCATCTTTGGGTCCTATTATATTTTGATGATTGATGGTAACCACGTGCAAGCATTAGCTCGTCTAGATGTGATCTATTCCATAGGTTAATATCTCACTTTCACTCTCTTTTCGAGAGTCAATCCTTCTCTTCCATCCTAGTATGTCCTCTCAAGGGGGCATCATGGGTCATTTATATAGACACCTAAAACTGGCCACCAATAACCCCCAATCAGGGTTTTGATCAATTTCTACTTAAAATACACAATTTGGCCTAAAAACACTAAAACACATTAAAAGCTTTGAATTTGACATATTCAAATGTCAATTTTGGCTCGGGTATCCTTAAATGGGGTAATATAATTTATGATCCAACTAACTTTTATCAAATCATTTCAAGTCAAAATGCCAATTTTGCACCTAGGTGCTCTAGATTGCTCTTTCCTATCAAATCTTTTGCACAACACACATGCCTTTGTTATTTGTTGTTGGTAACATCATAAATATGAATACAAATCCAATGCATCTAACATTGCCTTCCAATTCCAATCCAGTTGAATTTTAGACTAATAACAAGACATTCTGATCAATTTGAGTAATTTATGCACAAAGTGCTTAATCATGCTGTTGACGCTATGGATTGCACCCTTGAGAGAAAGCTGGGCTTCTCTCTTCCACACGACACAATGGAGACTCCTCTTTTGCTTGTGGGTCTAGCAAAACTGAGAGGAGAATCTCTAGATAAGGGCTAGCTCCCTTTGACGCATCTCTGAGTTATTTCACTACTACTATATATATATATATAAAGGGGGGGGTTGAAAAGAGAGAAGGATTGCTGAAGCAGAACCTAAGCTAAAATGGTGATGCACCAAAAAAGTTTCATTTTCTCACACTTCAAACCATAAGAGCACATACATACACTTTATCTGATAAAAGGACCAAACTGCAGAGAACTTAACAGAAAGGCTTAATGAAGACACACAAAAGATGAACTTACCACAGGTGCTGTAGGAAGACACATTGTCTAATAACCCTCTCCTATCTTTGTGCCCCATATACAACTCTTTTTACTACCTACAGGAATGGCACTTTGTTTATACCAGGTGTGCTAGTATCAAGCCTATGAAAGCATCATGAAACAATGACTGGACATAAGGTTAATACTCAGGCACACTTAGAGATACATCCAACCAAATAGAGGTAAAACACTTTTTATTGATTCAAAGTGAAAATTTGGCAGGGCTACGCCATACAAAATGAGAGATCCCCCAAAAAATTAGAAGTTACAAATATATATCCAGAGGGAAGAAGCAATGGCGCCCTTTTGGAAAAGACTTTGGTGCCCTTTTACAAGTGGCCCATGTGCGTTGAGAGCATTAGGAAGAAGAAGCCAATTGAAAGAGAATGTTATGTCGGCTCCAGTTTTGACTTTGGCGTTCAAACATTATTGTGAAAGCATGGGCTGTGCCTCTTTGTCTGCAAACAAGACTGCTCCTTCAAGACATTCACGCGGTTTGTCTGCTCATCAACGTAAAGTGTGGAAGAGACCGACGCGTCTTCATTGTTCATGCTCTTTGATGACCACTTGGCGGAGACTGTTTCAACTGCTGGAATAACTCTCCTGCCAGTGCCTTCTTTTTGCCACTCGAGCTGTTTTATCTATATCTCATTATTTTGTTTCTTCTTGGCTTTGTCCTTTGTCATCCCTTGGTTCCTTCTGGCAATCTGAGCCCTTTTGGCCTGAAGGCCTTTGAATTCCTTCAGGTTTGTGCTTAAGCATTTAAAGATCACCGGCGATTTCATTGCCATAAAGTTGACGTTCGTGCGCCTGTCACCATTTGAAAGCCAACATATATTCTATTGCCCTGAATTTAACATCTATGGGCTCGTCACCCCTTGGTAAATTTATTTGGCTTTCCTTCGGACTTTTCTTTGTTTGGGTCTCTGTCATTGAACCCTTTGATTGAACTTGAACCATTTTTTGGAGTTCAATGGTTCAACAGTTCAATGGTTCAACACTTTGTGTTCTACAACGAGTCACGTCTATTTAATTCCCTTGTGAATTAAATGTATCGTTGAAATGACTGCTTGAACCAACCTATTGAACCAACTCATAGAACCAACTGATTGAACCTTTTGATTGAACCAACTAATTGAACCAACCGATTGAACCAACAATGGTTCAAAGTTCAAAGTTTAAGGTTTAAAGTTCAAAGATCTTGGAAAGATCATGTTGTTGAACCCTGACGTCGAACCACTTTTTCCAACCTTAAGGAAAAGTGTCTTGAACATTTTCGGTCTCTTTCCTTGTGAATTTCTTCTCCCAAAATTCTGAAGAAGCTTTGTAAAAGCCTTGCATTCTTCGAACTGGTTCACCTTTTTGCCGAAAGACTTGTGCAAATCAAATTTGAACTAGCTGAGAATAGCAGGGGAAGAAGGAGACTGATTTTGCCCTGTAGGACCAAAATGGTCAACACATGCTTAAGAGCTAATTAACCCAAATCAAGGCCTAATCAAAAATTCCATGGAAAATTGTTGAATACTTATTTTTAGAAATGAATATTGAATATCTGCATCATCAAGTGACCTCATTTCTTAGGGAAGACATCTCTAGACCATAAATGACACAAATATCAGAATTCATGCCCTCCATGCCTCATCAATGCCTTCCATGATGCCCTCCATGTCTTTTAATTGCCCCTTCTTCCAATGTCATGATGAGGATAATTACAAACTTAATTTCAAAAATTGAATTAATCCTCAACCGCACATCTCAATCTCAAGATGGATGGTTCAGGTTGATTCTAGACATTTGCAAAAAATTATAAATAGAGAGGCTATGAACATCATTTTTAAGTCTTGATTATGCAAAGTTATAATGCCAAATTGGTTCCAAAGGCTTCAAGCAACTAGTGTTATCATGCCAAATTGATTCCAAGCCAAGCCAAGTCATAAGCCAAAGGTGCCAAGGAGAGATAGAGGTAGCCAAGCTTCCATTGTCAAGGACTTCATGAGCACAAGTCGAGCAAGCCACTACGACAAGCATTTTAGAGCATCCAAGGGAGGTAAAAGAAGGTTTCTTTTGAGTTTTACTTGTGTTTTTTATTCATATTTGTTAACTAAGATTGCCCTAGTGTCTAGGCCTAAAGATGTTATGCTATTAATGTGTCTTTCATTTTGTTTTCATTTTGGAACTAACACCATACTAACCATCCTCTCTTGAGTCAAATTCCTAGATCACAGTTTACATTTTCTTCTTGACAACTCTTTTCTTTAAAAAGATGTTGCTTCGCCTGAATATCTCACTACACCTTGTTAAACAAGGGAAAAATGTAGACATCTAATTCCTAACATCTTTTGTGTTGAAATTGTCAATCTTACTTGAATTGCACTCAAATGACCAAATTAGGCCATAATCATTAAAACACACTAAATATTCTGAATTTGTCTTTTACAAGTACCAATTTAGGCCAATGTATCCTTAAATGGGGCAATACATTTTATGTGATTCCTAACTTTAATAAATTCAATTCGAGTTGAAATGATGATTTTGCCTTTTTGTGCTCTAGATCACTCTTTTCTTCTAATTCATTAGTACACATCATGTACCCTTATTTTTTTGTGTTGGCAACATCCTAAATGGGAATACAGTTTCAATGCATATAAAATCACTTTTCAATCTTCTTGAGTCAAATTACGACCCAATAATATAACTTTTTGACCATTTTGATTAATTGCGCACCAATTTCCAAAGAATTGTACTAAAATTGATTAATCATGTTTAGAGCTAATTAATCCAAATCAAGAGCTTAAGTGGATTTTCCATGAAAGTTATTGATTATTTCATTATTGGAAATTGATTTACAATATCTACATCACTTAATGACATTATCTATGAGGTGGCATCCATAAGCTATAAATACATAAAATATCATTATTATGGGCACCCATGCCTAATTAATGCCCCTTCCCCCCAAATCATTATGAGGACATTTATAGATTTAATTACAAATATTATGATAATTCATGTCCACAAATCTCAATCTTGAAATGGATGGTCATGGTTGATCCTAGCCCATTTGAAAAATCTATAAATAGAAGGGCATAGAACATTATTTCAAAAAGCTATTTCATTGTAGACTTATAATGCAAAATTATCTTCACAAGCTTTCTTTGTGTTGATCGTTGCATGTTATTTGTAAGCTTCATTTGATAGGAATATAATAAAGACTTTTTATCTTGAGCGTAGGTTATGCATAGTGTTCTTGAGGCAATGGAGGAGCTTGGCATCCATTGTTGACAAAGACAAGAGCATTAGATCAAGGGGAGAACACGCTTGGAGCTGCTCTTGGATGGTGGAATCACTTGGGACGGTAAAGGTTTATTGCTTTCTTTCATTTATCCTTCATTATCATTTGCAAACCTCACATGAATAGGTTGGCTAAGATTGTCAATTCTTATGCATTCTTTTGTGAGTTTTCATGACTAATGTTTGAGTTGATCCTCTTTGTATTCTATCCTACACATTCAAAGTTGAAACCAAAGTTGAGATTAAATATTTTGAAGGAAAATTATAAGTTGAATTTCTAGACAAATGAGTGAAACAAATGGACATATATTTTATTGTGCATCATGTTAATGAGGCACAAAATATCTCTTACACATCTCAAAATGGAAGAAAATGCTCTAATTTGGTGGGAATTTACCTAATATTTTCTAAAAATAATATAATAGTAACTAGATGAGATACTTGACCAAATTATTGCATAAGAATTTTTATCCCATTGGGCTTAAAAGTGATAAAAAATTTAAGTGGCAATATTTCAGGGAAGGAAGTGGCAAAGTGTGCAGGGTTATACCACATAATTTCTATAAACAATCTATGTTGAACAATTTAGACTTGGAAGATGAATAAAACTTAACCAAGGACATGGGAGGTCTACATTCATGCATTAAAAGATGAGTCATCTCAAGTAAAAAAAAGGACCTTGATGAGGCATGTATGGAGTTATACTACATTAAGGAAGAAAAGAGGCAAGGAGAGGGAAAGTCCTCAAACAAAAATCAGTTCACAATTTAGACCAAGAAAGATAAAAATCAACCTTAAAAATCTTACAAAAAAGGATAGGTGGAAAGTTAAGAGAAATTCCATTGCTTTACATGTTTGTAAGGATCCAAAGGATTATTGTAGTCATTTTTTTAGAGATGGAAATATTGATGAAAAATGTTACAAGTTGCACCTATAATTGTATTCACAAGATTTGTTCTCAGGAGGACCTCAAGAAGTTCATGACATCTTTGAAAAAACAATTAGAGGTGAAGATAAAGGATAATTTTGATGTTGATGAGAAGTTAGGCTACACCAACTAATGTGGCTAACAAAGGACCAAGAGAGAAGAAACGATTAAGCAATTTTAAACAAAGATCTAGATCAAGAAAACAAAGATAAATGCACTTGTTGATACTAGCTCACAATCCATTTTGATTTTGGATGAAGTTGATAAAAAATTGGTTTACAAAATTATGATCATCCTCATTCATATCATTTGGGTTGGGTGAAAAAGGGTATAGAGATTCAAATGTAGATTCAAGTTTAGTATTAAACCTCAATATGTTGATGAAATAGAAGCAGATGTGTTTTTGTTGGATTTTTAGATAAAATTATTACATATATTATAGGTTTAATGACGCAATATATTATATTGTGTTGGTTTAAATTGGTAGTTTTTACAGACAATCATGTATAATTTAGGGAAGTAAGAGGGTTGAGTGGAGTCCATAAGAATATCTCCTATAAAATAGGATATGTGCATTGGATATAAATCCCTTCGGTTAAATAAAATAAAGTGTGTCAAGAATTATTGTTTGATTTTTATGTGTATTGAGTTATTTAATCTTTGACCAAATTATGTAAATTCAACTTTGGTATTAACCCTCAATATGTTGATAAAATAGAAGTAAATCTGATTCCTCTCTAGGTATTTAATGTTGAGTTTGGAATTCCTTGTATCTTAGGGATGCAATTCTTATGAGGATGGATAACCGATATAGATGGGTTGAAGATGGGATTATCTATATCATCAAGGCTTATCAAAACAAGTCCACACTTGCCATGGTAAGTGCCAACTAAGCCAAAAAAAAAAAACCATTTAAGCAAATAAATATTTTTGTTCACTTCTTTTAAAGGATAAATAAGAGGGGTTTGAAATTTATAAAATTGGTTGTGCTAATAATTGATTGAAATATTTTGATGATTTATTTTATTCTTTAAAATTGTTTTTCCTAATTCTTAAAGGTTTGCCTCCAAAAAGAGAAGTAGGGTAGAGGATTCAATTTTTGCCCGAATCTCCTCTATCTAACATTTATCCATATATGTGATCACTTTTAGATAGCAATAAATTGAATAAAAAACTTTAAGAGTTGTTATAACAAGGGGGATAATTTATTCACCATGTGGGTCACCCATTTTGAAGGTACAAAATAAGGATGACTCTTGGAGAATGTGCATAGATAATAGAGCCTTGAACAAAACCACCATCAAGAATAGATATTCACTCCCATAGATTGACAACTTGTTGGACCAACTTCAATATGGAAAATACTTCACAAAATTGGATATTAAATATGGGTACCATCAAGTTCATATGAAAGAGGAGGATGCATGGAAGACAACTTTCAAGACAAAATAAGCTTTTTTATGAATGGATATTACTTACATTTGATTTATGGAATTGAATTGTTACATTTATGAGATTGATGAATTATGTATTTAGGCCTTTCATAGATACTCATGTCATAGTGTTTCTAGATGATATATTGGTTTTGAGTGCTACACAAGAAGAACATCTAACTCATTTGAAGCCGTGTAAATTGTTGGATGAAATTTTTGTAGATGGACAAAAATATATGCATCATAAATAATAGTGTTATGGGATGGAGTCCCTCTTCTATTAGCAGATGAGGCTACCTTTATTGAAAGCAAACAAAAACTCAAAACAAAATTTATTTACAAATATACATTATTGCTTTGGGGTTTTGCATGTGTGTAGAAAAGAATATCAAAGAGGGGAAGATAAATGAATAACATAAATAGTAATGAAATTTAAAAGAATAAAAGAGAAAAAACATGACAAAATTTTCAATTATATTTTATATTATTAAGATGAAAATAAGAATGATTATTTAACCATGAATATTTTATATAAAACAATGTGTAGAAATTAATAGAACGAATCAATGAACATAAGAACATTCATTTATAAAGATAATGGAGGCACAAAGTCCTGCAATAATTTCATTTTATTGATTTTTGAGGACAACACAAACTTTCTTCTTTCTCTCTTTCTTCTCTCCAAAATCATGTATCTTATCCAAAATTAAAAGTCCCTTGAAATGGCATGTAAGCCTCTATTTGTAGCCTAGAAGGTGGTAGTTACAAAGGAAGACTCTTCTTCTTGACTTGGTAAACAAATACAACAATCTCTTTTCTAAAATTAGAATAATTGAAATTTTAATTCAAAACTAAAATTTACAAAGTGAAAAAATTCATAAATTAAAAACTGCAAAAGTGCTTATGTCAAAACGTTATTTTGGAAATTGTAAAAGAGAGTATACCAAAACATAGTTTTGAAAAATTGTAATTTAAAGAAATTTTGCCACCTGCTCACTGTTGCCTTCATCATAAATAAACTAAATGTCCTTTTGATTTTATTGCTAAAGTATTTTATGGTAGTCATCAAATTTCTTCATTATTTCCTTGACTTTATCTCCATTTGGACCGTCTGAGTGGAGGTAGTTGATTTCTCCTTTGACTTGAAGATCTATCATTTGGTGTGGGACATGTCGAAGAGTCTTCAAATATTTGTCAAAATTTTCAAAAGTGTTTTGATAGCTGATGAATATTTTAATAAACTCAAAGTTGAAGGCATAGTTAAGATTTGACTCCTCCATCTGCTGCTTGAATTCTTCCTTGATATTCTGAACTGGAAGTACTACTTCAATATTGTCAAGAAATGCACAAGGAAGCTTTTCAATTACCTCTTGTATATAATTTATAACATCAACTACCATCATGTGAGACTATTTTAACTTATCAAGGGATTCTTCAAGCATCCAAACCTAGAACTTAGTAGTGCTTATGAATTCTGTATGATCACCCTGACATTCTTGAATTAGAACATTTTCTATGATGAGAGCGTCTATATATGTTTTGGATAAGGCTTTTAAATTTGGCAACAATTGTTTCCATTTGTTGACTTCTATTTTATACGTCACTTTTGTTTTCCTAGCATAATTGAGACCACTCTCAATTGCTACATAAATAAACATGCATGCATTTATTGATTTGGTTCTTTAAAGCAATAACTTATCTGACCACTCCTTGGTGGCCCTACCCATATGTCCTATCTCCTTAACTATTTCATCTATTTTAGTATCATGTGCATAGTTACATGGATGTGATTAAATTAGGTTTACCAATTTATAGACCACTGATGAGAGTTATTAGACCTTTTCCATCAAGTGATATTTGGTTACTTTATCCTAGTCATACTTCTCAAACAACGTGTCAATGGTTGTTTGCATATTTTCTTCTATTCACTCATGAGTAGCCCTTCCAAGGTGTAACTTTGATATTTGATAATCTCCAACACCAATTTATTCTTTGAATTTATCAAGAAGAACATATTTATCACCATGCTCATTCATGACTATGTGAGAACCTATTCTGTATTTCTTTGGTGCATGAGGAGTAGGCACGGTAAGTGCACTAGAAGTCAATCTATTGTGGTTGAAAATTATTCTTCCTCTTCTTGACTACCTCATTCAACTAGTCTAGAATATTTACAATTGGATTCTCTTGTAGAGATCTTTATTTTGTCTAGTTATGAGTCTCTACAAGATCATGGGGAATTATTAGGGCTTGTTATGATGTAAGCATGACATCTCCCTTATCTTGTTTAGGAGATTCAGGTTTAGATTCTGGAGAAAAATATGAAGCCAAAGTGGTAACCTTTGAGGAAGGTTGAGGAGGAAATCTGGTTACTTGAGGGTAAGGTTAAGGATATGCACTTTTTAGAGGAGTGGACATATGAACCACCAAATAAGTGTCTATGGCCATGTATCGTAATGTGGTGTTCTAGATGAAGGATTGATAATAAACCAAATTTTATGATGGGTCACTTAAAACAATAGATATCTAAATAGTTCCCTTAGTCCCTTTGGTCTATATCCTAATATTGATCTTAAGTGGATTTTTAGTTTGACCAACTTGTGGGGCATTTGATTCTTTCCCCTCTCCCCTTCAATTACAATTTGACTCACACCAATATCAGAAGAGGATCCCGCAAGAAATTTTTATTCCTTTGATTGTGGTTACTAGTAAGGACCTATGTTTGTAAATCTCAATGGTGGGGGAAATCCAACATTCTCTACATTGACCCCTTTGCCCTTAAGCCATGAAAGTTTTCTATATGAGACTATCTGTGTCATGTCTTCTAAGGATGTTGATCTGAATTGCTCTAGTCAAATTGAGGGAGGGGTCTCAACTCTATATTTTTATCATGATAAGCCAAATCTACATTTTCCTCATCATCTTAAACTTCCTCTAAAATGTAAGCAATGTTCTAATCAATAACCTACTCTAGGGTGAAGTAAGAGTAGTCTTTGAGCCTGAATTCTCTCTCATCATCACAATCCATTTAATAGTCTTCAAAATATGGGATATGATGGTATGCAAAATTGAGAGTATTCTCAATCAATTATTTGACATCAAAGGATAGTATACTATGAAAAGGTTAGAGAGTTACCTGAGTCATATCTACATCAATTTCATTTGCTTTAAAGAGTGAGAGGCAAGATATCTCCCAATAGTGATTGGAAAATGAAATCATGCCGTATGATTTCCAGACAGGAGCTTGTGTGTTTCTAAAAGATGACTCACTAATTATATCAAATTCCACTTATCATCAATGAAATTTGGTAGTATATATGGGGTATTCTCAAAACCATAGACTCTGATATATAAAAAAGTGGGGAATTGTGTGAACCACATAACCCATTTAGAGATTTTGATAGTAGATGTAACATAAAACTTGGAATGATATGGATTAGGTTTAAAAATCTGAATGACATAATGCAAGTGTAGACAATATTTTATGATTATATAACACCTCAATATTGTACCTTTGGAAAACTCGGACCTTGGTTATTCCTCTTAGTTCTTTACCTTTTCTGCTTCCAGAAGTCTCGTATCTACTCTATATTTATAGCCATTTGCCTATATCTCTTAGTTCAACCAATCTTATGTTGATGACCCAAGTCTTCCACCTTGCCTAGAATGCTTTAAATATACTTATCTTCCATATTTGCAAGTTTAGAACCTATACCTACTTTCTTACTCCCTAAACACTAATGTCTAGGATAGATAATAGTGTCGACATTACTATCTTATCCCGATGCAAGTGTCTAGTTCCCTAAAGTTATCCAATTTGTAAATAAAATGTATTTTAATGGTTGACTTAAGTGACTGAATATAAGTTATTACTCCAAATGGATTGATATAAATACAAGATCAACCCTCATTCATTCCTCACCTATGAACACCTAGAAAAGGCCAAATAGACCAAAACAACTTATGAAAATCACTTTATCAAGCATTCAAGTGATTAAAGCTTCCCTGTTTCCATACTAGTCATAAGCATAATACATCTACATGTTTGAAGTACTAAAAAAGCAGCCCAAGAGCCTAATTTGCCAAGTTAAAAGCTAGGTCACTTTTTTACACACAAACCAACACATAGGGGATAACTACATGAGTCTGAGGCCCTATTCTAGAGTATTGTCTATGTAGGTAGTACCATATAATAATGGGGTCTTTGGGTCTGCTCAACACCATGTGCCCACTAACCCATTTTCCCCAGGGTCACTATGAAGTTGGAAAGCTAGGGTTTTACATTTCATAAGGAGCAATAGTCCATGACCCAAATCTGAATGCACTAGAGTGAAGGTAAAACAAAACCTATAAGCATCTAGTTGGTCACATCCTATTTCAACAAATATTCTATATAGGACTCTAGTGTTGAACCTATAAAATATCATCGATGCAACCATTCTAAGTTGATGTTACTATCTAGAGAGGTAGAAGCATCAGAGCCAAAATCTGATGACTATTCCATAATCTCCTTCTCGCATGCTTTCTATCTATTCTAGATCCAAAACTACATTAGCATCAAAACAAGCTAAGTACACCACTTCTTTGTCATTTCTATATCTAGCATATTTGTAGTTTCTAAACTTAGATTATCTCAGCATGCTACATTCAATGTATGCTTATATCTGTGTTTATCATCTAATTGGCCTACTATAGATTTGATTATCATTGTTGTGACATTTCATTTCTATATACCCATTTAACATCTAGATAACCCCAATCTAGATCATTTTAGGGTTAAACATTTGGTGAACCCGATCTTTGAACATCAAAATCCTAAACACACACTTTGGGTGCTTATTACATGCTTTGTCCTAATATTTATTTACTTCATATCTTTTATCATGGATGATATTTAATACTTTGATGACTATTATTATGAAACTATTTAATTCTTCCTTAAGGAAGGAATTAAAATTGGCTACTCTTGCATTCTTCCAAGTGCTAAAACATGTAATTTAAAAGCCTTGAATGGTGGTAGTTTTTATCCCTCTAATCAGGTCCATGCTCCCACCACTTCAAGAGATAAGTTTATTCATCTTAAGGAAGATGAAAATCCTTTAGTCACACTTCCTATACCACCATTATATGACTTTGGCATTCGATACTTGAAAAAGTATGGATACCACAACCAAGGATTGAGAAAGCATGAGCAAGGTAAAACCCACCCTATAAATTTTAAACATAACAATAAAAATAGGTAGGGGTTGGAATTTTCACAAACATCCTTAAGTTACCAACCATTAAATCCAACTAAACATCTACATTTTACCAAAAATGTGGGTACATATGACCAAGAGGTTCCTTCATTTGATCATCAAAAATTCCAACTACATAAAGAGATTATGGATGATGTGCTAAAAACTCATAAGGGGGACATATTCAAGTAAATTGATTAAACACCCCAACATTCCTACATTTCCAAACAACATCCCTCTATTAAATGGTGATGCTTTTTTCCTACCTTCATTTAAAATGAAATCTATATAAAAAAAAGTGTCCTTACCAAACTTTTCAAAAGCTGAAATTGTTATACCTTACCAAAGAAAAATAATACAAATTATTCAAATGTTACAAGATTTCCAAATGATGTCCTTTGGTCATGTCAAATTTACCAAAGCTCAAAGATCCCATACCATTACCAAAATGTCCTAAATTTAGTGCTCATGAAATTGCACTTGTTATTACATAAGGATGAGGATACTCAGATGTCTAGATTCAAAAAAGGTGGTGGGTTGCAACCAATGATAACACCTATGACAAACACCTCCATCCTCATAGAATATCTAATGTCTACCTATTGGGGACCTTAAAAATCAAGTTTATCTACTCCAAATGTAAATGGATTTCCATAATGATAATGCATATATCACCTCATTCAATAATTAACCTCTTGCACAATGTATAATTGAATATCCTTATACATAATATTTTGAATTACCAAATTTACCTCTCTTTTTGAGACATAAGGACCCATTTGACTGCATGATTAGCTATGTACATTCCTTTGGTCAATGGGCACAAGATGACAATCTATTGCTAAAAATGTTCCATACGAGTATTTTCGATGAGGCTCAAAATTAGTTTTATAATTTACCAAAGGTATATCTTATGTTCCTTACATATTTTATTACAATTGGAAGATGTATTCTTCATGGCTTTTAGTATCCAAAAGGTGCCAAAACTTACATTATAACATTTTTAAAATTTCAAACAATGTGATGATGAGTCCCTTCAAGATTATACTATTTGATTCAAGAGTACATCCAATGAGCTAACATTTAGACCCTCAGATTTGGAATTACAATTCATATTTAGTAGAGGCCTTCTTTCCCCATTAAAGAAAATACATTGCATAAACAAAATGAATCATTTACCTATTTATATAATGATGTGCATAGATATGTTTCCTTCATAATTACTCATTCAAAGGAACTTCACATATATCCATCCAAATACAAAACCTTTATCCCTCACACAAAGGATAGAGATAACTTACCTAAGGAGAATTATGAGAAAAATATGGTTTCTCTATTCTCTATATGACCAATTCACAGATGTTACTCAACATGGGGCCAATCCAAGGTCTACATCTTATGTAAGAATCTCAAAATGAACAACATAAATAGCATCCACGCTAACAAGATTTAATAATTAACTTATACATGGGTGGTGCTTAATAACCATATTGATCTTCCACAAGCAAAAACTACTTAAAATGTAAGATGCTTACAACAAATGGGATTTAATCTAAAAGTTTTACAAAACAAAGGAGGTTGGAAAGACTCCTTAGACAACATAATAATACCAATTTTTTATGGTCCTAAAGTAATTAAAACATGGGTTTGGGTTATGCCTACTACATCTCCATATGCATTTACATTAAGAACTCTTTGGCTATACAAAATGGAAGAAAAAAATGATCCCAATCAACATGGTATTTTCTTTCCTCATGAAGGCAAAGTAATACATATTTCAAATGATAGAATCACCTCTTCTACTACACATGCAAAACATGAGGAGGAACATGCTATGGACTTTTTCAACCTATCCAATCATGATGAAAATAATGTAAAATATCCAACTTAAGGTTGTAAGCTTCAATGTAGGGAGGCATATATGACCGTCCATTGGATGGAATCATAATATGATATTTCCTCTTCAAAAATTCCAAAAATACCAAAAAAATAAAAAACATTAAAAAATCCAAAACAAACATTTGACACATATATGTTTTATTAGCTCCTTGGAATCTATGTGTTAGTTTCATGTTAATGGATGACATACTCAATTATTCCTCCATACACATATGTGTCACACTTATACTTGAGTGTGATACATGTATACATAGATACATGATACATTCCTATTTCAGATGTCGAGATTTCCTTATATTCATGTCATATGGACATTGGGGGCATTTACTTATTTGATCTTGATACACACAGATTATATATGATTTGATGCTCACTTTATATTATCATGTTTGAGCTTACATATGTAATTACACATGCCTTTATCCATGATTATATCTCACACATGGTACTTGATGTGCTAGACACTTGACATACTTTTATTAACATATCGCATCCATGGGATACTATGACATGTTTACGCTAGTTGATTATGCTTTACTTTATGTACTTCCTTGAGTGCCTTACCTTGATGTTATATGCCTTGTTTGGGCATTTGAATATGTTCATTTGATTATGGCCCTTATGGCTATGTATGCTTTCATTTACATTTACGTATGCCATTATTTATTTTATGGAAATTTGAATATATCATTCTTGCTTTTTGTGGACATTTGAATAAGTCATGTCGCTTATATTGTGTGGTAATTGAACATGCCCCTTGTTTGTGGTCTCCTTGGACCATTTCCTTTTGAATTGATTTTGAGTTCTCTTGTGTGTATGCTTGATTGGTTGTTGAGCTTGTACTATTACTATCTAGACATTACCACGATATTTATCATACATAATAGGCCTAAATGTGATAACATTGGTTCTATGCACTTTAATGATACATTTACTTGGACAAGTTCCCTTCTATATGCTACATGGTTACATTCATAGATTATATAGTTGTCTTATCCTTTTGAGGTGAGGTAACTACTAATTCCTATATTTCCCTCACCTGAAAGTGGTGGAGACATATTAGTGGGGGCATGTCATAGATGCATGTAATCTACACTTGACATGGTTTTAAATTTATTAGGGGCATGCTTTGGAAGCATGTTCTCCACACTCATTCAATATATGGTACTTATATCAATTTTCAAATTTAGTGGGTGCATGTCATATATGCATGGCTTCCACACATTCACATTTCACAAATTTAGTGGAATCATGATTTGGAAGCATGTTATCCACACTCATTCAATATATGATACTTATATCAATTTTTATATTTAGTGGGGGCATGCTTTGGAAGCATGTTATCCACACCTATTCAATATTCAACATTCCCATTTTATAGTGGAGGCATGTTTTGGAAACATGTCCTCCACATTGGTACTTATATCAGTTTTCAAATTTCTCAATATGAAGTGGGGGTATGCTTTGGAAGCATATTATCCACACTTACATAATTATCTGAATTATCTAAAACACATAATTATATGATTCAAATTCACAGTTGTGGTAGAATTCTATACATTGGTACTACTGTTTACACATTTTCAACATGAGACATATATAAGGTGCATATGTTATGTAACATATACATAATATTGAAAAATCCAAATCAATTTTAAATTCCAAAATTCTTTTATGGATTGTTACCATATCACATACTTTTTTGTACTTATATCTAATGGATTTTTATGAACTTTTATTGAGCCAATATACTATAGTAGCTGGTTCACCTTTTTGGTATGGTTGAGGTGATCAAATAACTCAATATTATCAAATTTTTAGGTTGAACTTAATCATCTAGCCTCACCAGATTATAAGTATAATTGGGTTGCACGGTTGAGCTAATCTAAATTACTAGGGGAAATTCATTTTTGCTCCAAATATGGAGGTATGCACCTTCCAATATCTCTCTATCTCTTTATCTCATTGGATATATGCACTTTAAATTTTTATCTATATTTATTCTAATCTCAATTTTATAGCCTTATAATGATACCTATTTTTCAAAACAACTTTCCAATAGGAAAAATGGTTACATCGACACATAAGTGTACTCATAAACCTTTTTATTTCAGTTTCAATATATTTCAAGTAATTTCAACCCATATTGCATGCACTAATTTTATACTGTAACATGCTCTTGGTTGTAGGTCAGTCACCAACAAAGCACTCAATTTGGATACACACAAAGACAACGTGTGCATACACACCTATGTATGCATTCCATTCCTTTAAGCTAGAAATTTTATTACTATGTTAAGGGGGGTAATGTAAAAAATATTTTATGATTATATAACACCCCAATCTTGTACACTTGGCAAACTCAGACCTTAGTCATTCCTCTTAGTTAATTACCTTTTTTGCTTGTACAAGTCTCACATTTGCTCTATCTTTATGCCCTTTGGCATATATCTCTTAGTCCAACTAATATTATATTGATGACCCAGGTCTTCTACCTTGCCCAAAATGCTTAAAATATACTTATATTCCATCTTTGCAAGTTTAGAACCTAAACCTACTTTGCTTCTTCTTGAACACTAACATTTGGGATAAACAATAACATCAACATTACTATACCTTCCAAACGCAAGTGTCTAGTGCCCTAAAGTCATCTAATTTATAAATACAACATATAATAATGGTCAACCTAACTATTTTAATGTGAGTTATTACTCTAAAAGATTGATATAAATACAAGAAAAATTCTCATTCATTCCTCAACTATGAACACCTAGAAAATACAAAAGAGACCAAGGTAACTTATCAAAAGCACTCTATGAAGCATTAAATTGATCAAAGCTTCCCTATTTACATATCAATGATAGGCACAACAAATATATAGGTCTAAATTACCAAAGGAAAAACCTAAGAGCCTGAATTCCCAAGTTTCAAGCTAGTTCATTATTGTACTTGCTTTGCACATATTGTATGATTCACACATGAGACAACACATAGGGAAGGACTACATGAGCATGAGGCAATATTATTAAGTATTGGATATGTAGATAGTTCCCTATAATAGTAGAGTCTTAGGGGTCAGATCACCACAATGTTCCCACAACCATTTTCCCCTAGGGTTATGATGAAGATGGAAAGCTAGGGTTTTACCATTTCATAACGAGTGACAGTCCATGACCCAGATCTGAATACACTAGAGTGAAGGTGAAGAAAAATATAGAAGTATTTATGTGGTCTCATCCTATTTCAATACATATTCTATACAAGACACTAGCATTGAACCCAAATATTAACATCGACATAACCATCTTAGGATGATGTTATTATCTAGAGAGCCAAAAGTATCAAAGCCAAAATATGATAACTATTCTAGAATATCCTTCCCTCCCACTTTCTATATTTTCTAGATCAAGAACTACATTAGCATCATAACAAGTTAAATACATCACTTCTTTTTCATTTTTATATCTAGCATAGTTGTACTTTCCACATTTAGACTATCTCATCATGCTAAATTCAGTATATGCTTATATCTAAGTTTAACATCTATTTATCCTATTATAGATATGATTATCACCCTTGTGCCATTTCATTTATATATAACTTTTTAACATATAGATAACCCCAATTTAGATCATTTTAGAGTTAATCAATAATAATTCATCATTAACCATGTGAAAATGTTTAGCACTAGCCTCCAATGTGAGCGTAGGATAAAACTTGTAAATCCATGTTGCAGACATTTACTCAAATATATTCAATCTGATATAAAATCTCTTGCGAGTGACTTCATAGACCAAATAAGAAGTCATGTAGAACTTCCCTGTCTAATGAACCTCACACAACTACTTATGAATGGAATCACTAAGTAGCTCCATCCATTTTATGTATTGCTTGTTATCATGTATGATTGAAATATATTTGTATATCCACCCTTGAAATTCCTTGGCATTAGGATTCCCAACCATGCTATTCAAAAGTGTTATGATGTCATTAATGTCAATATCAAAGTGAGAACACAGGATAGGCTTAGGCAACTTTGTGGAGACTATTTTTAGTTTTATGAGCTCGTATTTTTTTAATGAATTTGAGCAAGAAACTGAGTTCTCATCCCAAAATCATTGAGTAGTTTCAGGGGTGAGGTCTACAAAAGACTTGTGATTGGGTATCTTTAACATGTCCTTAATGTGTTTCACACCAAGATGAAGAACATATTTATATTTTGAATTATTAACCTCCTTGTTTTATTTATTATATTAACTAACTAAAGTCAACACAAGATCAAGACATTACACTGGAGTTAGAAAAGCTTTAGCCTAATATATTATACTATCATATATACTTTGAATGCAATCAGACTTATGATTGACATTAATTCTTTCCCAAAAATTTGATAAATTGTTATGTCCCAAATCAGTGTCAGTGATCCTATCTACATTTGAATCCACATTGGATTGAGGGGTGACCCCTTGAAATTGGTATTTCATGCTGCCTTTCTTTTTTGGATTTCATGACATGTGTGAATGACAATGACATATTTGGTGGAGAATAACCTACTGGTGAAAGGTGGAAACTAGAGACTAAAAAGTAGTTAGTAGGTTCTGAGGGATGTTAAACAAGTCTCAGTGTAAAATTATAGTAACACAAGAATACAAAGAATATGTGATATTGTTTAAAAATAAATATCCTAGTAAATAGGCACATAATAATCTCCTATAATGGAGGAAGGTGTAATAATAAGTTGAAAATAAATAGAGAATAAAAAATCCTGTATAACCAAAATAATAAAATGGTCATAATAATATAATCATGTTACTATAATATTAATAAGCTATTAAGCTTATATCAACAATTATTATAATACCATTCATAAATGATTAAACCATAAACAACTCTAATCTTATCTCATAATTTTATAAATGCTTTTTTACACAAAGGTTTCATCATTATATCAACTGGTTGCTCAGAGGTAGAACAATAATAAAGACAAATTTCATTAGTAAACAACTGTTATATGTAATGATGATGAACTTCAATGTGATTTATTCTAGCATGAAATAATGGATTGTTCACCATCTTTAATACACACTGGTTGTCATGATAGATAGGTGTAGGTGCTAATGAATGAAGCTGAAGATCCATCGATATTGACTAAATCCATATCAACTCTTTACCTATACTAACCATGGATTTGTACTATGATTTAGTAGAAGACAATGATACTATATTTTAAAGCTCACTCTACCATGAAAAGGATCCTAACCGAGAGTGAATACATAACCTAGTGTAGACTTTCTAGAATAAACTGATCCTGCCCAATCTGAATCAATATATCCTATTAACACAAAGTCAACAGAGTGCTTATACATAATGTCAAAGTTAAGATTAAATTTAACATATCTAAGAACATGCTTTGAAGCCTTCCAATGTTCTTCATGTGGTTTAACCATGAAGCAAGAAATATAACTTATTACAAAACATAAATCTAGTCTAGTAGTAGTAAGATAAATCAAACTACCTACTAATTGATGATACACTATTTCATTGATTAATGGTGAACCAATATTATTTGAGAGTTTTTTCCCAACTTCCATAGGTGTAGATGATGGATTATAATCAATCATTCTAAATTTATCTAACAAATATTTGACATATTTTGTTTGAGATATAAGAATTGAGTACCCATAATTGTAATACCACAAAAAAATTCACACCTAAACAATATTGAATCATGCTCAGATCAGTCATTTCAAACATAGAAAAAATGTCAACTTTCCCTTGTTTAATCAAATCATTACTGCTTACAATGATGACAAGATCATCAACATATACAACTAGAACCACTATGTCATCACCAATTATTTTAACATAAAGAGTAAATTTTTCATCACATATTTAAAAACCAGACTCTCTAAGATATTTGTCAATTTTTAAGTACTAGGATTTAAGAGCCTACTTAAGTCCATATAAGGACTTTACTAACATGAAAACTAGATGTTCTTTACCAAGAGTCAGAAATCCCTATGGATATACCATATACACCTCCTCCTTTAAGTTTCTATTCAGAAATACACTTTTCACATCCATATAAAATACTTGCCAACCAAAATGAGCAATAATAGATATAACCATTATGAATGTTACCATTTTAACTATATGAGTAAATGTTTATTCATAATCTACTCCCTTGTCTTATGCATAACCTTTTTCAATAAGATGAAATTTATATTTGTCTAAAAAAGCATTTGATTTAATTTTTACCTTAAAAATTCATTTGTAACCAATGGATTTAATACCTTGGGGTAGCTTAGACAAAATCCAAGTACCATTTTTTGTGAGTGCATCATACTCCACCTTCATGGCAGATTCCCATTATGACTTTCCTTTAACATCTACATAAGTATTGGTCTTAAAAATTTGTGAAATAGTGAAATTGAGAGAAAAATTTACCTGCTTAAGATTTTATACTACCCGTTTCCTTGATCTTGTGGATCTACCTTCAAAATAAACTAGAATATCCTCTTGTTGAATATCTTGCGTTGTGCTATAGTACCATTTTGGTTGCTTGTGCTGACTTGTGGAACCTTTTTTTATGCCACTAGGACCTTCAATGGAGCTAGACTATTATGGTATTTACCTTTTTAAGTAATGTTGTATTTTAATACTAAAACTTGATTCACATTCATCAGGAGTAATCCAAAGATTACTAATATCTTTAGGTTTACCATCTTTTAAGAAATAGGGAATTTTATCATATATTTTGACATCTCTATGCACAATTACTTGATTTGAAGAGATATATATTAGCATAGAAGCTTTGGAATTCTGATTATACCAAATAAACATGTACTTTTTACTCTTTGCATCTAAACCACTTATTTTCACTTCAGGGATTAATGCAAAAGGAATACTACTAAAAATGTAGAAATCACTTATATTAGGGTTTCTTCCTGACCATCCATCTTTTAGAGTAATATCCTACACAACTTTATAAGGACTTTGATTCAAGATGAACATTATAGTGTTGATAGCTTCTACCCAATATCGAAAGGTACAATCATGTTTTACACCATACACCATGCCATATCCATAATAATCCTATTCCACCTTTCCAATAGTCAATTCTTCTATGGAGTGTAAGGAGTGGTATATTGATTATGTATACCTTAATTTATACAGTAAAAATTTAATTACTTGATAAAAACTCTCCACCATTGTCTAACCTAAAGTCCTTGACCTTTTTACTTGTATGATTCTCAACCAGTGTTTTCGATGCAACAAAATTGGTAAAACAATATGATTTCTTCTTAAGAAAATACACCCATATTTTTTGAGATAAATCATAAACTATCAACAAGAAATAATGGGTACTAGATATAATGTTAGTTTTTATAGGACCATGAAAATATGCATGTACCAAATCTAGCACACATTCTACCTTCCATGATTTACTAGTAGGAAAGGGTTTCGTGACTTGTTTATCCAACTGGCACCCTTCACAAACATTTTTATTTTCTTGAATAAATGGGAGTCCATGCACCATTTTAATTTTACTCAAGATGTTTAAATACTGGTGATTTAAATGACCATATTTCTCATGCCATAGAGTATTAATTTGCTCAATTGTTTCTAAAGCATATTGTTCTATTGATTTAGGATATACATGTTTATATAGACCCCTTTCCATTATACCAATATCAACAAGCTTATCATTGAGTGTAGTGACAATACATTTGTGTCCTTCAAACTTAATTACCAAATATTTTTTTTTGGTAATTACATTGATGAACAAAAGGTTTTTATTCATATCTGGTACATATCTGACATTAATAAATATATATTTGTACTCATTGTTCAAAATGATTTGTATATCCCCAAAACCCTTAATGTCATGTGTTCATTCATCACCTAAGGAAATAGTTTCATTCCTACTATTATCCTCAATGAAGTTTACATGTAATATCAGTGACATATGTAGTGTCTTGAAGCACTTGAGTTGAAATACCAACTTTGTGGCTCACATGATCGATCTTGTGTTGTTGTAAAAGCAAATTTAGTAGATCCTCTTCTTCTGCTTCTTATGTAATATTAACATGTCTATATTTATTGTTTGAATTATCCATATCATCTTTTCTCTTTCAATAATATTTATTAAAATGACCCAGTTGCTTGCAATAGAAACACTTCCATTTGGTTTTCTTGGAATCACTTACATTGTTCTTTGAAAAATCTTTTTTTATCGACCGTTTACCCTTGCCTTTTTTCCCTTGCCATAAAATCACTTTATATATATGTGGATGTTGAAGCTATAGGATATTCCTACCACCATTACTTTTATATGAGAGGAGTGGATAACTAATCAAAGTCCAATGTTTGTGTTTTTTCAGTCATGTGTAATGACTCCACAAAGGAATCATAAGAAGATGGTAAATTATGCATAACTAGAGCAATGAGGTCTTGCTCATATATACATTTTCCCAATACCTTCTATTGATAAAAAATGTATTTCAACTATAGCAAATATTAAGAAATAGAACCTCCTTCTTGCATCTTATTGGAAAATAGCTATTTTTTATAATATAATATTTTGCCAATTTTAGAACCCTGATATTTGGTCCTAAGGTGTTTCCATACTTTTGGTTCATTATCAACATTTCTAACTTATAGAATGAGATTGTTATCTACATATAGTTTTAAAAGCATTAAGGCCTCACAATGACATTTATCACAATCATCTCATTGATCATTTGGTCTAGATTATTCACCAAGTACAATCTAGTCAATATTCTAATACTCATTAACTATAAATATCCTATGACTCCACAAACTAAAGTTTTTGCTATTCAATTTCTAAGAATATGGTAACAACAGATGTTGAAAACTAACCATTTTTACCTATTTTTTATGAAAATAATTAAATGTGAAAAACTATAATGAATTTTACAAAATTTATTTTTTACACTAATTTTATCCTAAAATTGGACAATGCTACTAGATTTCATTAAAAAATCTCTTTACATTTTGTGAGAAATTAAAATAATTATTTCCTATAAAATTACCTAAAATTTACAAAATTAATTAAATCTAAAGTTGAATAAGTTCATTTACAAAAATTTCTTTTGTGTGTAGACAAGGACCTTAGAATAGATAAAGTGGAAAATTTTTAGGATATTTGGTCTTATGTTTCTCCTTCTAAAAAGTTAACCGTACTATTTTTTAGGTAGGGTGTACATAATAAAATGATTTTATAAAAATTTAAATGATTTTCTAGCAATTAAAAAATCATAAAAAACCTAAATTCACCTATTTTTAAAACTTTGGATAAAAACTTGCATAAAGTTTAAACCAATTAGAGAGAACCTGTGTGTTGCAGAGAAAAATGGTGCACTCTTCTTTGGATGGGGACTTGGATAGGCTGCTAGATGGATTAAAACCATTGGTTAATGGCTGGAAATGATCCTAAACTCTTCAAAAATTTCTTATACTAATTATGGTGCCTTCTTTCTACAGATTTGAGTAGTTTTTGAGTTAGTTTTTTGGACTATGGTGTCATTTTCTTGATTATTGCACCATCCTTACAACAAAGAATGTCTTTTTCATAACAAAAATGCCTCCTTACAACAAAAAATACCTCTTATACTAACAAAAAATTCCTTCTTTGATAAAAAATGCCTCCTTATAGCATAAAATGCATCCTATACTAGCCAAAACATCCTCCTTTCAGTAAAAACACCTCTTTCAATATAAAACACCTTTATTCAAGCTAAAACACTTCTTTGAAAGTGAAAAATAGAACTCCTCACTTCTCTTTCTTGGTTATTTTCTACTTTCTCCTACAAAATTTCCATATCCTCTCACCATGTCTCCTCACAAAGATCTCCACCACGTAATTCCTCCCTAGAAAAAACTCTCTTCTCCTCTTACTTTCACTACATGCTTGGAAATTTGAGGTATTTTCTCAAACACTATTCACTAGATATGTTATCTTCTTGACAAGATGTATTTATAGAGATTTTCTCTTCCTCCTAGGATCATAGACCATGAACTCTGATACCATGGAGAATTAAAATAACATAATAACACCAAGAATACATGATATTGATTGATATTAAGATAACCTAAATAGGCACATAACAAGCTCCTATAATGAAAGAGAAAGGTGCGATAATAATTTGATGGGAAATAGCAAATAAAAAAGCCTGTGCAATAAAAATAAAAAATGGTTATAATAATATAACCATATTAAAACAATATTAGTAAGTTATTAAGCTTATATCAACAATTATTCTAATACTCAGGATCTAGGGGCTATTAGGCATGTCTCAGGGTTTGGGGGATGCTAGGCAAGTCTCGAGGTCTAGGAAGCTATGAATAGGGCTATGAATTTTGAGAGGTTATCTATAGGGCTTCAAGATCTGAAGGGCTATGATTAGGTCACTAGAATCTAAAGGTTTTTTCATAATCTTCAGAGTCTATTTGGTAGGGTTCAGGGTAAAATACATTGCTAAGTACACTATAAATTCAATATGTACCTCATGAAAAAATAAGCTTGATAATTATTTTGGTGATAGATCAAATCCATACAAATTGATTCTGGGAGTTTTTTGAAAGTCCATCAAAAAAGCCAATTTGTTTGTCAAATTGAACATCTACTAAAACCATGAACAAACCCTAAAAAATTGCATATGGAAAACACAAAATGGAAGAGTGAGGCTTTAGAGGTGAATAGGATAAAATGAAATGAAATGAGGAGAAAATTATTGAGGGCATTCTAAGACATCCACATGCATAGGAAACTGACCATATTAATTGTTGAGTCTATGACTTGTTAGGTAGTTGATGGGTTATAGGGCTTATTAAGTAGTCATCAGGTTCCAAAGACTGCCAAACAGTCATTGGGTTCTAAGAGGTACCAAGCAATCCACAAGTTCTAATAGGAAATGAATGGATACTTAATAAATTACAATCAAAGCCTCATTTTTGATTGATTATGATGAAATTCCACTTGTGGTATCCAAATTTTTTCCTACGTTAAAAATTAAGTACAATAACTAGCTCTAACTTAGGAAGTGAATTGTAAAGGACAAAGAATGAACTCTAAGAACTTAGGTTATGTAAATAAGATTTTAAGTCCATTGGGTTATGGGCTTCTTATCACACTCAACATGACTTTTCAAATGAGATCCTTAATAATAAACAAATAATAAAAAGAGAAAATTTAAAAAGGGAAAACATAACCAAAAAAGAGAAAATACAAACCAAAAAAGGAAACACAATCAAAATCCTAATCTTACTTATGTACATGGTTGGGAACAACCAACCACTACTATTGGAATAATTTTAGATACATCATGCTATAAGGAGGTGGGATATGAATTCTATCCAGATAGGACATATAATAAGTATATCCCCACAAAAATTTTAAATTTCAAAAGGACCCTTCTATAGTGAATCAAATTTTTTGTCACTGCCCTTGGGTTTTCTTATTTTATCCGATAAGAGGATAAGCTCATTAATATGTAAATACTTGTACTTAGCTTTCTTTTCTAATAACACTTTCACATTTTTATAATGCTCTATAGTTTGATCGACTACTTCAACTATTTTCTCTTCCAATTTATTTAATTACATGATCCCTTTATTTAAAAATCTATGAAACTCTAATCTTCAATTGTCTTTGCGAGCCAAAGAGTTGATAACTAAAGTGAAATCAGAAATTTAGTATCAGTGCCATACATCAATTGAAAAGGTGACATACTAATGGGTATTTTTAGGGTGATGCGATTAACACAAATTGTATTATACAAAATTTTATACCAATTTCATGAATTTTCATCAATGAGGTTTCGAATGATGGTGATAATACTCTTATTTTTAGATTCTTCTTGACCATTTCCTTGTAGTAATATTCAAAATAATTATATAGGGATATACCATATCCATTAAAAATATGATGTGCTTAGAAGAAGAAAAATCATAAGAATTATCTATTACTATCTTCTATGGTACACAATACTAACCAAGATATTTTCTTTAATGAAGTTACATTACACTTATGAATTGGTTTGATTGACATGGATAACTTCTATGCACTTAAGGAAATAATCAATTTTAACAACACTAGAATGAGGATTAAATCTGCCAATGAAGTTGAGGCCCCATCATTGAAAAGCCTATTTGATTACGAATGGTTTTAATGGTAGTGCTACCAGCTTTGGCCTACCTAAAAACTATAGACATGCCTTGCACTTTGAGTCCCATTCTTGAGCATCTTTTAAAAGGGTAGGTTACTAATAATTGGCTCTTAGGATTTTATGTGCTGTAAAAGAGAATAAAAGTGACCACTATACACCTTGTTATGAAATGCCTCTAATAATATTTTCTAATTCTCTTTATCAACACATCTCAGGAAAATACCATCCATCCCTCTCTTGAAAAGAGTATTATCCCAAATAACATACTTGGAAGCTCTTAGCTTTGTTATCCATTTTTATTTAGCATTGGGATTTTAGGAAATTCCCCATATATGAGGAAATATGTTATATTTATATACCATTCATTGGTGGAACTAATGAAAATGACAAGTGGTAACTCTTCAGGTATATCTTGATTTTGTGGTATGTAAAGATCCTCATTACTGGACCCATTTTCAGCTAGAAGCTGACACAAGCCACACCCCCAAACAAGTTTAGATGGTTTAATATCTAATTCATACTCTTGAGCCTTTATTATCCATCTTCCTCTTTTTAAGACAAGTTCTTATTATGTCAAGATAGACTTGACCATAGTATTTGATACCATTACAATGGTATGTGAGTTTAAGATATAATATCTAAACTGTTTAACTACCTTGATTATTACATAAACATGCTTTCAATTGAGGAGTACCTCAAATCATTGTTATTCAAATTAAAAATCATGAAGGTATAAGTGACTCAAATCCTTCATTATTTTTCTATACCAAAATCACTAATAAAGTGTGCTTCAATGCATAGTAGTAGATTATAAATCCTTATTGAAATCATGGCACACTAGGATCAATGATCGATCAATCATAGTTTTTATTTACTTGAAGGATTTTTTACCCTCCTTACTCCACTTTAAGATGGATTTACCTTTCATCATTTCTGTAATATGTTTTATAATCTCAACAAAGTTGGGGACATACCTTCTAAGGAAATTCATCTTACTGAAGAACGAATGAACACCTAGTTTGCTGATGGGAAGAATTATATCTTAAATAGCCTAAACTCTCTCTAGATTAATATTTATTCTTTACTTTGACATAGTGTGACCCAAAAGCTTCTATTTAGTTACCCCAAACACAAACTTATTAGAATTAAGTGAGATACCATGAGCTCTGCATTTTTAAAACACTTTCATCACATGATTGTAATGGACTTATCATTTATTTTAAAAGATAGTTAGATCATCTAGAGATATCACTATGATCGTATTTTTGAGATCATGGAAAAATAAATCAATTAACCTTTGAAAAGTAGATCCAACATTGATGAGGATACAAAACATTCATCTGTCTATGAATGTTCCTGAAGGCATTGTGTACACTATCTTATGCTAATATTCAATGAAAACCTCAACTTGATTGTAGCCATAAGAATAATGGAGAGCATATTTGATCCTGTAACAACTTAAATTTCTAATCCATGAGTGGTATATGGTAATTATCTTTTAGAGACACTTGATTTTGATTCCTGAAATCAATACAAATTTGGATTTCACCACTCTTTTTTTGAATGGGCACGATATTAGCTACCCATGTAGCATGATGAATAAAGTAGATAATATGCACATAAATATTTTTTTGAATCTCATCATGGATGGTTACAGTAATTTTGAGTTTTAATTCCATTGTTTCTACTTATAAGGGGACTTACTAGGGTTCAAAAAATTATTTATGTGCATATTATCTACCCTAAACTCTTTTTGTTCTCCACAATCTTGTATGACTTTTCCAAATATAGGGTTTTACTATTTTTAGTAAATTTGGCATCGATATTAGCTACCCATGTAGAATGATGAATAGGGTAGATAATATGCACCTAAATATTTTTTTGAATCTCATCATGGATGGTTGCAGTAATTTTGAGTTATAATTCCATTATTTCTAATTATAAGGAGACTTACTAGGGTTCAAAAGAATGATGTGCTTCATTTATTTTGGCCTGAAGGGTTTAATATCATAAATCTAAGAAAATACATTTGTATAACTTGAAGAGGCTAATGAAGCCATGTCTCTCTTTTTTGATAAAAAATTCCCAATGTTAACATATCTAAGTTCTTTAGAACTACCAATTTTTACCTTTTCTTATTTATAAAACCTGACTGGTTCTCACTAAAATTTATCTTTGACATATCTATCATGATTATCAAACAAGTATTCTAGAAAAACCAAACCTTTTGGAATCTTATTCCATTTCAATTGAATCACCTCTTCGTGCTCACTTTCATTACAAGTTATGATCCTTTAGTGGCCTTGGTTAATAAAATATCAACAATATGATTTTCATCATCTTGATTGCTTGTATGCAAAAGTGCTACCCTCAAAGTACAATTTTTTTTTGGTATTTTAAAGGAATATTATTATTTTTTCATCACTATTAAAAACATGTTAGTGTTCTAAATTTTTAGAAACACTAGTTCTAGACACTATTTTAATGGTGTATTTTTATCTACCTTCACCAAGAGGGGGAATACTTAGTGAAGTAGAAACAAAAAGTGCATCTACTTTTGCATTGTCATATATTTAAATAAATGTGATTGAAAATGCCTAGAATGTATAGACAAAGTCCCACACATGATTCCTATAATGTCTCAAGTTATCTATTTTTATTTGATACTAATTCTTCACTCTTTTCACAATGAGCTCAACATCACCTTATGTTTTTTAGGTTTTTGACTCCCATTTCTTCGGCAGTTTGCAATCCCAAAATCAACGATTCATATTTAACAATATTATTGGTACATTAAAAAAACTTGTAAGAGTAGGTAAAAAATTATGAATCTGGTGAAACAAAGCTAATCCAAATTTCAAAACTGATCAAAGAATAAATAACATCAAATTTAAGAGTCTAGATGTCATTAGGGTTATTTTCAACAATTTTTGATACGCCTAATTCTGCTTAAAACATCATCAAGTAGTTCCCTAGGCCCATTTATTCATAAATAATATCAGCTCATGGGTCTTCTAATTTACGCATTAAGAGTTTGGTCTTTGATCCAAGTTACAATTTGTGCTTAAATCCATTTACTAAGAAAGTACCATGATCCGAATCCATTTGAATCTCTCTACCCAATTATTTATAGAAGCTTCTTCCTAATAACATGCCATATGTGGCATGGATATCTGCTATTAGAATAATCATCTTTGTTCTTTTTGAGGAAAAGAGTCTAAATCCACTTGGGCATCCTTGATCTAACTAACTAATGGGACCTATTTGGCATCCATTGAAAAACATCTACCAAAAGGTTTCGTGCAAGTGAGTCCTAAAGTGTGATAAACTTTAGATGACATGAAATTATTAAAGGCTTCAATATCAATTATATAGTTGCTTAGTTTTCATCATCTCAAGAAAATGTATATATAAAATGGTTCTTATTTTCCAAGATTATAATTAGACACAACCATAATATTTATTAATGGTTTCAAGTTATAAGGTGCAATAAAAATTCCTTTAGAATTATATTTATTGGTCTTGGCAATGTCTCCCTTGATAAACTAGAAAAACCTATTAAGTTGACCAAGATTAGACCTTAGGTAATCAACTTGTGACATTTGAATCTTGGATTTATTAACTTAATATAAGATATCAAATAAAGGGATCCTGGAACAAAGAGTTTTTTTTTTGAATACATAGGTGACGAAGACACATCAACATTATTTTTGTCATTTACACTTTTTATTCCCTAGTGCATGAGTCTAAAGAGAAGTACTTACCTTGAATTCTAACCACTTCATCTTTGCTTAAGGAGGTAAGGGAGATCCTAGAGGAAGGATTATAGTTGTAGGAAATGCCTTAGGATATTCCTTAACTTTAAACTTTTCACTTTGGTTCACTTTGTTATCCACCTATTTCTTTTTGGTTTCTTGCTTTAAATCTTATGATTTGGTGAATACTACAAAAGATGGGCCATTCATATATCTGACCACATATTTTTAATAATTTTATTTGGAATCATATTATAGTGTTATTGGATTCACCACCAAGTTATTGAGTTTCATACTCATGAAAACATGGATATTTTGTTTCAAGTGCTTCATTATCATACACATAGACTTATTCCATTTCTAATAATGCATTTATTAGAGGAGCTTCAATGGCCAATTTTGGTTGTGGGGTTGGTAACTGAGGATGGTTGTTATTGTGAGGAATATAGCTCCTTTTAGGGATATCCTGATAGGGGTAACTAGTTAATTTTGATGTAATCACTTTATTAGAGCAACAATATCATGTTATAATTTTTGAAACAACTATTTCATGGAATCCTAGTTTGAAACTCATAATTTAAACGTCTCTTCTCAATTTCCTAGCCATAACAATGTCATCTTCAACTTCAATGAATAATGACTAAATTTTTTCTAGTTCAGGTAATATATTCCTCCTTAATAGAAATCCTACTTTTGAAAGTTTTACGTTTATATAATTTTTTTTTTGATTTTGTACTAAGGGTTTGGCTGCTTGAAGAATTTTCTTCAATAATTTTTTAAACTTAGCAAAACATTTCTGCATGGGTTCATGAGCTTCCTTATTAATATAATTTAATTATGTGAAAAGTGCATACACATCCTCAACTGGTTTGAACCAGCCTTAAAACTTAGTTCTCATAGTATTCCAATTAGTAATGGAATCCAAGATGAGATGATAAAACTAGGCATCTGCTCCATCTGTGAAGGTTTATGCAAATTATTACAACAACATATTCACACTAAACTTTCAAGATTCTAGATGTGATGAAAACAAAAAAAATGTGTTCATTCAGGTGTTATTTCCCATCACTTAGAAATTTATGTAAGTTATTTCATGATCCTCTAGGTAGTTTATGCAACTATCCTAGAGCTAATGACCCAATCAAATTACCCTAAGGTACTACCATATTTAAAAAAACTACTTTTTGGGTATGAAAATTCCAAAAAGAACAAGCACTTGGATTATCAAAATACCCCCTTGTTTTTGCTTCTTGGACTGATGAATTGTAGGTAGAATTACATATTTTCTACTTACCTTATTTTTAGGATTCAACTAAAATTTAAGATGTTATTGCAATACAAAGAAAGGGTCAGACATACCTTTGGTCTTACTTGCTCTAGTAATTTTTCCCACTAGAATGAAAAATACTATTGACTAGAAACACAATGTGGTTGAAGAAAACTACAAACCATTTTTGTCACAGCTTATATAAAGAATTTATTATATTTTTTAGTTGTATGGAAAATCACATTATGTGCCCCATGATGGTGCTAAAAACTATTAGATGGTATTTTTGTAGATGGACAAAAGTTTATGTATCATAGACAAAGGTGTTGTGGGATAGAGTCCCTTATCTATTAGTAGGTGAGGTTACCTTTATTGAAATCAAAGAAAAATTTAAAACAAGAAAATATTTACAAATATACATTGTTACTTTGGGGTTTTGCATGTGTGTAGAAAGGGATATCAATGAGGGGAAGATAGATGAATGACAAAAAGAGTAATGGAATTTATAAGAATAAAAGAAAAAGAACATGAGTAATTGAGAAAACATGTATTTTGATTATATATCATACTATTAAGATGAAAATAAGAATGATTATTTAACCATGAATATTTTGCATAAAAGAAAGTGTAGAAATTAATGACACGAATCAATGAACATAAGAAAATTCATTCATAAATAAAATAGAGGCGCAAATTCCTATAATAATCTTGTTTTATTAATTTATGAGAACAAAACAATTTTTTTTATTTCTCCCTTTCTTCTCTCCAAAATCATGTATCTTATCAAAATATAAAAGTCCCTTGAAATGGCAAGCAAGCCTTTATTTATAGCCTAGAAGGTGGTAGTTAAAAAGGAGGACTCTTCCTCTCGAATTAGTAAACCAATATAATAATTAATTTTATAAAAATATAATAATTACACTTTTAGTTCAAAATTAACATTTAAAAAGTGCAAAAAGTCATAAATTAAAAACTATAAAAAGAAGTACACCAAAACACAATTTTGAAAAAATACAATTTAGAGAACTTATTCTACCACCTACTCACTATTGAATTCATCATAAATACCCTAAACTTCCTTTTAATTTTCTTGCTAAAGTCTTTTCCTATAGTCATCTAATTTATTCATTATTTCCTTGACTTTATCTTCATCTGGACATAAGAGTGGAGGTAGCTGATTTTTCCTTCAACTTAAAGATATATCATTTGGTGTGGGACACAATGTAGAGTCTTAATATATTTGTAAAGTTTGTCAAAAGTTTTCTAATATCTAATGAATCTTTGAATAAATTCAAATTTTAAAGTAGAGATAGGATTTGACTCCTTTTCCATCAAATTTTTGAACTCATTCTTGATATTCTGAGTTGGAAGTACTACTCTATTATTGTTAAGAAACATGCAAGAAATTTTTTCAATTACCTCTTATATATCATTTGTAGCACAAACTAACATCAGAAGAGAGTCTTTGAATTTATCAATTAATTATTTAAGAATACGAACCTGTAACTTAGTAGTGCCTAATAATTTCATGTGATCAAATTGACATTATTGACTTATAACATTTTTTTGTGATGAGAGTGTCTAGATCTATTTTAGAGAAGAATTTTAACTTTAAAAACAATTATTTCCATTTGTTGAGTTATATTTTATACGTCACTTTAATTTTCATGAAATAATTGAACTCACTCTCAATTTCTACTTAAACAAACATGGCTACATTTATTGATGTGGTTCCTTGATGGAGTAACTTATCTGACCATTCCTTGGTAGCCCTACCATTATTTCCTATATCCTAAGTTGTTCTCAATGTTTTAGTATTATATACATAGTCATGAAAACATGATTAAAATGAGTTTACCAATTTTTAGACCATTGATGAGAGTTGTTTGAAATTTTCCTTCAGTTGATCTTTGGTCATTTTATCATAACTATACTTCTCAAATAACATGTTGATGGATGTTTGCACATTTTATTTTATTTCCTCATGAGTAGCCTTGCTAATGTGTACCTTTAAAATTTGATAATCTCCAACACTAATTTCCTATTTAAATCTATTAGGAAGAGGAATCACAACCTCAACATATATTTCACTGTGCTCATCCATGACTATGTGAGAAACCATTTTGGGTTTCTTTGGTGCATGAGGAGTATGGGTAGTAAGTGCATTGAAGTCAATCTCATATGGTTGAATAATTTTCTTCCTCTTCTTGACTACCTCATTAAACCAATATTTAATCTCTGCACTAGGAACCTCTTATAGAGATCCTTGTTTGGTATGGATTTGAGACTCTATGGGATCATGGGAAATTATTAGGGCTTATTTTGATGTAAGCATGACATCTCCCTTATCTTGTTTAGGAGATTCAGGTTTAGATTTTAGAGTATAAGATGAAGGTGGAGTGGAAACCTTTGATGAAGGTTGAAGGAGTAAGCTATTTGATTTAGGGGAAGGTTGAAGAGATGTGATTTTCAAAGATGGATGTAGGAACCACTAGATGAGTGCTTATGACCATGTACTATAATGTTGTATTCTTGATCAAGCCTTGAGATTGAACCACGTTTGAAGATAGGTCATTGAAAAGAGTAGAGATTATAGGAGTTCCCTTAGTCCCTCCAGTTAAATTCCTAATCTTGATCTTAAGTGTATTTTTAGTTTGACCAACTTGTAGGGCCTCTAATTCTTTCCCTTTTTCCTCTTGAATTACAATTTGGCTTGCACCAACATTGAAAGAGGAACCTACTAGTGATTTTTCCTCTTTTGATTATGGTTGCTAATTAAGACCTATTTTTACAACTCATAATGGTGGGGGAAATCCAAAATTATTTACATTGACCCCTTTACCCTTAAGCGACAAAATGGTTATGTCCAATATTATTTGCATCCTTTATTCTAAGGATGTTGATTCTAACTTACTCTAGTTGACTTGAGGGAAGGGTATCAACTCTACATTTTATCATGATAAGATAGTTCATGTTATCCTCATCATCTTCAAATTCATTTGTAATGTACTAAATGTTGTAATCAATAACCTACTCTAGGGTGAAGTGAGAGTAATATATGATCTTGACTTCTCTCTTATCATTACAATCCATCTAGTAGTATTCAAAATATGAGACATGATGGTATACATAACTAAGAGTATTCTAAATAACTCCAATGACATCAAAATAAGGTATGTTTTAAAAAGGTTGGATATTTACTTGAGTCATCTCCACATAAATTACCTTTGATTTAAAGAGTGAAGGGAAAGTATATATCCTAATAGTGATCAAGAAACAAAATCATGCATTATGCTTGTTAGATAAGAGTTTGTGATTTAGAGGTCAATTTGGAAAAGCTAATAAAGTAGAATAAAACCTACACCATTGCATAGGACCCATTGAGACCTTTCTAACAGTATGCAAAACTTTGGAAATAGATCTTGCTTCTTATGTAGTCGATCAAAGTTCTAGTCAAAGTAAGTCAAAAATTGGTCAAATATAGTCAAACTAAAAAAATTGACCATAATGGAATGTTACAAATCTAGTTCCATGATGTAGATATTTTAATATTCTTTTTGGCACATTTTATGGTTCAAAAAATGGAGACAATATGCAAAAGTTATGTCCAGTCAAAGTTGTGGTCAAACTTGGTCAAAATAATGATGTGAAAATAAAGTGACGTGGTTGATGTGGTAGTAAATTGACATGTCGTGGTAAGTAAAAATTGATATGTGGCATAATTTAAGCATGCCAAGTAGACTAGTGATACAATAACATGTGGTAACCAGTCTGAGCAAAAATTCAAGTTTGTTTGATTTCTTGTCTTCATCTTTGATAGGCATATACATAGCAACGTAAAAGGGTAGTTACAGGGCTAATAGCCAATGGAGTCCATTTTTGTCATGAAAGGGGACCCTACCATCGATAGAACCATGGAACATCCAATTAGACATTGATAAGTGTCATATTGGGAGTGGTCCATATGGTGGGTCCTTAAAGCACCACGTGGCTTGCCACCTCTTAATTATGTTACAATTTATTTCCACGGTCAAATTATTAATAATCTTATTTACCATGCTAACCATCCATATTAGTGCCAAGTCTAACTTACCATGAAATACCACAACTTACCAAGTTTTCACGAAAACCACTAAATCCCAACATAGCCCACCATTACATGCCACATCTTCAAGCCAACCAAACAACCCACATCAACATGCCAAGAAAATAAGTGGTGGAGATGTGGATTTAGCCACACTAAATAAGGTGGAGGTTTTCCATCTTAAGTAAAGAATTTATAATTCCCATGAAACATGTGGGATATAGATTATTATTATATTCCAAATTCCTATAAAAAAGTAAGCCATGTCACATTAGTATCCATAATGGGATATGGATATAATATGTGGGGATTAATAAATTTGGATAAAAACTAAAACAAAGGCTCTGAGCCATTTTATTTTTACTAACAAAGTGATAATATTCACCACCATGAAAACCATGGGTGGGAGCACTATATAAAGTGCTTAGGGGTGGTGTTTTAAAGCATCGGTGTTCAAAAATCAAAGCTAAGTAATAAGCTTTGGAAAGTCTTGGTGTTAATTCAGAATCCTAAGCAATTATTGTTAGGAGGCTTGTCGAAGGAGTTAGAGACAGAATCAAGGAAAAGTACAAGAAGAGACTTATGGTATTTTTTCCTAAGGATCAACATTGTAGTTGGTGAAATTCTATTTTGAAAATGTCTTGTAAGTATTTTCAAGAATTTTCAATAGATTGACCTATAAAGGACCTAGAGATGTAGGCCATTATGCTAAACTCTATAATCAATTGCGTGTGTTGATTGTCTTGTTCATTTTTGAATGGTGTCTCCTTTGTATACTTGTAAAATTACTATTATAAATTTATTTTCAAGTTAAATTTTAAATTAATTCTATAAATTATTATTGTTAAGCAAAAATAAAATACATAAGCATATTTTTGCTAAAGTTTACGGATCAGGTTGGTATTAGAGCTAAGTTCATGGGTGAATTTGTGGTTTTATTTTTAGCTAAATTCAGCTATTATAAAATAATGGATCCAATGCTAACACAAATTTAGTTATTACTGAATACCCTAATCACTGCAATGATGCAATAATTGTAATCCCAAGAGCAATGTCAATAAGAAGTAGAATGAAGATAGGAGCAACAAATCAAAAAACTCCAACAAAGCATTGATACGCTACAGGAAAAATTATAACAAGAATGTTCACATAAGAAAAGGATGTATGAATATGTAGAGACTTGAGGATAGTATGCATTGTGAGGTCATATTTCCAAGCAATGCTGAATACTGTACCCCAGTCAGGCTTTGTTATGGTTCAAGAAGTGGAATGAGAGAGGCAAGGCACCGACTATTTCCAATAACCATCAATCAACCCAACTAGTAATACATCATCAAACAACTCTAAAATCTCTAATGTGACAACTGCTACTAACCAAAGTGCCAGATATTATGCTATGCTCTAGGGAAACTCAAAGGTAGAAATACACTGCTATCACTGAGGGGAAATCCATGTAGATATATTTTAACTAGAGTTTTGGAGGTAGTTATATTACTGAATGTCTCTCACAATGTCTATAGATAAGGGCTCTTCCATTACCTCAAACTAAGACATTCAGAGGAACTAATATCATAGTATGTGGACATGTGACCCATTGTAGCATCCTGCATTTTGGCATTAGAGGGATATTCTTTGATAAAGTAGCTCTTGACATAATTCTAGGAGAAGTTGAGGAGATCACTTTGGGTCATTATTATCTCACATCTCAGCATGCTAGAGACACTACATCAGGAGAAGGAATCCAACCGACGAACAACCATACCTACAAGGTTTAGTTTAGAATAAGCTAGGCAATTAAGATATATTCTAGTTATAGCAGTGATTCCTCTAATTCATATACTCCTACTATTATTATTAATGTAAACAATGTTGTAAGTCTAAGAGTAAATATTGATCTGATTATTAATTTGTCTTTTGATGTATGTTCTGAGGATGAAAATAATAAAATCAACTCTTCTAGCTATGTTGAAAATGTTAGGGATACTAAATGTGCTAACCTTAAACATTTATCAGGTCCATGTGATGATACATTTGAAAAGCACACAAAGGGAATAGGTTCTAAGATGTTAGCTAAAATGGGATTTGAAGGAAAATGCCTTGGCATTAGTGGTCAAGGAATCATCCAACCTATCTAAGTGGCAAAGATACCACTTCATGAAGGATTATGATATGGGAGTGAAGGAAAAATTTCCCAAGAAGCTGTTCATCTGGTTAAATGATTACTCAAGCAACAAGCTATAATACCCTGAAGAGTTGGAAAAACTACTCTTCAAAGATGCAACATATACATTGGATGAAGCATATTCAAATGACTCATTAAGGTATGCAAAAATGAAATACTTGAATGTATTTTTTGATTATGCCCAAGAAATTCCTAAAAAGATGCTTAAGAAAATTGCCAAAATAAGGTTATCCAAAGAAGATAAGAAAAGTCAACAACAACCTAAGATAAAGGTTGTAAGTGTAACTTCAGTTAGGAAATAGAGAGAGTCTTGTTAATCAAAACTAGAGACAACATCAATGAGGGAGATGACAGTCAATGAAAAGCTGACAGTTCAAAGTTTAACACCTTGAAAAGGTAATTGACACTTCTTTAAAAGAATAATAGTTAAGAATTCTAAGATATATGCTATCTTTGATAAAAAATATCAAAAGAATATGATTTTTGAAGATGTTGTAGAAACTCTAGGTTTGGAAACTAAGCCACATCTCAAACCATATTCATTGAATAAGATATATGATGGTAGGAATGTACATGTAAATAAAACATGTAAACTAGGGATTACAATTACCTCTAAATTTTTAGATGAAGTTAAATTAGATGTGGTTTCACTCCATTTTAATGGAATTTTAATAGGATAACCATATTTGTCTTTGAAAAAGGCAACTTTTTTGAAGAAAGAAAATTAGTATAACATTGTAAAAGATGGGATAACATATCTCATGAGAGCACATCGACAATAATCATTATAGGAAAATGGTGCCTTTAGTGTTATTTTACTCACGTATGTTGTAGATAGGAAAATTGTAGGACAACATGAAGATGCTATCATGAGAAGCATAAAGAATAGCTTGGAAGATAGGTATCATGTAACATTTTCATAGTAGTCAAATCTAGTTACCAAGAGCCAGAGCCATGAAAATATCCTCACATGGAGTACCAGGTCTAGTACCAATTTTTAAGAATAAAAAACCTTCTTAATTGGGATAAGGGATTGATCTAGAGGTCAATTTATAAAAGGTTCCAAATTAGACTAAAACCTACACCATTGCATAGGACCTATTGAGACCTTTCTAACAATATGCAAAACTCTGGAAATAGAGCTCATTTGCTTCTTATGTAGCCAGTCAAAGTTCTAGTAAAACAAAGTCAACAAGTGGTCAAGGTTGGTCAAAATACAAAAATTGACCATCATAAAATGTTTCAAATCTAGTTCCATGATGTAGATCTCATCATAAGCTTTTTGACACATTTTATGGTTTAAAAAATGGAGTATGTATGCAGAAGTTATGACCAGTCAAAGTTGTGGTCAAACTTAGTCAAAATAATGACATGAAAATAAAGTGACATGGCTGATGTGGTAGTAAAGTGACATGGCATGACAAGTAAAAATTTATAGGTGGTTTAATTTGAGCATGCCAAGTAGACCAGTGATGCAATAACATGTGGCAGACAGTTTGAGCAAAAATTTGAGTTTGTTCAGTTTCTCATCTTCATCTTTGATAGGCATGTACATAGCAACATAAAAGGCCAACTATGGGGATCATAGCCGGTAGAGTCCAATTTTGTCACATAAGGGGACCCTGATATTGATAGAACCATGGAGAATCCAATTGGACATCAATGAGTGTCATATTGGGAGTGGTCTATGTGGTGGGTCCTCAAGCCACCATGTGGCTTGCCACTACTAATTATTTTACAATTTATTTCCATGGTTGAATTATTGATAATCTTATTTACCATTCTAACCATCCAAATTAATGCCAAGTCCAACTTACCATGAAATACTAAAACTTACCAAGTTGTCATGAAAACCACCAAAGCCCAACATAGCCCACCGTTATATGCCACCTCTTCAAGCCAACCAAATAACCCACGTCAACATGCCAAAAAAATAAGTGGTGGAGATGTGGCTTTAGCCATGCTAAACAAGGTGGAGGTTTTCCATCTTAAGCAAAGACTTTGTAATTCCCATAAAACATGTGGGATATAGATTATTATATGCCAAATGCCTATAAAAAGGTAAGCCATGTCACATTAATATTCATAATGGGATATGGGTATAATACGTGGGGATTAATAAATTTGGATAAAAACTAAAACAAAGGCTATAGGCCATTTTTTATTTATTAGCAAAGTGATAATACTCACCACCATGAAAACCGTGGGTGGGAGCACTATATAAAGTACTAAGGGGTGGTGTTTTAAAGCATCAATGTTCAAAAATCAAAGATAAGTAATATGCTTTGGAAAGTCTTGGTGTAAATTTAGAATCCCAAGCAACTATTGTTAGGAGGCTTGCATAAGGAGTTAGAGGCAGAAACAAAGAAAAGTCTAAGAAGAGACTAATGGTATTTTTGTTTGAGGATCAACTTTACAGTTGGTAAAATTCTATTTTGAAAATCTCTTGTAATTATTTTCAAGCATTTTTAATAGATCTACCTATAAGGGACCCAGAGACATAGGCCATTGTGCCGAACTCTGTAATCAATTGTGTGTGTTGATTGTCTTGTTCATTTTTGAATGGTGTCTCCTTTATATACTTGCAAAATTACTGTTATAAATTTATTTTCAAGTTAAATGTTAAATTAATTCTATAAATTATTATTGTTAAGCAAAAATAAAATATGTAAGTGTATTTTTGCTAAAGTTTACGGATCAATTTGTGTGTTTCTAATAGCTAACACACTAATTTCATTAAATCCCACTTATCATAGATGAAATTTGATAGCATATAGGGGTACTATAAAAACCACATACTTTGATATATGAAAAAGTGGGGAATTATATGAACCAAACACCCAATCTATATATATCGGTAGTGGATATTATAGTCAACTTAAAATGATATAAATTAGGTTAAAATTTTTGATTGACATAAATCAAGAAAAAATCATTTACCATATGAAAATGTTTAGTGTTAGCCTCAAATGTGAGCTTAGGATAAATATTGTAAATCCATGTTGCAAGCATTTTCTCAACTATATTCAATCCATTATAGAATCTCTTGTAGGTGACTGTATAGACCAAATATGAAGTCATGTATAAATTTTTCATATGATGAACCTCTCACAATTGCTTATGAATGGAATCACTAATTAGATCCACCCCATTGATGCATTATTTGTTATCATGTATAATTGAAATATACATGTACATCCACTCTTTAAAATCATTGGTAGTATGATTCCCTACCACCTTATTTAGAAGTGTGATGATGTTAGTAATATCAAAATTAAATTTAGAGCATGGGATAATATTTGAAATCTTGGTGGAAGTTATCTTTATTTTTATGAGCTAATGTTTATCCAATGACTTTGAACAAGAAACTGAGTTGTCAACCAAGAACTACTGAGTGGTTTCAAGGGTGAGGTCCATAAAATACTCATGATTGGGTATCTAAAACATGTCCTCAACATGTTCTACACCAAGATAAAGGATATATTCATCTTTTGAATTCTTAACCTCCTTATTTTATTTAATAATGACTAGCCACCATCAACACAAGCTCAAGACATTACATTGATGTCAAAAAAGCTGTAGCATGAGGTGACCCACTGTTGTATATATTTTGAATGTAGTCAGACTTTTGATCAACATTGAGTATTTTTCATCAATTTGATAAACTGATATGTCGCAAATCAATTTCAGTGATCTTATCTACATTTGGATCCATATTGGATTAGGTGGGTGAGCCCCCTTAAAATTGTTATTTCATGTTACCTTTTTTATTTGGAATTTCTAACATGTACAACTAAAAATTTTAGATTTTATGGAGAATAATCTGTTGGTGAAAGGCAAATATTAGAGACTGCAAATCAATTAGTGGGTTCTAGGGGATGCTAGGTAGGTCTCAATATTTGGGGGATTCTAGGTAGGTCTTGGGTTTCTAGGGTTGCTAAGAAAATCTCAGGGTATAGGAAACTATGAAGGGGATGCATATTTTAGGAGGATGTTTGCAAGGCTCTAGTATCTAAAGGGTTGTAGGCATGCCACCATAATCTAAAGGTTGTTTCATAATTTTTAAAGTTTGTCTCATAGAGTTTAGGCTTGAATACATTGCTTAGTACAATATGAACTCACTATTAACCTCATGGTAAAATAAGATCCATGAGTATTTTGGTGTAGATCTATGTTACACAACCTAATGTTAGGTTTTTTTTTTAAATTTCAATAGAAAAACCACTTTGTCCATCAAATTGAATTCCCACTAAAACATGAATAATCCCTATAGAATTCCACATAAAAAGCAAAAAATGGAGGCACAATGCATTGGAGGTGAATGGGATAAAATGAAATGAAATAAGGATACAAATGATTAAGTAGGGGAAGGCCAAGAAATTTTCATGCACAAGAAACTAACTATATTAATGATAGAGTCCATGAGCTTTTGGGTAGTCATCAGGTTTTGCGGGATGCCAGGTAATTGCTAGGTTCTAAGGGATTCTAAGTTGTCATCAAGGTTTTGAGGGATTTGAGGTAGTCCTCCAGTTCTGATAGGAGATGATTAGATACTTAAGAACTTATAATAATTGAGACTCATTTTTTATTTATTTTTATCAAAATCCACTTGGGGTATCCAAAATTTTACCTATGCTAAAAATTGAGTACAACACAAATGTTAAAAGAAAAAAATTGCTATACAATTTGAAGAAAAAAAAATCACTTGTCTATTTGGGGCATGTTGTTAGAGGAGGATAAATTAGAGTGGATCCAATAAAGGTTGAGGCTATCAATAATTGGACCAATTCTAGGTGTTCCACTAAGACCAAAAGTTTTGTTGGAGTATTATAATACATAAGGAAATTTATTCCAACTTTATACAATATTACAATGCCTCTACACACTATGGCAAAAAGTGGTAAGTTATTTAATTTGGGTAATAAAAATGATGGTGATTTTTTTTCTTTGAAATATAAAATCATCCATAAATCAATTATTGATCTTCCTAATTTCCAACAAACATTCAAATTTTTAACAAATACAAGTGAATAATTTATGGAGGCAATTTTTTACAAGGATATAAAATAGTTTGTTATCATTCATAGGTATTTTATTTTCTAGTAAGAGGGTACCTTGTATGTGATAAAAAAATGTATACATTATTTTAAATTATTAAAAAATGATTTTTTTTTTTTGTTTAGAAAATAAACTTTTGTGTGTATTGATCACAAACCTCTTTAATTTCTATAAGCACAAAAACATTTTCAATGAGCAAACCACTAAAAATAGATGGGTTTTATGTAACAATTTCATATTATTATTAAGTAAAATAAACTAAGCACACATGTTGTGAAATATATTTTATCTATGAAACCAATCATAAAGTAAGTTTCAATGTTGGTAGGAGTTCTATAACATGAGCATTTTACAAAAGAAGCTTATGAGGAAGCATATGCACAAGATGCAGATTTGGGGAGACATTCCTATAGTTTTAGGGCAATAAATTTAATGTTAAAGGAAAGGGTGATTCTATATCAAAGATGGGATACACTAGACATTGGATAAAATACATGTTCCAAAGGGAGAAATGCATCTATTGATGAGGGAAACACACACTTCCAAAATTTTAGGCCACTTTGGTGTTGGAAAAACCATAGCTTATTCACAAAGGTATGTGTATTGTCCCACATACAAGAAGTAACTAGATTCATTAGATGATGTAAATCGTGCTTTACAAGCAATCCTAAGTTTAGGAAAGAAGGATTTTACATGCCTCTACCCATGCTTACTAAACTATGGGAAATCATCTCTATAGATTTTATGAGAGGGTTGCCAATGTCTAAGTATGGTCATAACCATGTATATGTTGTAAATAGATTCAAAAAATGTGTGCTTTGATTCCATGTAAGAAGATAATAACAAGGATTGAAGTAACTTCATTATTCTATCTGATGTTTGGGTGTATTTTGGGTTTCATAAGACCATTTTTTGAGATAGATATATTATATTTTGAGAAGTTTTGGACCACCTTATAGGAAATATGGATACCAAACTCTAAAGAATCACATCCTTCCATCCTTAAATCAGTGACTTTAAAAAAATAAGACTTTGGTAAAACTAATAAGGGGATACAAAAACAAGTATCCAAGGACTTAAGATGGGTCTTTGGCAAATATCCAACACTTATACATTAAGGCAAAGCATACATCAACTAATAAGTAACATTTTGAATCATGTTTGGATTATTTTCATAGTAAGCCACTTGATCTTATAATAGGACAACAAACATGAGAATAATAATATTTAGAGGTGGCAAAAGAGATAATATTAATTATGAGTGTTTGGGAAATCCATATCAATGTGAAAGAAAAATTAGAGAAGTCTCAAGATAGGTACAAGGTTAGACATGATCAACATTGAAAGGAACGTATACTCAAAGTACACAATAAGTTGTGACTATATTTGAGAAAATAGAGGATTCAAAGACAAGATAGGAAGCTCAAAAATCTAAGGTATAGGCCATTCATCATCTTAGAGCAGATTGAAGATAATACTTTCAAGCTTGATATATCCCCATTCATCTAGATGAACTAAATAATAAATAATGAGAAATTACACCTAGATGAACCATCCGAAAGAAAACTTTACATCCTTTATAAAATAATTTTCCTTGGATTCATAATGGGAGTTGGAGAAGAAGGTAGTTTTATTACAAAAAGTTAGAAAGACTAGAAAAGGGCCACATGAATCTTGGCAAGTTGGTATTAAAGGGAAGATGCAAAATCAAACAATGTGGTACCTTGAGGAGAAAGTGGGATAGTTATTACCTTATATCCACACATAATAAGACTTTTGGGGACCAAAATACTCTCAAAATGGAGTTATGATCCATAAGGATTAGAAAAATTAAGCCTCTTAATCATCCAATTAGAGAATAACCAATTTTAGTTAGCTAGCATGGCTCAAAAAATCTATTTTTTTTATGGTGATTAAATCACTAGTATACAAAAGGGGAGGTTGCATAACTAATATTTACCTTAATGGAAAATTGTGTAGCTACTAGCTCCCTTAAGGGGTGGTTGTGCAAATGTTGGTATTTGCAGGTGACAATTTTATAACCACTATTAATATAGTGATATTTTTGATATCTAAAGCAATGATTTTGCATGAGCAATTTTAAAAATTAGAGTACCAAAAGAATAATAGTTTATTTATAATTTGATTCATTTGGGATACCTTAATTTCATGAAGGACACTCTTGGACCATAACAATAAAAGGCATGAATCTAATTGTAAGCATGAGTATTTGAGAGACAAAGTTAGCGTTTAGTTGGTTGTATAAAGAGGAAAGGTTGTAGGGAGGAGATGAGTGGGAAAACAACAAACTATTTTATTATTTTTAATATCAATTTCTTTGTAAACTATCTTGTCCATAAGAAGATCGTGAAGTTTTTTGATTTCCACTTATATTTAATTTTCCCCCAATTGGAAATTCAAATTAAAAGTCGTAGTGTCCATTAATTTCATCTTGATTTTACTTTGATTTTTTCATGGTTGTTTAAATTCATGTTTCAATACTACAAATTATATTTATATTTCAAATAACAAACTAAAATAATTCTAAGTTATTAAAGCATTAAAATATGTCAATTTAGAGTAGAATATGAGTAGAACAATATATTGTGATTCTATAAATTCTATTAAGAAATTGTATTTAGGATTTTATAGATCATCTTGAAACCCATGATCCATCTTCATACATTCCTTCATGATCTCGGTAGAGGGAAAACTAAATGAATTCAAATATTCTGAATTTAGTAACATTTCATAATATAATTTATGATGATTTAACCATGTACAAAGATGATTTAGAGTAGCATTATGCATGGGAAAATGTAGGGATCATTAATAAATTTTCTAAACTTCTTCAGTGAGTTCAATAATATCTTTTTTACCTATGCACTTCCATGCATCAACCATTTCATTATTAAAGACCATATAAGGTACAAGTAAATATAGGTAATTTTACATTTGAAGGAAAGATACATGCAAATGTATTAGATAATTAGCTTAATCTCATTTGTTAATATTACATAGGGAGTCATTTTTTTGATCAAGAGAAGATAGAAATTTATCTAATCAGCGTTTCCTTATCTATAAATAATGGAGGTAAATTTTATATTAAGCTTAGTCTCTTAGTGATTCATCTTGATGAGAGTATCTAGATACAACTGCGTGTAATATTTCTAAATTTAACTTTTTGAGTGTCATACTAGACCCATCATCAAGGAGGAAGCCTATGCTGGGATAACTATCACATTACCCATGAGGATGAATTTACACATGTAAATACATTGAATGTTTTTTATAAGTCATTGAAAGGAATTCATTACTTGTTGGAAACTATGATTACTTGTACATAGAGCTCTTTCAAATTCACCAAGGTTGTGACTAGCATGTTCCAAAATATACTAACATTTTCTATAATTTGGTTTCCAAGTTGAAGGTTTAAGAAATAAATAAAAATATCAGTTTGAAGTATAGTTTAGGATTGATGCCATAGATATAGAGAAACATGTATGTCCTCCATATATTCTACTTAGGGTAATCTTATAAATTTCTTACAAGTTTGAAGTAAAAGATATGAAAATGTCTAAGGAAAAATATTTTGAGTGTTAGGATAAGTTGTGGTGTATGTATTAAAAGTCTATAACTAAAAATAATTATAATCAAGAAAAGGACCTCTACATAATTTGAAAAATAACATAATGTATGATGATCAAACTTAGAAATCTTAGACTGAAAAGTGGTGCATAGTACATAATTATAACAACCACTCAACTAAAGAATGCTGCAATAAGAAACTTGGTTGATAAAATGGGGACATCAAATCCTACATGAATGGAAATATATAAGGGTGAAACAATCATGGAATTTAAGCCTAACATCGTTTAGGTATCACCAAAATTTATTCATTGTCTAATTTATCATAAAAAAGTAAAATGCTTATTCCATTCTTATATGTGGGTAAATCAACAACCTACAAACTTCATTGTTATAATGGATGTCAAAAGAATCTAATTTCACAATAAGTAAATTTTAGACTAATTTTTAATATGAATTCTCACCCAAAACCATACAATATTGGATGGTTCATTGTGGGTTATGAGAAGCTTGCCACTCATAAGAGCCACCTAGTATAAACAATTAAGCATTTTAAAGATGCACTCTATTAACTCATCATTAGAGGTATGTGTAGTCATATAAAATGTCATTTAATGCAATGAGTGTCACTTAAGACCACCCTATACTGAGCTTAACCCTAGACCTATCTTAGGGCATCTTTTGATCCTTTTCCATCTTTTAGGCACATCTAGCCCATGCCAAGATATACCAAGAGTCACATTCAACCATCACATAGGCATTACCAATCTTTTTCTTATGTTCCAACCACCTGGACAATAGCATGGCTCCATTAGTCTGTAGATTAGTGTGATATTGGAAAAAAGGGTAACACTATTGACCCTTATCTTTATTTACCCCTAACTAATATCTTTATACTCCCTGAATCATCTTAGGGTTGGCCTAAACTCATTTCATGTCCTGACAAACATCAAACACTATATATAGACCACTCTCATTCATTTATCCCTTAGATGGAAATTTTCATAAACAAGCTCAAAAATATTTGTACAAATTAAGGTTATTGATCACTATTCACCCCTATTTCTATATATATCCATCTACGATAGCCTAAAGCTCTTTTTTACTCAGGTTTCTAATCTTAATTTACACTCAAAGAATTCAAATTTACATTCATACTTAGGCATACTAGTTTCCTTATCACTTGTACCAACACTTAGATTGGAAGAATTACATTAGGCTTGATCCCTTTTTGAGTAGTGGTATGTAGGCAACACTCAACACAGGGGATGTTGAGGTTTTACCCAACCTACCCTACTAACACCACTTTTATTCCACTTGTATTCATAAAAACCATATAAATCATGGAGTCTTAGGGTTTCATAGTGAAATTAGTCAAAGCATAGAATAGATGATGAGCCAAGTCTCAGTCATAAAGGCACAAAATTCATAAAATAGGATGAAGGTCTATCCATAATTTCATTACTTCAACTGCACATGGTCATTTACACAACACAAAAGGTTAATAAAATAATATGCTATTGGCAAAGAGGGCCATGTTATTATTTAAAGAGAGTTTTGACACCTGTTATTTACTATCAACACTCTATGCTACCCTTGCATCACTTTCCTACGTTCCACTTGTCTATCTCAGTCATATTTTACAGCTAAGTACACCTTTTCTAATTCATTTCTACAAATAAATTATTATGAAAATTAGTGGCTATTGATACTATAATATTTTATTCCCTGATTTATTACTCAACTCTTTATCAACCTTAAGGTTACATTCCATAAAACCTAAAAAAGATAAATCATTTGGTGATCTTGACTTACTTCAAATAACATCCAAACCCTAGCCTTAGATGCTCTAAGGGTTTATATCCTTATGTTTTCTATGCTCAATAATTAATTTCATAATATTAGATCTAATTTATTATTTTATTTATGAAATCTTTCATATATTTAATTTCTTCAAAGGTTCAAAATATATAACTTTTTATTTTCCTACTTTCCAACGTACAATGGTATAATTTGATAACTAATTTGATGAGACCGATAAGAGACAATTAAATTTTTTTATTTACAAGCATTCAGATATGCAAGATGACCTTATCTATATTATTCAAGAACTTCTAAAGTCCACTATGGGTCAATATATTGACCCCATATATGCTAATATTGTTACACCTATTACGAGGGAAACTCAGATTCTATAAAAACTTGCTATAACTAGCCAACTCTCACCAGTGGCAACACTTCCTATGGCTAGTACACATCCCTCCTCTCTATATGTATAATCCCTTAGGTAAGACATCCATTTTCTATAGGCTATAGTGTTACATCTTGAGAAGGGTGCCACTAGACCATCTCATGCCTTAGACTCTCATGTTCTCCTACATACACCATTGACATAACATATAATGTCAAATCCTTTGCCATACATATTTATGGCACCAAATATTACTCTATGTGGTGGTAAGGGTGACCCTGAGCATCACCTACACATTTTTCATGCAAAATGTTTGGACTATGTGACTAATGATTGGCTCTTGACGAAGTTGATCCCTCACAGTTTAAAGGACTATGAATTATAATGGTTTTATGATCTCCCTAATAAATCCATTACAACATTTAATCTACTTGTAGATATGTTTTTAGAACATTTTTCAATCAACATTAGTGACAAATTTTCTTATGCTCAAGTCACTCAACTAAAGCAAAAATCTAATGAGCCAATAATTAAATATGTCTTGTGATTTAAAACCATATTATAAAATATTAATATCCCTATGGCATATAGAGTAATCCAAGAAATATTCAAGCAAATTTTATTACCAACATTACATGAATCTATATTATTTAAAAGGTTTCCATCATTTATAGATCTATGCCATACAATAAAGGAATGAGAAGTCAAACTTATCTCCATGGGAAAGTTAAAGTACACAGCTAGATCAAATTCCAATATAAGAGTTAAAAAAATCTCCCATATAAGGTGAGGCCCAATGAAAACAAGAATGAGCAAAATAAAATAATTAACATAGCCTCAGATCCAACTATTTATGTGGTTTTATCATCTCCTCTAAGGATACCTTTTATGAATCTTCTTGAAGTGACAATTCACATTCTCCAATAAATTTTAGAATGCAATGTCATATCTCTCCCTCCCATCAAAGAGGTTGTTATGACTAGGCATCTTACAAATAATTATAATTCCAATGCATTTTAGGATTATCTCAGGGCCCCTAGGCATACTATGAATATAACATCAACTTACAACATAAAATCCAAGATTTGATAGATGTTAATTGTTGTCACTTAGATTTTCACCCTTTGAGGAGATTTCTCAACTTTACTCATCTAAGTGGCACAATTTAAACACCTCTATACTGTGGGTGATTCTAAGAATGATGTGAATCTCTAGATAGGGTTACCTCCCTTGATGTACCACTTTGGATCACTACTACACATAAAATTTTTGGGGGAAAAGGGATAGAGAAAATTAAATCAAAAAATTCTAAAGGAGGCGATACACCAAATAATTTGATGACTTCTAATCAAATTCATGTTACACATGAGAACAAAGGACTAACCAAACATACACTTTTCCAATTTGAATCTTCTCACATCAATGTTTCATTATGAGGTTATGGATGAATGTCTAGGCTAAGAGAGATAGAAAAAATACATTGAATGGCATGTGAATAGGCTAACTCAATTAAAATTGACACTTTCTAGAAAACTTCACATGACCTACAAGAATAAGTTGCAAATAGGTGAGAGAATGAGACAACATGATAAGGAATCCATAGTCTTCACTAAGCAAGATCCATCATTTAAGCAAGTATACTATGAATAATTATGGAATATGTAAAAATAAGTAATATTATTGATCAAATTATATGCAAATAATTAGGGCTTTGCCATACTCAGGTGGATCATGAGTTATAAAGGCCAAAATGGCTAGTTATTATAGAACTTGAGAGAGAAAGAAGAAGAGAGAAGCCCAAAGGTCATAAGGAATCTTATATGAGAAAATGAGTTACTTGTGAATGAAAAGAGAGTGTGGAATGGAATATGCAAGGTTAGAAGAGACAAGTGGCTTCCCAAGTTATTAAACTCATGAAAAGTGGCATAAAATTTCCTTTGTTGGTTCATAAAACTACCTTCATCATCTACACTTATTTGAACATAATAAAATTGACTAAGGATAGGTATGATGATTATAATGAGAGGGTTTTATTTTAGACATGAATCTCCATGCATTGGTTGTAGTCCTGGTCATTTAGAATCATTTGGAAGTGAGCCATCACCATTTACAATCTAAGAAAACTCCTCTTCCACACACCTTGAACACTTGGCTTCCAAAAAGCATTAGTTTTCCATGAAAATTCATAAAAGAGATTATATTACACTTTTAAAGACCCTCCATGGCCTTAGAGGCATTAGGCACACCTTAAAATCAAATCACTTGAAGTTTTCCACCCTTCTCACTAGCTTGGTCACTATGCTAGTTTTGAGTGGATGAGATAAAGTAAATGGTTGAGGAACTTAGGAGTTGTTCCAAGGAATAAAATTTACATGGGAAGTTATATTAAGTCCTAATATTCCCTTCAATATGATTTTCATTTCTTGAAACATCCTATAACCTACATAATGCACAAAATAGTCAATAAAATCCTATTTTATAATCCATCCATATAGTTACATACAAATAAAAAGTATGGGAAGGATTATAAAATATTACTATGAAATTTTCAAGAACTTTTATGGTCAAACTATCTCTATTGAATAGCCCTCTAACCTCATTTCTCCAATCGGGTCACTAGCAAGGGTTTAGGCCTATTTACCCTCTTAACTTTGTTCATAAAGGTTTTATGTTGAATTTGAAAAAAAATTCCATAATATTAGTGTATATTACCCCTGTCAACTTCTCCAATCTTCTTAGGTCCCCATGTAAGTCATTAAGCTAGATACAAGCACTCTAACTTGGCCTATCGAGCTTGTTCTTCCACTTTGCATAGGTCTGAGTTATCTTTGAGCCAAAAGATGACTTCCTTATGAATTTATTATATTAAAATAGATCATAAATATAAATTATGAGAATATACACATTATTAAATAGTTTTGAATGCCCATATACATCTATAAATGAAAATGGCCTCTCATTTGGACATCTAGTAGGTCTGCTTGTAAATTTAAGGGTTTAGAATACCCTATTAGGTTTAATATTTCTATGAGATTATTATCATGTTTTATTATGTGTATTTAAATCTTTCACACCTTCTTTAAGGGTATTTATAACTTTTGGTTTCATCCTTTTCACCATTCTTGCTAAGATTATAGGTTCTTCTCATAAAGGGAGTGCCATCTATCTAAGATAAAATAGAGGGAACTCCCCTTATTTCATCATATAAAATAAATGTTTGAGAGGGTTATCCAAGTAATGGAGACCCTATGCACTAAATTTGTGCCCTTGGTTAGATCATTTGGCCCTCCAAAAACACTAAAACCCAAAACAAACATGGAGAAGGGTATTGTATGTAGGGTTTTGACTATGGATTGTGCATTACAACCTTAGAGCTTTCTCTTAGCTTGTTTTATAATATCCAAATATTTTTAATATTATCATGATATTTATGGAGGTTTTATTATTTATCTCATCACTCCAATCCTCCATATGTTCTTTACTCTTACCTAGTTAGGACTAAGCATAACTTTGACTATGTTTTGCTATTTTCCTCCCTTAGGGGTAACTCCTGTAGGTGTTCCTACACATTTAAACCTAGGTATGGTATTTTAAAATATTTTAATTAGTGTTTATGACTACAACAAGTCATATTAATACATTATCAATCATGTTCATACCTTTTAACCACCTTGATCAGGTCCACTGTCACCACTCAGTCAACTATAGGTGCATACGAGACCTTAAGGAGTCTATACAAGCTTATTTCACATTGTTTGGAGCTTATGAAGATAATAATGGTTAAAATTAATGTGATAATAGGATTTTTTCATCATTATAACTCTCTCTACACCTTTTACATGCCCCTTGAGCTCACAAATTGAGTTCTTTCTCTCTTGACTATGATACCCTACCTGTTTGATTCATATAGGTCCTTATTCCTATAATGGGACTTTGATCATAATGTTTAAAGACCCCTATTGAAGCATTGAGGTCAGAAAACATATGTTTAATACTTGAATTCACTTTTTAAGGGCTAAAACACTATCAAAACACCATGCTTAGGTCACTATCTGCCTGTTCTGATGTAGGTGCACATTTCTTTGAGACGGGACACATGTAGATGTAGATTAGGACCCTATACAATCTATATCAACATATTTTAATGATTATTTAGGTCATTAATGATATTATATGTCATTAATTATTATTTAGGTCATAGCTCAGATCCTATAGTTGACACTTACTGAAATTAGTGCATAAAAATGCAACTTTAGGCTTTCAAATGACCACCCTCCATTTGTCATCTGCCTTCCAAACTTGTCCAAGTATTTATATTATGTAGAGGATAAATAATTAGTGTAATATGATTAATAAAAATTAAATATATCATTGTTATAATACTCCTTCAAAAAGGCTAGGCACTCTATTTTCACTTTTTAGGGAAAGAATCCCTGAATGCTGTCATCACCTTTGAAGGGTTGTTCAAAGTCTGCCTACCAGATTAAAACTTTATATGAGCTTAATATAATATCCTCAACACACTAGGATCTCAAGGAGAGAATCATCACTTGCTTCAACACCTCAAAAAGACTCCTCTCTGTGGTACCACATATAGGTGGTTTTTCCAATGCACAGGCAGTAAATGTTCTTATGAGCAATGTGTATGATTTATAGGTTTTAATGTAGTTTAGAACTTCAAAAAAGTTTAAAAATTAATTTATTTAAATTAAGAATTATTGGATTATTTTATTAACTTTGTCCATCCTTCTACATGCAATTAGTCTCAATTCTCTATGCTATGACCTATAGGTAGGCATTTTCACATACAAGTAGTGAGACACCTTTAAGCAGTGAGCATGATCTTGTGAGTTTCAATGGTGTTTGGATATTTTAAAAGAGTTTAAAATATAATTTTTGTTAAGAATGGAATATACTGAGAGGGGGGGGTGAATCAACATATTATATATCTCATAAATCTTTCCTTTAACCAAATTTCACTTAATCAAACATTCAAGATATGCAATAAAACTCAAACAATAAACATCCACACAAGATAGAGAGAGACATCAGATATAACGTGGAAACCCAATGTGGGAAAAACCATAGAGAATCAATCTCAAATATATTCATGAGAACAACCCTAGAGGAGCACCATACCCCTTTTCCAAGTACAAACCTTAGCTATAATTCATGAGCACCAACCCACAGGAGCTTCAAACCCCTTTGCCGAGCACCAACCCATCACCTATTCATGAACACCAACCCACAGGAGCACCAACCCCTTTTTCAAGCACCAACCCAACAATAATTCATGAGCACCAACCCACAGGAGCACCAACTCCTTTGCCAAGCACCAACTCAGCAAAAATTCATGAGCACCAACCCACAGGAGCACCAACCCCTTTGTGTATACCACACACCTATCTCTCAATGTTGCTATCTCAACAAATGATAGATCAATACAACATCTTCTTCCTCTCTCTCACTTTTGATCTTCTAAGCTAGATATAAAAAATACAAGTCATCTCTCACAATTGCTCTTCTAAGCTAGATATTACAATATCAGATCAACCTCACACTTCCACTCTACAAATGGATACTCAAGCCTTTATTTATAGCTTTCCAAATTACCTTTGGCTTTCCCCCTTTGTGACCTTTCATTCCTCATGGAAACTGGTGCCAATCTTGGATGACCCTTCATATCCAAGCATTTGAAAAGTCATGTGGTGACCCTTCATGACCAGAAACGTCCTTCCCACTTTTGTCCTTTTCTTTGGTGACTTTTCGTATTCTTTAAAAGTGTCCCTTCATGAGAAATTCACCCTTTACTCTTTTGTCTTCACTTGGTGACTCTTGGTATTCCCCAAGATGACTCTTCATGGAAAAATGCATCCCATCCTTCTTTTGTCTTTATCACGTGACTCTTCGACTTCTCCATGGGCCCTTATTTTGTCTCATATGCAACCAAAAATATATTCGTTAATATTAAATAAATATTAACTCATATTAGCCAAGATAAACAATATTAGAAGCAATGGGACCTTTATCACCAATAATACTAAACCTTTGACATCAATGAAAATATTTCCAACAATATCCCCCTTTGTCATTGATGGCAACCTCAATCCTGAAACTGCCACATCCTGTCACCTACACATACCGTCATCTAAAAACATAGAGTAACTCCCCCTTACTGTAGTAACCTGTACTTGTTTTATACACCTGTACCTATACCTGTTATTCTCCCCCTTTGACATCAATGGCAAAGGGCCTACCTAGAGCTAACACTTAGCTCCCCCTCACTTAATGCTGAACATCAATGGCAGGAAGTAATAGAAATTACTCCCAACTCTTCTCGCTGATCTTTGAATGTATCCTTTGATCGTGCCTTTGAGAAGATATTTGATAGAACATACACATTTTTCCCTATCCCTTGAGCATCTGCAATCAACTCATTTGAATCTTTTCTTCTAATCTCACAACCTTCAGCATGAAACCTTAATGTGTATCCTTGATCACAAATTTGACTAACACTCAACAGATTATGCTTAAGACCTTTAACATACAAAACATTTTTAGTCTTAGTTTTGCCATAATCCAAACTCAAAGTACCTTTTCTGGCTATCTTGGCAATGGTTTTATCTCTGAACCTCACTGTCCCACCATTAATCTTCTTTAGAGAAATGAACTTACTTTTATCTCCTATCATATGCCTCAAACATCCACTATCAATTAACCATGGCTGATCTTTACTTCCCACATGCAGAGCTATCTGCACCATCATAGAATCTTCATGTTGTTTATTCTACCATGTACATGTTTGAACCGTCTCCCTGATGAATGGATCTTTGACACTCTGATTCTTCTTCTTGATGAATGGAGCTTTGAACCTCTAATCCTTCTTGACTGACTCGAACACACTTCTGCAATACCGAGCTATGTCTCCAAAGTTGTTGCACTTGTAGCACACTATGGTCTCTTCATCAAAGCTTGATAGAGGAACAAAAGAGTTATGGCTTCTGCTTGACTCTACTTGACTTTCCTTCTCCTTATTTCTGAAATTGTTAGCTCTTTTTCTACATTCTACTTTCTTGTGACCATATCCATTACAATAAAAATAATGGCCATAAAAATGAGACCTGTCTGTATATCTTTGACCTGATTGCCTTTTGTAGCTTTGTTCCTTCTAGCCTTCTCATTTTGGAATGTCCTCTATATTCTTCACTTCTCCCCTTTTTGTGTCCTCTTGTGTAAGAGCTTCATCATAGCTATTTTTCTTTTCAAATTCGATCCCTATTTTTATCTGAATATGCTTTTTGACTTTCCAATATCTTATTCAACATGTTAGTGCTATCTTCAAATTTTGAATCACTGACAACTTTCTTAGTATCTTCTTTTAAAGAGGCAATTTCAATAACATACCTTTCACAATATTTTCTTGCTATTTCCAACTGTGCTGTGAGATCTTCTTCATTCTTCTTAGCTTCTTTAAAGTGTGCTAGTAGATGTTCAATCATTTCCTTTGACTCTTGTTCATTTTTCTCAATTTGGCGCTTTAACCTTTGATTCTTCTTCAGAACAACTTCTAACTCTTCCAGGGCACAATTGAGTTCTCCTTCCATATCTACTTTAGCTTCCTCCTCTTCTTCTTCTTGATCATCTTCATGTATAGCCATGAATAGAATCTCTTCTTCTTCTGAATTGCTAACTCCACTATCTTTGCCTGAACTAGGATCCTTAAAATACAAGCTCTTCTTCTCAAAACTCTTCTTAGATTTGCCTTTGAAATTCTTCTTGTATGTAGATTTTTATTCTTCATCATCTTTAACTTTATCTAGGCATCTAGCTAAAAAATGTCCAATCTTTCCACAATTAAAACATTTAAAAGGTAATTTTCCTTGATATTTACCTGTTCCTCTTTTCGGCCTGCGAATAAAAAATGATTTGTTGTCATCTTCATCATCACTAGAACTATCACTTGATTCTTGAATCTTGGCTTTCTCCTTCTTTGATGTCTTAAAAGCTGCTTCTCTCTTTGAGGGTTTATCTTGTTCTCTCCGCATCTCATATGCCGTGAGAATACCATGAAGCTCATCCATCTTCAGCTTGGCTTAATTCTTCATCTCCTCAATTGTCGAAACCTTTGCATCATATCTCATTGGTAGAGATCTCAAAACCTTTTGCGCCACCATTGACTCATCCAATGTTTCTCCAAGACCTTGAATCTAATTTACGACTTGATCAACTCGCAAAAGATAGCTTGCTATATCTTCTTCTTCCATCTTCAAACTTTCAAACTACCTTCTAAAAGTCTACAACTTAGCTGGCTGAACCTTTCCATCACCTTTGTAAATATTCTCAAGTTTTACCCAAGTTTCATGAGCAGATTTACATTGCATAACTTTAACAAATTCAGATTCACATAAACCACATAAAATAGCATTTGAAGCTTTAGCATTACATTCACTTGCCTTCTTTTCTGCTTGAGTAATTGTAGATGTCTGTGGCTCTTCATATTCCTCCACCACTGATTTCCATATGTCGAATCCAAGGGACATTAAATAAACCTTCATTCTCATGCTCCAAAAATCATAATTCATCCCATCAAACAAAGGTGCCTTATTTGTAGAAAATCCTTCTTGTCACCCAGCTATCGTGCTTTCCTGATCTACCTTCAAGCTGTAAAACTTTTCAAAAAGGAACCTACTCTGATACCAATTTTTAAGCACAAAATATATTGAGAGGGGGGGGTGAATAAATATATTATATATCTTATAAATCTTTCCTTTAACCAAATTTCACTTAATCAAACATTCAAGATATGCAATAAAACTCAAACAATAAACATCCACACAAGATAGAGAGAGACATCAGATATAATGTGGAAACCCAATGTGGGAAAAACCATGGAGAATCAATCTCAAATATATTTGTGAGAAAAACCCCATAGGAGAACCATACCCCTTTGCCAAGTACAAACCTTAGCTATAATTAATGAGAACCAACCCATAGGAGCTTCAAACCCCTTTGTCGAGCACCAACCCAGCACCTATTCGTGAGCACCAACACACAGGAGCACCAATCCCTTTGCCAAGCACCAACCCATCAAAAATTCATGAGCACCAACCCACAAGAACACCAACCCCTTTGCCAAGCACCAACTCAGCAACAATTCGTGAGCACCAACCCACAGGAGCACCAACCCCTTTGTGTATACCACACACCTATCTCTCAATGTTGCTATCTCAACAAATGATAGATCAATACAACATCTTCTTCCTCTCTCTCACTTTTTCTCTTCTAAGCTAGATATAAAAAATACAAATCATCTCTCACAATTGCTCTTCTAAGCTAGATATTACAATATCAGATCAACCTCACACTTCCACTCTACAAATCGCTACTCAAGCCTTTATTTATAGCTTTCCAAATGACCTTTGGCCTTCCCCCTTTGTGACCTTTCATTCCTCATGGAAACTAGCGCCAATATTGGATGACCCTTCATATCCAATCATTTGAAAAGTCATGTGGTGACCCTTCATGACCAAAAACGTCCTTCCCACTTTTGTCCTTTTCTTTGGTGACTTTTCGTATTCTTTAAAAGTGTCCCTTCATGAGAAATTCACCCTTTACTCTTTTGTCTTCACTTGGTGACTCTTGGTATTCCCCAATATGACTCTTCATGGGAAAATGCATCCCATCCTTCTTTTGTCTTTATCCCATGACTCTTCGACTTCTCCATGGGCCCTTATTTTGTCTCATATGCAACCAACAATATATTCGTTAATATTAAATAAATATTAACTCATATTAGCCAAGATAAAAAATATTAAATGCAATGGGACATTTATCACCAATAATACTAAACCTTTGACATCAATGATAATATTTCCAACAATTTTACGATTTTCAAAAACCTCTCTCATTTTAAAAAATCCTTTTCAACACAATTGGTATCTAAGAAGGCCCTTGTAGGTGTATATTAATGGCAAAATTGTGTGTGAGTGATTATGTTGATTGGGAAAGTTATTATTCTACCAAGTTCAAGACTTTTAATTGATTTTTATTATTATGGTAATGAATTTAAACTCTAAATATCATATTTATAACATCATGGATGTGTTAAAGACCTCAACCTAGCTCACTCAATTGACTGTGCATGACATTCATGGAACAAATTGACTGCTTAATGTTTATGACTATAATTCCATGAAAAATTGATTGGAAAATGATATTGAAAGGTATAGGGAATTAATATCACATTTAAAACATGGAAATAGACCCATCATACCCTATGAAACCATGATCAAATCATTAAGAACCTAGGAATGGTGATAAACTACATGCAGCATAGAATGATTCTTCTCTTGTAACTTTGATGTACTTGACTTATCCAAATACCTTAAAAAATGAAAATAAGAATATAAATATTTTTATGAGGGATCCAAAATCATATGAAAACAACATTAGTAATTAGATTATATAGACTTACCTGAACTAAGGTAAAACCTATAAGGTGCACAAATTGGCAAGCAGGAAAACATAATCAACTTGTTATAGAAGGGTCATAAAGCATGTTAGACAAATCCTATAACTATTATTATGTAAATTGAGATATTTAAGTGTAATACCACCTTATAAAGGAATTTGATTTGGAAACATTTCTAATGACCGTACCAAACATGAACCTATTGATCACTTCTACATGTCTAAAAGGGCAAGAAAGGAGTAGAATGGTTTTAGACCTTTTTAAGAACTTATAAAGCATGTAAAGCACTAATTTGAGTGTGATTAAGATTAAGAGACATTACATCTCCTTATCCCACATGTCACCTTCCCCTATGGGTAGTAAAAGTGCCAAACTCTTCTCTTTTCCTAATAAAACTACTCTTTCTTCTGAAAACCACTCTTTCTTCTGAAGCACCTATCACTTTCAGTTATAAATAGTTGATTAAGGCATGATAGGACATATGTCATGTGGAATAACCATTATTACACCTTAAAACTTCCTAAGGAGGCCGTACAACTCATTTAATGCCTTATTTTGACCTTGAAATGAATCAAAATGATATAAAGACTAGAAATACTAATGACCAAGGCTAATATAACATGAAATCACATCAAAAAACATATAATACACCTTAATACATATACATTAGACCCATAATACACCTAAAAATCAAGTTTTTACCTATAGGGCCCCTAATTTGACCTGCAGGACAAAATTTGGTCAACAAATTAGTGACTCATAGGGGTAGTATGCCTGCTATACTAAATACTAGTAGCCTTATCAATCCATTGGGCCAAGGGAGTCATTTTAAGTCTAAAAAATAGAAAGGAGACCTTTAAACACTTTAAAACCATGATTTTATCAAGATAAGACCACTTGATTACCTCAACCACATAAAATAATGGGCACACATAAAGCAAAGAAAACACAATAAAAAGACACACATGTGCTCAAAGAACTTAGGAAAAATAGGAAGCAAACAACTATATATAAATTTTCTTGCATCTCCTTCTTCTTGAGATGAATCATGGTGCCAAGCATGTTATTCTTTGGATTGAACACTTGGTAGATCAAACCTACTTCTTGCTACTTCACTTGCTATGCTCTCAAGTAGATCATAGTAAAATAGGTCTCCAATGCAAATGTATTCCTCTTTGTCTTGTACACATACCTCATATTGCTTCCCACTCTTCATCTCATGATCGACTTGCATCTTCTTTATATGCATGGTTTTAAGAGGAATAGTTTCTTGTTCCTTGAAATATTGAGGCCAATAGAAGCTTGTTTTGACCTCCAAAGGCTAAGGTGAAAATTTATCTTTCTCATCTATGAAAATTTTGAAAAATACCATCTTGCTTACCATTACTTGTAATCAGCTTCAAAGAAGTTGTAGACCCCTTGAAAGACTCAAACTCATTGCAAATGTTTTCACACTACTATCATAAGTTCTCATCCTCTCTTTGATCAACATCATGAAGGGGGAAAATAAGGGAAGCTTCTTCATATTCTTCTTTATAATCCAAAAGGACTTCATCTAAGACTTCTTCTTTGACACAAAGAAGGCATTCTTCTTTATCAACCAAACAAGAAGACTCAACACAAGGAGTCACCTCTTATTCAACACTTAGGACCTCTTAAGGGATCTCAAATTTTATTTTAGCTGTCATAATCTAATATTTATTCTCAAGGTCTACAAGATCTTCAATATCCTTCTCCTTCTTAGTGATGCTAGGACTAGGCATCTTGAAATCCAGTGACCTAACCCAATAAGGCTGCCAAGGAGATACACTTTTTTCAAGAAATAATTATGAATTTTACTCAATTAAATGTTCCTCTTTAGGTTCCCATACCATAGGTACATCAAGGAAAATGGTAATGGGGTGAGGACAAGATGAACTAGTTGGTGGAGGTGGAACATATGACTCAAAATCAAATTGAGAATGTATTTTAGGGGATCCTATTGGAAGCTCTTGTGGAAGGGGAGGTATAACTTAGGCTAAGATAGTGAGAAGAACCCAAATGTTAAAATATGAAAAATATAACAAATACTAAATATATTAAATATGTATTCCTTTTGTGGAAGGAACAACTCTGAATCATAGGCCTCTTCAAGGGGGTTACCTCCTTTATAGTAAGGCTCTATTACAAATACTCTTCTTGGATATCCTACACATAACATGCTCCTTTATTTATACTATTTATTACCTATCTCTCTCTATATGCTAATGCATATGGAATTATTTGACTAATGCATTACTATTACATATTACTATTTATACCAATTATTCCCCTATCTAGGTACATTACATTTCATCCCCCTTAAATATGTTTCAACCTCAAAACATGATAAGAATTAGGAAGAGGACCAAATTAAATCCATACTAAAAATAAGGTGAAGACCAGATGGAAGCCTACCATGCATGCATTTTTGCTTCCACTTCTTTTGTCTATGTTGTGATAGGAGCATGTCTAATAAGAAGGCACACATAAGCACTGAAATAAGAGGTAGATGTGCAAAAATATGAATGCATGGACTAACCACAAGTGGAATCTAGTAGTGAGAGTTAAGAAATGAAATTTGAATCTTGATGATGATCACCTCAAATCTAGAATAGGGGTGCAAAAATTAGTTGTCCTTATGAATCCAAATGCTCCAATATGACTCAATTCGATAGTTGTCCTTATGAAGGGAGGTGGAGCCTTAATTCCCTGATTGAGATCTATGATTGTCAGCTTTGGTTCATCTGGGGTCTGATCAATCATGGTAATTTTTTGAATGGGCTTGTTGGTGACCTATTCAGGCACTTTGGATGCTTGTTCTGGTGTTTTTACCATTTGAAGGGGCATTTGGAGATGTTGGTAGTTGATGTAGTCTTTAGTAATCTTGGCTAAGCCTATAGATTCCATCATTGTGTGAGGACTGAACATTTCAACCTCATATAAAATTTTATCATTAAGACCATTGATGAAGCAACATGGGTAGAAGGCATCAAAGAAGCCTATAGTCTGGTTGGTGAGTGCTTCAAATGCTGCTTGATATTCTCAAATGGTCCTTGTTTGATGAAGTTGAGTCAAGACCAAAATAAAATTACCTCCAGATAAAATAGGAGTCTCCATGAAAACTAAAAATTAAAAATATTGACAAAAGAGGACATCAACTTCAATTGAAATTGTGTCCTTTACAAAATGATCAATTTTTTTGATTTTTAATTTTTTTTTGATTTTTTTTAAATTTAAATTTTTGCTTTTTTTTTAAAAATTTTTTTACAATAGAGGTAGTAAATAAAACTATTATAACTTCTATAATATGCAATTAATTTTAAAACTTGAAAATGTTCTGGAAAGCTGAGACAGAGATGCACAAAACCTAGAATTTTTTTGACATGATTCACTACTATGTGAGAGTAGTATACAAAATAATAATCATTTTTTTGGTCACAAAAATGAAATAAATTTTAAAATATAAAACAAAAATAAAAACTAAAAATTGTTTTGGAAATATGGGAATGAGGCATACAAAACCCAAAAATAGTTTGATGTGATTCATTACAGTTTAAGAGTAGTTTGAAGAAAACCAGTTGTGATTTTGAGGGCTAAAAAATAATCTACACTTTTAAATGATGATTTTAAGCTTCTAATTCAGATTGGAACAAGAAAGAAGGATATGTATCTTACTTTAAAAAACCTCCAGAAATCTTCTAGATGAAATAAAGCTCCTGAATATGCCTCTCCAAAATATGTCTGTAACAAGGAACTTGATCAAAATATGTCTGCAATAAGGATCATGATCATAGAATGGCCCTAGAAATTGATCTGATACTAGATGAGAATAACCCAAATGCTACAATATGAATAATCTAACAAATATTTCATATATTAAATATGTATTCCTTTTTTGGAAGGAACAACTTTGAATCGCAAGCCTCTTTGAGGGGGCTACCTCCTTTAGAACGAGGCTCTATTACAAATATTCTTCTTGGATAGCCTACACATCACATGCTCCTTTATTTATAATATTTGTTACCTATCTCTCTTTATATGCTAATGCATGTGGGATTATTTGACTAATGCATTACTATTACATATTACTATTTCTACTAGTTATTCCCCTATCTAGGTACATTACAAATAATTTGGTTATTTTCCTTCCACTTTACAATCACTTCATTCACATATAATTTATATTGGACACTTTCTTGAGGGAGGTTAGATTGGGTGTGTTTAGGCATAAGATCTTCTTTTGGGTCTAAATATTTCATCACACCTTGACTTAACAATTTCATCCTTGACCCTAACTCTTCAATTTGCTTGGCTAGATTCTCTTAGAAAAGTATCTCTTGAAGTTCATAGGAATATTCATGAGGATGAGGAGTATAATAGGGATGACATGGAAGATAAGAGGTCTCTTGAGGAAGGGTGGGAGGGACTTGCCTGGGATCAAGTTTTTCTTCAACTTCACAGTATTTATCTAGGCTTTTCTCCTCTTTTTTTCCCCATGACTCCACTATCTTATTCTAGCTTTTGATGTTAGGATTAAGATTTTATTATTAAGGTAGTGATTCACTTTTAGAAGTGGATTAAGTGTTTAAGATACTTGGGATCTCCTTAGATTGGACTATCCACCTTATCTCCAACTTGGAATCTCATATCTAGAGGTCACTTCTTGAGGTGGGGATGTAATTAGAGAGGGAAATGAGGTCTTGAATTCCACTTATTTTTTTGATGACATGGACTACTATATATTCACATTATCCAACTCAATCTTCATATCAAGATTTTATTCAAAAATAAGGTTTCTCTTTTTAAATCTCTCTTCCAACTAATTGGGAAAAGGATGACTTGGGTAAGCTTGATTGGGTTCATGAGTAGGACTTATGTAGGACTGATAGCAATCTTGGGGAAGTGGATATGAAGGATGATAGGTTTGGTGAGGCTAACTTTCTTGAATCCTTATCCTATCCTCTAAGGAATAAACCAAGCCACTCATATGTAACATCTCAATTGTGAGCCTTTGCCAATTTTCTCTCTCAATAGATGTCTACTCTCTTTTGAATAGATCTAATGCATATCTCAATTTATAAATAGGATGAATAGAAATATCTAAAACATATCCCATTTGTTTGTCAATATCTAACATGTACTTCTCATAGCCCAAGAGAGTTTGCTTGAAAGTGGAAATGGACTGATTAGAGAAGTGACTAGGTTGACTAGGAGAAAGATATGGAGAAGGCTGATTGTAGGGCTGATACACTTCATGAATGGGCTGATAAAGATCATGACAAGGTTGGTAATATTCACACAAGGGTTGATATGGAAAGACATAATCTTGAAATATCTCACAAACTTATGTAGAACAAAACTCAACACCAAATTTAGTCATGAAACTTCATTAGGAAGCAAGAACACAAAGAATAATTATCAACAATCTTCAAAATGAATACCTTATCTGATTGACCAACTAATGTAATCTTGGAGTCACCATAGATGCTTAGATAGATGTCTCTAAAAGCTAATGTGTTGAAAGATAACACCAAAAATCTTTTAACTTCTTGGACTAAGAGTCATATCGAGCATGCCAAAAACTATTGTCACTTGGATTCTCACCCTTTGAGGAAATGTCTCAGCTCTCCTCATCCAGGTGGCACAATTGAAACACCTCTAGACTATGGGTGAGTCTAAGAATGAGCTGAATATTTTGATAGGGATAGCTCCCTTGATGTACCACTTTGGATCACTACTATACCTAAATTTTTTGGACGAAAAGGGAGAGAAAAAACTAAAAGCAAACTATTCTAAATGAGGTGATACACTAAATAAGTTGATGACTTCCAACCAGCTATATGTTACACATGAGAACAAAAGACTAACCAAACATACACTTTTCCAATTTGAATCTTCTCACATCAATGTTTCATTATGAGGTTATGGATGAATGTTTAAGCTAAGAGGGATAGATAAGAGGCCTTGAATGGAACTAGTGAATATTCTAACTCACTTAACCTTTATATGTCCTAGAAAACTTCACATGACCTATAATAAGAAGATACAAATAGGTGAGAGAATGAGACAATGTGATAAGAAATCCATAGTCTTCACTAACCAAGATCCATAATTCAAGTAAGTATACCATGAACAATTATGGAATATGTAAAAATGAATAATCTAATTGATCAAATAGTATGTAAATGATCAGGGCTTTGCCATATTTAGGTGGAGCATGAGTTATAAAGTCCAAAATGGCTAGTTTTTATAGAAATTGAGAGAGAATAAGAGAGAAGCCCAGAGGTCATAAGGAAACTTGTAAATTTGAGAAAATGAGTTACTTTTTCATGTAAAGAGAGTGTGGAATGGACCATACAAGGTTAGAAGATACAAGTGGCTTCCCAAGTCATGAAACTCATGAAAAGTGGCATAAAATTCCCTTTGTTGGCTTAGAAAATTGGCTTCATCATCTACACCTATTTAAACATTATAAAAATGACTAGGGATAGGTATGATGATTTAAATTATAGGAAAGGATTTCAAAAATGCCTCTTCATATATTGGCTTTAGTCTTAGTCATTTAGAATCATCTAGAAGTGAGCCATCGCCATCTATAGTCTAAGAAACTCCTCTTTCACACACCTTGCACACTTTGCTTCAAAAAATCATCAGTTTTCCATGAAAATTAGTAAAAGGTAGTGGATGAAACTTTTCAATTCCCTACATATCCTTATATTCATTAGGCACACCTTAAAATGAACTCACTTGAAGTTTTCCACCCTTTTCACTAGCTTGGTCACTATGCCAATTTTGAGTGGCTAGGATGAAGTAACTAGTTCAAGAACTTATGATTTGTTCCAAGGAATAAAATTTACATGGGGATTTATCTTAAGTCCTAAGTTTACCTTCTATGTGATTTTCATCTCTTGAAACATCCTATAACTTGCACAATGCATAAAATAGTCAATAAAATCCTATTTTTTATGCCATCCATATAATTCAGTACAACACAAAAAGATTGGAAGGATATTAAAATATTAATAAAAAATTTTCAAGAACTTTCGTGGTCAAAATATCTTATTCTAATATCCCTCCAACCTCATTTCTATAATAGTGTCACTAGCAAAGGTTTTGCAAGGGTTTAGGCCTGTTTACCCTCTTAATATTCATTCATAAAGGTTTCACATTGAATTTGAAAACAAATTCCCCAATATTAGTTTATATGACCCATATAAAATTATCCAATCTTCTTAGGTCCCCATGCAAATCATCAAGAGAGATATGGGCACTCCAACATGGCTTATCGAGCTTGTTCTTCCACTTTGCATAGGTCTGAGTTGTATTTGAGCCAAAAGATGACTTTCTTGTGACTTCCCTACATTAAAATAGATCATAAATATATATTATAACCATATACACATTATTTTATAGTTTTTGATTCCCATCTACATCTATAAATGAAAATGACCTCTCATTTGGACTTCTAGGCCTAGCCATGCCTAGTAGGTCTGCTTGAAAATATAAGGGTTTAGAGTACCCTGTTAGGTTATATCTTACTCAGATATTATTATTATGTTTTATTAGGTGTATTTCAACCTTTAAAACCTTATTTAATGGTATTTATATCTTCTAGTTTGATCTTTTTCACCATTCTCTCCAAGATTGTAGGTTCTACTCATAAAGGGAGTGCCCTTTATCTGAGACAAAATAGAGGGAAATCCACCTATTTAATAATACAAAATGAAGGTTTGATAGGGTTATATAGGTTATTGATACCATCTAAAACCCAAAATAGACTTGGCGAAGGGTATTGTCTGTAGGGGTTTTGACTGTGGACTGTGCATTACAACCTTATAGATCTCTCTTAGATTATTTTATAATATCTAAAGAATATTTATTATATAATGATATTTATGGAGGTTTTATTATTTATCTCATCACTCTAATCCTCCATATGCTCTTTATTCATGCGTAGTTAAGATTGAGCATAACTTTGACTATGTTTTGCTATTTTCCTCCCTCAAGGGTGACTCTTGTAGGAGTTATTGCATGTTTAAAACCTAGGTATGATATTTGAAAATATTTTAATTAGTTTTTATGACTACATCAAGTAATATAAACACCTTATCAATCATTTTTATACCTTTCAACCACCTGGATTAGGTCCACTACCACCACTCAATTAGCTGTAGGTGCACACATGACCTTAAGGAATTTATGCAAGATTATTTCACATTGTTTAGAGATTATTAAGATCATATTAGTTAAAATTAAGGTTATAATAAGATTATTTAATCATTAAAACTCTCTCTACACCTTTTACATGCCCCTTGAGCTCACAAACTAAGTTCTTTCTCTCTTAACTGTGATACCCTGCCTGTTTGATTCTTGTAGGTGCTTATTCCTATAATGGGAGTTTGATCATAATGTTTAAAGACCCATATTGAAGCATAAAGGTTACACACTATATGTTTTATACCCGCATTCACTTTTTAAGGGCTAAAATACTATCAAAACACCATGCTTAGGTCATTATCTACCTATTCTGATGTAGGTGCATATTTCCTTGAGAAGGGACACCTGTAGATGTAGATTAGGACCCGAAACAATCTATATCAACCTTGGTTAATGATTATTTAGGTTATGAATAATATTTTAACCATATTAAACCATTATATGATTGTGGCATGGTATAATATAAAACCATTGGTTAAATAGGTCCTTTCATAGCTCAGATCCTGTAGGTGACACTAACTAAAACTAGTGCATAAAAATGCAACATTAGGATTTCAAATGACCACCCTCCATTTGTCATCTACCTTAAAAATTTGGAAAAGTATTTATATTATGTAGAGGATATGTAATGAGTGAAATATGATTAATCAAAAGTTAATATATCATTTTTATAAGAATCCTTCAAAAGGGATAGGCACTCTATTTTCACTTTTTAGGGAAAGAATCCCTGAACACTGTCATTACCTTTGAAGGGTTCTTCAAATTCTACATAGAAGCTTAGAACTTTATATGATATTAATATAATCTCCTCAAAACACTAGGATCTCAATGAGAGACTCATCAATTTATTCAACACCTCAAAAAGACTCCTCTCTATGGTACCACATGTAGGTGGTTATTCCAATGCACAAGAAGTAAATGGTCTTGTGGGCAACGTGTATGATTTGTAGGTTTTAATGTGGTTTAGAACTTCTCAAATTTTTTAAAAAGGAATTTATTCAAATTAATAATTCATGGATGAGTTCCATCACTTTATCCATCCTTCTTCATGAAAGTACTCTCAGTTCTCTATGCTATGACCTATAGGTAGGCATTTTGACATACAGGTAGTGAGACATCTTTAAGCAATAAGCATGATATTGTGAGTTTCAATTGTGTTTGGATATTTTACAAGAGTTTAAAATATAATTTTCCCATTTTAAAAAACTTATCTCATCACAAAAACTCCTTTTAAACACAATTGGTTTCTAAGAAGGCACCTATAGGTGTATATTAATGACAAAATTGTGTGTGAGTGATTGTGTTGACTAGGACAGTTCTTCTTCTATCAAGTGTAAGACATATTAATTTATTTTTATTATTATGGTAATTAATTTAACCTCTCAATATCATAATTATATCACCATGGATGTGTTAAATACCTCAACCTAGCTCACTTAGTTGATTGTGCATGACAATCATGGAGCAAACTGACTGCTTAATGCTTATGACTATAATTCCATGAAACATTAATTAGAAAATGATATTGAAAGGTAGATGGAATCAAGATCACATTGAAATAATTTAAATGGACCTATCATAACCCTGTGAAACCATGATAAAAGCATGAAGATCCTAGAAATGGTGGAAAACTACCTGCAACATAGAATGTTGCTTCTCTTACAATTTTGATATGCTTGACTTATCCAAACACCTTGAAACATGAAAATGAGTATGAGAATATTTTTATGAGGGAGTAAAAATAATTTAGAAATAACATCAACAAGTGGATTGTATGGAATTGCCTAAACCAAGTCAAAACCTATAGGGTTCATAGATTGGCAAGTAGAAAAACGTAGTCAACTTGTTGGAAATGGTTCATAAAGCATGGTTGACCAATAATAAAACTATTTTTATGTAAATGTGTTTGACCTAGAACCTTTTTTACAGACCGTACCAAGCATGAACTTGTTGATCACTTTTGTATGTCTAGAAGGGTAAGAAGAGATCAAAATGGTTTTTCACCTTTTTTATCACTTAAAAAAATAATTTTAATCATTGCGATGAATGTGAGGAAGATGAGGAGACATTACATCACCTTCCCCCATGGGCCATACAAGTGCCAAACTCTTCTCTTTTCCCAATAAAATTACTCTTTATTTTGAAGAACCTATCACTTTTAGTTATGAATAGTTGATTAAAGCATAATAGGACACGTGTCATGTGAAATAACCATTATTACACCTTCACACTTCTCTATGATGCCGTACAACTCATTTAATGCCCTATTTTGACCCCAAAATGATATAAAGACTAATGACCAAGGCTAATATAACATGAAATTACACTAAAATACCTATAATACACCTTAAGACATATATATTAGACCCTTAATAGACCTAAAAATAAATGTTTTACCTGTAGGGGCCCTAATTTGACCTACAGGGTCAAATTTGATCAACACTAATATCATTGATGTGAGCACCCCTACAGAAACACCCTATACACAACCAACTAAAAAAAACAATGAAAATATTTTTGATTAATTTCCAAAACATACGAAAAATGAAATAATAAACACTTCAAGTGTTTATTATACTTATCAGGCACATACACCAATATCATCTTATTATACTCATATAATGGAGACATAACTTTTGCATAATATCATGGGTGTGTATCATACTACTATTCCAACTAGGCCTATTATCAATTTTTTATAATAGGATATTATTGATGATGACTCAAATTTATACTCACTCTTTGTACATGCTTACATTGATCATCATTCTATTCAGAGTGTCATGGTTGATAATGAGTCAAGAATCAATATGTGTACTATTACACTTATACATCACTTGGGTTATTCAGATAAATATATTTATCCTATAGATATAGTTATTCATGGCTTTAGTTTCCATGTCCAAAACTATATTAGGGATATCATACTTCCATTATAGGTTTGTACCACACATGTGGCCACTAGATTAATAGTTGTACCTAATTCTAGAACATTTGATATGTTTTTGGGTAGGCTTTGGATACAATAGATTTGAGCCATTCCCTCTACCATACATAAATGTCTTAAGTATATAAATGTTAATCAAGTTGTTATAGTTGAGGCCCTTCCAAATGAGTATCCTTTACCTACTCCATATCCAGCTACACAATAGTCACCATTAATAGCTCTAAATATATATTTCATTAACACACCTTAGATAGTTTTTGAACTACCAATGCAAGTGAGGTATACTTCTAAAACAATACCACGTATACACACTCTCCCATGAATTACTTTATTAGAAAAATCCCTTCATCAAATACATGTTTTAGATTATATAGAGCCTGTATCTACCCCATTCCCACCCAAATTAGTGTTACTACATTCCCAAATCACTCTGCATAGAGAATCCACCCTAGTTATATCTTCTTCTACTAGATGGGTCCACAAGAGCCCCATAATTCATATGCCAATTTAGTTAGTTCCATAGATTCATAGCCACACTCTGTAGTTAGTTTCAACTGCAGACTATTTAGTACATTTGGTTCCCAAATCTTAGATACTTCCTTGAACATCATGTGTGATCACTCTTCCTTTAATTGATATATGACAAATTGATAGTGGGTCTCTTTCAAGACTCATCAGTTAGTATGTACTCTTATTACTTGTACACAATTTCATTTTCATGTTGCTTATACATAAATTATTCTTAAAAAATACAAAATCAATATAATATGTTCAAAAATACAAAAACATTAAAATATTTCTTAGAAAATACAAATTTTAGATTGTATGCATTTCCATGTTTACATTCCTTCTATCTACTAAGTTCCAGATATGCTATCTATGTTAGTGTAGTTAGTTTTATCATACATACATGATTCACTTGTTCCCTTCAAGTTTTCATAGATTATTACTGGATTCTGATCCTCTACATAGATCCAAATTTGTTAGTATCTACCCATTAGGAACACATACATATTTACACAAATTTAGCATTGATATATTATCCCATTGGGTAATCATACACACATCTTTCAATTTGATAGGTTATATCTTTCTATACTCCATATCATATACTTAACATTGATTATATCTAGATATTGATTATCCTATACTACACTATTTTTTTGTTGACTAATACTACTACTATAGATTCATATTATGTACATATTTACTCTTATATGGATTCATACCATATGATTATTGCATACTTTCATATCTATCTTTACTAGTTTATATTTGATTGTGTCTCTTTGATTCTACATTTACTCAAGGGAATTTGAATATACCATTGTAATTTCATTGCTTGCATTATTTGGACATCTACCCATATCCTTGTGTATGCTTCTTTATTGTGTATGTGGACATTTGAACATTTCCTTGTATGTGTTCCTTTTATCAAACTTAGTGACATGTAACCATGTCCCTTGTATTGTGGCCTCTTGGTTGCCTCATGTATTTGTATGTATGATTTTATGTGTATTTCATGGCCATGACACTTATCTCTTGCTTGTTTCTTTCACAACTAGTTTACAATGCCATGAGGGACCTCATGCATCTCCCCTTCCTTCTTGGATACCTTGATGGAAATCATGCCCCATCCCCCCAAGTTGTTTACTCATATTATATTTAGATTTAATATTCATATACATGCTTACATTGTTATATCTATCTTGATAACCTTATGAATTTTATATTTAACATAAATCATATATTTACAACTTATGCTCAATATATTTTACATTCCAATGTCATGTATACACATTATATTGGTTTATCATGTAAATATCATACATTTATTTTAATCTAACACACATGATTCATTGATTTTATTTTGAGGAAAATTATTATAGAGGTTAAATAATTCCCCTCAAAATAGGGGCATTCATAGGGGTTTATCACAGATATCAGGCCATCTCACTACACTCAAAACATAGTTTTCAACATGCAAACACAAATGACAGAGCTCAAACTTAGGAAAATATAGTGAAATATAATCATACACAAATTAGTCTCAATTTTTCCTAGAAACAACACTTTTGGATAATATCACAATACACTACCAAGAGCACAATGTGATAAACTACACTTACCACACTATTATCTAGTAGCCTAAAAAATAAACAATTCTAGAATTATAAAAAAGGTAAATCAGGCACAATTCAATTTTGCACAGTCTTAATCATAGTTATTATATATGCTTAGTATATACTCAATGTTTACACAAAATTACATAGGTTTGCTTATGTTGGGGGCATCATGAACAACATGATCACTACTATTTCAATTTTAGATATGCACAAGGATAGATTACTATGACTCAGTCTAAAATCTATATGCACAAATATCAATATTAGGGGCATGTTCATGGCACATTATTTTCATATGCTTAGTTTTGCATTAGTTATCTTTGATGAAATGGCAATACCATGTCATTCTCCATATTATATACTCTAGATACCATATATACTAGTTTTGCACTAGGATTACACTAGATTGATGCCTCACTCCATCTATAATGATTGGCATTCTCGAGTGGCCTATAAAATTTTTATATTATCGAGTGGGTCTTAAGTTGTTTTACATTTAAAAATTATAAAGTGTACTAGATCCATATTTTATAGCTCATAACACCACATAATTTTAGTTTCAGATTCTTCTACTACACATGAGTAGGAATGATGGAGTTATAGCCTACTTGAGTTATTAAACCACCCACATAAGAGGGTTAGACAAGTCATCAATACAACCTAAGTTATTCATAGATTATGATCCATGGAATAAGGGTGGATAATGATGGATTCAAGACTAATTTTAGTTATTAATCCATCTACACATGTGTATTAGATAAGCCATCAACCTAGTCTAATCTATTCACCATTTGATCACTATCTACACACATAGGATTTTACTAGATTTTTGTATTGATTCATGTACCCAGTGAGGTGTACTCATTCCTTTTATCTATCTCACATCTATTTAGGTAGTTTTTTATTTTATTTTGATATTTATTAAGGTTTTATTCTTACATGTTTCATTTTTAGGACACACAATGGAGCATAGTTTGTAGACTCAGACCCACATTCATGGGCTTCACCTCTTAGGTAAGTCTAGGTACATTTCTATTTTATTTATTCTAGTCATTTCACCTTAATACATTTATAGAATAAAGGAGGGGGGAATTTAGTCATATAAAATGTCATTTAATGCAATGAGTGTCACTTGAGACCTCCTTATCCTTAGCTTAGACCTAGACCTATCTTAGGGCCTATTTTGATCCTTTTCTAGGTTCTAGGTGCATTTAGCCCATTCCCAAATATACCAAGATCCACATTCAACCATCACCTAGGCATCCCAAATCATTTTTCACATTTTATTACCACTTGGATAATAACACAACCCCCATTAGTCTATAACACAGTGCATTATTGGCAAAGGGAGAAATGTTATTGACCATTAGCTTTCTTTGCCCCTAACAGATAACTTTCCACTCCCTGAAGCATCTTAAGATCATCCTAAACTCATTTCATGTCTTTAAAAGCATAAAAATGCTATATAAAGACTGTTCTCATTCATTTATACCTTAGCTATTAATTTTCATAAACAAGCTCAAAAACATTTGTACAAATTAAGGTTATTGATCCCTATTCACCCTTATTTCTACATAAATCCATCTACAATAACACAAAGCTCAATTTTACTTAGGTTTTACAGTCTCAATTCACACTCAAAGCATTAAAACTAACATTCATACTTAGGCATACTAACATCACTCTCACACCAATACTTAGATTGGGAGAACTGCAATGGGATCAATCCCTTTTCAAGGTATTAGTATATAGGCAATGCTTAACACATTGAGTGTTGAGGTCTTGTCCAACCTACCCTACTAATGTCACTTTTATTCCACTTGTATTCATAAAAACCCTAGAAAGCATAAAGGCTAAGCATTTCATAGTGAAATTAGTCAAATCACACAATAGATGATTATCTAGGTCTCATTCATATAGGAAAAAGCTTCCCAAAATAGAATGAAGATCTACCCAAAATTTCACTACTTCACTTGCACAGGGTCATTAGCATGCATAAAAGGTCAATATAATAATGAACTATTGGAAAAGAGGACCATGTTATTGTTTAAAGAGAGTTATGACATATGTTCTCTTCTAAATACACTCTGCCATACTCCTACATCACTTCCTTGCCTACCACTCATCCATCTCAATCATATTTTCTAGATTAATACATATTTTCTAATTCATTGCTATAAATGAATTACTATGCAAATTAGGGACTGTTGATATTATAGTATTTTTTCTCTCTAATTTATTACTTATCTCTTTATCAACCTTAGGGTTACATTCCATAAATATTAAAAAAGTTAAACCAGTATTTGATTTTTTCTTGAAAAATCATATTTTTTTTATCAACATGTAATCTATGAAGTAAATATCAATAATGTCATCATCAATTTTGGTGAAGATAGAGACCACATACTAGATGTAGTCCCTAAGATGTAAGTTTTCCAAGTATAGAACTAAAAAAAATTATAAGTAAAGAAAACTACCTCCACATCATTAAAAAAATAACATAGTCTGTGAATTTAAATAAGAAATATAACACTGATAAATGGTGCATAATACATGTTGGTGCAAAAAGGGTTCTCACTCAATATGGTTTTACCTTTAGATTCCTTTCAAACTTCTTCACTTTATGCTTACTTAGGACTTAAGTATGTACACATATATTTAGTTCATAATTAGATTCTTAATGATGTGCACATGTGTGTAGTGTACAATATAGTCACTCCACTATGAGTGAACCACACTCCACTATGGGATGTCTACCACTTTATCCCCCACTTTGGTGTGCACACATAGTGTTGAGATACCCATTATAGGTTGTCTACTCCACTCTCTCTTTTATATATATTGTGTACTCTAGTAATGCATTTGTAATGTGGAATGTAGATTTAATATATTGCATTTATGAAACTCATTTAATTCTAGTTGAATCAATTCATCTCTTGCATTTATGTTGTATATTCTTTATGCATTCTTGATAAGAATATAATTTATTCTTATCAAGATACAATATTTTGAGGAAGGGTGCTTCTATCAAGCCTTAGAAACCTGTTAGGATATCTTAGCTAAATCTTACTAGTATTAAAGCAGGGTAAGAGCCTTTGGGTATCCCCTTGGGGATTTATAATTATATATCTAGTTTTCTCTTACCTTACTAAGTAAGCTCTTCTCTTACATCCTCTTTAGATGGTTTTGAGAATAAAAAATGTGTGCAATGAATTTTAGTTTCTTTGGGGGGGGGGAGGTTTCCTCTTTGTGTGTTTTTATTATAGATGCATTTTGGAGATTTCAGGAGCACATTAGAGCTCACCACCACATCCAAATTATCAAAGAAACATAGAATTACCTCCAGATTTGTCCCATTTGGAAATCTAAGTTCAATTTTTTTTTATAAATCCATTTAAAAAAAAATCCATTTTTAAAAAAGTGATTATAATTTTTCATATTATGGTAAAATCATAATAAATCACTCAAAATTTTTTCTAAGTTTTGTGTGCCTTATTCTCAGATTTCTAGAACTTTTTAAAATTTTGAATTTAATTGTGTAATGCAAAAGTTATTGCAATTTTACTCACTGCTATTCAAATAAAAAGGATTTTTTTAAAGTTTTTTTTAAAAATAATATATTCTTGGTCAAATTTATTGGCTTGACTATTTTGGCCATTTCACCAAAATTGGTGGTTATTATACTAAATTTTATAGACCTCTAAACCTGGTGGTAGTTATGCTAAAATTAGTGGCACCACTTCGACAAAATATATTACATGTCATGGATCTTCAATTCACTTTCATCGATAGATGTCTTGGACTCTTGAACTCCTATTCACAAGCATTTTTTTAAATTAGCTATTTATTCCATACTCTTCATGGTGGTGCAGATAATTTATACCTTTTATTAGTGGTTTTGTATTAGTTTGCACTTATCACAAGCATTATGATAGTGTCATCTAATTTGGACCATTCAAGACTATGTTTGCACTCATTTAGAACCAGTTTACAATTTTTTTTTTGAAAGTGAATGATTTTTCATGTACTTCATAATGGTGCCCTCTAATTGTATCATTGTATTACAAAATTTTATCTTTGACATCATTGTATTTATTTTATAAAATTATAAGACATTATGATATAAGCCACTTCGATGTTTTTTCAAGTGGCCATTATAACCACACTACTTATAACATGCCAAAATAATCTTTGCTTGGGGTGGGTTCTTCATTCAATTATTTTAGTGGGGTTGTGTTTGTGGACTATGCCCATATCTTGTCTTCTCATTTGTGTGCTTATATTTTTACCATGGGAAATCTTACATTTACTCTTCTAACTCCATATAATTACACAACATGGAAATCTCATGCATGGAGTGTGTTAATGGGTAAAGGCAATACCCACTACATTGAGGGAACATTTATAAAACCCACAGATGCTAAGGAAAAAATAATATGGAAAATTGAGCACATTAAAACACTTGGTTACATGTACACTTTTATTTCTATTGATCTTATTTTTCTCATTGATCAATGTAAATCACCTAAGGAGGATTGGGATGAATTATAAAACTTATATGGTAAAACTAGTGAGGATATAGGGTATCAAATTGACAATTAACTCACTAATATAGAACCATCTAGTTTTGACAACATCCAATATTATGTAACTAAAGTGAATGAACTTAGAGCACAAATAAATTTATGTCATATTATAAAGAAGGATGTAAACTTAGTCTTCAATGTGTTAGAAAAACTATCTTCTAAATATGCAATATTTGTTTCTAGATTCCATAATCATTGGCTGACTATGGGTAGTACCTATACCATGCCTTATTTTGAGTCATTTTTAGAAATGTTAATGCTCAAACAATCCAAATTGATCACTATGGGACTTCTCAAACTATCTAAGTTGCAAGCCTTAATGGTAGGACATCCTTTACATTCAAAAGGTTTTTAAGAAATTAGATTAACCAATGCTCAAGCCATGAATAACACCTACACAGTCTTCACATCTTGCAATAGCAACATCAAAATCCTCTAAAAATCAGAAGGCTTTTCAAAATAAGGGATGACCACCTTGCTCATACTACAATAAACTTGGTCATGATGAGCGTCAATGTCATGCCAAACAAATTGATGATTTGAAGAATCTTTTAAAGAAAAACAACATTAATTTGCCATGCAATAACAACATCAAAATCTTATAAAAATCAAAAGGCTTTTCAAAATAAGGGATGACCACTTTGCTCATACTAAAATAAACTTGGTCATGATGAGCATTAATGTCATGCCAAGAAAATTAATGATTTGAAGAATCCTTTTAAGAAAAACAACATTAATTTACCATCATACTCCATAAAGGAGTCCTCTCCTTATACTTTTTCACATTTAAAATAAGGGAAATGACAAGCACTTGTCGCAACAAGCAAATATTCTCAGTAATGGTGTAATGAAATTACTTAAATAATAAAGTATAATAATAAAAATAGATCACAATATGACTAAAATATAGTAAAATATATGAATAAAAGATAATCCACTTCAAGGGGGTAATCTCCACAAGATTCAATAAGAGCATAATCCACAACATGTTGATAAACAACTACCCATGACTTCCTATATATAGTCTATCTAGGCCATGGTTACTCCATAGACTGACCTACTAACCAATTTAATGCATATAGAAATGTGAAATAACATCAGATAGGGATAAATAAGCCACAAATAAACTATTCCTATCCCAATACATGTGCTAGGTTAGGGGCATAACATGCCCTTCCCCTTAGAACCAACATTGTCCTCAACATTGAACAAGTTTGGAAGTTATTCCAAAAAATATTCACACTCCCAAATTGCATCCTCACTATTTAGGTTCTTCCATTTGATCATATATTCCTTAATCTCTTTGGTTCTCAACCTCTTAGTATGTGTTTTTAGGATCTTCTCTAGTTCTAAAATGATTCATCCTTCTTCATCTAGTTTTGGTAGCTCTATCTAGGCTGAAACTTTCTATCCAATAACCTTATTCAAGTAAGAAACATGAAATACTAGGTGTATGAGAGATGAATGAGGCAACTCCAACTTGTAAGCCACACTTATGATTTTATACATAACTTGACAAAGGCCATAATACTTAGGATCAAGATTGTTTTAATTTTTCTATTGCTTCAAGGACATCTACTTGTAAGGCTGAAAACTTATACAGACCCTATCACCCATGTCAAAATGTTTCTCACTATGGTGTTGGTCTACTTTATACTTCATATTATTTTGTGCCAAGGCTAGATTCTCTCTCAAACTAGCCAAAACCTCTTGTTAATGCTGAATGTTCTCCTCCATGTCTCAAACCTTGGTTTTCACCCTTATTAAAGAAGTGATGGAAGGTATATGGTGACCATATAGTGATATAAATGGGAAAATTTTAGAGGAGTTATGGAAATATGTGTAATACCACCATTCTACAAGTGGTAACCACATAACCCAACATTCCTACTTATCTAATACAAAAGAATAGAGATACTCATCCAAACATTTGTTGACCACTTTTGTTTGTCCAAAAAATTAGTGGTGGTAAAATGAGATATAAGCTAGCTGAGTACACAAATAGGAAAATAGTTTATTACTAAAATTACTAGTGAAAATAAGATCACAATCACTTACAATTATTTTTAGGGTTCCATGTAATTTTAGAATTGCCTCCAAAAAAATAGTCGCTACTATACTTACTATAAATGGGTGTGAGAGGGAAAAAATTGGAATATTTTGTAAGCCTATACAAAATTACCAAGATAAAATTCTTACCTTTAGAATAAGGCAAAACTATGATGAAATCCATGGAAACCTCCTCCCACCTTTGACTAGGAATTACTAAATATTGTAACATACCCATGATCTTAACTTTCTCACCTTTGTTATATTGGCATATCAAGCATTCTACCATAAAATTTTATACCTCTCCCTTGAGTCCTTCAAAAAATAATTATCACTTTAATATGTGATAAGTTTTCAAGAACCTAGAATGTCCCCTAATGGGATATTCATGTAACTCTGTAAGAATCTTATGCTTCAACTCTGAATCTTTACACAAGTATAACCTATCCTTATACCATAAGGCACTACCTTTCCATTCAAATTTGTTGAAGGATATAGAAACTTATTATATATTATGAATTATAACCTATGTATCCTTGTCCTCATCCCACTCTAACCTAGATTTGTCCACACAATCTGCCTATAACATGAACATTGCATAAAGTAATGCTTCTATGGATGTATCCCATCTGGATAGTGCATTTACTACTAAATTATCTTTACCTTTATTTTATATGATTTCAAAATCATAACCCAAAATTTTTGTTACTGACTTCTATTGTTATTCAGATGATAATCTTTGCTTCAATTTTTTTTGAGACTATCATGATGCATTTTCACCTTAAATTGTCTACCCATCAAATAGGGCCTCCATTTTTTAAGTGAATGAATAATAGACACCATTTATTTATCATAGATATGTTTTTGTAGATTATTACCTTTGAATAGACAAATCTCAATTATAATGGGCCTTCATGTATTAGTACCACTCCCAACCCTGATCTACAAGCATCAACTTCAATAATGAACATCTTTGAGAATCTGAAGTAGCCAAAATTGGGGTGGTGCACATAGCTAATTTTAGTTTCTCAAATTCTTTAGTGGCTACATCATTCTAGTGGAAGGCATCCTTATTTATTAATGAAATGAGTGGATCTACTATGCTACCATAACCTTTCACAAATCTTTGGTAGTAAGATTTTAGTCCTAAGAACCCTTAAAGGTTTTTAAGAGTTTTTGGCATTGGCCATTCCACCATAGCTTTGATCTTCTAAAGATTAAATTTGACACATTCATGGGATACAATGTGACTTAGGTACTCTACCTCTTATACTCCAAAATCACATCTGGATGGATTCACATAAAGCTAATGCTGATCCAAAACTATCAACATCTATTTCACATGTTTCAAGTGTGCTTCCCATGTCTTACTATAAATCAATATGTCATCAAATAAAACCAACACAAACTTTCTTAAAAAAGGCCTAAAAATAGTATTCATCAAGATCTGAAAAGTAGATGGTGCAATTTTAAGACCAAAGGGAATTAAAAAAAACTCATAATGGCCCTAAAGAGTTTTAAAAGTGGTTTTATGAACATATTCATCCCTCCTTATAATTTGATGGTACCCCAAAAAAAGATATAATTTTATGAAATAAACAACACCATACAACTCATCAATTACTAGAGTAGGAAACTTATCTTTAATGGTGTATTTGTTGAGTTGCATGTAATCTAGGCACCTCATCCATGTGTCATCCTTATTACGTACCATAACCATTGGTGATGAATATGCACTCTGGTTATGCTTGATGATCCCTACCTCTAGCATATCATGGACCATATTTTTTATTTCACTCTTCTATACATATGGATATCTATATGGTATGATATTTGGTGTTTGACTCCCTGGAAGTAGTTGAATTGAATGGTCATGTTCTCTTTCTGGTGGTAGTCCTTTTAGCATGGCCCCAAAAATATATTGGTGGTCATCAATAATCATTTATAGATCAAGATGTGCATATTTATTTGTGGGTTGAACCTTTATGGAACATAATCATGCTATAAATCCTTCTGTCCCCCTTTTTAGCATCTTTCTCATATGATGTGAACTAACCAATTGTGAATATTTTATTTGTAATCCATGTAGTTCAATTTTCATTCCTTTAGAATGAAATCACATGAATAGTTCCTAAAATTTCATCTCAATTGTACCCAAGGTTGTGAACCAATGGACTCCCAAAACAATGTCTTGACCACCCATGGGAATAAATAACATAGGATAATCTAGATTGTACTTGCCCATAACAAACTTAATACTATATCACTTACCTAAATAATTGACTATGCTACAATCTACACTCATACCCTTAAATATTGGTGATGGGTAAATGAAACAATTCAATCGAATAGACAATTATGGTTGATGAAGTTATGTGTGCTCCTTGAGTCAATAAACACTATCACCTTTTGTTTCTTGAGGAATCCCACCAACTTAAGTGTTTGAGGAGTGATAATACCTAGAAGTGCATGATAAGAGATTGTAGGTTGGGAATATTCAAGTACCTACTCTATTTCTTCCTTATCATCATTAGAGGCATCATCTTCTTTATCATCTTCATTGTATCCCTCAATGTATAATATCTTATTCTCAACACATCTATGTCCTTTGCTCCACTTGATGTCACAAATGAAGCATAATCCTTTTGCACACTTCTCTTTAATTTATTGAGGGGTCAATTTGATAGGTGGAGGAAATGATGGTGTCAATATGTTATGATTTTTGAAGTGAGTGGATGGTTGCTTATTATTTTCTATGAATTTTTCCTTAGCCTTACATGCCATGATAATAAAATAAAAACACTTAAGTAGATTAAACATGCATACCTAATGTTGAATTTAGTCCTTGAGGCTACCCAAAAATAGGTCATTTAGGTTCTCATTAGAGATTGTCTTCACACATAAATATAGGTTTTGAAAATTATGAATATAATCCTTGACTAAGCTAGTTTATCATAATTTTTCTAGTTGGTTGAAGTAATTCTTTGTCACACTATTGCTATAGTGTAATTATAGCTCCTTTGTAAAAATTGACTAGGTGACATTGAGAGTCATCTTTTTATTTTGAGCACACAACCATTGATACCAAATAAATTATTCAGGTTCTAGATACAATGATGTGATGGAAACCTTCTATCCATATGGGATCTAATGCAAATCAAAAAAATTATCCATTTGGTTGATCAAATTGAGTGGATCCTTTCCATCAATTTTATTCATATCTACCTTTGGTAATAGGTGCCTCTCTAGCAAGGTACTTAGATTTGGATTAGGTTGGTTGGGAGATCCACCCTAGTGGGTTTTTGTAATAGGGATAACTAGATGATTTGGATAATTATTTTGTAAATCCATCATGATATTTGGCCAAATTAGATTGTATGACTATCATATCATATTGTATGCCTTGCACACTATAGTCAAGCTGGATTAATTTATGATCTATATTAGATATCCTTGGTATAAAGGATCTAATAACTCCCCCTTATGAATCCATGTATTCCTTGTGAGGAGTTTTACCTTGAGTTTTGGCACCCTTTATTTGACCCTTAGTTTGTAGTCCTACCATAAAATGGCTTAACAATGTTGATCCTGATTGCCACTTTTGACCCAAATTTAACCAAGCATTTTTGTACTTATGTCATCCTCAAATCAGAAAATATAAAGAACATACCCTAGCTATATTTTTATAATCTTTCCAAAAATGTAAATAACTCAAAAAAATTCCTTGAATTACGCACCATAGATCAAATTTATGAAAAACACTAAACTCAAAATAAATCACACAAAACTAACCTCCAAATGGCATTTTTTCATGATGTCTTTAACTGATTCCCTAACTTTGATAAAAATAATTGTAGGAAAATTCACTACAGATTGAAAGATATAAACAAATATCTAAAATTAGGGTTTCATCGATAAGATTGCCTAAATTATAGCTTTGATACCACTTATAATGAAATTAATTCAAAAAGAAAGTAGAATAACAATAATAGATCATAATATGACTAAAATATAACAAAATATATGAATAAAAGACAATCCAATTTGAGGGAACAACCTCCACAAGCTTCAATAAGAGCATAATTCACAATATGATGATAAACAACTACCTACAACCTCTTATATATAATGTACTTAAGCCATGGTTACTCTATTGGCTGACCTACTAATGAAATGAATACATAGATAAATGTGAAATAACATCAATGAGGGATAAGTAAGACACAAGTTGGCTATTCTTATCCCAATACATGTGATAGGTTAGGGGTGAATCAAATGGATACTTGAATCTAGGGCCACACATCATATGGGTTGTAATTAGGAATATTTTTCTTCATTAGAACCTTTTTCATTACCTCAAATTATCATAGGAGATGACACACTAGTGGATGTTGTTGGAAAATTATAAATTGAATGCATGAAGGCATATTTTTTTATGTTCTATGTGTTCTATATTTATGTGCCAACCTTATTTTAGTCTATCAAAACACTCATCTTGGGAATGGAAAGAAAGTTGAGTTTTTCTCCTACTCATTAAAAATTATGGATCTTAAGGATGATGCCTTAATTTTAATGGGAAAAGCTGATCATGAGTCTCAACTATATGCATTATCTTATTTTGTGCCTCATTCCCCATCTATTGTTTTACTCACTCTTTCAGATTTGGTGAGTAAACTATGGGATGATTAGTTTGACCATCTCAACTACCACTACCTTCAACAACTCATCTTAGAGGATATGGTACAAGAATCCCTCCTGTTTAGTTTTCCAATGGTGCATGTTTATGCTACACAATTGGCAAGCAATCGAGGAGAAGTTAAACAAAGGGTCATCTTGGAGGGATTCACAAGTCCTTAAATTGGTTCAAAATGATCTTATGGGTCCATTCCCCATTTTATCTTTCAAAAAAATCTGTTATGTCCTCACTTTCATTGATGACTATTCATGGTTCACTTGGGTTTACTTTCTTTGTTACAAGAGTGAAGTCTTCAACTAGTTTCAAGACTTCAAGGCTCATGTTGAGAACTAATCTAGGAAACCTATCAAAATTATCTACATAGATAATGGAAGAGAATATGTGAATCATCACCTTAAGTAATTTTACACACTTGAAGGGATAAACCTTTAACATTTTGTTTTCTACACATGCTAACAAAATGGTGTTGTTGAATGGAAGAATATGACCCTCAAGGAGATGGAAACTTGTATGATCTACGCTTGCTCTCTTGGTCTATAATTTTGGGTTGAAGATATAAACCATGATACTCACATTTAGAACCATATTCCTCATAAGCCCTTGAAAGGCATGACTCATTTTAAAGCTTGGTGTGGTTAAAAACCTATTGTGTGGCATTTTAGAGTCATTAGCTCCCATGCATTGGCACCCATTCCTTTAGATAAATGTAAGGATTTACAAGCACAAAGTTGACCCTACCTCTTTATTGGATATCCTAATGGTGTCAAGGGATACAACTCTTTGATCCAAAAATAAAAGATATTTTCATTATGAGGAGTGTTAAGTTTGAGGAAACATTTCCTCCCTTGGCCTCTCATACTTTACCTCCTCCAGCCATAGTAAACTTAAATGATAGTGACTCAGAGGATTCCTCTTCACCTCTTCCTCTACTAGGGTAATCTTAAATGGCTATATACTCTACTTCCTCAACCCTATATTCATCATCACCTTAATGGTTTCGACAGACTTTTTAGTCAACAGGCCCCTTTATCAAGGATCCTTCAGACACTTGAAGGACTCAATCACAACATCACCATATTACACATGTATACATTGCCCATACTTCTTATCATATTCATTTCATGAATCATATGGTCATGTTGTGTGAGACTCAATAATTGAGGAAGAGTATAGTTATTTAATGAGGAATGACACTTGGGATTTTTTCCCCTTCTCAAGGGAAGAAAAATGATTCATTATAAGTGGATCTATTGAACCAAATATGTAGCAAATGGAACTATTGACAAGTTTAAATCATGAATTATTTCCAAAGGGTTCTCCCAAGGTCCTGATGTTGACTACATTGAGACCTTTAATCATGTCGCTAAGATAAATTCCATTCACTTGAATCTTGATGTTACTGTAACTTATGATTGGGTTGTATATTAAATGGATGTTAAGAGTGCATTTATTCATGGGGATTTAAAAAAAAAATATACATAGAGCAACCACAAGGGTTCATTGAGGAATCTTATTTGGTTTATCACTTGTAGAAGTCTCTCTATAACCTCAAACATGCCCTTTGAGATTGGTATGCCAAGATGTAATCCTTTATTATCTCAACAGAATTCTCATGCTATCACTTAAATCCAAATATATACATTCTATGACAAGATGACTCCCATTTACTTCTGGTCCTATATGTTGATGACTTAATTCTTATTGAGAGTTCTTCATCCATCATCGATAGAGTCAAATATATTTTACATGATCATTTTTCTATGATTGACTTGGGCCTTTTGCACTACTTTTTCAAGATTGAGATCACTCAATATTATTCTAAGATCACAGTTACTCAACCCAAGTAGGCTATTGATCTTCTATATCAATTGACCATGGATGATTGTAAGCTTGCGCTGACTCCCTTTTTGTCAAGAGTGAAGCTTGAGGCAAAGTGTTCCATTTCACTAGTTGATGCCACTTTATATCATCAACTTATTAGAAGTCTCATCTATTTGACACACACTCACCTTGACATTGCCTTTACAATTGGCATGGTCTCACACTTTATGTAGGATCCACATAAACTTCATTACAAAGCATCCAAATGAATCTTACCTTACATCCAACACAATCCTCAACATGGGATACACTATGCATCAAGGATTAGGTTAGACTTAGTTGGATATATCGATTCTGATCGGGATGGAAATTTTAAGGATTATAAATCTACATTTGGTTATAAATTTCACCTTGGTTTAAGCCCCATTAGTTGGTAGATTAAGAAACAACATTCTATTGCTTTATTCAATTGAAGCTAAGTATTAGGGGGTTGTTAATGCGACTATTGAGGCTATTTAGCTTTAAAATAATCTGACTAAGTTTGACATCACTATTTCATGACCATCTTTCATCCTTTGTGATAATTAGAGTAACATTCATATCTCAAATAACCTGATTTATCATTAGAGGACCAAACATATAGAGATCTACATGCACTACATTAGGGAGCTAATTCAGGAGTAGATCATTGATCTATGCTGTTATCCTATAGTAGAATAGGTTGTTGATATCTTCACCAAATCTTTCAATGAGAGTAAGTTCCATCACTTGTGAACTCTATTAAGGGTGTAAGACACTACTTTAGGGTGGTCACTTGACCTTATCTCATCATCCTCTCATAGGGGGAGTTTTTTCCTACATTTTTTTTCCTTCTCTCTTATGATTGAGGGGATCATTTTGTACATGGGTGTACCTTATCAACCCTTGCTGTTAGGACCTATTATTTTTGGCATGTTTTTCATTTATTTTCCTATTAAGTTACACTTAAGGGGGGGGGGTGTTGGTGTGAAAAGGGTTCTTACCCAATATGGTTTTACCTTTGAGTTCCTTTCACACTTCTTCACTTTAAGCTCGATTAGGACTTAATTGTTTGCACATATGTTCAATGCATAATTAAATGCTCAATGATGTGCACATGTGTTTAGTTAACAATCTAGTCACTCCACTATGAGTGGACCACACTCCAATATGTGATGTCTACCACTTTGTCCCCCACTTTGGTGTGTGCACATAGTGTTGACATACCCACTATGAATTGCTTACCCCACTCTCTCTTTCCTATATACTATGTACTCGAGTAGTGCATTTGTAATGTGAAATTTGGAATGTAGAGTTAATATATTAAATTTATACAACTCCTTTCATTCTAGTTAAATCAATTCATCTCTTGTATTTATCTTGCACATTCTTTATGTATCCTTGATAAGAATATAATTTATTCTTATCAAGATACGATCTTGTGAGGAAGAGCGCTTCCATTAGGCCTTAGAATCCTATGAGGCTATCTTAGCCAAATATTACAATACATAACTATAGTATCCTCTCAACTAAATAATGTTACACCAAGAAATCTTGCTTGAAAAAATAAGGAGATTAAATACTTCCCAAATTACACTCAATAAGGGTAAATAAATAATATATTTTGAGCCTAGAATCATTGTAGGTACCACCAACATTGTCTCATCATATAATTCAACTTCAAAAAATTAGATCATGTGTTCCATTCTCATATGTGGGTCAATCAACAACCTAATAAGGAAGTCAAAAGAACCTAATTTCACCATAATCAAAGTATATATTGAATTTTATAATGATGCCTCACCCAGAAAAATACACCATTGGATGGTTCAACATGGGTTACGAGAAGATTATATCTTATCCAAGTATTTTAGAGTACACAATCAAGACTTTTCAAGATGGATCCCATTATGATGTAACTTGACATCATATGTATGCATTGGTTTTCTTGGGAAACCATATCATTTTCATTTACATGAAATCTATGGAACAAATCTCAATCATGTTATCATAAATGCTAGTGAAGATAGATATCACATACTATAAGTAGTCCCCATGTTATTTCTTATCAATGCTAAGTAGTGCAACAAAATAATTAATTTGAGTAATAAGTTTTTTCTCTTGATGGTGAGACTTGAATAGAAGAACATCCATTAGGATCAACCTCATACTGCACCTTCTTTAAGAAAAACATTACAATTGAAAAAAACACCCAAAAGATATTTGGATATATTCACATTAACCATTAGAGTGTAAAAGTATTACCTGATAAATAATATTATTGAAATTATTCTAGGACTACCTATTCCTAGTGCCTCTCTATATTTATGATCATTATTTGATAATGAAGAGATTAAAATGTAGATCCATGAAATCATGGATAAAGGACACATTAGGCCAAAATATTTTCCATACCAATTTATCCTGTGCTAAAGTTGGATGACATATTGAGGTGGTGAAATAATTATAGAGATATTAATATGATCACTATGAAGAACCACTACCATATTTTGAAGATAAGGGACTTTTTGGTCCTACTCCATGGAGCCAAGTTATTTACAAATATTTATCTCAAGTCAAGGAAACATTCGATTCTTATTAAAACTTTAGACATTTAGAAAATGAATTTCAAAGATAAAGGTGGTTTGTTTGAGTGGTTTGTTATGAATTTAAATTTAAATAATTCACCAATGAACTCTATGCAGATGAAGAATGATATCTTGGTGTTCATTCAAAAATTCATTTTTTGTCATCTACCTTGATGACATCTTAATTTTCAATAAAATATGGGAGGAATACTTATGCCATATTTAGAAAATGCTTAACACTTTGTGATAACACAATTTGTATGTTACTATGGAGAAATTTTATTTTCCCATGTATGAAATTTACTATATTAGATACTTTTATAATGCACATGAAGCTCACGTTCATTCAACAAAGACCCATGTTACTAGGAATTGTCTATGCTGATGATTCACACATAGCTTCACAACTTCTTGGGGATATAAATTTCTTATGAGAAGTTTGTTTTTGGTTTCTCACATATAAATTGGCCATTGAGTTGAGTTACTAAATATTGTGCCAAATTCATTGGGTTAGTTTTACAATACTAAACATTTGAAAGTTTAAATTGCAGACTTTATTTTATGCCAATGCTCACATTACTTAATTTTCAACTACCATTTGAGATATAAATTGATACATCTAAATATGAAATTGGAGTATTCCTCACTCAATTTTGTCACCTAATTATTAATTACATTTAAAAATTAATCACTATGATAATAAGGATGTACCCTAAATATGGTCATGAGTTTTGTGCCATTATTTAAGCTGTAATAAATGAATGCATTATGTATTAGGAATAAAAACATAATTCATATGGATGAAAATAAATTGGATTTATTATAGAATTATAAAATATTTTAGTAATGATGACATCAAAATTAGTCTTCATATCTTTAATAGATACATTTAAACATCTCAACATAAAAATGGAAGTGCTAATCAAAAAATTGATTATGTGAGTTGATCTCTAGTTTAAGATATCCTATGTTTTTATAATGTTTATGGATGTAATACAAACACTTATCCATAATTATATCCATTTTTTTTCAAGAATATCAAAAAATTTACATATTAGTAAGACAATTCCAGATTACTACTTACAAGATGGAATTTTATGTCATACATGACACTCATGTGCATCACACAAGGTAGAACATTAGAAGCTCATATGAGAATCTAATTTTATCAAAGGTTGAAAGTCATTTTAGATTTTTAAAGACATATGTGGTATTGAGAAAGTATTTATTTTGGCCACATATCATGATATATGTTTCAAAATACATCAGATCTTATACCACATGTGTTATATCTAAGCCAATTAATAATAAAAAAGGATTGTACATTCCTTTGTTGATATTAAAAATATTTTTGGATTAAAATTCCCATGGATTTTTTTAATATTACCTACTATCAAGAATGGGAATGATTTTATTTATGTGGTAGTTGATATATTTTATAAGGTAACTATTATTTCACTTTGTAAGGAGTCAATTTCAACTTTAGAAACAATTCAATTTTATTTTTAGAGTGTATGTATTTAATTTCTTTTATAATCCAACATAATATATATTAGATATAATAAATTATTGAGTAATTTATGGGAAATTATCTAGTCTATGATAGATATAAAGTTGAATAATTCTACCATATTCTATCCTTAGGTTGATGGATAAATATAAGTGGTAAATAGGATGATCGTGCATCTTTTCAAAAAGTATAGTTCGAATAAGCATCATACTTGGGATGGAAGTTTACTTTCATTCAAAATAGCTATCACATAAATTTTTATAATTCAACCACAACCTTTTTCAGGTTTACTTTGGTTTCCAACCATTAGAACACATTGATGTAGCATATCCTATAGACCATCCTCAACAAAATAAACTTATTCATTTGAAAAGAAATTTGGAAAATATATAAAATTAATTAAGCAAATTTAACACATTCAATATCATTATGCATAAGGTTAATAATAAATGCAAATAGTTCCATGTGCAACAACGAGTTCCACACACCTTTCATGTTAGTGATTGAGTATGACTTCATTTTCCAAAGTACACTAATAGGACCTTACCAGAGGGGTTGTCATATTTTTTATAGATCCTATATGATCACTTATAAAGTTTTAAATAAATCCTTTGAGGTAAATATACTTTCCCATCTTAGTCTTCATCTAGTATTAAATGCATAACTTTGGCGCCAGTGATTTTCACCTTTGTTGGATTCACCAAAAGTTTTAGGGACACTACAAGAAACACAAATAAATATTTATTACAACATGTCAAAAAAAATGGATCAATTCATTATCCCTAGAGTCAAAAATAAAAGACATAAATATATCCCTCGCTCCTGCATCATTAAAATGGATAAAGTACTTGTAGATACCTAATTTTGGTACAATACAAGGAATTACAATAATTTCATCACATTTTTATACATATGGATTATTGGTTCAAATTAGACTCTTATTGACATATTTGCCTTTGTATTGGACCCTATGTTGTCTTTCATTATCATCATTCACTCATGAACATATTTAGATTTATCATTTTTTCCTTTAGAGATTCACCATTACTCCTACAAACTTATCGATTTATGTTACCTAAGATTTTATTATCATGATTAGTATAAAAATAGTCCAATACTGGTCTAACCACACTTAAACCATGCTAAATTTGGTCATGTTATTTGTGGATACTTTGTTCCATTTCAAAATGTTTCCTCATGCCATGATTGTTATATTTTCCACTTCCACATTTTCAACTTAGGCATGTATAATGTCATAATTTGAATTCAATATGTCTATATACACAAAATCACCTTAATATATTTGATATCTTGCTTACCTATCACACTCTATTATGATTATAAAGAAGAAAAATAGATATCATAACTTTATATTTCTTTTTATTGTATTGAATAATTGTTGTTGCATACTTATACCAAAAAGAAGGATATTTGGATTAGTGAAATATCATGTAATACTTTCCCTAATTTAACCATGCATCTCATATAATACGGATAAGGGATGAGATTATCATATACATGGATTTTATTTTTGACATGCATGAGTGATGGTTTCCAATATTTCAAACAAAACATGCCATAAAATAGATAGGGGGTTGACTAAGGCAGGCCCCTTTAAACAAATCCTTATTTATTATCTTTATAAGTCTTATTGGATTGTATTAGTGTTTGAATAGAGGAAAAAAATTCAAAAAATTTCACACACTAATTTAATGATATAAGAGAGTTTTATGTCAAGTAGTCATATATATATGGATTTGTGAAGTATTAGACCTATTATATAAACATATCCATTATCAAAATATGACTTCCATTTGAGGGATAGACTGTCAAAATTAAAAAAAATATTTTAGTCAATCTCTATTATGATAATTTGATCCTGATCACTACAATAGATCATAATCAAAATTTCAAATTATATTATGCACTATTTATATACCTTATTATTAGAATATTCAATTTTTTTCAAAATTTAGGTAATTAAAAAATTAGGAATGTGCCTATAAACCTCTTTATCAATTATCAATCAATCTAGGTACTTTCACTCTATACCCCTTATTTGCTCTATGAAAATCTTATTTATTGTATTTAGGTCAGATTTTCTTAAGGCCCTTTTATATTGTGGTTGGTGTAGTATTTTTAACACTTTTTGACCCTCATGATAAAATTATTTGGTGAACATGATCATTTTGACTATCCAACCATAGGGTTTCATGCTCTTATTCTATTTAGGGTTTGATTTTGATGTGATTAGTTTATATCTAATTTCTATAGGTTTTTACTTTCTTATTGTGATATAATTAGCCTTATATTCTTACATGTTGTCTCTGTTTATCCCTTATTTCAATGAATAAGGTTAGATAGAAGACACCTAGTAGGAAAAATGATAGATTGAGTGGTCTAATTATTAAGTGTGTTCAAATTCTTATGTTTGGTACTTGTGGTTATTTGAAAAAGAAAATGGGATTGTTGATGAAATTAATGCTCTTTGTATCAATAAACATGTATATGATAATTTAAATAGTAAAAAAATAAATGATGATAATTAAAATAATATATGAGTAGATGCTTATGGTTCAAATTCTTTTCATGACAATGCTATGTATGATCATGATAAGAATTATAATAATACTAGTGGATCTCAAAACCAATAAAATTATGATGTGGATAAATATGAATAAAAATTATTACTAAATTTTAAAAAAATACTAAGAAACATCTCAATCAATTGAATGCCATATTATTTAGATTAAAAGAAGTGTAAAATAAAAACTTAGACCAAGAATCTATATTTGAGGAAGCACATGTTGTAAATAATAATTAACCTTTGAATGATTCTACTTCACATACTAGAGGATGTCATTTCATATTATATAACAAGGCTGTTACTACTATTTATTCTACTATTATGCCTCCATATATTGTTTATACTCAGGTTACAATGTCTACTCCTTCACAACTTGCTTTTAATGCTTCTTTTGTGCTTCCTAATTCTATATCAATTTTTAATCTACATATTTTGGTCATGGTATTTATAAAAAAAATAAGGTGTCTATTTATACATATGTTAATTTAAATTTGGTCCCTACCCCTAATATTTTTTCATTAAAAAACTATTTAAAGTATGCTAGTGATATAATAATAGATTTGGTAACTTTATTTAGGATCTAAAAAATTGAGTCATTGCTACTTATATGATATCAATATATTAGATAAAGAGGTCCTTATCTATATAAACCATCACCACTAATTTTATAACATATAATTTTGAATTATTTAATGGAAAAGGTGATCCTTCAGCTCATATCCTAGCTTTATATGCTTAATGTCTTGATTTCATGCAAAATTATAAACTAATATCTAAGCTATTTTATAGAAGTCCTTAAGCAATATACCTTGGATTGGTTTTATGCACTACAATTGTGCTCTATGAATTACTTAAATTGTTTAGCTGATAGATTATTAGGTAAATTTTAAATCAAAATTACCCAAAATGTCACATTTTCTCAGCTGGTGTAACTTAAACAAAGACATGATGAGCATATTAGTCAGTATGTGTTCACACTAAAAATAATGCTTATACATATGACTTAAAATTACTTGATATGTAATTAAAAATATATTCTCTCAGATTTTACTTCAACCTATTAAGTTAAAAATGATGTTTTAACACATGCTAATATTTCAATGATCTTTTTCATATAGTTAGGATCTATGAGATCAATATTTTAGAGGGCAATATGTTTAAAAATGGGAATAGTGATTATACCTATAATAGAGATAAATATCAAGGTAAAAAAATATTCAATACTAAGACCAACAATTTTAATTTTTAAGATAATAATGAGACCAAAAATCTAGTTAATATGATAACCACTTGACAATATTGTCCTTCCACTACAAGAGCAAAGACAATTTATATGGTTATTTGAGAGTTCGTAGCAAGTGATTAAATAATTTATTGAATACAATATGATATATTTACATTCTCAACATGATTTTGGAATCATTTTAACCTTTACCTAATTATTATGATGTTAGGGCACAATGTGATTATCACAAAGCTAAAACAACCCCAAAACAATTTTGAGCATCACTTCATTCAAAGTACAAAGATAAATTATGAATAGCGTCCACTAAATGTAATTTGGCTTTGAGTAACATATCCATAAACCCATAACCAAATTTATATACATGCAAACCTTAATTAGGGTAATTACCCCTAGAAAATTTTATGGGGAAGATTATTGACCTATAAAATTTGCATGCAATTCAGGGTGTATTGATATACAATCCATAATAATAAGCTCTAAACTATATGGGGGAAGACACATTCCTAATGAGATAACCTAGGTGTTGTTATCCTACCTAAGAGACTCACATCTACAGAATTCTAGTTATCAACTAGGGTAGAAATACTTTTCTCCTCACATTCAAGATACTTAGAATTTTTTAATAAGTACCCATGCCATCACACAATATTTACATCCTAAGGGAAAAAGGTTATTGACAAACAAAAGTTTATAATTATTCATAAAATGATCTCATTTTACTCAATATAAAAAAACACATCATTTAATTCATACAATTCAAGATTCATAATGCTGAATAATTATCATATTGTTATTTATTTAAGGACTTTTACCATACTCAGGGTCTGCAATGGAAAATGTACACATATACATTCCATAAGAATGTAATAGGCTTTAAAGATGCATCAGTTTGTCAAAATTTTCATAAGCAAGGAATCCAAAATAGTAATATTTCATTTAGTTCATTATACCATAATTTTATAAATTTTAGGGACCATTTCACCATACTCTTCCACTTTACACTTATCACAATTTGAGATAAGTTACATTACTAAAAAACAATTTACCTTTTTGTATTAGAACAAAATACAATGGTTCTCGTCAAATATAGATGGAATCACACAAGTGAGAATCCATTGTATGATTGACATTAATCATGAAATAATTCATTTGTTTATATGAACATAATAAATCATCTCATAGGTCAAAAACTAGGGTTCTAGCCTTATATTGCTGCCCACTTGTTATTTGATTCATTAAATATGAGAATTAATTACACATCAAAATAGATCATTTTCTTCCAAATATCTAAGGTTATATTAACTGTATTTAATTTATACAATTGACTATACTATATTTCCATATTAGCTTTCATTGACAACTCTATTATATGCCTATAGGCATTTGTTCAATCCATAAATTCATAACTTACAAATTTTTACATGCATTAAAATATTACATATTTACACACTAACTTGCATATCCCATCTTATACCAAACATACATAACTAAAATAATAAGCCTTAAACACAACTTATATGGAGTATTTAAATATGTAATAATTTCCATTAACCTCCATAAGTGTTATAACACTTGACTTCAAATGAGTATATGATAACAAGTCTCATACTCCTTTACACTTGTGGAGGCATGAATTAAATTTAAAAATATCACTATTATGAAACATAAGAATAATTTATGGTATATAAATCATGCCCAAATGTTAATAATAGATTTATGCTATATTTACACCATAGTATCACTTACCAATATTTATTAGCAACCTAGTTAACACTAATACACCACTTCCTACAACCAAATACCTATTAAAAATTTATAACTAAAAAGAAATAAAAACTCTTTTTTCTAAGCAAGATCACTCTTACCCCTGCTAAGGTCGATCCACAGTTCAAATCATAAGATTGACTAACCACTATGCACAATAATAGGTTAATTACCAAATAGAACTTATTCAAATGGCCATTGGTGTTTGCTTTAAAGTTTTTATAATGAAATAAATGAGATATAAAAACTCAAAATTTAATTTCTAGCATCACATAAAATTACATTATTTCATATTCTTAGATAACAATTGAGCTCAAGTCCTTTTATACTTTGTTGTAGCATACTAGTCATTTTCCAAAATAATGTGGTTTTCCCAATGCAATAAAGTCTCTTACATATTGCTTAATAGGGTCAATAATATACTCAACACAATGTACATTAATTTCATGTACAATAGTATATGGATTAACAAAATTTGACCAATCCATTTAATTTCAATCACAACTACCTACCACTACTCAATTATTATTATTCATATTTCCCCATAAAATTTACAAAAGTTAAACTTAAGAAATAACTATTAAAGAAATGTAATTAAAAATACACAACCATGTGGAGAATACAATCCAACTAGGAAATCCTCATAAGCATACCATTTCATTTCATCATCTAATTTACTAACATCCTTAGTTATCAAATCACCATTTACACCAACACAACAATATAGGTTGTAGTGATTTAAAAATATGATAATGAGAAGGAAAATAACTAATTTAGAGAAATAAAAACCCACAACTATCATCAATACAAAATAATTATGACACCATCTTGTAAGTATGCCAAGTATGAATCATTTTTGCATTGTATGAAGTGCTACATAAAATAAACAATAAAGAGAATGCTTTAATGAAACATGCTATAGGGAGAGCATCATTTTAATTAAAATAAACATGAATAAGAACCATGTAGATAGTATAGCTCAACAAATAATTATCATCCACCAAAATATGATCCAAACACAAAATGAACCATCCCAACCCATCCTATGAGCCCCCCAATTTGTGGCCCTTACCACTTCAACCATCAACTGGGTGGTGGATTCAAGCATTCAAGCTTTAGGGTGAGGATGGGAGAAAAATGACATTCAATCCATCACCATAATAACTACATTAGTTACACACAATACCCAAATAGTGACAAATACACACCATAGCCAAAATGCAAGATTTCACTCAATCACACAAACCTGAGTCAAGCTATTAGGCATAAAAATAATAATGATAAAAATACCAAAGAGGTCAATTTTTTTTTTAACCTTATGATAATGAGAAAGCATAATTACATTTTTTACCAAACAAACACAATAGATAGAGAGATAATTTTTTTAAATAAACCTCCTTACTCCATTGATCTAGGATTTCTAAAAATCTAAAAAAATAAGCATAAATAACCATTAAATAAATTTGGCCACAATTATGAATTTGCACATGAAAACAAATAAAACCCAACAAGATTTAATCCTTCAAAATAAGCATAAATAATAATTAAACAACTAGGCCACAATTATGAATAAATATCAACAAGATTAATTGTTCACTACCAAAGTCATATTAAGCAAATAACAACAAAAAACTTAGCTTGCCATTTAATATAACATAACTAGAACGATGAAGAAACTAGTTAGGGTTTTAACTAAATGCATTAAATTTTTTTCAAATGAAACCGAGTTCAAAACCTAAGGCATAAGTATATATAAAATACCCAAAAATGGCCAGGTATGAAACCCAACAACATTAAATCCATTCAAAACAAGGATATAAAATTTATGGAAGATTTTAACTAATTTTAAAGGCCTTACAAGTTCATCAGGAAGTCTCATGATTTTCTCTTGAACCTGTAAGTAATTTAAAATATGTAAAAAAAATTATATAGGATAAAATCAAGTATAATCAACCATGGCAATCAAAATTCCAACTATAATTTTTAATGCTTTACTTACATGTAACAATTCTGCCCCTTTGCAAAACAAGATGGAGTTTTGACCTGATTTCTATTGCCAAGTTTTGAAATCCTTCTAGAATCTCCTTATTTCTCCCATGGCTTGACTTCCTCTTTACCTTATTCCTCATGCTCAAATTTATCCCTACCATTAATGCATATAGGGTGATTTTAGAGCCTCTATAACTCCCCATGGTTGCTATTTACTCATAAGGTTTTCTCCATAGGGAAATGCACCAAGAATACATGGTTTTCCATGCAAGCTACTCAATTACCATTTTTGGCTGAAGAGTCAACCCTAGTGCCATTATGATCCATAATAGTCCAAGGATAAATTTTGTTTAAGACTATAATGTAAGTCAATAAGTCCATGACCCCCTTAGGCATCATGGATTAACAATTATATTTAATCAACATAATGATGCATAGGGAAGGGTTAATCTTGCCCACATAGGGACCAAATCAAGATCACATGGAAGTCCCAAGTCATATCATGATATAAAACATTAACCTAGAAAAGGCCCCTTGGATTAAATTCAAGTCATTTAAGACTAAGAATCAAGCAAATTAACTACAACATGACCCAAGGTAAACAAACATGCTTACAAGCCTGAACATGACATTGAAACAATTGAGTCCCTAGTAGCCAAAACAATAAATGTTGATAAATAAAATGAAGAAGGAAAACACAAGTACTATATCTATTGACATAACATTAGACAAACACAAATAAGATAATGAAATCTATACACAAACATGATCACAATTAAAAAAATAAAAATAATAATATCCACACAAGCTTTAATCAACAAGCTGAGATAGAAAAGAAATATGTTAAACAAAGTTGCAACTGATAATGGTGATTAAATGGTTTTTTATCATTTCATCTCATATCTTGATGCCAATTTGACCCAACTAATCACTCCCCCCACCTTTATTTCTCTGACTACTGAAGTCCACCGCTAGCCTAGCTCATGTATTTATGAACCCTGTAGCCACAAAACATGACATCGATAACATTTGATTTGCATGGATATATTATAATAATAATAATAATAATAATAATAATAAACATTAAATTAGTATCTATACATAACTGTTAGATGTAGTTTAAATTCAGATAACTAGTATTCATATTCCACTACCAAAATATAATAATGTCTAACAAAAAGGGTCAAAATAATAGGTTATGACATCCTCATCCCCTTAATGAGGAGCTATCCTAGTGACAAATCAAAATAGCCATAGATAGTGCTATTTAAACAACTATTTTTTTTTTCATGTGGCATTTATTTCACTCAATAGGTCTTATTATACCAAGACTTGTTAAATTTCTATTTTTCTCAGTCTAATGTTGTGATCACCCAGTATTTTCCCTAGATATAATTACATCATTTCCTCTTATGTAGCCTATGTGTGTTTTGAATCCAACACATGATATGGATTATGTACATATTTTATTAATAATGCAATGTGAAATACATCATGTATCTTTGACATAGAAGGTGGTAAAGATAACCAGTAAGAAATAGGCTTGATATTATCCATAATGTCAAATGGTTTGATAAAACATGGAGCGAGCTTGGAAGTTTTTCCAAATTTAATCAATTTTTTTTGCAGTCTTACATGCAGGAAAACCTCGTCACCAAAAAAAATTCATGCGATGTTATCTTTTGATCCACATAGCTCTTTTGCCAATAAAAAAGTAGCCTTTAGATTTTGGCATATTAAGCTTGTTTTCTTATCATATTCTTGAAAATTTTTAGGGCCAATAAACTTATTATCTAAGCCATCCTAGCCAAGTGGGGTTTGACATTTTCACCCATATAAGGCTTTGAAAGGCATTATTTTTATTACCGAATTGTATGAGTTATTGTAGGAAAACTAAACCAAATATAGGTAGTCCTCTCACTTGGACTGCTAGTCCATAACATACATACACAACATGTCCTCAACTACTTGATTTAGCTACTCAATTTGACCATCTATTTTTGGGTGATATGAAGAGCTGAAATTTAGTCAGATACCAAATACCATAGTCGAGGTTCACCAAAACTTTGAAGTGATTAACTTATCTCAATATGAAATGATTATTTATAGTATGATAATTATTCATACCACTTATTTAATAAAGCATTTTCTAAACATGGAAGCATTATCCGTTAGGTTACTAGTTATGAAATGGCCAAATTTGGTTTTTTTGTCAATTAACACTAAAATGGTGTCATAATTTCTATGGGATTTGGGCAGCCAAAAATAAAATATAGTGAAACCACTACCCATTTATCCTTAGGTATGCCATGTAGGTACAAAAAGTCTCCTGGGTGGTAGTGTTCAGCCTTCACATGCAAACATTATAGACATTTTATGATAATATCGGTAATGTCTAACTTTAACCTGGGCCAAAAATAGTGTCTCTTAAACTCATGAGTTATCTTCATGACACTGGGATGAGAAAAATGGGGTGTTATATGTACTTCATTCAACACAATATTACATAAATTACATGTTTTAGTACAAAATTTCTACCCTTATTCCATATAAGTCCATCTAATTTAGTAAAAAAACTAGTAAATACATTTACTATAGGTTTAACAACCAGTTCTTTACTTATTTTTTTTTGTAGTATTCATCTTCACACTATTATTTTATTACAATGTTTTTAAAATTTCTTTATAGTACTGATAGGGAAACAAGGTAAACACATTTTTTGAGTGCATCATCCACTTGATTTTCCTTGCACTTTACATAAGATATGTGCATGTTGAAGTTACTAATAATTCTAGATACTTTATCTAGAAAGCATTCAAATCATCTTATGAGAATAAGTGTTCTAAACTATGGTAATAAGATTTCACCTTAAAGGGTTTGCCTAGCAAAAAATGTTTCCACTATTTTAGTGTGTGCACTATGGAAATAAGTTCCAAATTATGTGGGGTAGTTATTTTCAACTTCCTTCAGATTATAAGACTTGAAGGCCACTACCTTCCCATCTTGGTTAATATGCCAATGAAGCCTTCCTTAGAAGCATCAACCCACACTTCAAATATTCCATTGGGGTAAAGTATGATCAAAATAGGTGCTATGATTAATGGCTCCTTAAGCTTATTGAAGGCTTCTTTGCACTGAGATGTACACATAAATTTATTACCTTTAAATTACAAGGATATAATAGGGTTGGTTATGTGGGATAAATTTTTGACAAGCCATCAATAATACCCTACCAAACCCATAAAACTGTGCACTTCATGCAAAGTAGAAGGAACAAACCACTCTTGGATGGCTTTTATTTTGGTTGGGTCTACTACAATACCTTCTTTAGAAATTATATGTCCTAAATAGTGAATTTTAGTTTAATAAAAGGCACATTTAGATAACTTTCCATATATTTTGTGTTCTCTTAGTCTCTATAAAACCAATCTTAGGTGTTGATCATGCTCAACTACATTCTTGGAATAAACAAGGATGTCATCAATAAATACTAAAACAAATTTGTCTAAGAAATACTTGAACATGCTATTCATAAATTTATAAACATAACTGGTGCATTTTTTAGGCCAAAAGGTAAATTGTTTAAATCATAATGGCCATATCTGGTTCAAAAGTTTATTTTGTGAATGTCTTCCTCTTTGATCCATACTGGTGATAGCCAAATCTTAGATCAATTTTTGAAAACACTACTACACCTTTCATTAGATAAAATAAATCATTAATCTAGGGTAGTGGATATTGATTTTTTATCATCATATTGTTTGACATTCTATGATCAATTCAAAACTGTAAGGTGCCATATTTCTTCCTTATGAAGACTATTGAAGCTCCCCAAGGTGACACACTAGGTCTGATACTTCCATTTTCCAAAACTTCTTACAGTTGAACCTTCATCTCTTAAATTTTTTCCACATTCATCCTATGAATATATTTTGACATAGGGGCAGCCCATAGAATAAGGTCAATGGAGAAGTCAAACTCAAGTTTCAGGGGTAAACTAGGCATTTTTTATGGAAAACATCCATAAATTATTTATGATAAGAAAACCTTGGCATATTTTTCTTTTCTAGGTTTATTTCTTACAGCTAGATTTCATAGAATTTGTGGCCTTTTCTTATAGCTCTCTTCAACTACAGAGCTGAAAGCAAAATTTTGGGTTTGGACCCTTGAATGCCTTATATTTTTACATGCTTCCCATGCTCATTAGTACATTGCATTCTTTTCCTAGAATAATCAATGGCTGTATGGTGCTATTGAAACAAATCCATGTCAAATATAACATCATAAGACCCTAAGGGAGTCAAAAAAGAGTCCAACCTGGTTTTGAAAGCACCAATATCAAGTTCAATTTTCTCCAAGTACTCTTAGATAGGCAAACTTTTACTAGTATCAATCTTAACTTCCCAAACTTTTCTTAAATGAATAGGTTTTTGATTATAGTAATTATCTATAACATGTGAAATAAAGTATTTTGTTGCATTAGAATCAATTAAAATAATCACATGATGGCCAAATATAGTACCTCTTATCTCTATCGAGGTAGCTTAGAAATTAGCCTTGCAATTTTCCACAGCTACGTACACCTTATGTTCTATTGGCTATCTAGGTTTCAATTTTGGGTAGTCCTTATGATAATGATTGTCAATGCACTCACAACACATTATTATCCTTTATAGGGATATATAAATAGTATTAACCCTTGTAATTGGCCCATGCTAGCTATTTTAGTCTTGGTCTTTCCTAAAAGACCCTAATTTAGCAGTGTTTAGAGGCTTAAAATTCTTATTCTACCCCTAGAACTTGTTGTAACCTTTATTATTCCCTTAGAGTTTGTAATTATGATATGACCTCTTAATGTTTTTCAGTTCAGGGGATAATTTTTTGTTTTTAGTTTACTACCTGTGCAATTTGAAATCTTGTCTCACTTTTTATCGAGACTTTTCCTTTTCTTCTACCTGTGAGCAGATTCTATGGCAACTTCTAGTGTCTTAGTGTTGGTCATACTGATTCCATACATCAATACATCCTTTAACCCCAGTTTAAATTTTGTCACTTTTGTTTCTTATTCATACATGTACTTAACATGATGTATTAGGTTTAAGAAATTATTTTCATACTCTGTAATAGACATATTTTCCTATTTCAACAGGGAAAAATCCATTATTTTATACTCTTTATAATTTGTATTTAAATATCTCTTTTGAAAATGGATTTTGAAAGTGGACCAAGTAAGGTTTATGGGATGTTACCTTTATAGATCACATAGGTGGTTCCACCATAAGGCATTAGGCCCATTTAACTGATAAACTACCACTCTGGCCTTTAAATTGGAGGACATATTATGCAAATTAAAGTATTTCTACAACTTTACAAGCCACACATCAACTTCATTGATGAATAGGATTATTATACACATGAAAGAATTAAAACATGCAATGATTTCCTGCCATTACCTAGTTCTAATTATCTAACTTTAATCCCTTTCTTGAAACATATCCTCTCTTCCTTCTTGAATCCTTTCATTACTTTTGCCTTCAATAGGATTCTTATTTACATAATATTATAGTCTATGCTCTGGTCATCTCAATATCACTTCATCATATACCTATATAATCACTCTCTCATCACATCAACATCTTCTCATACACCTTCTTCCATACTACATCTTCTACTCTTCTTAAAACTTATCTCTCCCTCTCTCTCTCTTTGCTGTTTGTATATAAGCCTAAAATCCTAAAACATAGATCCAAGGTTCTTGTCCCTTCATGAGGAATATTAAGTCCCTCTCCTTGTCTATTTGAACACTCTCACATAGTCAAATCAATAACACAATCTGTATACAATAAATCTCCTTACAACCAACACTTTCTTTTTTAAGGACTCTTTTTCTAGTAGCCCTATTTTCATAAAAACCTCCTAGGCTTGGACAAACTATAGAGGATATCAAAAAACCAATAATTTTTTTGATTACCCATTATCCTCTTAATAATTCATACAAAGTTCTATGATCTAATTCTCAATGTAAGTACCTTTTATCTCACCTTCTTCCTTCTAATTAGGTCTCCATTAGGCCTAATTCAAGGCCACACCTAAGTTTATATAAAAATATATATTTTACCAACATAAAAATTCCTTCATGCTTTAGGTAACATGAAATTACACTGGATCACAAAGTTTAAATATTTTCTAATTGTTACAACAAAAGTTATAGATATTCTATTTTTCAAACGCTAGTTAGTCTCAATACAACCCTATGTAGGCTGAGAGTCAACAAAAAGAGATCTAAAGATTTTAAATGAACTTAAATAGATTATATCACTTATAATAGGTATTACCTATCTTCCTTTAACTCCTCTAACCATTAGTTTCACTAGTCCAACCTTCAATAATCTCGTATAAACCAAAATATAGGGGTTTTGGGCTCTTTATAAGACTATGTACAAATAAGTGGTCTTGAGCACTTTAATGAATTTATAAGACTCTAAAATGGATATAAATATTGTATAGGGTTTTCTCACATTGGTTACACCTTTTCAAACCCTTAAATTCTCTTTAATAATCATAAAATTATTCTAATATTTAGAAAGACAAAAATTTGGCTATAAAAATGGACTGTGTGCCAACAACATGCAAGAAGGATTGCATATTCAAGTATAAAAATGAGATTATTATATTTTAAAAAGATATAAAACCATGTGTAAAGAATCAACTTATCATTACAACCTTCCAAACCATCATCAATACTTTATTCTACTTGTCACTCCTTAACTGTGTATTGGCTAAATAATCTTAATAAGACTGTGCTAACTGTATAAAAACCTAAATGACAATTGAGGCTATCAAATGCATGATTTATATCCTATAAAGGATAATAAACAATGTATTTATACTCCATATCCATCTCTTCTCTTTAACATTATTGAATGAACCTCAAAATAACACCTTACTAGTTATTTTCTTGACTGTGCAAAACATGGCTTACTTAAGTTTGTCTAAAATGAGATTTTGAATATAAGATTGTGGGTTATCCTAATAAATACATTAATTTATTATAATAAAAAAATAATCATAAGAGATAACACTTACCAAGGATCACTGTGAACTCTATGCATTTTTTTTATTGATTGATACAATAACCACATACATAATTTGAAAGGCAGACATGGTTTTACTTGAGATCTTGGTCTCTCTTCTATTTATTCAACTCTATACCTATATCTCCTTAATTTTATCATCTTATATAATCCTATTCTAACATAATATATGCACATTTTAAATTATAAAAGCATTATATTCTTCTTATTATGCTAAAACATATAAATAAATTCCTAGTCTTTCCAACTCCACATATGAAAGGCAGTTACAATAATAACTTTATTGAATTTGCATTGCTTTATCATGATAATAACATTAAGACACATAAAATACACCTTATAGGACCCATAAAAACATTTTAAAACTTTTAAATTTCACCTGAGACTCCAAACACCTCTCTAAGCTTAATTTAACAATTCAAAATTTCAAAATAGTATTTGTGGTAGGAAAACCAAAAGACCTATGAACACATAATTTATAGTAATCATAAAGACTCCAAAGAATCTTAATATACCCTAATGGACTCCTCACATCTAACCAAAACAAAAAATGGTCTAAAAAAACTTATTAAACATATTCACAACCTATGTCTATTGGTGATTCTCTGCATCAAATTCCTGAAGTGGGAGAAATTTGAGCTACTGCTCAAATGTGCTTTATTCCACTTCTTTCTTGTCTTATAATTATTCCTCTAATGGTATTTTAATATCCTATTTATCCTCTTCCTCTTGTATTTCTTCTTTATTCTTAGTTTATTCCTATTTCTTTATCCTATTGCCTTGACTTATTTCTTTGACAATTCCTCTTCTACCTATATGAAGTATTTGCCTTGTTGTAACTCCTTGTTCACCTTATCTTCTATAATTTCCATCTCTGATTTATCATCACTATTGGGAATATATAACATAGATAATTATTAATGAATTAAATATGGAAATTAAATTTAGAAAACATAACATAATAGAGATACATATTTAACATGGTTCACCCAATATGTGCTACATCCACACAGAAATAGCCAATCCTTATTATTCAGTCCAACAAATGAAGGGAAGAACCTAAAATACATCCATTCTAATATCCTCTTCACTCACACACAATATTACACCATGATTAAAATTCCCTCATATCAAAAGAGGGTTACATGTTAGGGCAAAAATGCATAAATATAATTTATACCATTAGATCTATGACCTAATAGTGAATAATACATATTTACTATGAAATTATAATAATTTACAATGCATTTTTAACAAAATTTTGATTTGGGGGCACTACTAGGGGATCATGGCAACCCTGGTGGGGGGGAGTTCCCCCCTACCCCCCCGGACTACACCTATTAGGAAGTGGGCATTATAATAAGATCAAGCTCTACCATCTAACAATCTCCCACTTAGAGACTGATTGTTGCAACTCCACCACTACAACTCTTCCTTGGAATTTTCTTTGAACTTTGAGCTTGACATGTTTCTCATCTTCCTTATTATCCTTGAAGATCTATTGAAGCTAAAAAAATCTCTAGCTTCTCTTTACTGACTACCTTTGTTAGAATATCTATAGGATTTGACTGATGTGGATCATTTCCAACTTTAGTTGACCATCCTCCAATTTGATTGAATGAAGTGATACTTGAGTTATATATGTTTGGTTCTTGAGTGGAATGCTAAACTATTTTCTAAATGAATCACACTCTAGATATCACTATATAACCTATAATATTCTTACTTCTACATCAACTCTTCCATGAAATGTTGCATCTATATCATTTCCTTACTTCTATAATTGTAACATATTCTACCTTTGTAGTTGACAAAGCAACTATCTTCTACAATTTTGAAATCCAACTAACCACTATGTTATCAACAGTGAATACATAACCTATGGTACTCCTAAAATCTATATCTCCATCCATGTTTGCATCAACATATCCTTTTAAGGTAACATATGACCCTTTATATCACAACTATCTATCAAAGGTCCCTCTCAATTATGTGAGAATCCACTTGAATACATTCTGGTGCTCTTTTCCTAGATTATTCATAAACCTGCTAACAACTCCCACTGCATGAGCAATGTCCTTTATAGTGCACACCATAATATACATTAAACTTCCAACTACTAAATCATAGGGCACTTTGGACATGTAATTGTTTTCATCTTGCATTTTAGGACACTGTTCCTTGCTTAATTTGAAGTGCCCTCCCAAAGGTGTACTTACTAGTTTTGCATCTTGTATATTGAACATGACTAACACTTTCTTGATGTATTCTTATTGAGACAATTCCAATTTTTTATTTTTCTTATCTCTTATTATTCTCATACCAAGGATTTTATTTTTAACACTTAAATCCTTCTTTGCAAATGAATCTACTAGTTTTATTTTTGAGGTCATTTATATCATGCATGTTAGACCTTGTAACAAGCATGTCATCTACATACAATAACAAGATAATTTAGGTGCCATTATCTATTCTCTTAAATTAAACACAGTGGTCAAAATGACATATAATATAACCTTGTTCTATCATAAACATGTCAAATTTTAAATGCCACTATCTTGGAGCTTGTTTTAGGCCATACAAACTCTTCTTCAACCTACACACCATTTTATCCTTACCTTTAACTTCATATCCTTGTGGCTGCTCCATATATATTTCCTCCTCCAAGTCACCATGAAGGAATGTTGTATTCACATCTAACTATTCAAGGTGTAAATATTCTATTGCTACCAAACTTAAAACAATTCGTATAGAAGTCATTTTAACTATTGGAAAAAATATTCATCAAAATCTATACCTTTATTTTGTGCAAACCCCTTTACAAAAAGTATAGCCTTGTACCTCTGTTTAACTCCATATTTTTCCTTTAACCTATAAAACCATTTATTATGCAATGCTCTTTTACCTATAGGTAACTAAACCAAATCATAGGTTTGGTTATGTACTAAGAAGTCCATCTCCTTTTTCATGCCTTGCTCCCACTTCTTTTTGGTTTCTACTTGCATTGATTCTTGATAGCTTTCTGGCTCACCACCATAAATAAATTATAAATAATAAAGTGAAGGAGAGTATTGTTTAGGGAGTTTACTTACTCTGGTAGATATTTTAACTATAATTATAGGATTTTGTGGTATTTATTACACATTCTAATTTTTTGGTACTTTTGGAATTTCATTTCTAGTGATTTCATTAAGTACTGCATATTCAATATTTGGCTTTTCTTGTTTCTTTCCTTGCAACTAATCTCTGTACATGACCTTCTCGTTAAAGATCACATCTCTACTTCTAATGATTTTGTGATGTTCAAAATCCCATAAATGATAACCAAAATCATTAACTCCATATCCAATAAAAGTAAATTTCTTAAATTTTGCTTCAAGCTTGGTTCTATTTTCTTTATCAATATGGATAAATGCTTCACAATCGAAAGTCTTTAAAAAAGAATAATCTTCCTTTTTACCTATCCATGCTTCTTCTATAATTCCACCATCCAAATGATTTGAATGCCTTCTATTTATTAAGTAAACAACAATATCCATAACATCTACCCAAAATTGTAAGGGTAACCTTGCATGTAATCTCATGCTCCTTGCATGCTCCATGATTGTCCTGTTCATCCTTTTTAACACACCATTTTGTTTTAGTGTTCTTAGAACTATCTTCTCTCTATAAATCCCATGGGATGAACAATAATTATCAAATTCCTTGCTATAGTATTCACCTCCATTGTATGATCTAATACACTTCAACTTATTTCCTGTCTCATTCTCAACCAAAGCTTTCCATTCTTAAAAGTATCAAAAACTTCAAATTTTTTCATATGCAATAAACTAAGTTTTTTTAGTTGAATCATATATAAAATTAACATAATAAGAAGATCCACTAAGGGATGATACTTGATCTGGTCTCTATACATATGTATGTACAAGATCTTACTTTTCATCCTTATTTGTCTTCCCAAATCTGAAAAATCTAACTCTTTTTTTTTTTTTATAAGCATAATGCTCATAGAAATCCAAATCCACCTTCTTCAAATCTGGCAACAAATTATTTGAGTGGAGAATTTACATCCCCTTCTCACTCATGTGCCTAAGTCTATCATGCCATAATTTTGTATCTACTTTTGTAGAAGCTAAAGAAATAGAAGATTCAACAATACCATTAGATAAATATAATGTACCTACCTTCTCTCCTTTTTATATTTCTAGTGATGCTTTAGTGACTTTCCATGAATTTTTTTCAAATATAATTATGCATCCTCACTTCCTAACTGCCCTGCTAAAATTAAATTTTTTCTCAACTCAGGAACATGACTCACCTCTTTTAGAAACCATTGTTTCCATTCCATAATTTTATCTGTATCTTACCCTTTCATAAAATTTTATAAGGTTCACCATCACCTAGATAAACCTATCCAAAATCACCTTGAACATAGTCTTAAAAAATATTTCTTATGGGTGTATCATGAAATGAAGCCCCTGAATCTAACACCCAAGAGTCATTAATATTATCTCAAGAAAGGATTAAATAATCTTATAACACATCACCTGCTACATTTACTTCCTAATTTTTATCTTGTTGTCCAACTCCTTGTTTTCCTTTTTGAAACCAACAATATTTTTTTAGGTGTCCTTTCTTCCTACAAATTGAGCACACCAATGTTCCTCTGGATTTGGATCTATCCCTATTAGACTTACCATGATTGCCTGGGCCTTTTATCTTTCCCTATTATTTATAGTCAAAGCATTACCTGATGTCTCACCTATGATTTTTTATTGCATTTCATCACTAAGAATAAGACCAATAACATCATCAAAATTTAAAGTGTTTGAACTAGAGATAGAATTACTCAAAGCCATGCCCAAGCCATTCCAACTTTCTAACAATGAGCATAGAATCAAAGGAGCCCTAACCTCATCATCAAAATTTACTCCTACAGAGCTTAACTGATTTATGATCATGTTAAATTCATTTAAATGATCAAAAACATATCAACTTTATAAAATTTACATATTAAATAAATTTTTAATAAGAAATACCTTGTTAGAGGTTGAGAGTTTTTCATACACTCTATCCAATGACTTTATCACATTTATTATTGTATTTTATTTTGAAATATTGAAGGCCACCGATACTGCTAAAAATATTTGTATTTTTCCTAGTGTCTTTTTATCAAGAAACTCCCAATATTCATCCTTCATAATCATCGACTTCTTTTCTATTCCACCCAATGGTAGGAAAAGACCCTTCTAATATAGATAGTCCTCCATTTGCATCTTCCATAGCTGGGAGTTTTGTCCATTAAAATTCTTGACCTTAAAATTTTATTCTTATGCCATTGTTCCCACTCAAACCAGGAACCCTCTTTTCCTGTGAGTTTATTTGTCAAATAAACCTTTGAATCTAATACTAGTTGTTAGGAATATAAAACATAGAGCAATATTAATGAATTAAAGATGGAAAAAAAAAATGTAACATAATAGAAATATAGATTTAACTTGGTTCACCCCCATGGCAACCCTATGGGGGGAATTACCCCTCCGCACCGCGCCCCCCCACCGCGCCCCCCACCTGCCCCCCCCCCCCCCCCCCCCCCCCCCCCCCCCGCGCCCACACACACACACACACACACACCTTATCAGGAACTAAGCATTATAATTAGAATAGGATCCACCATCCAACAATCACCATTGATGTAGAGGATTGATCAAACAAACACTTCTTTACCTTGTTTCACTATTCACTCTTTTGACAAAGGTTTATGGATTCATATGTACCTTAGGGGTTCTTGTATTCATTGGATTGGTTTATGGTGATTAGTATCTTAAACATGATTTTTATAGTCTCCTCAAACTTCTCAATTCATTTACCAATCCCTCAATACTTCTTGTCTTAACCTTGACAACTTCTTACCTTTCACCAAATAGACCTTGTAGCCTTTTTTTAAGGCCTTTCTTGATAGTACAAATGAGTATGAATGAAATTATATAATATAATACCAAATTATAGTACCATCTATTATGTACTTTCCTTATACAAAGTCACTTTTTAATCCTTCTTTTGATCTCTGTATAGGCCTAATTAGGTTTATACTACCCAGAGCCACACACATGTGCTTATAAACATACAAAAACATACCCACTAATCTCAAAACCACCAAAATATCTTTATATGCATGGACACATATTAGATTACAAAATTTTAAAAATTTTCATTGGTGAAAGCTTTTTATAAACACAATTTTCTCCAAAACCCTAGTTTAGGGTTGACAGAGGTCTGAAGGACTTGAGAGCAATCAAATTGGTTTTACACGTTTCACATAAGGTTTAAAATAACTATGAGTTTATTGAGGTCTATTTTTTCCCTCTACACCCTTAAAAATAATTATAACTCCACATTTGCACCTTTGTTCCACATATTTACAACAATTTTGGTCTCATTATATACACATAGTTATAGTTATAGGGTTCAGGAAGCAAGTTATTTAGACTTAGACTTCCAATATTGGTTTTAAAACTTTTCAAAAGATTGAAAAAGGTCCATAAAAAATCCAATCCTATTTCAAAATCAATTATCACTCTTTCTGATGCCTTTGTTATACCCTTTTACTATATTATGTGTGCTCACTGCTTGTATGTGCATTACTCTACAGATCTATATAGTTATCAAAGTAAGAAAATAAGAAAATAAGTGTATGAAATCCTTAGACAAGTTTAAAAAATGTGGAACAAACTCACCAATTTGTTTTAAACTTAAAAACCATATCACTCCTATACATTTATTCATGGAACAAACTTGACACAGTCAATTTATATGAAAATGTGTAGGAAAATAGAGTTCAGTCATTCCTTTCAAACTTGAGAGATCTCATTCCTAATTTATTGGGTCTATATTCCCTCTCTCCTTTGAGTAAATTATGAAAACAAATCCAAAAACAAAAATTTACATGTTTTATATCTAACATAACTACCCTAACTACTTTCCAATAGTCATTTGTAAGAAGTTTACTCCTTGACATCAATGTCAAGGTTGATTATTAATACAATGTGACCCATGGCCCATGGTGTTTTTAATAAAATTACCTAATCACTTGAAATATTAATGAATTCTTGAAAACCTAACAAAACACCCATTTTAGACTAAATTATTCAAAATTTCAAAGTAGACAAAATAGTAGGAAAATGCTAATTTGAATTTCTAGCCTATCCTAACACTCCTAAACACTTGAAAAGAATTTTAAGGTGCATGTTAAGACTATTAAAACCTTTATAATCATCCTAAACATAATAACTAACCATGAAATACTTATTTAAACCCAAAATTGTTTGACAACACCAAAATGAGTCATCTAATAAGGATGCTCTTGCATCATACTACTGGGGTATGAAATAAAAATTTCCATGAAAGTTTTTCCAACTTGTGACCTCCTCCTCAAAATATCTCTCTCATTTTCACTTCCAACTATGCATTGATACACCCTTATATATCCCAAGGTGTATGAGTGACACATAGACCTCCTTGTGCTTTGGTCAATGCCACCTTGATTTTTCCTTTGAGGTTACATATCATCTCCCACATGATCTTCTTCAACAATTGGTTATGATATTGAAACCAACCTACACATGGAACACACAAGTCAATCCAAATAACCTCCTACTTATCTTATTAGAAACTATACTTCTACACTTGCATGCTTATCTTATCTATGTTTGAGTCTATTATCTTTGGGATTGTTGTTAATGGTTATTTCTTCTTTCTTACAAGAGTCTCAACCTCTAAAACCTCATTTTCCACCTCTTGCTACTATTCAATCTTTACTTGTTCATTGATTTCTCCTTCCATAACCAATGCTTTCAACATACCTACTTTATCAATAAAGTGGTCTAGATACTCATTATTTTGTATGAAAGAAATGTGATAGGACAAACTTACTAAAACAATTTCCACATGTTCATCTGAGATTAACTCACCTTGATATTTTGAGTTAAATAACTTCTTATTTATTTGCCTCTAATTCCTCAAAATTCCCTTCAACTGCTGCACTCTCTTCTTCCATTATCTAGGTAACTGGAACTACATTGTCTCTTTTTTAGGACTTGATTTTAATTATCATGTTATTTTAGTCCTTGCTACAACTAACTTCCTTGGGTAGGTACTCCTTCTATCCAAACATAATCACACTACTTGGTGTCTCATTCCATGTATTGTCTCTCAAGGGGTTTAGTTTGTGATTTCAACCATCCTTCTCAGTGGTATAGTTGTTAGCTCTCCCATCATGAAAAGATTTCCTATCATACTACCATGGTCTCCCAAGAATCATGTGACACACATAAATGGGAATTAAATCACATAATATTATATCCTTATATCCACCTATCTGCAAGTCTACATAACACTATTCACTCACTAGGAATTGGTGACTATTTTGAATCCAAGAGACCTTGTATGGGCTTGGATGCTTTCTTATTTCTAATCTTAGTTTATAAAAAATCAATGAAGACATTAAATAGTTAATAATAACATTATCAATTATAACTTTTTTAGCACTTACTTTTGCTCTTACACATGATTCTAAATGTTTTTATTTATGGTGGATCTCTCTTCTCCTGGATAGTCTTCAAAAGAACACTCTTTGTCAACAAGCTTTCCCCTATTTTAGGATATTTCACATAGTTTGGAAATGAATCTACACTCTCATATTATTTCTTAACCACTTGGTTTCTATTCTCACTCTAAGAGCTACCACTTTGCACTTCTTTAGGACACCCATATCACATATGCCTTGCAAATTTATTGCATTTGAACCACTTGCCTATAAATCAACCATTGCCTCTTCCTATACCATATGATTTTCTACCTCTATAGCCATAACCACCTCTATTTTATGTAATTAAACTATTTTAAATTATTTCCACTTCTTTTCTCTGACCTTGCCATTGATTTCTATTACCTGGCTATCCTCTTCCTTCTTATTGGATTCTACTTGTGTAGCTTCCACCACCTATACCTTTATTTAATTGAATTTTCCTTCTTGAAAACTTATCTTTTGCCCTCAAGGTAGCTTGATAGGCCTCCTTAACTATCCTATGTGTCAATATAATTATCTCATCTTGATTGAAAAACTTCAAGCCATTCATATATCTAGAAACTTTCTCAACATCCTATTCTATGTGTCCTGCTCAAATGGTCAACTTGTAGAATTCCTTTGTTTTCTATTTTACTATCATATATTTATAACTCAAGTTTTTTATCCTCATAAATAAGTGGGTATGATATTCCTTATGAATTAATTTACCTTTCATCTTTGCCACCATTCTATCCCATGACCTTATCTTATCTTTTCCTCTTCTTATCTCTTCCTGTATGCCATCCCACCACAAGGATGCATAACCCTTAGAAATTTTTACTTAAAAATTTACCTTATTTGTATCATTCACCTCTTCATAATCTAATTAATTTTTCATATATGTGATCTAATCAACCAATTCCTCCACATTAAGACTGCCCTCATACATGGGTACCTCCATCTTGGGTTTTGAAGTCACTCCAAGAATTACTCTTATGAATATTTCTTCAACTCTTTCTTCATCTCCCTCTTATACTTATTATTCATGAAAAATCTCATCCTCTCCCTCACTTACATCACCTCTATTCATCTCTCTTAACTGAGCCAACGTTATGGCTTACAACCTTGCCTGAAAGTTCCTCACTTCAACTACCAATGCATCTAATGCTTGAAACCTCCTTTAGGATACTAATAATCCTCATCCTCTACCTTCCATAATGTATTTATACCTTCCCAAGAGATCCTAATCTCTGATACCAAATTATGCATAATATTTCTCTAACAAACTCTTCTTTACCATGTTTCACTATTCATTCTTATGATAAAAGTTTATGGATTCACATGTACCTTAGTGGTTATTATATTCATTGGATTAGTTTATGGTTATTATTATATTAAACATTATATTTATAGTCTCCTCATAATTCTCAATTTATTTTCCAACCCCTCAACAGTTCTTATCTTAACCTTGACAACTTTTTACCTTTTACCAAACATACTTTTTAGCCTTTTTTAAGGCCTTTACTACTAGTATGAATGAGTACAAAGGAACTTGGAGAATATAATCCTAGATTATAGTAACCTATATAATGTACTTACCTTATACAAATTTTATTCACCTATTTATATCTTTAATTCACTTTTCCAGCCTTCTTTTTGTCTATGTATAGCCTAATTAGGTTTATAGTACCCCAAGCCACACATGGGTGCTTATAAACATACAAAAATATACCCAATCATCTCAAAACTACTAAAATATCCTGATATGAATGAACACTTATTATATTACAAAATTTTTGAAAATTTTATCGGTGAAATATTTTTATGAACACATTTTTATCCAAAATCCTGGTTTAGGGTTGACAGAGGTCTACAGGACCCGAGAGCAATCAAATTGATTTTACACGTTCCACATAAGGTTTAAAATAAATGTGAAAGTTTATTAAGGTTTTTTTTATCCCTATAAGTCCTTAAAAATCATTATAACTCTACACTTACACCTTTGTTCCACATATTTACAATAATATTGGTCTCATTGTATACATACAGTTATAGTTATAGGGTTCAGGGAGCAAGTTATTTAGACTTAGACTTCTAATATTGTTTCAAAAATTTACAAAGGATTTAAAAATGTCCATATAAAATCCAATCCCATTTCAAAATCATTAATCACTCTTTATGATGCCTCTGTTATACCCTTTTACTATACTGTGTGTGCTCACTATCTGTATGTGCATTACTCTATAGATCTATATAGTTATCAAAGCAAGGCAACAAGAAATAAGTGTATGGAATAATCAAACACATTTAAAAAATGTGGAAAAAACTCACCAATTCATGTTAAAATTAAAAATAATATATCTCTTATATATTTATTCATAGAACAAACTTGACACAATCAATTTATATGAAAATGTGTAGGAAAATAGAGTTTAGTCATTCCTTTCAAACTTGAGAGATCTCATTCCTCCTTTCTTGGGTATAGATCCCATATCTCCTTTGAGTAAATTATGACAACTAATCCAAAAATCAGAATTCACATGTTTTATATCTAACATAACTACCCTAACTACCTTCCAATGGTGATTTGCAAGAATGTTTACTCCTTGACACCAATGTCAAGGTTGATTATCTATACAATGTGACCCATAGGCCATGGTATGACCCATGGTATATTTAATAATGTTGCCTAATCACTTTAAATCTTAATGACTTCTTGACAACCTCCTACAACACCAAATTTAGACTAAATTATTCAAAAATTCAAATTAGGCAAAATGGTGGGAAAATGATAATTTAAATTTATAGCATATCCTAACACTCCTAAACACTTAGAAAGCATTCCAAGATGCATTTTTAGACTCCTAACAACTTTATAATAATCCTAAACATACTAAATGACCATGAAATACTTGTTTAAACCCAAAATTGCTTGACAACACTAAAATGAGTCATCTAATAAATATGCTCTTACATCAACCATACTCTACCTTCAATGGCTGGTTATCATTTTTCAATCTTGCTTCCAATCCATAGCTTTCTTTTTCATTATTCCTGCTTAGTTCAAGTACTCTTGGCTGGTCTATATTCTAATTTTTTTTACAAAACATCATGACTAACTTTATATACCTTTGGACACCCTAATGGTGACCTTCATCATCCACAAACAACTTATTTTTAGTCCTTACCTTTTCTTTATTCACTTCCTCAGCTACAACCTTGATTTCCTCTTCACATTCTTACTTGTCATCAAATAGTAGGTTCATTTCCTTATCTTTGATTGCATGAAACCTAATTTATTCATATCCTCTATTAATCTACAACTCTTGGCTACTTCTTTGTTCACCTTCTTCTTTCATTTTCAACTTCTTAGCATCCTCATTCTACTTCTCTCTTGTACTAACCACCATTTGTTCATACCATTCATATATCTCCTTCTTCTTGGATTGATTCCAGCTCTCAAAGTTATCTTTATCATTTTTAAAACCATATTTTCATTCATTTTATTCACCTATAAACATACATAGAACATTAGTTTTAAAATTTGGAGGCTCATATGCCTCTCTTGATGCCTCAAATATTTATAATATTTCTCATGAATGCTCCTCATCTTGTGCTTCATCCTCTTCTTCTTTAATAAGAACTCATCCTTCTTATGGATAACTTATAGACAAATAGTCAACCTCCTTCATGATCACTTCTTCTTCCCTAAGGTGATGATCACCTTCTTGTCCCTACATATCAACCTAATTACTCATCTAAAATTGCTCAATGTCTCTCTTAAGTTGATTACAAAACAACCTTTTATTTTATTTCTATTCACTCATGTTTATCCTCTTTCTTCTCTCAAAAAGTATCCTTCTAGGACATTAAAATTTCTTATTTTTCATTAACCCAACCATACTAGTTCTCTTCTTTCTGCATTTTCTCTATCATGAGCATTACATTCTCTATACTTTATAGACTATGCTTCAAATATTTCACTTGCTCTTCAAAACCTATTTATTTATTTATATTACTATCTTTCATATTATCTCTATGGAAAACCTCATCAAATATTCTCTTCATTATCATCTTCTCATAGTTCATTTATTTTCTATATTTCCTCTATCTTATTTTCATATCGCCTAGGTACACTATTATTCTTCAATTGAGACTTTCTCTTTCCTTATCTTCACTTGAGACTTCCTCTTTCCTTCGCTTACTTAAGTTTGTCTAAACTAATATTTTGAATCTAAACCTATATGTTATCTTCCTCAATGAATTCAATTATTCAAAGAAAACAATAATCATAAGAGAGAACACTTACCAAAGATCGCTATGAACTCTATGCATTCTTTTATTGATTGATACAATGACCACCTACACAAATTTGAAACACAGACATGGTTTTACTTGAGATCTTGGTCTCTATTATGTTTCTTTAGTCTTCTACCTATATATCTTTAAATTTATCCTCTTTTCTACTCATCTACCACCCTACTCGATGCACACTCTAACTTCTACAAACATCTATTCTTCTTATTATGCTAAAACATACAGATAACTTCCTAATATTGCCAACTCCACATATGGAGGGAAGTTACAACCATAAATTTCTTGAATTTGTATTGATTTATCATGATAATCACATTAAGACATCTCAAATATACCTTTTAGGAACCATACAAACATTTTAAAACATTTAACTTTCACTTAAGTCTCCAAACACCTCTCCAAGCTTAATTTAACAATTCAAATTTTCAAAATAATCTTTTTGGTGGGAAAACCAAAACACCTATGAACAAAAATTTTATAAAACTTAGAAAGACTCTAAAGCATTGTAATGGACCCTAAGGGACTCCTCACACCCAACTAAAATGAAAAGTCATAAAAAATAACTTCTTAAACATATTTATAACCTATGTTTATTGGTGAGGCTTTGCATCATTCATCTCCAAATTCCTCTCCCATGGATATAGGTCGTGGAATATTCTTGAGTTCCTTTATGATAGGGTCTACCACTATTAAGGGTATTTATTAGAGTACTTACTCCTCAATAGGTTATAATTAAATATGGGCTTGTTCTTTAGGCAGGTTGCCCTCAAGGTTTTTCATCCTGAGTTCCTAATTATCCAGCTTGCCTTGGATGACATTCAACATTGTTAGGATCCTATTTAATAATTCTACATGCTTATTGAAAGGGTTTTTAAAAACTAAATTTGGTTTTGGTGCTTCATGGGGGTTTTTAATATTTTTTTATAAGAGGTTAATCTATATTTTGATTATGATTTTGGGCTCTATGGCCTCTACCTCTATCTCTACGTTTACGTCTTCCCCTTAAGATTGGTCTATCCTCACCTTGGCCATTATCACTAAATCTGGTCCTAACCATTTTCATAGGAATTCATAGAAAATATTTTAGGAATTTTATTTTAAAGAATCATAAGTTCTTAAAAGTTTTTAAAGATATGTAATAGACTTACTAATTCAAGCATAGGCTCTAATACTAGGTGAAATGACCCCCAAAAAATTTTGAGCATCACTTCATTCAGAGTACACAATAAAATTATGAATAAGGTCTAATACATGTAGTTTGGTTTTGCATAACATAACCATAAACCCATAACCAAATTTATGTACATGTAACCCTTAATTAGGGTAGTTAAACATATAAGATTATATGAGGAAGATTATTTCCCTATGAAATTTACATGTAGTTTAGGGCATATCGATATGTGGTCCATAACAATAAGCTCTGAATTGTATGGGGGTAGACACCTTCCTAATAGGACTACCTAGGTGTCCTTATTCTACCCAAGAGACTCACATCTATGACATTTTGGTTATCGGCTAATGTATAAACATTTTTCTCCTCACATTCAAGATACTTGGAAATTTTTAATAAGTACCCAAGCCATCACACAATATTTACATTGTTAGGCAAAAGGTTATCAACAAACAAAAGTTTTTAGTTATTCATAAATTGATCTCATTGTACTTAATATTAGAAATAAAAAATTTCATTCATACAAATCAATATTTATAATGCCGAAGAATTATAATACCATTATTTTACCATACCAAGGGTCTATAAGGAAAACAATCACATATACATACCATAAGAGTGTAATAATATTTAAAGATGCCTTAATTTGTTAATATTTTCATAAGGAATAAAAAATGATACTATCCCATTTAGATTATTATATGATGAGTTATAAATTTTAGGGATCATTTTACCATACTTTTCCACTTTACACTTTACACAAATTGAGATAAGCTACATTACTAAAAAACAATCTACTCTTTGTATTAAAACAAAATACAATGGTTCTCATCAAAGATAGATGACAACACACAAGTGAGTCTCTATCGTGTGATCACCATTAATCATGCATTAATTAATTTGTTTATATTAACAAAATAAATCATCCCATAGGTCAATAACTAGGGTTATATCCCTTATATTGTTACTCACTTGTCATTTGATTCATTAAATATGGGAACTTTTACATTTATCAAAATAGATCATTTTCTTCTAAAGATCCAAACTTTTTATTAAAAGGTAAAAGTGGGTTTTGAAGGGGCCTACCCAAAAAAAATAGATACGAATAAGATCTTAAAACAAATATTCATGAGTGTTTGTAAAGTAACCAATAAGGAACAAGAAAACACTAAAAGCAACCTATACTCAACCCAAACACAACTGAAATGTAACATAAATACAACATGGAAAATAATTCAATATAGTTAGTGATAATTCTTCCACTCTTAGAACTCCCTAACCCATCCTTTAGTAATGTCAATGAATTTAGTATCCCATGAGCCAGTTAGGTTTTGATCATTCTTCCTGATGGAGATACCTTTCTCCTTGATGCAGATACCTTTGAGCTTTTTGTTTGGTCTACTTTATTCATTGTCTTGATTAGATCTAATAAACATAAAAATTCCCTCCATGTCCTGAATAACATTATTAATGGTTTTCCTATTATAAGTCACCAACATATTGAGATTGTTTTTGAGATCTTGATTCTCCCTTTCGAGCCTGTTTACTTTTTCAGTAAGTTTCTCAATTTGGGTTGATATTTTCATTTGATTTTCCTTGGTGTAGATAAAATCATCATTCACTTGAATCTTTCTAACCTCTTGTTTGAGATGAGTATGATCCTTCATGAACTAATAAAGGAATGTTTTGTGTAGGTTAACCTCATCATCAATTTGATCTAGTTTTTCTTGGTTTTTTAGTGAATATATGATTGAATCAATTTACTATCGGGGGTTACTACTAGAAGGTTTAATGCCCCTATTTTTTTCCTTTTCATTAGAATTTTCTACTTCTTTCTTATTTTTGGGTTCAATATTATCATTCTAAAGATTAACATTATTATCCTTATTCTTCATCATTTCCTTACCCTTGTGTTTGATGTTGTTCTCCCCCTTTTCGATATTCTAAGAATCATCCTTGAGTGCCTTGTTTCCCTTATGGCTATAGCCAGGCTACTCAACCACCTTATTATGAGTTTTTTTTTAATTGTTTCAGAGGGTTCATTTAGTAATTTGACTGGGTGAATGCTGAATGGGGATAATAACCTTAGTGGGATGTGGTAGAGTAGGTTTAGGGCATCAAACATTTTTTAGATAAGGAATATGATAGCTTGATATAGAGGCTCCTTTTTGGATCCCTCTTTGACCTCCAAAATTGAGTTCTCTAAATAATGTAGAATATAAAAAGGTATGCTAATTGCAATTTTATGGTGAAGGTAGTTTAAGAAGGGGAAATGGGAGTAGTGAACTACCTAATATCTACTATTGAGTGTGATGTATCTCATCACCTACTTCGTGACTTCATTGTAGGGGATCAAAAGTAGTTCCCTCTTGAAACCCCCCTAAAAGGTAACCAATTTTTCATTTCCAATGAGGAACTTCTCTTTCTCTTTCTTGAAGTACTTACTCAATTTGGTGTATTTCGTATCTTCAATGATGAGTCTAGTGACCTATGAGATAATCCTTTCATTAATTTTAATTGAAACATTGTTAATCACCACAACTCTATTGTTCTATCTTTCCATAAACTACCTTGAGAGATGGCTATCCACACCACATATCCGGTCGATGAATGTAGTGATGCCTCCAGTTTTTAAAATCTTCCATATCTCTAGTTTCTTTTTGATTTTGTCTGTTGATATAAGTTTTAAAGATCCAACGTTATATTAACTATATTTAACTTATGCAATTAAATCTGCTACATTTCCATATTATCTTTCATTTACAACTCTATTATATGCCTATAGGCATTTATTCAATTCAAGAATTCATAATTTACAAATTTTTACATGCATTAAAATATTACATATCTGTACACTACCTTGCATATTCAATCTTATGCCAAACATACATGACTAAAATAATAAATCTTCAACACAACTAATATGGATTATTTAAATATGTAATAATTTTCATTAACCTCCATAAGTGATATAACTCTTGAGTTCAAACGTGTATAGGAGAACAAATCTCATACTCCTTTACACTTGTGGAGGAATGAATTAAATTTCAAAATATCATTATTATGCATCATAAGAGTCATTTTTGGTATATAAATCATGCCCAAATGCTTATAATAGCTTTATGCTATATTTACATCATAGTTTCACTTACCAATATTTATTAACAACTTGGTTAACACTAATACACCACTTCCTACAACCAACTACGTATTAAAATTTAGATCTAAAAAGAAAACAACAATCTCTTTTATAAGCAAGATCACTCTTACCCATGCTAGGATTGACCCACACTTCAAATAATAAGCTTGACTAACCACTATACATAAGAATATGTTAATCGCAAAATAACTTATTCAAATTGGTGTCTACTTTGAATATTTTATAATGAAATCGATGAGATATTAAAACTTAAAAATTAATTTCAAGTAGCATATAAAATTGCATTAATTCATCTTCTAAGATAAAAATTTAGCTCAAGAACTTTTATACTTCATTGTAGCACATTAACAATTTTTAAAAACAATGCAGTGTTCCCAATGCAATGAAGTCTCTTACATATTTTTCAACATGATCAATAATATACTCAACACAATGCACATTAATTTCATGTACAATAGTATATGGATTAACAAAATTTAACCTATCCATTTAACTGCAATCACAACTACCACTAAAGATATGCTTACACTCTAAAGTAATATAATTGGATAAGGATTACAAATGCAATTATGCCATGTACTCAATTAGCATTATCTAGATTTCCTCATAAATTTTATAAAATTTAAACTTAACAAATAACTATTAAAGCAATGCAATTAAAAATAAAAAAACAAGTGGAGAATACAAACCAACCAAGAAATCCTTATAAGTATACCATTTCATTTCATCATATAATTTACTAACATCCTTAGTTATCAAATACACCATTTACACCAACACAACACTATAGGTTTTAGTGATTTAAAAATATGACAATGAGAAGGAAAATAACTAAAGTATAATAACCAAAAACCACAACTATCATGAGTATAAAATCATTATGACACCATCTTATAAGGTATGCCAAGTATGAATCATTTTTGGATTGTAAGAAGTGCTACATGAAATAAATAATAAAGAGAATAATTCAATGCAACATGCTATAAGGAGAAAATAATTTTAATGTAACTAAGCATGAACAAGAACCATGTAGACAATGTAACTCAATAGAGAATGACCAGCCACCAAAAGATGATCCAAACATGAAATGAACCACCCTAACCCATCCTATGATCCCCCAATCGATGGCCCTTACCACCCCAAACATCAGTTAGGTGGTGGAATCATGGATTTGGACTTTAAGGTGAGGATGAGAGCAAAATTATATTCAAGCCATCATCATAATAACCATAAAAGCTACACACACTACCCAAATAGTGACAAATACACACCATAGCCAAAATTCAACATTTCACTCAATCACACAAACTTGAGTTAAGTTATTGGGGATAAAAATACCAAAGAGGTCAAATAAATTTTTTACCTTGTGAAAATGATCAAGCATAGCTAGGCTTTTTCCCAAACAAGCATAATGGAGAGAGAGTGAAAAATGTTAAATCAACCCCCTTTCACTATTGATCTAGGATTTATAATAATCCAAAAAAATAAGCATAAATAACCATTAGATAAATTTAGCCAAAATTATGAATTCGCATTAAAAAACAAATAAAACCCAACAATATTTAATCCCTCAAAATAATCATAAATAAAAATTAAATAACTCAGCCATAATTATGAATTTGCACATAAATAAATAAAGACTAAACATATTAATTATTCACTACCCAAGTTGTATTAAGAAAATAACAACAAAGAAACCCAACTTGCTATTCAATATAACACAACCATAAAGATGAAGAACCCAACTAGGGTTTCAACTAAATGCATTGAAAATTATGCAAATGAAATCGAGTTCAAAACCCAAGGCACAAGTATAAACCAAAACCCAAAAATGGCTAGGTATGAAACCTAACAACATTAAATCCATTCACAACTAGGATATAGAAGGTATGAAAGATTTTAACTGATTTTGAAGGCCTTATAGGTTCATCAAGAAGTCCCATGACTTCTTCTTGAACTTGTAAGCACTTTTGTATATGTTAAAAAAGTTATATAGGGTGAAATCTATTCTAATCAGCCATGGCAATCAAAATTCCAACTATAAATTTTAATGCATTACTGAAAAATATTATTCCCCTTTGCAAAATAAGATGGAGTACTAACCTAATTTCTCTTTCCAAGTTTTGAAGTCCTTCTCTAACTACATTATTCATTCGATGGCTCGACTTCCTCTTTACCTTCTTCCTCATGCTCAAATTTTTACTTATCATTAAGTCTTGTAGGGTGATTTGCTAGCCTCCATAACTCCCCGTGGCTGACATTTCATCTTAGGGGTTTTCCACATGCCAACACACCAAAACTACATGGTTTCTCATGAAAGCTACTTGATTACCCTTTTTGGGTGAAGAGTCAATCCTAAAACCATCATGAGCCCTAATAATCAAAGGCTTGATTTTGTTTAAGACTATAATAAAAGTTAATATGTCCACGACCTCCTTGGCCATCATGGCCTGATAATTATTTTTAATAAACATCATGATGCATGGGGAGGGGTTAATCTTGCCCACATAGGGACCAAATAAAGATCACATGGAAGTCCCAAGTCATATCATGATGTAAAATATTAACCAAGCCAAAGCCCCTTGGCTTAAAGTTAAGTCATTTAAGATTAAGGATCAAGCAAATTAACTATAATGTGACCCAAGGTAAACAAAAATGCTACAATCCCAAACATGACATTAAAATAACTAAGCCCCGTAGTGGCCAAACTAATAAAATTTGACATTTAAAATGAAAAAGGTAAGTAAAAGTACTACACTGACTGGCACAACAATATATAAACGCAAACAAGATAATGAAATCTATGCACATACATGATCACAATCAAAATAAATGAAAACAATAGTATCCATACAAGCTTCAATCAACAAATTGAGATGGAAAAAAATATGCTAAACAAAAATGCAACTAGTTATCGTGATTAAATGGCTTATTACTATTTCATCTCATATCATAATTCTAGTACCTAGCTACTCATTGCCCCCACCTTTATTTCCTCGACTACCAAGGTCGACTACCAACCTAGGTCATGTACTTATGAACCTTGCAACCAAAAAACATGACATCAACAACATTTGCTCTACATGAAAACATATATATAAACAAAACTATAATAGACATCTGAATATAAAATGATACTAATGATGCCATCATTAAGCAAGGTTAGAGTGTACTATTACATCATTAACATTAAATCAATAACTATACATTAGTTTTAGATGTAGTTTACATTTAGATAACCAGTAGTCATATTTTACTAACAACATCTAGTAATGTCTAATAAAGAGGATCAAAATAACAAGTTATGAAAAAATATTCTAGTCATAATACCGATAAATTATTTTTTCTTTGAGGTATAAGATTCAAAACTAGATTGATAAAAACCATACACAAGTGGAAGGACACAAATATAATTTTAATGAATTGATTCCTCAAAAAATTCAACATTCAAAAGTATTTACCAACCCTCTTCTAAATCATGCTACTCAAAATAATAAAAATCAATATGATGCTCATATGATAGTTCTAAAATAATCTCTATTATTTTATAATTCTTACCCTTTAGATGGGTTTCATAGGTGTGCTTACAAATATATGTAATTAGATTTCTTATATTACTTTCTATGACCACACTATTTTAAAAAATGTTTCTAAGAATGAGCAATTATTTTTAATCAATAAAGAGAGGGTTGGGGGATACCTCACCTATATATTAATATTGAAAAACTTCTTACACAAGTATATTTTGAACATATTATAATTCAATGAAAAACATCTTTCAACTATTACAAAAAAATAACACAACATCCATAACTATCTTTTACAACTAATGTAATAACTTATATAACTCATTATAAGAAGGGAAAGAGTAGTGGTTATCATTATACTATAAATCATGAAATATTATTGATGAAAATTGATATGAATCTCAAGAAGATGAAGACATGTTCGGAAGATGTGTCTATAAGTTTGGAATTATATTAGTGTCTTTGTTATTATGTGGTTATATCAAGGCTATTTTTTAGTTATTTCTGGACTGTGTAGGTTCTTATTTTTCTTTTATGGCTTGGTTAGCCTATTGTTTCTTTTGTACTTGAATTATCTTAGGGTTTGTGGACCCTAGTTCAAAAAAATCCCCTATTTAACCTAAATTAAAAAAATAACTTATATAACTAACAAAGGCAACCTCTTACATATGTAGATTCTAAACATATAATATTTCAAGGAAAAATAACCTAAAACTAACATAATGACCAAATTATCTTCTGTAACCATTGTAACAACTTGCACTATAAAATAAGATAGAGTAACTACACCATACAAGTTTTAATTCTAAATATATATCCAAAATGATATCCAACCATTCCAATATAAACATCAAAAAGAAAAAAAATAGTGCTACACAAAACTTAAGCCACAATCCTCTTCTTATGAGATCTATTAAGCATCATGTAGGAAGCATTCCCTTTCAAAGAGGATTTATTATATTTTAACAAAATCTAGTATTTAGAAAGAATGAAAATTCATCCCCACCACAATCTACTCCTAAGTTATAGGCCTTATAGGCTCCATGACCATTCATAGGAGGCCCAAAATCAACGTGTTATGAAACTTTGTGGGCCTTGGACCAATTTTAAGAGGAGAACTATGATCAACAAAAGATAAAATTTTACGGGTCCCTAGAACCAACAAAAGAGGCAATCAATAATCATAAGATGAAGCTATTTTCAAAGAAGAAATTGCAAGAAACTCCTGAGGATATACCACTATTTTAAAAAGAGCCAATAATTTAAACTCTATATCCCCATGCCTAGGGAATACTACCAAACCATTACTAGGATTATCTTTGAAAATATGGTGATGATTTTCAACTCCATACTATTGGATGGTGGAGCCTAATTTTATTATAATTCTAAGTTCTTGATAGGGGGTGTGGGGGGGCAATGCCCCCACACTTAGGTCACCATGGGCGTACAAATGGGGTGGTGACCATTTTTGGATCCCCCATAATGGGGGTTTGGGGGTAGCACCCCTAAAGCAAACTTTTGTTAAAAATGCATTGTAAAATATTGTAATTTCATAGTAAATCTAGACCATTCACTATTAAGTCACATATCTAACGGTAGAAATTATGTTTGTGCATGTTTGCCCTAATATCTAACCCTCATTTTATATGAGGTAATTGTAATTATGATGGAATATTATGTGTGATTAAAGAGGATATTTCAATGGATGTATTACAAGTTTTCCCTTCATTTATTGGACTGAATAATAAGAAGGACTGGTTGTTTCTATGTGGATGTAGTCCAAATTGAGTAAACCATGTTAAATATGTGTCTCTATTATGTTGTTTTCCATATTTAATTCATTAATTTTTATCTATGTATAATATTCCTAACACATGCCACCAATTATCATGCTTAACCTTCTAAATCCCCTATACCATAAAGGAGACTTTATTATTTTGGAAAGATGCCACCATGTGCCCTTATAAAAAGCATGATCTAGATTTTAAAGTTAATGTTTCATAATATAGATATTTTTTACAAACACATTATTAAAAATTGAGCCATATCTACTCTAAAATCCCATCAAATATATTCTATTCAACACATATCCTTGTAAAAGTTGGTTGGGATTGACAAGTCATTTCTAGAGATAAAAAGAGAAAATTTTCCAATGTGTTGCCAATGAATCTAAAGCTTTAGGCTATCCAAAATTACAAAGGAATGTTAGGCATCCTAACCCAAATAAGGGCTACCAAAAAATATTCTTTATCAAGATTAAATGAAGGATACCATGGTTTCATACAAAGAGCATCCTTGCCCTAAGACTAAGGACCAAATTGAAGAATTAAATTTTTATCTTCTATTGATTAAAAAATTAAAATGGAAAATACTTGGAAGAAAAAATAAAATATGATTTCCTCTTAAAAACAAATTTCCATTTATTATAAATCCATGAAAGTAGATCCATTAGGATTGACCAAAACATGTGGAATCTAAAAATCAACCCATGATCTATAGAATGTTTCTTTTCCTTAATTATATATGATGCTAGCTCTAAGATAGGAATAATATATAATATTATCAATTAGTATGAATTATTAACATATGATCTAGTTTGGGAATGAAATGTATCTTTAGACTTTTGATCTAAGTCCTTTGAATTTTCAACCAACCAATCCTCAAGGAGCCAAAACTCAAAATATTGGGCATGATTTAAAGGCCTAAAACCAAATATATGAATGATCACATATATCGTAAATGAAGAAAAAATAGGTGAAGGACATGGGTTTCCAATTAATTACTTGAATGAATGAGCAAAGAAAGGATTAGGTGGATTTTTAATTTGATTAGAGATAGACATATTGAACATACATTTCTAAGACCCATATTGAGAACATAAGATATTATTTTAATTTAAAGTGAAATAAGATCTAGAGTTAAAGGCATTTTCAGTAGGTTATTTTTAATATGAATTCATAGTTCCTTTATTAAATTTGGTTTTCATTAAAAAAAACTATATCTAGGATCCCTTGCTACCCTACTTGAAACTTTGCTATGAAAACCAATAGGGTGGATAACAAAAGCATGTTTTGGTTGAGCAACAGTGGAAAGAATAAGAAGAACCTTAAATTTTCACTTATTAGAAGCTACAAAAGTGAATTATGTGGTAATAAGGGGGTTTACAAATTCCAAAAAAAATGTATTATACATATATTTGTGGGTTATACATGTGCCAAATGATGTTTTAGTTTAAGCAGTTCTAAAAAACCATTAAAATATCCTACCAAAGGAAAAGTTGGTGCTGGAAGCACCCACTTGGGCCATAAAAAAAACTATTAGGGTTTTGAGGATACACATGAATGAATAATAAGAAACAAAAGTTTTCACAAGAATAAAGTTCCCTTAATTGCATCAAATTACTTTAAAATAGACCATTATTCACACTGTATTTCATAGATTCACATTCCAAATTAAAAAAGGCATTATGTTTGATAATGGTTCAATTCTAGACATGTGTATAATGTAATGTGTTGATAATCATGAATAGAATTAAAGGATTTAAATGGTATAACTACTATTATTAAAGGATATGACTATCTTACTTAGACACCTCTCAAGGTTATCAAATTACAACTCACCATAGGTTCTAAGACTATTTTAGTGTGGTTTCCTATATTATTGGATAAAAATAAATATGATGTATGACTTGGATGCCCATATCTTAATAAAATTGGAGAAATGCCTTCCAAATTAAATCAACGTTTAAATTTTTTGTATGATTAAAAAGTGTTTTCTATTCAAGTCACTTTGTATGAGTCACCAATCTAACATTAACATGAGATATTATATAAAAGGATACCAAAACAAAAAATCATGAAACCTTAAATGATTACACCTAGAGTCAAAGTAACTACTCATCCATGCACTAATGTAATATTAAAATAACCTCTTTTACATATTCAAGATAAACCATCTATAAAGGGTTCAACCAAAAAATATCATTCAAACTAAGAAAAGTGCTTATTTAAAAGAGGGTAAACTAGATATCATAGGTAATCACTATGATAATTATTACACTACTAGTGATGATGATTATAGTTACTATACAAATAGTGATTACTCTAATGATGACACTAGTGAGGGTGATATATCTAACTCCTTGGTTTCATGGTATTTTAGATTTTTAAATCTTAATCATGAATATGAGGTGGAATATATTTATTCAAAGTATGGTCATATAAATGATTATGCATATGGGTTTATTACTTAACATTTCTTACTAATATCATGGGATTCAACATATCAGTCTAATATATTTAACTTAATTTTCTATTTTTTCCAACTATTATATATCTCTAGTATTACTCTCTCTTACATCTTGTATTAATTTTGGGTTCATCATACTTACTTATGCCCTTTATTTTATATCCTCTCTTGAGATATTTATTGCTTATCAATTCTCTGATTTTGACATTGTTTTTATTTTACTTTTTAAGTTACTTTCTTCTTTCACATCTTTGGTTTGCTATGACATTATTGTAGCCTTTTGGTTTATGTTAATTTCAATGTTTCAATTTCTATTGCATTTTATTATTGTTTCCCATCCCAAATAGATCTAGGGACATACAAATTATGACAACACATACATATCACACATATCTACCTATTAATAGAGGTTTCCATATACACTATGTACACACATGTTGCTGATGATATCATTGAGCTAGATGCTGAATATATAGGTTACAAATTAGTTTGGAGCAATAGTTGATTATTATATTCATCATGCCTATATTTTGGGCATCATTACATTGGGATCATGCCTATACCTAGGGAATTTTTAATTTTATTTATGATTTATGTTTATTATTTTCCATTATAATATTGAGATTTATATTGATTTATATATATTTTTTTCTATTGTAGATATTTCATAATTCATTTCATGTATACTTGTAACTTCACATGTTTTTTACATTGCATGTTTTCTTTTTTTCTATATGATTGATTATATTAATTTTGATTATGCATGTTACTCGGTATGTCTTTCTTGTTTTCTCTATAGAGGATGCTCTAGTTGTACATATCTTACATCACTTATGTATGATTGATTATTTTCTTTGATCAATGGTTTTAATTGTTATATTTGGATACATGATTGTGTATGTTTATATTGATTGAATATGTGATGTGATAATATATAATTGGTTCCATGATCTATATCATGGACACTATTATTTGTGGTATACTATGTTTCATTCCTATGTTGTAATGGTTTCTACCATGCATCTATTGGGCACACTATTGTCATGATTCATTGCAATATATTTTAATTATTGGGGAATATTATTATTTTACCATAATTTGGATTAATTTATTAATCTAATTAAGATATAAACTATTTTAATGATTTAGATAATAAATAATAGAAATAAAGTGTATATATATATATGTAAAAGATTGAAATTGATTTGACAATGATAATTTATAGATATGGAAAGTAAAGGATGAGATATATAGTAGTTCCATATATTCTACATGACTAATATAGGTGATAGGTATTAGGAAATATGACTATGAATTAATTGATGTAGGTTCTGGATCTCTACGCATGCCTAGACAAAAGTGTTAGCCTCAAGCTGGTAACTTCCACCGCTATGTTTTGAGTTAGACCATTCTGTTCTTGGATATTTTTCTTATGTGTTTCACACAAGAGGGTGTTTCTATTTTCATTTCAACTCTATGTGTAATCTTGAGGTCTGATCATATTCCCAACACCCCAAAATATATCTCCTTGATCCAAAATGATAGGTCTATTTATAAGGGGATACAACTTGAAAAAAAATGGGAAGTGTAATAGATTGAGTTAACCTCAATCACCTCCATTGATAATTGATTGTTACTTACACATCCAATACTATGAAGAGAAAAATAAATCCACACATACTTATTCCCATTAGTGTGAATTTTTAATTATGATCCTTTCCTAAATGAATCCACATAATGATCCAATTTTAAATACTTGGCAATGCTTGATTTTGAATTTGATTAGTGTGCTTTAAACTTGGTTGATGAATAATCCTAGTGACTAATTAATAATTTGGGAAAAATAGGGTAGTTGTGCTGAATGTGCAGTAGTGTATATATGATTGATAGATAAGTTTTAGATGTGTAATAAGTGTACACTTGAATTATATTTGGGTAGTTTATCATGTCACTGACATACTAGGTAGATGGGCCAACCCATAAGAGTGATTTAATTTTGAAAATTGACTATTAATAAGTGAATAATGGAGCCATTATATTTGGTTAGAAGTTACTAAATGAATCTTATGTTCTTACCTAAGAGACAAAAACAATGATCTAATGATCTAGATATGTATAATTGTGGTAGTTTAATAGTTTTTCAAAGATAGTAGGTTTTTTTTAGGTAATTAACAATAACTTGGAAGTATTGAACCCACATATAACATGTGGATGTGAGATAATGGTGAATTATAGGAATATATGTGTGAACAAGTCACGTAAGGTTAAGATAGGTCAAAACTGACATTATCAAGTTTCTAATACCATATTTTAGTGTCTATAAATTCCCCCCTTTTATTATAGTATTGAAATTCAATTAAAATATTATATTAAAAGGATAAAGATATATTTGAGTGTGTACAACACTTTGTCTTTGGGATAATTCTCTAAATCTACATATTTTCTCCATGAAAACCTATAATAAACATGTGGTAATCAATGTCAATAGAGTGAAATTTGAAATATAAACTATAATTGAAATTTGATTTTTTTAAGAGCAAGGAAGGAGTACACCTTTATGTGAGTAAAATGTGTTTCCATGTAACTTTGTTGGAAATTATGCTTCCTTGTTGAAGCATTAGAGAATGGTTCCTCTTATTGGACCATTAAAGAATTGGGTGTGATAAAATCCTAATTTTATATAACTATGTAAGCCCATGGGTTTGGAAGATAAATGTGACAAACCTAATTAATAAGGATTAGTGTTAATATCATTCAAAATATCTAAACCTCAACTACAATAACTCAAATAACTAATTTAGATCTGATCTTGTATCTCATAATGGTAAGGTGGTAGCCATTTAATGAACTCACTATGAGTAATGCCAAGGCCATTGAGAATCACTGAATCTAAATGTGCATTACCTTAATGGATATGAATCAACTATTGTAGATGAAATTAAAGATTCAAGGTTGCTCACCACTTGGTGCTATTAAATTTTATTGCAAACATAAACTATAATAGTGCTCAATGTAAAATGTGTATATATGCATGAATTGATATCATGCTTCATTGAATCTTTGCCAATTTTTATATTAAATATTATATATATGCATGAATTATTATCCCCCACTAAATCTATGCTAATGGATATATAAAGTTATGCATCTATATGCTAAAATATGAGAACCTATTTATCGAATGTATCTGCATGTGAGAACACTTAAAATTTGTTTATATAAACCATGTGCACCTACATAGCATATGCATTCAAGTGTATTTACATTTTTTCTTTGTATATTATGTCTTTTTGATGTGAGTGCATATGCATGGCATATGCCACACAATCTATATCAATGTGTGAATATCTATTTCATATTTGACTATTAAATTGTATTGAAAACAACAACTATAATAGTGCTCAATGTAAAATGTGCATATATGCATGAATTGAAATCATAATTCATTGAATCTTTTCCAATTTTTATATTAAATAGTATATATATGCATGAATTATTATTCCCCACTAACTCTATGCTAACTGATATATAAAGCTATGCATCTATATGCTAAAATATGAGAACATATATATCAAATGTATCTGCATGTGAGAACACTTAAATTTGTCTATATAAACCATGTGCACCTACATAGCATATGCATTCAAGTGTATTTAAATTTTTTATTTGTATCTTATGTCTTTGTGAGGTGAGTGCGTATGCATGGCATATGCCACACAATCTATATCAATGTGTGAATATCTATCTCATATTTGACTCATTTATATATGAATCAGGTGGATCTCTTTGAACCCTATAATATATTCCCAAAATATATTTTTCTACTCATGGAGACTTATGTATCTATGAAAATCCCACTAATATGCACCCAGTTTTAGGTGAGGGATGTATCCTATAATTCATTCATCTCAAAATAAAAAATTAACTATATCATGCTATGTATAAAGATGTAATAATATATAGTCATGTCAACATGTGGAGAATATGTCATCATTTTAATTTATATGTCATAAAATGATGTATGTAACATATGTAACACATGACATATAAATGTCATGTAAATACATATGTATCAATATGGCATGTGGTAGTAACTATCATTGATATAGCAATTGAGTACAAAGTAAATAGGTGTATTTATTAAATCATAACACTACACATAAATGGGGAGGTGTGTAATATGGATCATGACACCCATAAACTCAAAAATATTAACACGCTAAAAAAATTCAACAAGATCAGTAGATAATTATAGATTAATCCAATCATAAACATGTATTATCACATGTAAGGCCGAAGGCTAAAAATAAGGGACATAAATATGTCTAAAAAAAAAGGCCAAGGGCCACAATTAAGGGACATAAATATGTCACACACACATGGACAAGGGCCACAATCAAGGGACATAACATTTTGCACACACAAGTTGAAGGGGTTAAAATCAAGGGACATGAAAATTTCATACACATAAGGCTAAAAGGCCATACTGAAAGGATAAAAATATGTCACATATAAGGCCAATGGGACACACATAATAGACAAAAAGTGTCTATCCTATCATGAAAGAGTAATAACATTAATAGAGCAAAGAACAATTGAAAACTAATTTACAATATCCATGTATATCAATGTCACATTATTAGAAAGTAACATATCCATGTAGCTATAGTCATCTAAAATTTCATTTTAGTGAAATGAGTGTCAATTGAGACAACCTTTTCCTTATCTTGGCCTATACATATCTTAGATCCTCTTTTGATCATTTTCCCAACTTTTGTGTGAGCCCAACCCATTCTTAGATATACCAAAAATGACACTAAGCCACCCCTTAGGCACCCAGGTCTCTTTTTCATTCATTCCTACCACTTAGACATTAGTGTGGTCCTTTGGACTATAACACACTATGCTATTGACCAAATGGAAACACTAATGTTCCCTTACTCTTTACTCTCCCAAAAAATATCTTTCCATTCATCAAAGAAACTAAGGGTTAACTTAGACCTATTTCACATCTTGATAATCATCAAAATGCTATATATGCCAATTTAACTCATTATCCCCTAGATGGAAATTAGATGTAAATAATCATAAAAAACTTATAAATAGTTGTGTAAATCAAGGTCATTGATCCTTATTCTAACCTACTCTACATACACCCATCTACAATAACTTAGAACTTAGATTACTTATATTTCTAGTCTCAAGTCACACTCAAAACATCTAAAATGGCACTCTTACTAATAATCACTTATACTTATACCAGTACTTAGATTGGGAGAACCACATTAGGCTTTATTCTCTTTTGAGGTATTGGTATGTAGGCAACACTCAACACATGGGGTGTTGAGGTCACATCCAACCTACCTTGATAATGCCACTCTTTTTCTAATTTTGCTCCTCAAATACCCTAATAAATATGGAGGCCAAGGGTTTTATGTTAAAATCAATCAAAACATGGAATAAATAGAGAACTAACATTTGTTCACACATGTATAGAATCCTCAAAACTAGGTAAAGGTCCACCCAAAATCTCCCTATCCCCATTTCCAAAGGACACTAGCATGGCACAAAAAACTAGCGCTATGTGATACTATCCATATAACCACACTATTGTCTAGGAGAGTTTCTAACTTATGATTGCTATTTATGATAATTTATATAATTCTTATACCAATTTATAACCTATCACTTATCCATCTCAGTCAGTTTCCAACTACGTACATCTCTTGTAATTCATTTTTATTTATAGGCTAAGTAAACAAATCAATTATTATACAAATCATAGAATATTGATATTCTTATATTTATTCCTTGATTTATTATTTTAGTAATTTAATAACCTAGGGGTTTACATTCTAAAAATCCCTAAAAAAGTTAATTATTTGGTGAACCTAACTGCTGCAAATAGTGACAAAGCCCTAACCCTAGATGCTAGGGTTTCTACCCTTTTGTTTCCTATTTTTAGTGGCTATATTAGGGTTTTTAGACCTGATTTGTTTTACCCTAGCATCCCTCTTCCAAGTTGTTAAGCATGGAATATACTGAGAGGGGGGGTGAATCAGTATATCATATATCTTATTAAAACTTTCCCTTTATCAAATTCCACTTAATCAAACATTCAAGATATGCAATAAAACTCAAACAATAAACATCACACAAGATAGAGAGAGACACCAAATATAACGTGGAAACCCAATGTGGGAAAAACCACTGAGAACAATCTCAAGTATATTAATGAGAAACAACCCACATGAGCACCATACCCCTTTGTCGAGTACCAACCCAGCTACAATTCATGACCACCAACCCACAGGAGCTTCAAACCCCTTTGCCAAGCACCAACCTAGCAACTATTCATGAACACCAACCCACAGGAGCACCAACCCCTTTGCCGAGCACCAACCCAGCAACAATTCATGAGCACCAACCCACAGGAGCACCAACCCCTTTGTGTATACCACACACCTATCTCTCAATGTTTCTATCTCAAAAAATGATAGTTTAATACATCTCTTTCCTCTCTCTCACCTTTGCTCTTCTAAGCTAGATATAAAAAATACTATTCATCTCTCACAATTGCTCTTCTAAGCTAGATATTACAATATCAAATCAACCTCTCTCAACCATGTTTACAAATGGATTCTCAAGCCTTTATTTATAGCTTTCCAAATGACCTTTGGCCTTCCCCCTTTGTGACCCTTCAATCCTCATGGAAAATGGTGCTAATCTTGGATGACCCTTCATATTCAAGCCTTTGAAAAGTCATGTGGTGACCCTTCATGACCAAAAACGTCCTTCCCACTTTTTTCCTTATCTTGGTGACTTTTCGTATTCCTCAAAGTGTCCCTTCATGAGAAAATGCGCCCTTCCTCTTTTGTCTTCACTTGGTGACTCTTGGTATTCCCCAAGATGACTCTTCATGGGAAAATGTGTCCCATCCTTCTTTTGTCTTTATCCTATGGCTCTTCGACTTCTCCATGGGCCCTTATTTTGTCTCATATGCAACCAAAAATATATTCATTAATATTAAATAAATATTAACTCACATTAGCCAAGATAAACAACATTAAATGCAATGGGGCCTTTATCATCAATAATGCTAGACCTTTGATATCAATGACAATATTTCCAACAATCTCCCCCTTTGTCATTGATGGCAACCTCAATCTTGAAACTGCCACATCCTATCACCTGCACATACTGTCATCTGAAAAAAAAACATACAGTAACTCCCCCTTACTGTAGCAACCTATACCTGTTTCCTGTACCTATTTTTGCACCTGTACCTATACTTATTATTCTCCCCCTTTGACATCAATGGCAAAGGGCCTACCTGGAGCTAACACTTATTGCCCCCTCAACTGATGTTGAACCTCAATGGTAGGAAGTCAAGGAAATTACTCCCAACTTCTCTCATAGATACTCAAATGTGTCTTTTGGTAGTGCCTTTGTGAAAATATCTATAATCTGCTCTGTAGTACTAATATATTCCAACTTAACCTATTTATTTGCAACCTACTCTCTCAAGAAGTGATATCTAATGGGAATATGTTTTGTTCTTGAATGCATTACTAGATTTTTCAAAATATTTATAGCACTTGTGTTATCACAAAAAATGGAAATAGGTTCATCATACTTTACCTTGATATCTTCCAAAGTTTGCTTCATCCAAAGCACTTGAGTACAAATAATACTACTAAAATATATTCTACTTTAGCTGTAGAAAGTGATACTGAGTTCTGATTCTTGCTTAGCCATGATACTAAGCTATCACCAAGGAAGAAATCTCCTCCACTTGTACTCTTTCTATCATCTAAGCACCCTGCCCAATCTAAATTTGTATAAGCAACTAAAGTGAAATCTTTACTTGTGGGATACCATAATCCATAATCCAATATCCCTTTGATATATCTAAATATTCTTTTCACCAACTTAACATGACTATCTCTTGGAGATGACTGATATCTTGCAACCATACCTATTGCATGCATGATGTCTGGTCTCGATGCTGTCAAATATAAAAGACTACCAATCATAGATCTATACAAATATTAATCTATAACAGGTGAATCTTCATCCTTGCTCACCTTATTTTCTGTACACATAAGTGTGCCAACTGATACACAATCCTCAAAACCAAATTTCTTCAATATTTCCTTGGCATATTTACTTTGAGATATAAAAATTTCTTTATTTGATTGAAATATTTGTAATCCTAAGAAAAATGATAATTCTCCAAGCATAGACATCTCAAATTCTTTTTGCATTCTATCAAAAAATTCTTTTTTCATCTTTTCAATATTTCCTCCAAAAAATGATATCATCAACATAAACCACAACAATCAATTGATGCTCACCTTCGTTTTTGATGTAAAGATTACTATCAACAAATCCTCTCTTGAATCCTTAATCTTGCAGGTATTTATCAAGTCTTGCATACCAAGCTCTGAGAGCTTATTTTAATCCATATAATGCTTTCTTCAATCTACATACATGATTACTAATATTCGAGAGAATAAACCCCTCAGGCTGCTCAATGTAGACCTCTTCTTCAAGATTCCTATTTAGGAAGGTAGATTTGACATCCATCTAAAATACTTTGAAATTTTTAAATACTGCATATGCAAGAAACATTCTAATAGCCTCTAACCTTGCTACTGCTGTAAAAGTTTCTTCAAAATCTATTCCCTCAATTTGATCATATCCTTTACATACTAATCTTGCTTTATTTCTGGATACTTCTCCATTTTCATTCAACTTATTTATATAAACCCATTTTGTTCCTATCACATTGTGATCTTTTGGTCTAGGTACTAATTCCCAAGTATCATTCTTTTATATCTGATCTAATTCTTCATCCATACCTTAACCCAATGCTCATCATGTCTAGCTTCTGAAAAATTTCTAGGCTGAATTTTAGATAACAAAGAGAAATTAACTTGTTCAGATTCACTTACCATCATTCTTTTGGTGTGAATTCCTTATTTTATATCCTCGATGATGTCACTTTAATTATGATTTTTCTAAACATATTTGGATGGAGTCTTGGTGCCCTTTTTCTCCTTTTCCTCATCTTCATTTGATTCTTCAAAGCCTTCCTCTTCAATGATTTTAGGAATGTCTACTAGATCACTGATCTTTTGTATTCCATCTTCTTCTATCCTGACACTTACACTTTCAACAATTTTCTTGGTTCTTTTGTTATAACATTTATAAGCTTTACTTTTGCAAGAATAACCAAGAAATATACCTTCATCTGCTCTAGATTCAAACTTACCAAGTTTTTCATCAATTCTCTTTATGAAGCATTGGCTATCAAAAACTCTAAAATAATCAACTATTGCTGGTTTGTCTTTCCATATCTCATAAGGAGTCTTATCATTGTTGACTCTTAATAAATCTCTATTCTAAATATGCACTGCTGTACCAACTGCCTCTCCAATATTTATTTGCTATCTTGGATTCATTTAGCATTGTCCTCACATCTCTTGAACTGTTCTATTTTTTTGTTTAACTACTCCATTTTGTTGTGGAGTTCTGGCTACTGAATACTGTCTCTTTATTCCATGATCTTCACAAAACTCAATAAATTGATCTAAAATGAGTTCTCCTCCTCGATCTGATCTTAGAAACTTAATCTTCAAATTAGTTTCATTCTCAACTAATGCTTTGAATGCTTTGAACTGTCTAAAAGCTTCTAATTTTTTCTTTAAAAACATTATCCAAGTCATATGTGAAAAATCATTAGCAAGCAACATGAAATATTTATCACCTTGAGTACTTTGAGTCCTCATAGGTCCACATAGTTCAGTGTGAACAAGCTCTAGCATCTGAGTGGTCGAGTACTCTTTTGTTTTGAACCACCTTCTAGACTATTTCCCATGCTGACAAGGTCCACAAAGCATGTTAGATGGCTTTGTGATTGTTGGAAGATTCTTGACTACTTGCTTTTTGAAAATTTTGACAAGATTGTCAAAATTTATGTGCTCCATTCTCTTGTGTCATAGCCAACTTTCTTCAATCTGACTCAAACAACATTTTTAACCTTTGATGTCTAATAGCATATTAAGTTATTACCTGTTATCTGAGCATCTGCAATCAATACATCTAAATTTTTTCTTCTAATTTCACAACCTTCTACATAAAACTTTGGTGTGTGCCCCTGATCACACATTTGACTTACACTCAAAAGATTATGCTTAACACCTTCTACATATAAAACATTTTTAGTTTTAGTTCTACCATTATCTAAACTTAGTGTACCTTTTTTGGCAATTCTAACAGTAGTATTGTCCCCAAATTTCACTGTGCCACCATTGATCTTCTTCAAGGTTATGAACTTGCTCTTGTCTCCTATCATGTGCCTCAAACATCCACTATCAATAAACCATGGCTTTTCTTCATTTCTTGCATGCAAAGCTGTCTGGACCAACATAGAACCTTCAGTTTGTTTCTTCTGCCATGTCTGAACCTTTTTCTTGATGATTGGAGCCCTAAAACTTTGGTCCTTCTTGACTGACTCGAACACGCTTCTACAATACTGAGCTATGTGTCTGAAGTTGTTACATTTGTAATAAATTATGGTCTCTTCATCAAAGCTTGATAGAGGAGCAAAAGAGTTATAGCTTCTGCTTGACTCTACATGACCTTCCTTTTCCTTATTTTTGAGATTATTAGCTTTTTTTCTACATTCTCATTTCTTATGACCATATCCATTACAATAAAAACAATAACCATAAAAATAGGACCTATTTGTGAATGTTTGACCTGATTGCCTTTTATAGCTTTGTTTCTTCTAGCCTTCTTTGTCCTATGTATTATTCACTCCTTCCCTTCTTGTTTCTTTATTTGTAAGAGCTTCAACATAGCTCTTCTTCTTTTCAAAACCAATACCTGTCTTATCTGATATTGACTTTTGGCTTTCTAATATCTTATTCAACATATTAGTGCTATTCTCAAATTTTGAATCACTGACTATTTTATTATTGACTGCTTTCTCAATATCTTCTTTTAAAGAGGCAATTTCAGTAACATACCTTTCACATTATTTTATTGACATTTCTAACTGTGCCATTAGATCTTCTTCATTTTTCTTGGCTTCTTCAAAGTGCTTGACTCCTTTTCATTTTTCTTGATTTGATGCTTTAATCTTCAATTTTTCTTTTCAACAATTTTCAACTCTTCTAAGGCACACATGAGTTCTCCTTCCATATTCACTTCGGCTTCATCCTCTTCTTCTTCTTGATCAACTATTATTTTGCTTGCAGAGGCACATTTATGTATGGCCCTCTTATGCTTTTCTTTGGTCTACCTTCAAGCTATTAAACCTTTTTTGAAGGAACTTGCTCTGATACCAATTGTTAAGCACATAATATATTGAGAGGGGGGGTGAATCAATATATCATATATCTTATTAAAACTTTCCCTTTATCAAATTCCACATAATCAAACATTCAAGATATGTAATAAAACTCAAACAATAAACATCACACAAGATAGAGAGAGACACCAGATATAACGTGGAAACCCAATGTGGGAAAAACCATGAAAAACAATCTCAAGTATATTCATGAGAAACAACTCATAGGAGCACCATACCCCTTTGTCGAGTACCAACCCAGCTAAAATTCATGAGCACCAACCCACGGAGCTTCAAACCCCTTTGCCAAGCACCAACCTAGCAACTATTCGTGAGCACCAACCCACAGGAACACCAATCCCTTTACCGAGCACCAACCCAATAATAATTCATGAGCACCAACCCACAGGGGCACCAACCCCTTTGTGTATACCACACACCTATCTCTCAATGTTGCTATCTCAATAAATGATAGTTCAATACAACATCTCTTTCATCTCTCTCACCTTTGCTCTTCTAAGCTAGATATAACAAATACTATTCATCTCTCACAATTGCTCTTCTAAGCTAGATATTACAATATCAAATCAACCTCTCTCAACCATGTTTACAAATGGCTTCTCAAGCCTTTATTTATAGCTTTCCAAATGACCTTTGGCTTTCCCCCTTTGTGACCCATCAATCCTTATGCAAAAATGGCACCAATCTTAGATGACCCTTCATATTCAAGCCTTTGAAAAGTCATGTGGTGACCCTTCATGACCAAAAACGTCCTTCCCACTTTTGTCCTTATCTTTGGTGACTTTTCGTATTCCTCAAAGTGTCCCTTCATGAGAAAATGCACCCTTCCTCTTTTGTCTTCACTTGGTGATTCTTGGTATTCCCCAAGATGACTCTTCATGGGAAAATGCATCCCATCCTTCTTTTGTCTTTATCTTGTGGCTCTTCGACTTCTCCATGGGCCCTTATTTTGTCTCATATGCAACCAAAAATATATTCGTTAATATTAAATAAATATTAACTCACATTAGCCAAGCTAAACAACATTAAATGCAATGGGGCCTTTATCATCAGTAATGCTAGACCTTTGACATCAATGACAATATTTCCAACACAAGTGGCATTACCAAATTTCATGTATCAATAATATTATTTCCCCCTCCTCATTTCTAATAGGGTGATAGTTGTAGATGCCTTAAACTAGCCACCAATGGCCTTCAAATAGACTTTAGACTAATTCCTACCAACCATTACAAATTAATCCTAAAAATCACTGAACATCCCAAATTAAACCGTGAGTTGGGGTTAGTTTCTAATCCTATAAATACAAGCCATTGACTATTGAAAAACAAGCTTAAAAATTATAGAGTTATAATGCAGGTTTTTATTCCATGAGATTCATATTAATAATGTTATAATTCTCAAATATTGAACCAAGCCACATAAATCCAACATAAGTCACAATGGTGCCAAGGAGAGAGGGGGACACACAAATTCCATTATCAAAGACTCTTTGAGCACAAATCGAGTAAGACATACAACAAATCATTTAGAGAATTTAAGGAAGGTAAGAGATTATTTGTCTTTTGAATTTTAGTTGTGTTTTCAATTCTATTTTGTTCATTAATCTCCCTCTATGATCTAGGCTAGAGATGTTAGCATGTTAGTGTGTTCATTTCATTATTTTATGGACTAACACAAGACTAAGCTCCTCTCTTTGTCAAATTCCTATGATCACAAATGGCACACTCAATGGGCTAAGTACCCCACAAAGTTGCTCTTAAAGCCTTTTAGAACACTCCCATAATGATTTTCATGTCAAAATTTGATCTTGCTGACCAAAATAGGTGAAAAGTTTAAGCTAAGGGATGTTTTTCTAGAAATTGTGAGGTTGCCCTATGTAAATAGGATTTTGCTTTCAGTACAATAATATTGAAACTCACACAATTGTATTTTTGCCTCTATTTTAATAATTTTACATTTAAATGTGGTTGTGTTATTGATTAATTTTCTACTTGTAGGATTTATTTGTGATATTACAATATCATGACTCTAAAATAATGATATCACAATACCACGATTCTCTAAATCATGATATCACCTAAATAGTTGTAATTTTGTCTTTACAACTACTCATGGTTAAGATAACTATTTCTAGTTAGGTTGTAATATCACAACTATTAGAGTTGTAGTTTTATTTTGTTATTTGCGATTTTACAACTAGAGTAGTGATTTGCATTTTATACTCTATTTCCTTGTAAATTGCATTATTATACTAATAGTTGCATTTCTACAGAGTTGTAATTTTGTAGTTACATTTGCTATTTTTCAAAGTTACAGTTTTGTACTTATAGTTGCATTTTTTTACTATGTGTATACCTGAGATTGATAGGCCATCTTTTGGAGCTTTGTTTGTGGTTATCCAGACTCCATTTTTGATGCTTTTTTTTTAAAACCATGTGTTTTCTCCTGAATTTTTAGAATATGTTATTAGTTTACCTTCAAGTTGTATAAATATTTCACAAAATCTCAAAAAACCTCTAAAAATTATAGAACCTATGCAAGAAGTGCAAAATTTAAAGTGGTTTAAGTCTTGACCATTTCATTTGGTGTTTAAAAGGATTTTAGTTTTTTTTATGCTTGAATTTGTTTTTTGAAAAGTTTTCAAAGTTTGAAACTAAGGCCAAGGGGCCAAAAACTTCACAAACATCTCAATTTGGTGCATAAAATAAACATTCACTTAAGTTGTAAATTATTTGAAGTGTTTTGTTTAATGCTAGATAATTTTATACTTGTTTGTTTTTCACAAATGAAGGATGCATGTATCCTCTCCACCTATCCCCTTTAGGGAACTCAAATGACAAAAATTTATTCTTCCTTGAAATTTTTCCTTTGTCCAAGGCATGAAAAAAACACTATTGAGGATATCCCCAAAATCCATATGGTTTGGGTGATCTAAACACAACCTTTAAAGTATTTTCACTTGGTCATTTATTTCATGTAATTTGGCTTGTGAGTGGGAGTTCATAGCATCCTCATGAATTTTTTAGGGGTCTGTTGACTGGGGTTTCATCTCCTAACATTGTACCAACCCTGATCTATGGTAGGGTATATAAATTAGGGCACATATACTATTATTGTAAGGGGGTTGAGTTAATAACCTCTCTAATCATAACAAAAACCCAAATTAAGTCTAGTTAACTATGGGATTACACTAAGAAGTACATAGATGGAATCACTATAAAAATGAATAAACCCTTGCATAGTAAGTTAACCAATATGAACTCAATTTATGTGAAGCATCTATAGTGTTAATCACACTTGGGACCATCTAGATGATCAAAAATTTAAGTTTAAAAAAAACCCCACTAGTCATGGACATATTGTTGATGCAGGGCGAGTAGCCCAAAGTTTCATGTCATCATAAAATCTCTTGAGAGAAGGGGGTGTAAAAACCCTACTACTTCATGCCATTTTATTTTTGGATTAACACTTAAAATCCTCCCAAGAGCATGTATATAGATGAGATTCAATGATATGAAGTAATCTTATCAGTTTTAAGGCTTTGGATGTTATACTTAGTTGTATTTAGTCTTTTTCCTTTACTTGCTTGGTCTTTGAGTTTAAAACCATTTGTTTGTTTATGTCATGTCAAAACAGTTATTGTGTTCACATCACTCCATTGTTTAAAGAGGCATTATGCCATCCATTTGACACCATAACTTTGCCTTGAACTTTTTATCAAAAATAATAGGTGTGTCACTTGATTGAAATGGGTAAAATTATGCTACCCAAATCATTTCAAGTTTTTGTGCCTTAGAGTCTTAAAAAAAACCATTAATCATACCTTTAGAGAGCGATAATGTTGTTACACTACTTGAATTATTTCATAGACTTATTTTTCCTAGAGTCCAAGATTTAAACCAATCCATGTCCATCTTTTAGGTCTTTAACTAGTACCATTATGTTATTCATCTTTGTCTATCTTAGTGATCAAAGAAGCTTAGTTTTCTTATGTTGAATTTTTAATTAACCTTGACAAGTTCAAATACAAACATTGATTGATTTATGTTTATGCCTTATCTAATTTGGGCCTAGATACATATCTTTCTCTTTTGGGTTGTGTAACTTAGGTTAATTCTTTACCCACTTTAAAAACTATTATTTGTGCCTAGATTTGGGAGAAAATAATATATCTCCAAGTGCCTTTTGTTTCATTCCTTATTTTAAATCAACCAAGTTCATGTCTAAAGTTGAGTGCCTATTTTATGGCAAAGTGTTTTAGATTTGTTAGATTAAATACCTCTTTTGTTTCAAGTCCAGATTTTATGCTTTTTTGCCAAAATTCCTAAGACATGCCTTTGTTTAAGCCTAGATTTTGACATCATGTTTGGACAAAAGACCTAACAACCTTTATTTTCCTAGATTAGACTTTTTTGGAATAATTTGAACCTAGATTTTGGCATTTTAATTTTAGTTCATCCACTTGACCTTTTTGTGTGAGACATTTAACGCTAGACATTTGATGTTATGTTGTTTTATACCAAGTTTTAGCATAGACCCGTTTTAGAGATATAACTCCATCCTTTGACCAAGTTAGATTTAGTTTGAACTCTTTGTCTTCTAGACATTATTTTTTAAAGTTTGTATAACTCTAACCCATTTTGTCATGAAACATTCAATATTGATTTCAACATGTATCATTATAATCTTAATGGTGTCATGTATAATCTAGGGTATAGTAATGTAGTTGCACAATAAGACTTTATTCAGTACCCTTATGGAGATGATGCCATTTGTGAAACAAATCCTTATCCAACTTACAACACTAAAAAAGGGGAATAAATCCAAGACCCTTTGGCCCACTAATTGGTTAACATGCCTCCATACTTAGAGTAGGACCAAGATCAAATTACATAATACCTAGTTGACATACCTTTGATTGTAAAAAAAGTCCAACAAGAACTGTACTATGTTATAATACCATTAACCTATGACCCTTATTTATTTGATTATCACTCGCTTTTGAAAAAGGATTAGTTATTAATCAAAGCCACACAATTAGGGGCTAAGTTTCTAACAAACTTCCCATGAAAACTTGATAAGTTTAGTAAGAGGGCCTTATACTCTAAACATTGAACATGCCTCTTCTATTAATCTTCAATAACTAGTGTCGATGCTATATCAAGACCCTCGTATGCTTGTCATAGAATAAGGTCTCATGGAAGATCATTTTAGATAGATGCAGACATCATACTAGACCTATTTAAACTTAGTGTGTAACTTCAACAACATGACCATGTCAAGTTTTCCTCTTATCGAGTTAGCTCATTCAACATGAGTCTTAATCAAATTAAAAAGCCAAGAAAAACATGTTATAGACCAATTCTTATGGAGTAATTAAATTGGAGACATGTTTAATTCCCCAACTATCATAGAAGTGTCTTTTGAATCTATTTATAATAGCTAACTAAACATAATGGATAATGTGCAAGTGATGTCGAATCTAGACTAAAGTGGTGTAAATGAATAAACAACTAGTCCAAAAAAATGCCTTTAATTAACACCATGAGTGGTTAAAAAATATTGAGGGTAGAAACTTATACCTCCCAAATGATAATAAATACCCCTAATCCTCAATCAATTACTTCTTCTAACATTCAACTGCAAGGATTAAGTAGCCAAGCAACAACTAGTGTCATGCTTCAAAAAAATGTGATGAATGTCACTCCACCACAATAGGTGATGACTAACATTCCACAATAATGAGAACAAGCCAACATACCCATGTAGTAGAGGTAAAACATTCTACCACCTCAATAGGGAAAACCAATGTTCCACCTCACCAGGTAGTGATAAAATTATCTCTTTAGTCACAAACCAATATACCAATACAATCACAAATGATGTCTAATCAATAACATACATCGATTGGTTAGAGATAAATTCCAAACCTTCAACATGCATCTACTTCACAATAGGGGTTCACACAACTAAGAGGTTCTAATGTTCCACAAGTACCAATTAGGTAATAATTGCCTTTTGTTCCTAATGATCCACAAACTCAATGATAGGGCCTTGGTTCACAAGTTCCCCTTAATAAGCAAGGTTTTACTATTCGACAACAAGTCCTTAATCAAACTCAATAGGCATAGTATATTACCCCTAGCTATATTCTTCCTTCTCAACCAAAATTTCCCCAAAACTAGGCCCTCATACCAAATCCTAACTAGAATATTACATAGAAACACATGCAATTATAACAATCACATCCTAATCTATGAATACATATTCCTAATCAATTCCCTAGCCAAACCAACCTTCCACAACAAACCATGTCTCCACCTCAGACCAATGTTCCCTCCAATGTCCTAGCCTAAGAACTAAAATAAATGAAGGATGCAATTATCACTATGCAAGCTGGGAAAAAAGCCAAGAAGTTTAAGTTGGATGACGTGTGTTCCTACCCTTTCAACATGGAGTATTGTAAATACCATTTCCTCTAGGATATGAACCATTAAGTTTGAAAAATACAAGGGGAAAGGGGACCCCAATGCCCACTTAATTGAATTATTTATTGCTTGCCAAATAGTGGCCTATAATGACATATACCTCCTAATATTGTTTCCAAGGAGCCTAATAGGACAAACTTTGGAGTGGTTTCTGAAATTGCTCAAAAACTTAATTTTTGATTTTGATGATATTTTAGACAAGTTTGTACAACACTTCTCCTACAACCTCAAGAATAATATTTAATTGGTAGATTTGACCTAATCCAAAGAGAAGGGTGATGAAATATTTCAAGTTATCTATAGTGATGGAGAGCACTTGCAAGTTGATTCACCCATAGTTTACTAGACAAGCAATTAGCCATTGTATTTATCAAGAATTTATAGAGTGAGATATCTTACCATTTAAAATTACAACGTGTGCACACTTTCAAGGAAATCATTGATAAAGCTTTGTTTATATAAAGAGACATTATTAACAAAGGGATTATCAAACTTACCTCATCAAATCAGAACCAAACTACAAACCAAAGAAATGGCCAAAACCAAAATTAGAACCAAGTCCAAGCACAAGCATCACAACCAACACATGCCAATAATTATGAAAAGTCTAAGTTGTTTAATCACAATAAAAATGTTGTTAGAAATGGAGTAACCAGGTCACAACATGTCTAAATGGTAAAAACACCATCTGCTCAACCTATGCCACATATGCAAATTACTCCTAACCAACAACTTCTTCAACAAACATAGTGAACACAATAGCTTAGACCAATGCAACAAACACAACAAACTTTTCCTTTACAAACCCCTCCTCCAAGGAGAATTGTGCCTACTTCTCATTGCATCTTTAGTGACCTTGGATGACCCATTAAATCCATGTTTCACAAGCTTGCTACTGCTAATCTAATTTGCTAGCTTATTTTGAAACACCATCTTAAGGGCATTTCTTATCTAGATTAGTATCAACAAAATTAATTATATGAGTATCATCAAGTTAATGGAAATAATTTTCATCATTATGTGCAAATTAATAATTTGATTGAGAATATGTTAAAAAATGGGGAGATAACATTGGATAATGGAGCTTTCACATCCAATGAAAACCTTGGTATTTATCAAAACCCCTTTCCACAACATAACAACCAAAAATAATAAAAACAAAGGCAAACACAACATCAATAACAATATCAATAGCTAAGATAAAACCAACAAAATAATCAACAAAACTAAAGTTAGCCAAATGAACAAAACCAAGGCTAGAATAATGCCAATAATTAATAGACCTACCACACAATTTCCCATGACTGTAACAAGGCTGTAGGTCATATTATGAGAGGTCTTGTTTCTACCATCTCCATCAATCCAAGACCAAATATCAATCAAATGAGACCATTTCTAATTAATTCATACCAACTAACCTATGTCAATGATTATTTCTTAACCTGGGACCGCATATAGGCACACCAATAAGTAGAGATTACCAATTTTAGACCACATACTGATAATTCATCCTTTCCCTATGACCACACAAAAGTGTACCGATAATAGAGAATTATCCTATCTGATCCCCCACCACCATAATTTATTAGCAACAATGTTCCTTTATATAATCTTGATTATGCAATCATAAATTGATAGTCAAATATTACCACACTAGGCCCGAAGCCATTTTCCACTTCACCCATCCAACCCACCATTCTAGCTAGGAATAATCCATTTACCATTATATATGAAAATCCATTTGATATTGTAAAATAACTGTAGAAGACACTTGCACAAATATCCATTTTGAATTTTTTATGTATATCCACCATCTATAAGAATATATTGACAAAGTTATTTAGCAAATCCCAAGTTCCTAATGACATATCTCCAAACAAATTCAAAGCTTTGGTCAGACATCTTGCCCCAAGCCAAGAATTAACCTTCGACCAAAGTGATATGTCATCCCTTGGCCCACTACATAATAATCCATTATACATCAAAGTTATCATAACACAACACAAAGTGAAATGTGTCCTCATAGATAATGGATAAATTCTAAATATCATGTCTCTAAATCTCATTAAGTTTTGTAGGTACACCACAACCGATCTCTAACTAGAAATTATCATAATCAAGGCCTATGATAATGAAGAATGAGAATCACAAGGCACCATCAACTTGCTATTTATCATTGGGACCTTGACCCATGATACATTATGCCATGTGTTAGAACTTGATTTATCTTATAATATGATTTTGGGAAGACCTTGGATACACAAAATTCATGCCATCCCTTAAACATTGCACCAGTGTATTAAGTTCTCCCATTCAGGTATGGAGGTTAATATTCATGGATATTTGTATCCATACGAATATTGTAAACATTTAGAGGCCAAGTAATAAAGATATAAATACCATTTTGGATTGAATCTAGTTCTAAAGAAAGACAAGGGAAAATAAATACTTATTGATTCCCTAAAGGACAATTGCATTGACCCAAATACCCTTGATTTACTTTCCCATATGCCACCTCTTAAAATATTTAATTAATATATTTCCTGGCTAATGGCCGAGGAGAATATTTGACCTAAAATACATTCAATATAGCTAAGATTACACAAAGCTCCAAGTCCTATGGAATGCCAAAAGCCAAACCACCTTGTATAGAATAGAAATGAAAGGCCAAAGGCAAATTGCATAGTCCAACACCTATCATTTTCATACTGACCATTGGCCAAGAATAGGACCCACTTTTAGATGATGAATCATGGTAGTATAATGACAAATTGGTTGACCATTACCTATATTACAAGTATACCATTTCAAATAAAATCCTGGAGAAACATGCATATAAAGGAGGTAACCTTGGGCTAAATCAACAAGGTCCACTTGAGTCAATTTTAGCCACTCAATATAAAGGAACATATGGTCTTGGATTTAAACCTCCTGGGGGTAATCTCATATACCTTATTTGTGTTCCAACACCAATGACTAGTGATGATGATGTCAATAATGAAGCAAAGTCTGATCATATCCCTTTTGATGACCTAGACAATACCAATTTATTTGATACCAATGCCATTTGTACCCTTAGAATAGTTATTCACCATAATCCACTTCCTTTATATTATCTTCAACTTATAGACTAGGACCAACAAGAATCAATAGTGCCAGTTGATGAGTTTCATAATGATGAAGCCTTATACAATTTTATAGGTCTAAGGGTTAATATTCTATTGGGAGACCACAAACAAGGGTTCTCAATCGAGTTGGATCCTAAAGCCTATTTTGGAGAATAGGTGTACACCATTAGCCATACTAAATTAAATAAAAAATTGAGGTCCCAAAGTGAAAACCTCTTTGAGGCACTTTTTGACCAGGGAAAAAGTAAAGAAAAAGGCCAGTCTAGTGGTGAAAACCAGTGCCATTAGATGGGGGTGTTTAACCTTATTCAAACATAGCTTAGGATACCACTAATGATGAACTTGCTTATGGGTACAAGTTTAGTTTTGAATAACAATAAGCTTTTGATTGAATCATCCAAGATTTCCCAACAATGTTTCTTACATGGCCATCCCTACCCTTTGGGGATTCTTATTTATTGTGCCTAGGAGAACTTGGAAATCCAATCCTAATAAAGGACTCAGCTATTACAGACCAATTTAAATATTTTCCAACCATTCTAGAAGATGGTTCAACTCTTCTTATTAAAGACACTATAGAATTAATATTAGAACTCCATATGACCAGATATGGATCAAATTAGGTACGTCCCTCACTAAGGAGGAATGTGAAGTCTTTATATCCCTTTTGAGGGAATTTGTTGATATATTTTCTTGGGCCTACTTAGACATGTTAGGATTTGACCTCACCTTGGTTGTTCACTACCTATGGTACATCCTGATGCCAAACTTGTAAAACAAAAGTTTCATAAGATGCATCCTCGCATTCCTGTATTAGTGAAGAAAGAGTTAGAAAAAATCTTGGAATCAAGATGTATTTGATTGATTCACTATTTAGAGTGGATTTTAAATGTTTTACCAATCAACAAGAAGCTAGAGGGAATAAAAATATGCACTAATTTCAAAGATATAAATAAGGCCTATTGAAAGGATGACTTTCCTCTACCAAACATTGAAATGATAGTCAACTACATAATAGGTTATGAAATGCTTTCACTGATGGACAAATTTTTATGGTATAACTAGATCTGAATTGTGCTAGATGACCAATACAAAATAACATTCACCAAATCATGGGGAACATTTTGTTATCAGGTTATGCTATTTGGTCTCAAAAATGTTGGGGCCACTTACCAAAGAGCCATGATAGTCATATTTCATGATATGATGCATGTCATTATTAAAGACTATGTTGAGGACATCCTAGGTAAATAAAAGACCAAGACTAATCATCTATTAACACTACAAAGGATATTTGAGAGACTTCATGAATACAAGGTCTGACTCAATCCTAAGAAGTGTGTTTTTTGAGTTAATTAAGGGAAATTACTTGGATTCATTGTGTCTCACTAAGGCATTGAAGTCAATCTAGCCAAAGTACAAGCCATAATTCAAATGCCACCACCAAACAATTTGAATCAACTTCATAGTTTGTAGGGAAAGATCTAGTCTATCAGATACTTCATATCTCAATTAGCTAACAAGTGCCATAATTTTACAATTTATTGAAGAAGGGTGTCACATTCCATTGGGATGATGAATGCCAAAAATATTTCCAATAGCTAAAGGACTATCTAGTAAATCCACCTATTTTATTACCACCAATTCTAGGAAAGCCATTCTTAATATAATTTTCAGCTATATATAAAGCCCTAGGGACACTTATATCTAAACATGATGATTATAGAAAGGAACATGCTATGTACTATTTAAGTAATACACTGGTCATGTATGAGCACAATTATATGCCCACTAAAAAACCTTGTTTAGATATGATCTTCACATCTCAAAAACTGTGACATTACATGTTAAACAATAAGACAATGGTCATTTAAAAAGTAGATTCACTCGATTATCTACTATCCAAAACAACTTTACAAGGCCACATAGCCAAATGGATCATGCTCCTCAGTGAGTTTGAGATAGAATATTTTGACCAAAAATCCATCAAGGGACAAGTGCATATCAACTTACTAAAGCACCCCTTGAAGATACAAAACCTCTAACATTCCAATTCCCAGATGAGTCCATTATGACCATCATTGAAACACCTCTTGAAGAGTAACACTAGAAGTTGTATTTTGATGGATCATTCACAACACATAGATCGAGGCTAGACCTTTTGTTCATTACACCATAGGGTGATCTAATACATAAGTCATTCAAGATAAACTTTCCTTGTAATAACAACATGGATGAATATGAAGCACTTATTATAGGATTTTTTTATGTTGTACAATGGAACATACATCTAAAAGTTTATGGTGATTCTTAGTTAAGCATCAATTACGACACAATCCATTTTCAAGACAAGTTGGTACCTTACTAGGCCATGGTCAACACTCTCAAATAACATATTATTGATATATAGTTTGAACATATACCAAGGGCTAGTAATAAAACAATAGATGCCATGGTCACCATTAAATATTTTATTTTATCTAGACATGACCAATGAATATCAATTCCTCATTGAAAATATTCTAGCACCAGCTTATGAACCTTTAATCATTGCAATGATCTATGATATTATTGGTCCCATTTTTATATGGTATTCTAACCTTTATGCCTATCTTCATGACCAAATCATGCCACCATATCTATCTTAGAAACAATCTAAGGCCTTTATCCACCATGCCACATGTTATACCTTACTCGAACCAACCCTTTATCACCATAGTTTTAATGAAAATCTATTTAATTATTTAATTTTGGTAGGATACACATTAGCATTATGATAATTTCACAAAGGAGTATGTGGAGCCCACATAATTAGGGTAGTCCTATCCAAAAATCTATTGCATACTAGGTACTATTGGCCAATGATGGATGCATATGCAACTGCATATATCAAAAAGTGTGACAAATGTCAATGGCATGCCAATCTGATTCATGCCTTGACTAAAAATCTAAAACCAATTATTAAACCATGACTATTGGCAACATGGGGCCTTGATATCATTGGGAAGATAAACCCCACCTCATCTGATTGCCATAAACGTATCCTTACTACCATCAAATATTTCACTAAGTGGGTTGAAGTTATACCCCTCACGTGATTGGAAAGAAAATTTATAAATTCATATTTAACCATCTCATCTATGATTATGGTATCCCCTTTGAAATTATATCTAATAATGGTGGATCATTTAAAAACAAGGATGTCAAATCTCTATGTATTGATTAAAAAATTACTAAACATTTTTCCATGGAATATTACCCACAAGGTAACATCCAAGTAGAAGCATCTAAAAAAACTATTATCAACATCCTTAAAAATATTGTAAATGGTGCTGACTATGATTGACACCTCCAAATATTCCATGCCCTCTAGGCATACCATACCACTCACCGTACTACAATAGGAGACACTCCATAGTCACTTATTTATGGCACTAAGGCCATTCTTCCTATTAAGGTCGAGTTACCTTCTTTGTACATCTATTTGAATCATATTCTAAATGATGAAGACTATTGAATGGTTTTCCTACAAGATTTGGAGTTACTTGATGAGAAATGCATAGTTGTAGTTAAAAACCTATAAGCATGCCAAAACTGACTCTGTGGACACTACAATCAGCATGTTAAACATAGATAATTTGAGTTTGGTGATCTTATCCTCAAATAAAACCAATAAAATACCATGGTCAAGAATAAACATAAGGGTAAGTTCAAACTCAACTGGATAGGCCCACTCATCATTGTTGCAAACTATGGCACTAGCACATACAAGCTCACTATACTAGATGAGGATGAGCTTGATGAGCTAATGAATATTATACATCTCAAGCATTACTTTGCTTGAGGTACTTGGTGTATTGTCTATGAGGCCCATTTTAGTTATACCATAATATTGATATTTCTTATACCATACCATTCTATCACTATACCATTCTACCATATTATTTTTGACCAAGTTATATCCCCCTACCCATCCCATCGACCTTGGTTCCATTCCATTTGTTCCACATCCACTTTTAACACATAGATTCAGATCAAGTTTCATCAATTAATTTATTATTTTATACATAGGCCATATTTTAGAGTAGTATGATAGTGGTTTGGTAGTTGTATCCTTAATTCATTTTTATATTCTATATCATGTGGGCTTGATTATAACTATGTTTGTGAAAATTAGTGTTTCACCATGATGCTACTAATTATAACCTCCTATGGGCATATTAGTATAATTGACATTAACTATTGTTTCCTAATTATAACCACCTATGGGAAAATTAGGGGCAACAATTGTTTATCATGCCTTGCAGTACTATCTTTCCATGCCTATGTCATACTATTCCATTTACCACCTTTGCCTATTTTATTTGAACTGGTTGCTAAATAGTCAAATTACTCCACTGCAAGGAAAAACTATAGTGACTTGAGGTCCCATCCTGGGACTATGTAGGTAGTGATTGATTTACATTGAGGTTAGCTCAGTTACCCTTTCTTAAACTCTCTCTATTTTTTAAGTAACCTAAGCCACACTCTCACCATTTTACAAGCAATTCTAAGTTTGAATGCTCTCACTATTTTGTGACCTTGGACCATTTGGTATCTCATCATTATCTATTGAATTGAAATGATCTAAAAATTCCAAAAATATTTGTAAAACTGATTTATAAAATCCTAAAAATTGACCACTTATTTGCCTTAAGGATTTTGGGAACCCCTACTACATCATAAGAAACCACTTGCCATTTAGTTTCCCCATCTTTATTGGCCTACTATCTCATGCTCTCATTATTTTGTGAGTCCATTCCCATATTTATTATACAACATTCATCATGTTTTTCTTGATCATTATTTTATTCTATCCCATTTCTTAGGAGAACTATATTTGGCCTAAAGTTTTTATTGGATATTCTATCCATAAAACTATGTAGGAAACATCCACTTGCCTAGTGCATCTAGAGATATCTTGGCCAAGCTCTTCCTTTTCTTTTATTCTCCCATATTATTTATTTGTTCAATTGTTCCTTATCATCTAGGGGAAATGTTCATCATCTTGTTTGTGTCATGTTGTTTATTTTGGAATTATAATTAACCATTGTTTGTTTATTGTTTCTCTTTGTTTTATTTGTTTCTTTCTTTTCTTGATGTTTTGTTTGCTTGTTTATTTGCCTATTTTTTTGCTTTCTTGTTGTGCCTTGATATATTCTATGTGCATTTATTGGGTGATTCCTTATGAATTATTATTAAATCCATCCATATTCATACATCAACATTATCATCATGGTCTTTATCATTGGTGCAATGTTTTCCCTTGATTATTGGATCACGTGTCATTCCACATGCATATTTTTTCAAGTTATCATTGTGTTCTATCATGATACCTACCATTCTATGCTACAAAAAAAATCATCTCTAAGAGTCTACATGGAATTGCATAAATGATATATCTCCTTGATAACATTCTTGATCTATTCCAAATCATATCCTACACAAATTTATTAAACAACAAAACAATTTTTCCTTCTTACCGGTTCAAATGAGAATCTCCCTACTTGTACATTGCCTAAATTCATCTTTTTTATCTATACCAATTTTACACCATATTCCATATCATGTTTTCCATAATCAGGGTATAATGATTATAATTTACTTTGGGAAAATCATTATATACCATCCAAGTTGCATTACAAATGATTCTAACCACCTTTGGACAAATCATTATATACCATCCCACTTGCATTACAAATGATTCTAACTGCCTTTGGGCAAATCGTTGTGTTTCCATCCATTTGAAGGTTGATGATTCTAACTACCTTTGAGAAAATCATTATCTTTATTCTACCCAAATGGGGAATGTTTTCATTATGATAATTATTATAACCACCTTTGGGCAAACCATTATCTCTATCCACTCAATTGAGGCATGTTTTTATCCTACCAATGATTACAACTGCCTGTGGGCAAATCATTATTTTCCCTTTCATGATTATAACCACCTTTGGGAAAATAATTCTCTTGTTATCCTAATCCTTTTTAAATTATTATAATCACCTTTGGGAAACTCATTACCTTTTTGTCCCTCCTCTATTAATGTTTATAACTTGCCTATTGGAAAATCATCCTATTTATCTGCCTAATTGGGGCAGCTCCATATACCATTGATTATAGCCACCTCTAGGAAAATTAGTCTCTTCCACCCCATTTCATCATTTTAGTGCAATTGTTTCCTCCTTTTGATGGACTAATTAATGACCCCTTTTCTAACCACTCCCTCAAGGGGTACCTATAGTTAATCCATTATTTTTGAAGTCATAATCATACACAACATTTTAATTCTTTGAGAAGATGTTACTATGCTTACAATATGCAATGCCTTCTCAAATAGGAGTAAACTATAGACACATAAATCTAGCCACCAATGGTTTTCAATTGGACTTCAGACCAATTCCTACCAACCATTGCAAATTAAGCATAGGAATCACAAAACATCCCAAATTTGCATGTGCATCATTTTTAAAAGCTTAGAATCATGTTGAGGCATCCATAAATGGGGTTTCCTATCATATGCTATCATAATGTCTCATAGATTCATATTGAAGCATCTTGTGACATCATAACATTAAATTTGGACTATGGACCTATTAAGTGGGGCACTTGCACACTTAAATCAAATCTTGAAAGAGCTAAAAGCTTAATCAAAATTAATTAATAATCTAAACCAAATTAATATCCTAGTTGAATTATCCATGAGAAATTAATGAATAAATAAAAAATGAAATTCAAACATATGGAATATGCTAGCCATTTCATGATTTCCTTTGCAAGTTGTCAAGCCTTTAGAAAATATCTCAAAATATCTCTTTTTAGAGACCCATGCCTATTCTTTGTAAATCTTGAGTAATTGACACATTTTAACTTGATTGGGGTTATGTTGACTCAGGTTAGGTTTGAATCCATTCCATGTTTAAACTACACTTTAACTTACCTTGAGTTGGGGTTAGTTCCTGAGCCTATAAATACAAGCCATCACCTATGAAAAAACAAGCTTGGAAATTATAGAGGCATAATGCAAGTTTTGTTGCATGAGATTCAAATAAATAATGTTATAATTCCAAAATATTAAGCCAAGCCATATCAATCCAACACAAGTCACAATGGTGCCAAGGAGAGATGGAGCCACACAAATTCCATTGCCAAAGACTTGTTGAGCACAAACCGAGCAAGTCACACAATGAATCATTTGGAGCATTCAAGGAAGGTAAGAGATTGTTTGTCTTTTGAATTTTAGTTGTTTTTTCAATTATATTATGTTCATTAGGCTCCAATAATTATTTAGGCTAGAGATGTTATCATGTTAATGTGTTCATTTCATTATTTTATGGACTAACACAAGCTTAACCTCCTCTCTTTGTCAATTTACTATAATCACAATAGCTACTTTCCCTCTTACCAGGTCCGTGATATCACTCCTACAAGAGGTTAGGTATCCTATAATACTATTTCAAATGTCTATACTCATCCTATCCATCCTTCAAACCTTTCCCTTCCCATATTTCCCATTTAGGATGTGTGCTTGCATGTTCAATCAAAAGCAACTAGGGTTTGCACTTATGAGACTCTAAGGGTATGAATAAGCTAATTTTAGAAATTCAAATTCAAAATCAACTATTAAATGAAAATATTATAGTATTGGAAAATAATTACAAGATAAAAGCATCCAAGGCACACTAGTGTCAATCATATATATTCATTTTCACCTAGTCAATTCGTGGCAAACAATGTTACATATCAAAACAAGAATCACAACAAAGTGCATCTGAATTCATGATTCAAATAGTGCTAAAAGATAAAATAAAATTTCAATTGAGATTTTAAGGTAAATGATAAAATATAAGTTGATCAGCCTACCTCCTTTACATATAATAAGTATATCTAAATATTATTGTTCATACCATATAATGAATGGTCATCACATAGATTCATTTTTGGATTTGAAAAAGCATATACAATAGATAATTGATAAAAAGGACCTTATACAAGATAAATTAGTTAATTAATTCATAGTGATATAGGGACATATTAAAAAGGGCTCAAATTTAGAAATAATACAAAAATGGTTACCAAAGCATAACTCAAAACAACAAAAGGTTCATAAAGTAAAATCAAAACAAGAAACAATACATCAAGCACAACTAAAACAAGTGAAGGATACAAATATACCTATCCAAAATTAGGTCCCAATTTCAAAACAATATGGGCTTGATAAAAAATATTACAAAAATTTGATTACCAAGATCAAGGGTTGGGCAAACATTCTCAAGGCATCACTACTCCTATTCTAGCAGTTGATAATGTTGGTCAACAAGGTTTTTGATTTATGGAACATACTAAAGCAAATAATTCATAGACATAATTTATCCAGGCAAAATATAAAGATATAAAGGTGATATCACATAAAACATAAGAGAAAGAGCAGTCACAAAGTCAAAATCATGTTAAGCCAACAAAAATTCTCAAAAGAGGCTTTCTAAATGAAGAGCCTCTAAAGCACTATATGCCTACAAAAGGCATAATTTCAAAGGGCACAATCACATAAAATATTGCAAATCATAATTTAGAAAGGTCAATTCCATAGTATGATAAAATTCCCTATGCTCATCCAGATATAACAAGATTCACCACTATCATTCCACTGGTTCAAAATCAAGATGATAATGATGAGTGGAATAATATAAGTTCTTATGATTGCTAAGATACCAATAATGAAAAATACTCAGATTCACACTATAGTTAAATTCAATTACAACACATCCATCATACTTCACAAGAGGTCATCATTCCTATTTTTGATATAGGATTTATTGAGGGGTGAGTCTCTCATGAGACTCATTTCTTAGTAGTATCTCTCCTTACTTGTACATAGCTTTTATTTTCCTAGATTAATTATACATAGTCTTTTTTTTCATATTTCTTGTACATAGTCTCTTTTTCATATTGCTTATACATAGCTCTTATACTCAGAAAACACAAAAATAATATAATATGTTAAAAAAAAAAAATTCAAATATTACTTAGAACATACAAATTTTAGAATGTATGCATTTTTATGTTTACATTCCTTCTATTTTATAGGTACTACATATGTTATCTATGCTAGTGTAGTTGGTTTTATCATACATACATGCTTCACTTGTTCTCTTCTAGTGTTTACAAATTACTACAAGACTCAGGTCCTCTACATAGATCAATTTTTATTATTATTCACCATTAGGGGCACATACACATATACACAGGTTTAACATTGATATATTATCCCATTAGGGGCATCATATTGTACAACTTTTGGTTTTCTAGGTTATATCTTTCTATACTCCACATCGCAGATTACACATTGATTATATCCTACTATTGATCATCCTATATTACACTAATTTTTTGCTGACTACTACTACTACTACTATAAACTCATCTTACATACATATTTGTTATTATACAAATTTGTACCACATGATTATGCACACTTTCATTTATTGCTTTACTAGTTTAGATTTGATTGTGTCTCTTTACTTCTACATCTACTCAAGGGGCATTTGAATATATCATTATTTTATGGCTCTAAGCTAATTCCTTTCATTGTGTGTATGCTTTGGACATGTGACCATGTCCTTGTGTGTGATTCTTGATTGTCTATGTAGATATTTTAACATGTTCATCCATGTGGATCTAATTCAATCTTTATTTCTCTATGCATATGTGGACATTTAAACATGTACTTGTTTGTTTTCTCTTTCTCAAACTTAGAGACATGTGCCCATGTCCCTTGTATTGTGTGCCCTTGGGCAAATTTACATTCCTAATGTGTTTTCATGTATGCTTTCATGTATACATATGGCCATGACACTTGTCTCTTGCTTTTTACATTCACATCTAGTTATGATAGAATAAATGACCTCATACATCTCCCCTTCCTCCTTGGGTGCCTTGATGGACATCATACTCCATCCTCCTAGGTAGTTAGATTATATCTAGATTTGTTATTCATATACATGATTACATTATTCTATCTATAATCAAAACTTTGTTAATTACATAGCTAAAATACATCTTACATTACTAACTTATGCTCATACTATTTTACATTCCAATGTCAAATATCCACATTATATTTGTTTATCACATAGATATCATATATTTTTAGTATAACACACATGATGCATAAATTTAATTTTGAGGATAGTTATTATAAATGTTTAACAACTTCCCTAAAAAAAGGGGCATTCACAGGAGTTTGTCACAAAGATTAGGCCATCCTAATGCACTCAAAACACAATTTTCAAAACTTAGACATAAAATATAGAGCCTAGACTTAGGAAAACACAATGAAAAACAATTACATATAGACTAGTATTAATTTTTCACCAAAAAACACATTTGGTCAATAATATGCATAAAGGATACTAGCACAATGCGCTATTGACTAGGAGACTACACTATTGTTTAGTATCCCCAAAAATAGAAAATTTTAGAATCATTAGAAAGGTATAGTAGTTACATTTTAGATTTGCATAGTCTTAGTCATAGATTGGCAACCAAGTTTGGTATATACTTAATTTTTATATAGATTACACATAATTGATCAGATTGAGGGCTTCATGCACGACATGATCACCCCTATTTCAATTTTAAATACTCATAAATATATTATTATGACTTAGTATAGAATCCATATACATAAATATCAGATTTGGGAGAATGTGCATGACACATTATTCCCATATGTTTTGTTTGGCACTAATACTCTTAGATGAAATGACAACTCTATGTCATTCTCCACATTATTACTCCATACACCATTTTCACCAATTTTACACTAGGTTTACACCATATTGACGCCTCATTCCATATACAATGGTTGGCATTCCTAATTGTTTGAGTGGCCCTTGAGCCATTTTACATTTTAGAGTTCTTGAGTGGCCCTAAAAGCATCTTACATAGTTTTAGTTATATCACATAGTTTCATCTTCAAATGCTTATATCAAATAGGGTTAGGCAATAATGGAGTTAAATATGGATTGAGTTATTGATCCACCTACATAGGAGGGTTGGATAACTCATCATTATAATATAAGTTATTCACAAGTTATGATCCACTGAGTATGGGTGGGAAATGATGGAGTCAAGGCCAACTTGAGTTCTTGATCCACCTACATATGCAGATTGGACAATCTATTAACCCAGTCCAAGCTATTAATCATTTAATCACCATCTATGTACACACATAAGATGTCTTGGTTCATGTACGCAATGAGGTGTATTCATTCCTTTCATCTTTATCTCATCTCTTTATTTAGTTTTGTATTTGATTTTAATATTTATTAAGTAGGTATTGATTCATTCATGTTTCATTTGTAGGACATGTAATAGAGCATGATTCACAGACTTAGACCTAGATTCATGGGATCCACCTCTTAGGTAAGTCTAGGTACATTTATTTTCCTTTATCCTAATCATTTCACTTTGATACATTTTTATAATAAATGGGGGGGGGGGAATGTAGTCATCTAAAATGTCATTCTAGTTTAATCAGTGTCATTTAATACCACCTTATCATTAGATTATACCTAGATCTATATTAAGGCCTCTCTTGATCATTTTCCAAACTTTCATGCAAGTCCAACCCATTCTTAAATATATCAAAATCAACACTAAGCCACCCCTTAGGTACCCAGGTGTTTTTTTATATGTTCTTGCCACCTGGACATTAGCATAGTCCTTTAGACTATAGTGCATTATGCTATTGACCAAAAGGAAAAATTAATGTCCCCATTAATCTTTACTCTCCCAATGGATATATTTATATTCCTCAAAAAAATATAGGAACCATAACATGATATAAACCAATTTCATTTATTTATCCCCTGGATGGAAATCAGATGCAAATACTCATAAATAGACTAAAAAAAAACTATGAAAATCAAGGTCATTAATCCCTATTATTCTCTACTTATGTATACAATCATATAAAATAACCCATAACTTAGATTAATTATATTTATAGTCTTAATTCACACTCAAAACACTCAGATTGACACTCATAAAATCATTCAATTACACTTACACTAGCACTTAGATTAGGAGAACTACATCGGGTTTGATCCACTTTCAAGGTATTGGTATGTAGGAAATATAATACTCAACACATAGGGTGTTGAGATCACATCCAACCTACCCTACTAATGCCATTATGTTAACCTAACAAATATGGAGGCCTAGGGTTTTGCATTGAAATCAGTCAAAATAGTGAATAGATATCAAACCAACATTCATTCACATAGGCACAAACTCCTAAGAACTAAGTGAAGGTCCACCCAAAATCTCATTATCCCTACTTCCAAAGGACACTAATGCAACATAGAAGACATTAAAAAAATGCACTGTTATCCAAAGGACCATGCTATTATCTAGGAGCATTTTTGATAACTAATTTCTATTTATGACACCTTGTAGAGTTCCTATACTAGTTTCCAACCTATCACTTGTCTATCTCAGTTAGTTTACAACTAAGTAAATCTCTTGTAATTCATTTATATTTATAGGCTAAGTAAACAAATCAATTATTATACAAATAAGAGGTTGTTGATATTGCTATATTTATTTCATGATTTATTATTCCATCACTTAACAACCTAGGGTTTTACATTCTAAAAATCCCTAAAATTTTTAAATCAGGAGTATTGTGTAATAAATGAGTAACTATAAATATGTATAATAAATATAGGTTGATAAACATGGTAAAAGGTCATAGAAAGATATAACTTGTAATATTGTGAATTATGGAAAAGATTCCCCCAATATTGGAATAAACACTAGGTATATGAGATTCTAACATCTATGTGTCCATGTATTATCTATATTTCCAACATCACACTCATATACTATGAAATGAATGTGCATATGAAAATAACATGCCATATATCAAACATGATAAATAATATAACTAGTTGTTATGTCACTCTTCGGCCATGATTTTTATTTTTTTGAATATTTTGAATGCTTTTATATTTTTAAATTATTTAATTTTTTTTAGCTTTGATTTATCTTGATATTTTAAATTTTGAATCAATCTAGTGAGTCATTTTAGTCATGAAATGATCTACATCCCATGGCACATCTTCCATCTGTGTAATATTTATAAGGTTATATAGATACATTACATACTTTTCATTTGTGTATTATGTTTCTTATTTCGTTTTTGTTGCTATCTTGGATGATTTTTATTCTTGATGATTTTATTGCCATCATTTTGAATCTTGATTGCATTTCTTGCATGTCAAAGAATGATGTGTTGATTTGTTTGATCCACTATGGCCTTAATATCTTGTAACCATAGTTTTATGAAATTAAATGTAAATGAATGATTAGGTAGCACGACCCATATGTGTGTATTGAAAACCTTTGGTCCACAAGAATTTGGTAAAATAATATATCCAAGGGATTCTTTCAAATGTGTACTATGTTTTAGTTCATCAAGGTCATGTCCCATCTACCATGAAGATGTAATATTGCACATGGTCTTCCACTTTTCTCTATTGATTAGAATATGTTTCCAATAGTGACTCTCAATTTATTATATAATAGTCAAGGCCTCATGTTGTGGATACTTATAATCTCCACTTTTTACTTTTGTAGATTACATCAATTTAATACTTTGTACAAGTTCTTCTCATTGATCTTGTATCACTTTGATTATGCATTTATTATTGTATATTTGAATTGTATTTTTTATTATTTCATAATGATATACATCATGTCTCATGATTATATAGTAATAAAAATATTATTTACCTTTTTGATGTGGTAAACATCATGTTGCTCGATGTCTATTAGTTGGTAATACTAGTATATTATTTTTGAGTAAAATTTGTAATGTGATACTTGGTGTATCTTTGATACTTGTTCCTTGTAATGGTATGGATGGTTGTGTTTATGAAATATCCACATATATATTTACATTTTATAGACAAAATTTTTGACAAAATGAAATATATAACTATTCTTGTGCTTAATTGATGCTTGGTTTTATAAACATCTACCTTAATTATGTCATTGAGATTTGAGAACCATTGTGCAATATAATATTGTAAGTTTTGTTTGTATTTTGAATAAATTGATGATATGACATATTTTCCTTTCCTTTAACCCTAGAATATTTTGCTTGATTATGAATTTATAATTTATTACTACTCTTTCTATATGATTTTTCTTGATATTCTCTAACTCCAATAGGTGTGAAAAAAGTATGAGATAATTATTGATCTGAATCAATACGATTTAAATTTAGCTTACACAAATAATTATTTATCATCTTTTACATATCATTATCATCATCACTATCATATTAATATGTGACCATGCCATGTTTATTTTCTATTTTTACCACCAAAGGAAGATCTAGAATTGCCTCATGTGTTTCCATACTAGCTTGTGGTGCTTTATTTTCTTCATTAATGTTCACAGTGGGTTCCTTGTCATTTATTTTACTTTATTCTCCCACATCATATATATGCATATAATATATTGGAATGGGTTTTAAAGGAGGAATCATATAATAAGCCTAAATATATGATTGCGATTAAATATTATTAGTAAATTATGTTGTCCTAAAGTATTTAAAAGATCCATCATATATAGGTAGTGAGTATGAGTATCCATCATGCATAAATTTGATAAACTAATATAATGTAGATAGTATCGATTCTATTACATGTATCCAACTTTATTCCAAAATTAGGTTGTAATGTAGAGAATTAGGCATGACTTGAAATATGATAGGCACCATCTTGGGTCATAATGATACATATAATGATATTATCCCAATGACATGGCATGTAATTTTATTAAATTATTTAATTCTTTGATATTATTTTTGGACACTATCCACATTGATACCCAATTATTTCAAAAAATTGAGCATGAAAATGTTCAATCTAGAACCATTATCCACCAACAAGCATTTGAATAATTTATTTTACACTTGAACTTGATTAAATTATTAGATTTTTTTTCTATTGTGTTGCATTGGTAGGTATTCTATATGAAAATTATTGACATTATTTATATCCTTAAATGTAATCATAATAGAATCAAATGATGCATGTAGGGTATCACTTGGGAGAGTTATGTCACACAATGATTCATATAATATGTCTTTGTAAATAATCAATCACTTTAAAAAATAAATATTAACAATCTTAGAATGAGTGATCTTTAATTGATAAATGATGTCATACCCCTTAGGTTTATTGGTTTTCTTAGTGGGAGGTAGATGGGGTTGAGGAGGAACATGATAATTTTTTCCATTTTTCCACACAAGGTGGGACATCTTACCTCTTCTAGTGTCTACAAAATGGATTGTGAAATCTAGTTTATGCCATGGGATAATAATAGGGTGGGATGGTAGCTAGTTAAACATTGAGGTGTAGGTGAGGAGGAAAATAAGGAGTCATGCATGAACTTTGGCACTTATTGGTAACATGTAAAAAATCATAATGGATGTTAAAAAAATATGAATTAATAAAGTCTAGATATTGTTTCTTATTAATTTTAGCATTATTATCATACAAATATGTTTTTGATTTGATTACATATTTGTTATAGGTTTTACATAGTAAAGGCCAAAAATGTGCAATGATCACAATCATGGATTGATTAAAACAATATAAACAATATTCATCCACTATAGCCATGTGTAATTTGTAATAGTAAAGAAAATAAAAAATTAGGTCTAAAAATTAAACCTTAAGGTATGGATTTGAAACCCTAAAAGGAAGGATGAAACCATAAGGAAAACCTAGGGTTTGGAAATGTTCAAGTAATATATGAGCTCATTAATATGTTTTACCTTAATTTGGATTAATTATTTAATTTAATTTTGATAGAAACTATTGTAATAATTTAGATTATAAAGTATGGAAATAAAGCATATCTATTAATGTATAAGATTGAAATTGATTTGATAATGACAATTGACAAATATGTAAAGTAAAAGAAAGGATGAGATACTTAGCGGTTTCTTATATCGTGTAGGATTGAGACAAGTGGCAGGCTAGAAACAAAATTGTGAGTCACTCAATTTGGTTTTTGGATCATTATGTGTACCAAAATAGTAATGTCAATATCATAACGGTAACATATACCATTATGTTCTAAGCTAGATAGTTCTATCCTTGGATATTTTGCTACTATTTAATACATATAGGTATGCCTATTTATACTTTATCTCTATGTGAAATCTTAAGGTATAATTATACACATGACACCTCTAAATCCATGTCATTCATATGAAACCCTAGGTACACTTGTGAGGAGATAAAACCTAAAAAAATTGGAAATGTAATGGATTGAGCTAGCCCTAATAACCCCAAGTGATGATTGACTACTATCTACATATCTTATAGTCTGAAGATGGAAATAAAAACACACGTAGTTATTTATCTTAGTGTTAATGTGAAATTATGATGCTCTTATATATTAGTGCACCTAATTGTTAGAAAAAATATCCAAATTATGCAGGCAAATAATGCATAATAAATCAAGCTAGAGAAAAATGAACACAAAATAACATATTACACAAAAGATTACATGGAAACCTTAAAATGTGTAAGGAAAAACCATGGGTATATGGTATATTCCATACTGTATTAACTTAAAAAAACCTCCTTTTATAATGAAACTCATTCCAATGCTTACAATTACAAATCATATACAAATCTGAGCTTACAAAGCATTCATGATTAAACCTCCAAGCATACAAGAATACAAAATAAAAAGGGAGTATCATGCCTTTATAAAATTTGTAAGAGAGATGATAGATGAGAGAAATAATGGTGCCACAGTCATGGATGTATAGTTCTCAAAAGTGTAGCTTTGTCTCTGCATGTGCAAAGGCCAAAAAATAGTGGAACTACTTTAGACAAAGTCACCATCCCCATGTGCCAACAAGATATGGCATCCCACTCCACACGAGTGGAAAATCAAGAATAGTGGTATATGTCTTCCACTTGTGCAAAAAATTTAAAATATGCCCAATAATCTTTATGACTTTAACCAAAACACTTTACTCATGGAGTCCACATAGAAATGTGCCCCACACCCATATATATCAATAACCAAAGGCACCCACATGACTTAATGGAGTAATGCACCCACATGCCACCTTGAAATGAATAGTAACTACCACCTCAACACAATGAATATTAACATCCATCTCATCACATGAATAATGATTGCCACATCATCACATGAATAGTGTTTTCCAACTCATCGCCATGAATAGTGACTTCACATCCTAATATTATCCCACTTGAAGTTAATATAGAGGAATTAATACACCTATTTATTCTACCATATAACTATCATCATATCCCACTATTACCTTATCACAACTTCAATAATCCTGAAGAAGTTTTTCACCACTCAAAATTCTCTACCTTGACTGGCTTTATCAATATGTCTATAGTATTATGTTTAGTGTCAATTTTTTTCAATAGGATTTTTCCATCCTCAACCATGCTCATAATGAAGTGGTACTTTATTTAAATATGTTTTGAATGATCACGAAATGATACATTATTCATGAATTTAATTGCACTCTAACTATCATAATGTAAAATAATCTTACCCTACTTTTTCATGAAGTCACCCAACTATAACTCTAACCATTTTAAATCCTATCAACCTTTAGTTGTAGTCACATACTCTACTTAATTAGTTGATAAAGACACTTATGTAAATTTTATGCATACACATACCTCATCTATCATATTGGATTTTATTTCTCCTTTGATGCCTTCTTTGAACTCTGATGTACTTGATTCATGCAAGTACTTGCTTATCCTAACACCCTCATAATCACTCTTTCTCTTTACTAGGAACATAAGCCTCTTTAAATTCCATAATCATTTCATATATTTTGAATTCCTATCACTCCTCATCTACTTCTACACTCTCTCTCCTTAACACCAACATCATCTTATAAACAACTTCCAAGAGTCCATCCTCTATTGTTTCCTCAAGCTTGATCATTCTTGAGATAGGTTCATAGGCCTAAAAACTTAATACATGCTTATAATATTATTAAATTCACCCTAGATATAATATGGACATAAAATGGATCATTTATATATCCCTTAAAATTCTATCATAATTCTCAATTTCAAAGTTTGAACTCTCAACCAATCCACTCTTTCCTTCTTTAAGGTCTAATCCTTGTAGCCCTATTTTAAGAGAAATATTGATGGTTTGAATAATAAAAATAGTTTATATGAAAAATAAATACACATTGGTACACCCATTATCCCCTTTTTTCTTCACCTACAATCTCAGATCACAAATCTAAATGGAAATACCTTTTCTATTATTCCCTTCTTGGTAATTGGTCCCTTTAGGCCTATTTCAATCCCACAATCTTAATGATTGTACTATACAACAATATATAAATATAAAAACTAACTAATAATTTATTTAACATTAAAATTCATCATATCCCAAAGTTTCAAGGATTTTGTCTAGTTGAATCAAAATTTATTCTTGTGTTTAACTCCATATCCTAGGTCTAGTTTTAACAGGCCTATGCAAGGCTGAGAGCATGTAAAATATGATATTTTGAGTTTTATATCTATTAAAGCACTTGAAACACTGGTATACTATCTTAAATACCTCTTTTAAACTTCCCCAATGTTTATCTAATCATGAACAATCACTAAACATCCCCAACAAACAAGTTTGTAGACTTTATAAATGCTTTTCTTGACTGTATTTGTTGACATGGTTCTCTCAGTTGGTATAGAGTAACCTCAATATATAGTTTATCCATAATAATAATAATTAATAAATTAAAAAATAATTAAATAATTATACCATACAAAATAACTCATGAAAATTCCTCAAAACACTTAAAACTGGCTCAAGATACCTTTCCAACTTGATTGTGCAAAACAAAATTCTTGTATGTTAAGTCATGCAACCTTTAGCCTATAGATAAGTGAAAAAAATACATTAAATTAAAATAAAAACAACCATATAGTATTATTTCACATATAAATAATTTTTGGTCATGTATAAATACTTTCTCCAAGTATTCATTAATTCCTTAATATCACTTACATACAACATTCATGTACATAATTGAGAAGAAAGACAAAGCTCTTGCAAAACTTGATCTTTTCTTTTCTTTCCTTTTAGTCCACATTTATATCCTTCATAGATAACCTCAAATACCTACCTAATATAACTCTCTCTACTATAATTCCATGTATTTCTCACCTTTAAGATTCCAAACATCAAAATGACTCACTCTTCTTGGCCACTCCTACGTAGGGTGGTAGTTACAAGTTTACCTTTCTTGGATCATATTGTTCTCATGATGACTTGTATTTTGGAATACCCATAAAACACTATCCTAGGACCTTTTAAAAACTTTCATCAACTTTTTAAATTCATATAACACCCCAAGACACCTCACAAAGCCAATTTTAAATTTAAATTTTCAAATTTTACTTTTTGGTGAGAAAAGTCTAAATGAGCTCAAACACACAAATCCAAGAATATCAAGCATTCAAAAACATCCTAAGGGTCACTATAAGACCTATAACACCAAAAAAAAAATTGGTCACATGACACATTTAAACATACTAACACTCTTTGTTTCTTAGTGATGCTCCACATTAGCCACCATTGGTTATAACTTGGAACCCCAACTCCCAAATTCACCAGCAGAGTAAAATAATATCCTATAGTGGATTTTCATCCATCTCTATCACCACTAAAATTTGAATCTTCATAAATTTTGATTTGTGTATATGCTCCTCCATAGTATATTATCGCATATGAAGTGCCTCTCAAATATCTTAATATCCACTTCACCACACACCAATGCTCATTTCCAAGATTTTCCATGAATTAGCTCACAACTCCCACTATTTGGTAAATATCTAGTCTAGTGCACACCATGGAATACATGAGGCTTCCTACTACTGATGATTTACACAAGGCATACATGTTTCCTCATCCTCTATTCTATGATATTACTTAGAAGACAACTTGAAAATATAGGAAGAGGGGTACTAACTTGTTTTGCATTCTACATATTGAACCATTGAAAAATATTTTCTATGTATGTCTTATGAGACAAACATATATTCATTTATTTCTTATCCCTATGTATATTCATCCATAAAATTTGGTTTTCTACTCATAAATACTTTATCTCAAATGTCCTATCTAGTTGAGCCTTTAAATCATTGATTTTATTCATGTTAGGGCGTGTAACCAACATGTCATCAACATATAGCAGTAAGATAAAATAGCTTCCATCATTGAACCTCTTATGGTATGCATAATGATCATTTCCACTTCTTATAAAATATTATATCTTTATGAAGGTGTCAAAAATTTATGTACCACATCCTTAACACCTATTTTAACTCATACAAAGATTTATTTAGTCTACAAACCAACTAATCTTTACCTCTTTCTTCATATCCCTTAGGATGATCCATATAAATCTCTTCTTTGACATCACCATGTAGGAATGTTGATTTCACATCAAGATACTCTACTTCTATATTTTTGGCTATTATAGGTGCAATTAACACTCTGATATTAGTTAACTTCAAAACATGAGAGAAGATTTCATTGAATTTAATGCTTGACTTATGCACATAGCATTTTTCTACCAAGAAAGCTTTATACCAATCCAACAACCCATCACTACTCTTCTTCAGTTTGTACAACCACTTGTTACCAACACTCCTTCTAGGTGGAAGATCCTTAAGATCCCATGTTTTATTATTACGAAGATATCTCATTTCCTCCTCCATGGCTTTCTTCCATTTCTCTGCATTCTTAGATTCTCTAGTTTTGTAAAATGAAATAGGTTCACACATTAGTTAATAAAGTAAAAGAGGACTAAAAAAGGAGTATACCTCTATGTAACCTTCTTGGTATGTGTGGATCTTCTTAGTTGTGGCTGATTTACTTTGTGCTCTACATGCTTCTAGAAGATTCAACATTCTTATTTTCATCTTCTTATTCTTTGACTACCTCAATAGGTATAATTTCAGTATCTATTATACCTCCTTCCTTTGCATGAATTTTTCATTGAAAATTACATCTCAAATAACTATTTTGTGTTTAATATGATCCCACAATATGTATACCTTCATTATTTCACCATAGCTAAGAAACACACATTTCCTTGATTTAAAATCAAGTTTGGACCTCTTTTACTTAGGCACATGTGCAAATGCTTCATAGCCAAATATATGTACATCAGAATAGTCACCTGATTTACCATACCAAAATTCCTATGGATTTATTCCATATAATGCAGCCATAGGTAACATGTTAATAAGATAAATAAAAATATTAACAACCTCTACCCAAAATCCATTATCTAGATTAGATGTACTCAACATGATTCTTGCACGCTCCATGATAGTGAGGTTCATTTGCTCAACTACATCATTATTTTATGGAGTATAATGTACAATATTTTGTTGTTTAATTCCTTCCTATGTAAAATAGTTATCAAAATTATTGGAGAAATACTCTCCTCCATTATCTAACCCAAGACTTACAATATATTTTCCCAAACTTTTCTCTACACATGCCCTAAATTATTTAAACTTATCAAAATATTCTAATTTCTTCTTCAAAAAATACACCCACACTCTTCTAGAATAATAATCTATAAGGGTTATAAAATATGTTCTACCATTTATAGACTGAGTAGGGATAGGTCCAAAAATATATGAATGGATAAGTTGTAAGAAATCACAACTTTTAAATGTACTTGTACTAAAATTAACTCTCTTATATTTACCAAAGATACAATACTCATATAAGTCTAAATTACAAGACTTAATTTCTAACCAACATAACTCATTCATGAAAAATATTCAAGCCTTTCTCACTCATGTGTCCAAGGAATTGATGCTATAACATCACTACATCCCTAACATTCTTTGAAGTTATTACTACTATAGTATTTTTCATTGAATATCTACATAGATGATATGAAACCATATGATTATTCTTTTAAAGCACTAGGGATCCTTTGGAAATTATGCATTGTCCTTTCCCAAAGGTATAAGAATACCATAGCTCATCCATCATGTTGATGTAAATAAGATTCTTTTTCACATCAAGAACATGTCATGCATCCTTCAAAACTCTTATGTTGACATCATCTATCTTGATCCTTATATCCCCTCTTCCCATAATATCTAATGGATGATCATCACCCAAATAGATATACCCTCCACTACATGGTTTATATCCCATAAACATATCTCTATGTGAAGACATGTGAAAAGATGCACCTAATTCTAACATGTAGGCATTGGAAAGTGAATGGTTATTATTGAGGTAGAAGGCTTCATGTACTAGTGTTTCCTCTAAATTTGTTGTGCTAGCCTTGGTTGAAGGTAGATTATGAATTTCATCCTTTTCTTATTTCTTCAGTTTCCAACAATACTTCTTCAAGTGTCCTATCTTTCCATAATGCCAACACTTAATTTTATGCTTGGATCCTTTTGAATTTGACCTAGATGATGATCTCCCTTATTTTCTCCTCTCATTGGAATCACCTCTCATAGATAAGGTTTCATTTCTAGAGGATTCCACATAAGAATTTCTCCTCATCTCCTCTACAAGAAAAATTTCTACCATATCCTCAAAATTCAAAGCTCTAGATGATGACTTGCTAATGGTCATCACTAAATGATCCCATGAATCAGGGATAGAACACAATACGTGATTATTTTTTTCATCCTCCATCTTCACACTAATGGAGACCAACATACTTATGATAGTGTTTAACTCAGTCATGTGATATTATATATATTAACACTCCATCCTCAAGCTATAAAAATATTTCTTTAGGAACACTTTGTTAGTTACTAATTTTTACTGGTAAATCTTGTTAAGCTTCTCCTATAACTCTTATATGGTCTTTTCCTCAATTTTTTTCAAAAGAATAGAATATACAAGACAAATAATTACTATATAAACCACCTTCATATCCATATCGATCCACTTTTCATCTATAATGCTACTAGGTTTTCTTGTAAGAGCTTTCAAGGCTAGAGCTTGGTCATTTTGAACCAAGAGATCCTCCACCTTCATTTTTGATATGGAAAAATTCCTGACATCAAACTTTTATATCTCAAACTTGGTTATTCCTCCTATAATTTTCGTATCTCCCACTTTCACAAATCTCCCTTGTAACATAAAACACTCAAACACATAAGGGTTTTGAAAGAGCCTAGCTATGATACCAAATGTTATAAAACATATCCAAACTGTGTAAGAAAATAATGTAGAATAAATCAATCTACAAAATAATGAACAAAGAATAACACATTACACAAAATATTAAATGCAAACCTTGCAATGTGTAATGAAAAATCAAGGGAAAATGGTAGTTTCCAGACTTCTACTAACTTCAAGAAAACCTCCTCTTGTAATGTAACTCTTTACAATGCTTACAATTGTAAATCATATACAAAGCAAATATTACAAAGCATTTAGGCTTAAACCTCCAAGCATACAAAATAAAAATGGGGTATCATGAATTTATATCATTTAAAAGAGATAAGAGAGGTGAGAGAAATAATGCCACCACACTCATGGATGCATAGTTCTCAATAGTGTAGATTTTTCTTTACACAAGCAAAGGTAAAAAAATAGTGGAACTAATTTAGAAAAATTCACCACCCCCATGTGTGAGCAAGATATAACATCACACTCCACATTAATGGATAATAAAGAATAGTGGTATATATATTCCACTTGTGCACAAAAGTCAAAAGATGCCCAATTATCTTTATGACTTTAACCAAACACTTTGATCATGGAGTCCACATAGAAATGTGCCCCACACCCATCCATATTAATAACCAAAGGTTGTCATGTGATTTAGTGGAGTAATGCACCCCACATGCCACATCAACATGAATAGTAATTTCCACCTCACCAAAATGAATAGTAACAACCACCTTATCACATGAATAGTGATTACCACCTCATCACATGAATAGTGTCTTCCAACTCATTACCATGAATAATGAATTCACATCCTAACATGAATGATCTAGTTATAAATACTTGATACTACTCACTCTTCACTTGGATTGGTGTGCTTCAAACTTAGCTCATGACTACTTCTAGTGACTAATTTATAATTTGGTAAGAATAAAGAAAATTTTCTTAGTGTGTGGTAGTCTATATATGCTTGATAGATACATGTTGTATGCATAACAAGTATACACTTGAATTTATATTTGAATGCATCTATTTGGTAAATTCTCAAACCACTAACATGCCAGGTAGATGGCTAAACTATAAGAATGATTTTTATTCTAAAAATAAACCATTTTTGGGTGAGGAACAAAATTATCATATTCAGTTGGTAACATCTGGATGATACTATCTAAATCTAACATTCTTATTTGAGAGATATAAACATTGATCCAATGATCTTAAGATGTATGAGTATGATAGTTTACTATTTTTACATAGATTTTAGGTTTTTTGTAAGTGAATGTTAGTGACTTGGAAAGATTAAACCCATAAATAAAATGTGGATTTAAGAGAATGGTGAATTAGAGGCATATATGTTCACACAAATAATATAGGGTGAAGGTAGGTCAAAAATAGCATTGCCAAGTGTTTAATACTATATTTTAATGCCTAAAATTATTACATTAGGGAATACTACTTGTCCCTATTTTCATGGGGAATATCACTTGCACTTTATTTCCCATTTCATTAGGGTCTATCACTTTCCCCTTCCTTTAAATTCCATTTCTTATATTGCTTCTACTTTGAAATGGTACTATTGGGTTATCAATGAGCTTCGATGATGACATATTTGTATGATTATATACATGTGTTTACGAATGTGATTTCATGATTATTTCAAGTTTTTATTTTTATTGACATTTTTTATTACATAATCAATGAAAATCTCCAATAATAGTAAAGATAAAAAATGAAGAACCAATTTTTTCCCCACAAAACTAATAGGATATTAAAAAAAGTAGCATAAAACATAGATTGAGCATAATAATAAGGCAAATTTTAAATTGAAAAGACCATTATTTGAACCAACAAACCATAAAAAGTGACAAATAGGTAGAAAAAAAAGGAAAACATTGAGATAGAAAAACAAATTATATGTGATGCAAGAACATCCGAGTTCACGTGTTATTTTGAATCAACCAAAAACATGAGTAGTTAGATAATAATGAATTGTGGAGAGTTTTTTACTATTCTAATGGTCTACAGTTTGTTTAAAAGCATCATGATTACTATTTCAGTCACCACACATTATTTTTATTTCTGCATTGGATTAGGTGTGAATGTGATTTATGGGTTCTTTGTGTCATTTTTTCCTTACCACAAACAATCTATCTTAATATATGATAAGTATGTATCTCGTGTTAGCTTCAGTTAGTTTTACAACTTCAAACTTTTTTATTGACCTTGGTTATTGAGATTATTCTTTCACACCTCATACAACTTAATGTTATTCATTTGGACACATTACAATGATAAGTGGTAATTTTTTCATTTGGATAAGGCCTAAGATTATATCGAGGATTCATGGATGGGCCTATGATGTGTTACGGTGCTTCAAGTAATGTTGTAATGTAATATGTTAACTTGTGATGTATTATCATCAAGAATTGAGTCCATTTAATTATTTTTAATGGGTTTTTTAATCAATAATATAATTTGGGTGGATCATGTATGTATATAAACACATCCTATATATTTAAAAATACATCAATTATAGATTAGGGAAAGAGTCTAAGCACATTTTTAAGAAGTACTATAATCAATTTGGTGCACAAATATAAGAAAGGATAGTGGAATTGAGTCATTTAGAACCAACACTATAGTGTTGGTTTAGTGATTTTAAGCATGCAAACTAGGTTTATGATTGTGCGTTTATTCATTTAAAGGTTGTGTCGTTAGAAAATTGGCTAATGTCATGTAGTATCTATTTGAATAAATAAATTTATTTTATTATTATGAGAATTTACATTATGTAATTATAGGTTTCACATTAGGAGGTATCTATTTACAAATACCTCTAACCATGATCACATCATTTAGTTTTAGAGCTAGGAAATAAAACATAGGGTTGTGAGATTGATATTTATTTTCTCTATTATTTGTTAAGGTGGGTATAGAAAGTGAGGAGTACGTAAGAGAGGTCTACATAGGTTTATGAAAGGTATAATAGTAAATATAAATATTATGAATAGCCAATATGATGCCAATAAGAGTAAGATGAGCATGCACAATAGATACAAATATGAATGAAAGATAAGATGAGATTGTATAAATATTATGAGTTATGTAAAAAATCTGGTTATACTAGAGGAATATAGCATAAGATGATTCATCATGAGGGATGATGTGAGTAATGTAAAAGATGAATCGTAATGATGAATAAAATAAAACATAAGAGTGGTTGGATGAAGGAGAATAAATACTTATTAAATCCATATGTAAGATAGGAAGAGTAACACAAATGAAGGATTAATGTATTACTTGAACATTGAACCTATAATAGATTGGCTCATAGAGATAGAGCAATAGTTTGAGTTTGATGAAGTAACAAATAAACATAAGAAAATATAACACAAATAAAGTTTAAGGTACGTAAAACTCCATGATAGAAGGAGGTACAAATAGAAATAATATTTTTGACTGTAAAATGTAAATTTATACCTAAAACTATTAACTTAATCTATTAAATAATTTTCACAAAGTGTGAAATAGTATATAGAGTAATTTCACAAGATTACTATGTAGGCTAGTCATAGTGATATGGACTAAAATAAGGTGGCACGATACATTAATGGATTAAAATGGGTTAGCCAAGATAATACTAGCATAGTGAGATTGTAAATAAAGGAGGAATCATATAAATATGCTTTAAGATGAGAAGATAAGTTAACACACAAACTAAGTAATGTGAGAGGCAAAGTAAAGAATGATGATAAAAAATAACAACTGGTAGAGAAGAGTGATGAAGATTAAATCACTAAATAATAATTTCAAGAAATAGGAGGATCATATTATACAAGTAGTAGAGGAAGAGGCAGAGGTGGAATATTTATAGGAACATGTATTAGATGTGGGGAAGAAGGACATTGCATATTTGAGTTCCCTCTTGTGTATTTGGATAATGTCATGAGAGGAATTAGAGGTTTCAAAGTATTACAAATGAAAGTAGAGGCTACAAAACAACATATAGATAAACTTGAGTAAAGTGAAAGTTTACTATAAATGAGGATAGTATTTAAGGTTTTAGGAATGAGAAAAGATGTAAGGTATCATAGACTTTTTTTTTTGCACCAAGTGTAGGGAAAAAAGTAAATATTACATGGTTGTGGTAGATAGTGGAAACACAAATCATTTGGTATTTGTAGAAATGTTGAGGAAGTTGGGATTGGTGTGAAAATGCATCCAAGGCCATATATAGTAACATGGTTGATAGAAGCTCAAGAAAACATTGTGAAGGAATAATTTGAAGTGGAGATGATGATTGGTAGATACATGGATAAGTTCATGTGTTATGTGCTAGAGATTAATGCATATTATGTTTTTTTAGGGAGGCCATGGAAATATGACTAAGATATATTATATGATGGAATATAAAATGTAGTGTGAATGAGGAATGATGGACAAGTCCATATCTTGAATCAAATTAAGGAATGGAATAGAGAGGATGCACACCAAATTCATTTGTTCATACACATTAACAAGGAACATCTATAAGGGTAGTTTGTGTGAAAATATAGAGTGACACAATATAAAGGAAAGAGAGTGGTGATGTAAAGAAAAAGAGTAATTTTGCACATAAAAATTTGATTGAGATTATGAACCATAAATATATGATCATTTTAGTGGGTAGTATTTTAGTAGATGAGGGGAAGATTAGATTGTGAAACATGCATATGAAGTTGAGAGGAAGTTAGATCAATAATTACATGGAGTTTTAGAGGAGGTTAGTTTCTGATCTGATTGGTCAGTTTAAGTGAACTAGAAGGTGAGAGTCATCTTGTAGGGTGAAAAGACAAGCCAAAACATTTGGATAAGATTAAAAGAGTGGGTTTCCCACTTAGACTAAGTGTGTGAGTACCATGCTCACACATTTTATTACTTGGGATGTATGATGTAGGAGCATCTAGGTTCACATGTCATCATGCATCAATAAAAAACATGATTATCTAGGTAATAATAAGCTATAGTGAAGTTTTTTTATATTTTTATGGTTTGTTATATGTTTACAAGAATGAGGATTACTATTTTTGTCACCACATGTTCTATTTATTTCCACATTGGATTATGGATAAGTGTGCTTCAGGGTTCTTTTTATGATTTGTTTTCTTATTGAAAATTCATTTATATAATTTTTAGTAAGTCTTTCTCTGGTGTCAGATTTAATTAGTTTTTTAGCTTCAACAAACTTATTTTTGGACCTTGGATCTTGAGATTCTTATTTTACACCTCATCAAATATAACACTAGTCATTTGGATACTTTATGATGATAATGGTAAGTTGTTTGCATTTAAATTTTATCACTTCATTAAAAGTCACTAATATCATTATTAGTCAACACTAACATCATAAATTTTGTATAATTATCACTAATCTCATTCAAAATTTTCTAATTCCTCCTTACTATCTCCTTCTAATCATTTCTATACATCATTCTTCATCATACTAACCTTAGCCCTTCCCATTTATTTATTAATTCATCTATATCCCCATTATCTACTAACTAATCCCACTTGTATAATATTTAGTAATTTAAAATTACCTTCCACCAACCCTAGTCTATGATTAACCTCTCCTAGTCCCCTAGATTCTCTAAATTTGCTTTCTTAATTCATAGTCACTAATATTATTATTAGTCGACACTAACATCACTAATTTTGTCTAATTATCACTAATCTCACTCAAATTTATCTAATTCATCCTTAATATCTCTTTCTAATAAATTCTCTAACATCCCCATTAATTATTCTTAATCATACTAACCTTACCCCTTCCCATTTCTTCATTAATTTATCTAAATCCCCATTATCTACTAACTAATCCCACTTGTCTAATATTTGGAATTTAAAATTCCCTTCCACCTACCCTAGCCTATGAGTAGCCTCTCTTACTCCCCTAGATTCTCTAGAACCCATTAATCACATGACTAATCATATACTAAATATATTTAGACTTCCAAAAATACTCTAGAGGCTTCTACCTCTAGAACATTCCCTCCTCTAGAATCATCCAATGAATTTTTAATTACGTGAATAATTCTCCACCATTGATCTTCATACATAAAAATTTGAATTATATCCATTTACTGTCCCTCATTCCTCTATTTAAACCATGCTCATCCTTCATTTAAACTAACTATGCAATCCATAAACCTCCATGCCAATATTATCAGCTAATCCATGAATTGATCACTAGTATACTAAGCAAAATATTGTCAAGATAATCACATGATGTACAAGAAAATCTAAGTCTAATACGTAATCCAAAATCCATAATCATAGTCTTTTTCTTATTTAGATTTTGATTTAGAGAACTTAGCTTTTAGGATGTAATGTTGGTATGAATGATTCATTTGTATTTGCATTATAATCCTAATTGGCTCTAGATTTTACTTGTAGACTGATAATTTGGGTATTTTTGATATAGTTGCATATCTCAAATCCATTGCTCAAATTTATCATCTCACATTTGGTGAGCACAATGGGAACCCTCTTTTTGGATTGATCTACTCTTTATAAAGTGTGTGTATTGAGCTTGTAGGTCTGGTTTAAAAAGAATTTGGGCACAAAATTTAAAAAATCTTGTTTTCTAGGTGAATTGTGGTGTTTATTTACAAAAGGCAATTTTTCAATTGTGATTTTACCCTTGATAGTAGTGATTTTGACATAAACCACCAATCTAAGCACTAGCTATCAGGGTAACTTAGTCATTTTTATCTTGTTAGTCAAAATCACTTCTCGTAATATACAATATTGAATCTTATCTATGATTTTAAACATAGTAGTTATGATTTTGATTTTGATATGTGGTTCTAACCATTTCAATTATGATTTTGATTTTTAGTTATGATTTTGATAATTACAATTTTGATACTAATATGTGGTTTTGATATCTCAATTGTGATTTTGACTAATAGTAATTTTATAAGTTGTTAATCTACAATCAATTTTATTTGTGTTTATCAGCATTATTTATTATCTATAAATATTTGCCTATCAATTCTAACTTTTTTTAGTAGGACTAAACCAAAAATCTACTCTAAAGTAACACCATAACTGTTCACTTGTATCAAACTCAATCTAATCATGTTTTAGTTCTGTAAATTTATATAAATCACTATAAATAATCATAATATAATCAAATCATATCTAAATACATTATATAAATCCTTTAGTCTTTTGTGAATATCTCTATTTTTATTGAATTTGCAAATTGCTTATGCTTAGTCACAACTTTTATTTTAAGTTATGATTTTGCCTTTGATAGTCATGATTTTGACCTAATCGCTAGCAATCTACCTAATCATTTTAAAAAAATTGCTTCTATTTATTTTTATTTTTGAGATGCTATCTACATTTTTTCAATACCACTTATTTATATTTGAAGTTTTGTAGGTCTTATAAGAGATTTTGACTAACTGCCTAGTAACTATGATAGTTTACTTGTAGCTTAAAAAATTGCTTGTCCCATTTATTATTTTGACTAGTCATCAATGATTTTGACTCTCTATAAGTGATTTTGAATTAATACTGACTACATATCTATAGTTTTGATCAAGCTATTTATGGTTTTTTCTTTGTTTTCTTTAAAAAATTGTCTTCATTGAGTGTTTCTTTTTAGATCATTTTTGGGGAATTCTAAGTCATTATGAGCATCCCATAAGTCTCAAATTATGTTTAACATTAGTGGTACTTCCCATTAAGACCACGTTATACCGCAATAGGGAGTGTACTTAAGGTGCTACCCCTAGACCCTACAAGGGGTGCTACCCATTGAACCCGTAAGGGGTGCTACCCCTTAACCTTGTAAGGGGCACTGCCCTTTGACCCCACTAGGGGATTCTACCCAAAGACTGTTATGTCATGACCCCTCACTAAAAAAAAAATTATAGTGTAAAACCTATTTTTTTTTTGTGTGATTAGACTAACATTTTGTTTATGGAAAATTTAGTAACAGTTTTTTCTCACTTGATTTTACTAAACTAACCACTTATCTTGTAGGTCATATTTTTTTGTCTAATATCCTGTCTTGTAGGTTACCCCTCAATATTTCCAATTGAAACTAATAATAATTTGATTTGCAAGACACCTATCAAATATTTGACATTTTAAAAACCATCTTGTATATATTTTGTATATATCACACTTAAATAATTAGGTAATAAATATTTTTACTTGCTAGAGTGTCACCCAAGGCCTACAATGGTGTATGCTCTCTTCTCTACATCCTAATGGTGAGTCTAAGAGGATAAAAAAACACTTATAAATCATCCCATTTTTATTTTTTTGAGGCAATGTGATGTGAAAGTGATACCCCTACACTTGACATAGTCATATGGGTTAGTGACATATATTTCATCACTATGAATTCAAGCACACTATATTTTCTAAAAGAGTATAAAAATTAGGGACAACTATCATTAGGTCTTCCATGAAGGGAAATAATTAAATCTATGATATAAGAATTAAAAAAACACCTAATATAGAGTTGGTACTCATATACCTAGTGTATATCAAGGATGCCCTTAGAGAGCATGTATAGCCTTGAATAGGAACATCAATCATAATAGGTAATTTGATGTCAGAGTTAGTATCATCTCTCAAGTGACTATTAAGTGAAAATGAGGTTGAGAGGGTTTGGGATATTTTTTAATGGGTCACCAACCTACAACCCCAATTGTAAATTTTTTAGATGGTGCAATCATCGAGTTACACTCTCAAAATTAGTTTACTAGTGATAGGTTTATGGTTTGATTGATTTGGTGAGTGTTGTGATAGAACAATATTGTTTGTGAGTTAGGTTATCCTTTTAACCAAGCCAATACACACCTATTTAGGCTTCCTTCATATATAATTATTTTGTATATCCTTATCTCATCATCATATCATCTTGTAAATCCTTATCAATATCTATCTTATATATCCTTATCAATATCCTCTTGTGCATATTTGCTCTGTACATTTGTGTACATCCTTTTAAGCTTATCTCATCTTGAATATTTTGATATCTCTCATCAACCCTTTCATATTAGTTGCATCCTAATTTTAGTCTCATCCATATAGAATTAGTTGTAATAACCCCTCTGGGTTTTACTACAATAGGGTAATTTTAAAAAAAAAATAATTACACAAATTCAACTAACAGATTTCATCATGAAGAAATCAACTAGAGTGATCTTTAACTAATTAATTATTTTTATTTAACATTATAAAGGTGTATATCTAATCAATTTCGATGATGATTACCATAATGATATATCAAAGACAAGTATAATACTGAATATACAAATAAAGATTGCATTAATTCATATAAGTAGTATTACAAATTCAACCATGACTGATACAACATTATAGCCACAACTGTAAATGTACATATGAATAAAAAGTATAGTTTTAAAAATAATAAATATCTCAATAATAATAAAATGATACAAAGTTCTAGGGAGCATGAGTTTCAATGAACTCATAGTATCTATAAGTAATCTCAAGTGTAGTATCTAGTGTAGTAATGCTATGATGAGAGAGAACATCACCTGAATACTTTTCCACACCTACCATGGACCATTGATCCCCCATATTATCTTCCAACTAGGGAAAGACCCTCCCTTCATGAATGGGTAGATAATGATGGTGTGGGAATCTAGAGTGACAAAATAGAACTCATGTGCTGTAAGATAACTAATACATGATCTATACCATAAATAAATCTATTACAACATGATATCGTACAAACATGTAAACTAAATCAAATACATGAAATGATAATGTTTAAGTATAAATATTAATTTTGACAAAGTTCTCATATAGTCATTGATCACTAAGATCAGTTAATTTCATATGCACCACTCAATTAGATTACACCTCATCTACACATTAGTGACACTAATTAAGCAAGTGGAATCTATCACATTGCTTAATTAGGGTAATTAATGCAAGATATGGTTATATATATAATAATATAAAAGCTAACAAATTTAATATAGAATATTACCTACTAGTAAATGTAAAAATGTTAAACATGGAAATATCAAATACATACACTTAGTCCATCAAATGTAATGCCATGAATCTTAAATCATCTAATTTATTAAAAAATAATTAAAAAATTTCATAAACAGTCCTCAATAGAATGATACCATCTGGTTAAGAAACCTATCTAGACATCAAGTTACATGATATCTATATAAATTTAAATGTTATTTCATCCATCTAATATCATTAATTCATATATTAATATCCACATACTAAAATTAAAATAATAAGCTCATTTAATACAACAATATTAAAATGATTGGTATTAAAAATCAAATAACTCATATTAAAATGTTCCATTCAACCAATGACACATAACAAAAGCACGCATAATTATTTGATATATAAGTAATGGTCACAAGTATTGAACATGGTTTGTACATTTATATATGGTATACTAATTTTATATTTGTAAATTAATCAAAAAATCACATATATACCATATATTTAGGTACAAATAAAAACACTCAGTTTCATATATATTATACCCTGTACAATTGATAGTCTAAATATGCATGCTTAGATATGGTATACTCTAAGTATACAATTACTATCCATGTTTCTTAGAGTATCATGCATAACTAAATAATAAACTAAGGTTATTAACAAATTCCTCACAATAAATATTAATTCAAATAGAAGTATTTAGTCCATCTATTTTATCATTGCTACTCATCATTCCATGATTTGCATAACAATATATATATGTGTGTGTGTGTGTGTGTGTGTGTGTGTGTGTGTGTGTGTGTGTGTGTGTGTGTGTGTGTTTAAACTCAGCCACTATATAAATCATATTCTTTATTTTTGACAAACAAAGTTTAATCAATTTATATATGGGGACCCATATAATCATTCATAACTCTCAAACATAAAACAACTTAACTGAGTGTCTATAAATATGATAATACATATACATTTCAAAATCAGTCCAAAATTCACATAACAATTATGCATAGATTTGTATATAACTCAGTCGACTGCATTTATATTGTATACACCATATATGTATATATATCCATACTCAACCATATATATTTATTAATATATACTAAACACATCCGTAATAGATTTTATGCCTTATATTTTTATGGCTTTACAATAAATAGAACCAACTTCAATATAAGTATTAATTCATGCTACATGATTGTATAATAGTATATATAAATTTCCCCCCATTTCTCACAAAAGAAACCCTTCATATTTTAATGAATCCTCTATATTAACTAATTAAATATTTATCCATATAACAATCATCAAAATAAATTTCATAAAACATCCAATCAATATAAAATAAGACCTATTTGTATTTCAAAGAATCACAAATTTTCCCTTAAACATATACCCATTCAACTCCCTTATATATGTTTCAATCTCAAAATTGATTCAAATATATATATATATATATATATATATATATATATATATATATATATATATATATGTATGTATGTATGTATGTATGTATGTATGTATGTATGTATGTATGTATGTATGTATGTATGTATGTATGTATCCTAGGTTAATGAAGTCCTATAGGATGTATATACTGTTAGAATAAATAATGGTTAAGTGGTGTTATTTATGTACCCTTAATACATTAAATTATATTGATTAAATAATAATATATTTTATTATTTATCATGATTTTATCCTCATGTAAATAAATAATAAAATATATTAAATGACCTTCGGAGAGGTTAGACCATATATATATATATATATATATATATATAGATGTATGTATATATGTATGTATGTATGCATGTATGTATGTATCCTAGGTTAATGAAGCCCTATATGATGTATATACTGTTAAAATAAATAATGGTTAAATGGTGTTATTTATGTACCCTTAATACATTAAATTATATTGATTAAATAATAATATATTTTATTATTTATCATGATTTTATCCTCATGTAAATAAATAATAAAATATATTAAATGAACTTTGGAGAGGTTAGACCCATTAATGTGGTGGTTGAAAAATGTCACATTATAATGGTCAAATTACCTTGCCTATATGATAAAGACTTTATATCATAAGATGCAATAAAACAAGGAGAGTTGAGACAAATGAGGAAATGTCAAGAATAAATTTTCAAGTTATGTGAAGATTGATCAAGAAGTGAGAAGAAGAAATACTATATTGGGTACTTATTAGTTTCTCATAATATGAATCACCTCTTGGAGGTTTTCCCACAAATATATTGTGTTGATTTCATGTATGCCTTTGCTCTTCATCTCATATCTAGATCCATTGCTTGTATGTATTATTTTGCTTAATTTATCATGGTATCAGATCTTGTGATGTGTTGATTAAGTGACAAGGTTGTAGATTGGGCTTATTGAGTTGTATTTAAACTCATTTTTGCTAAAAAGTTTGCCTATTTATCCTGTGGTATGTTCATGAGAGTGTTGTTGGGATTCTCACTTTTTCAAGTTCATGATCTATGAACTTCAAACATTATTTGATAGATTTGACCAACCAGAGCCATTTTCAAGTCATTTGCAACCATGTGGAGAACTTGCACAATGTATGGTATGATTTTCCACCTAAGGATTTGATAAGAAAAAATGATTTCAATATTATTTACTTTTATTTGGAATATAAATTAGTTAAAAATTAGCCTCTTATCCTTTCTAAGATTCCTTAGAACTTCTAAGGTAGTTTTTTAATATTTTTAATTTTTTTGTCTCCACTCAGCTCTAAATTTTTAGCATGTGAAAGATCAAAATTAGCACATTTTTAAATTTTGGGCATAAAATCTCAGTTATGAACCTTCCATTAGCTTAGTTTGGCTATTTAAATACATTTTTTACCTTTAATTCACTTGATTTGGACCTCTGTAGGTGATTTCAAACTTTTTATCTCCTCACAAGCATCTCTATATGACATGTGAGATAGAAAATTCTTAAAAATTTAAGTCTTGCATAATTTTTTATCCTTCTATGGTCTAGAAGGAAGAAATAAGATAGATTAGGTGTTCAAATTTTGATCTAGACCTTGAGGAGGAGGCTAAAAGCTTATTTTTAGAACTTTTTTCTCTCCATAAGCAGCTACATATAGCTTCCTAAAGGAAATTTTTTGTCAAAAACTATTTTTTGATCAAACTTTAGTCTAATGGTTATTGGATGATTTCTAAAATTTTTAGTGTTCTAAAAATACTTAGAGAGTTCCACAGGGCATTAATTTAAGATATGGATATTTTATTTTGTCCATGGTGCCATTGTACGACTCTATGTAGTTGTAGCAATAATAAAAATATTTTTTTGACTCTTGACTTTAGATCTAGTCTTGGTAAATACATCAAAGGGCTTGTGCAAGGTGTTTAATGAATTTTTAGGACCTAGTTTGATTTTATTAAGCTCTCCTACTACTGCCAACTTCTATAGGTGCACCATTATTCTGTTGTTGCTATGAAAATAAAAATACAAGTTTCTTCCATGCAAGCACATGGTGGGCTCCATATGTGTTGACTTGTATTTTCAAAAAAGATTAAAAAGATATTAATTTTTTTATTTATACAATCAAGAGATACTTATTTTTCATGAATTTAATATTTTAATTTAAAAAATTATAAATAATTAAATACATTTTAAATCATGTAGCTTGCACATGAAGTCTTGTATCAGACAAAGGGAAGTTGATTAGTGTTTTTGGAAAATACTTGTAGATATAAGGTCCTTAATTCAAATCTCAATCTCAATATATTTTTTGCTCAAAATTAATTAATTTATTTTAAAATAATTATTTAAAATTTTTGGTTATTAGTTGTGTAAAATCTCACGTGTGAAGTTTGAGCCACTTTCGACACATTCGACACCCTTGACTTGTCATATTTTTTTCAAAGATAGTCATGTGACCAATCGATATTTAGGTTTTTTCACATTTTAGATGAATTGGGATGTTATTTTATTCAATTTGAAGCCTCATTATATGAATTTTAGTGTATAAGTTATCTTATGACACTTACAATTTTTACTCTTGTTGTGGTTCTTTGCATTTTTTGAATTATTTTAGAATTAATTAAATGGCTAGTGTTGTTTACTCACTAGGAAATTTATTTTTATTGAAAAATAAAGTATAAAACATGTTAAAAAGTTTACTTTCTAAATATTTTTTATGTCGATTTAGCATAAAATGAAATCTTTTAGTGTCAACTTTAAAAAGAAGAAGATATTTTCATGACTCAAATTATAACATGGTTATTCATAATAAGATATATAATGTTTGACTAACTTAATATCGTATTATTAGTGGAATTTATTGTATCTGTATCACATAACATGCTTGTTAAATTTAACATGCTTAATTTTAAGCCTACATCTACTAATATTGAAGTTGATGTTAAGTTCGATCCAAAACCTATGTGAAAAGCTAACCCACTCTTTACAAAAATATTGATGGTATTTTGATTTATCTAACCATTACTACAATATATATTTCATATGTTGTGGGTATTACTTCTATATTTGTGTAGGATCCATACTTGGATCATTAAGAATTAGTAAAGTGGATACTTTGGTATATACAAAGTTTTATAAACATTGATTTATATGATTCTTCATTTAATAATACTAATTTATTTGGTTATTATGATGCTAACCATACTATGATGAGTCTAATTTTGGATATGTGTTATGTTTGGTGTAGGTGCTATCACTTGGAGCATTTCTTGTAGAAGTTGTTAATGAAGTGTTGTGGCTATGAAGGATTATTTTAGACTTTTTGTCTATGGAAAAAAATCTGAAGGGTGCTTGCCCTTCAGGAATTTTTCCCATACAAAAAGCCTAAAATAATTGCTTACTTTGGCCAAGGCACTTTCCAAAATTTCCCAAAGGGTCATTTTGCCTTCACAAAAGTCCCAAAGGATATTTCTTCAGGTAGAAGGACATTTTCAAGAATCCCAAAAGACACTTTCACAAGTTCCAAAGGATAACTCAGAGGGTACATGACACTTTCAAGTCTCCCAAAGGGGCACTTTGGAGATTTTGAGGGACCATTTCAAAAATTTTGAAATGCAATTCTATAGGGTAGATGCCCTTGGCAAGACTTTCAAAGGATACGTTTGACTTTTAGAGGGCACTCCCAGGTGATCTCAAGGGCCACTCCCTGACGGATTCCCCAAAAGATTCCTTTAGGTCATGCACTCTCATAAATAAATGAAGTTTCTTTAGAGGGTGGAAGAACATTTCACTCCTCTTTGGGTTGGTTAATGGTACAAAGGTAAAAGATAGACAAAGGCCTAAGCGAGCATCTTTGATGGACATATGGCAGCATCCTAGAATGATTTTGGTTTCAGTTCTTTTTTGAAAGTTTTCATACTTGTGTTTTTACTATCAAAGGTGTGAGTAGATTCTAAAGTTTAGACTCCTCAAATCATGCCATGTGTTAGTCTCTCAGTTGTTTTAGTTTTTGGGCCCTTTTTGAGGAATGCCTCATCTCAAAAGGGGGAGGAGGTGTAATGAGCCCCTGAGGACTAGGACATTGGGGGTGGTCAAATAGAATCATGACACATGGCACTCTTATGGGAGCCCAGAGTATATTGTATTAAGACATCAATGAAAAGGGTGAGACATTACAAATGTCCCCAACACCTTGAGTACCTAGATATTTGACACATCAAAATTGTTCATCCCAAAGGAAAATTTGAGGCATATAACATCTCCTCACTAAAGAATATGAGGGGTGAAGAGGTAAAAAGATTCCCAAAGACAAGATGAGTGTCAAAGGTTGATTTTCACTTGTATGATGCCATGTTTCATAGGGAAAATTATTCAGCTAGAAGGGGAAGCACCATCAAGTTTCCCTCTTTTAATTTTTGAAAGATTCTTAAAGATATTAATGCGGTAGTTGAAGATTAGCTATTCTACACCAAGGCTTAAATGCTAACCCTAATTTCAAAAGGGGATGACTATAACTAAGTATTTTCCTTAATTTTAATCCACCTTTCATATTTGGAACTCACACTTGTGTTTTTAAGATATTTACAAATCAAAGCAACACGAGATGAGAATAACAACTAATGTCATATTTTCAAGTGATTTCTTGCTTATGTTACATAATTTTTAGCATGGTTTCAAGTAAGTTTTCTATGGGTTATTGAATTAGTGCTTTGGAAATGAAATTTGAAAGAATTATATAGTTAGCCACCAGGAAGTGATATACTTCAACTTGAGGGAAGGCAGTGTCATGTTGGTCAAGTAAAAATGGCTTTTTCTTCTATCCCTCTATAAAGTAGCATTACCTCAATTCTCTATGTGATTAAGGACACTGATGTCCAAGGTTTAAATTTTGCTACCCTATCAAATATTTTTTAGAGACCTGATCCCCTTAAGGTGATAGTCAATTTGGGTATGAGTTATATGGTTCCTAAAGTAGCTTTTTCACTAGTAGCCCCATACCCAGAGTTGGTCATTACATGTGCAAAGGTGTATCATTAGGATACAAGAACTATAATTGATGGGAGCCAATCAATTATCTACTCATTCACCCATCAATCTCTTAGTGCCATGCTTAGGATACTGCCATAACTTGAGGGAATTATTTTAACCATAGAAGAGTGCCAAGCGTATACTGACAAGAATGATAGCCTCATTTGGGATATTGTAAACACTTGCTGGATCACCAAAAAGAGAACTAACGTTTCTAAATTAATTAGGAATCTTAAGTTAACAGAGTTCAAGGAGCTATTATGATATGTCATCACCATGGATGCTAGAGTTTTTGGGGTACCCATGATAGAGACGTTTGATTTGTGGATGTTTTCCATCCTTATTTATGTGTTGGAGGGTGAGAAGCAGCTGGACTAGACCTCAATTCTGAGTAACAACCTACACAACTAGATAATGCAATTACAAGTGGCCATATCTTCTAAGGAGGCATTTGATGGTACATTTTACATGTCTTCCTACCTCATGTATAACTTAGTATATAATAGAGATTTCCTCAAGTTCACTAGGAATTCCTTCAGTCTCAAAATTTATGTGTTGTATCCTAAAATGACTTTGGAAGGTTTCAAAAACAACTATGCCAAGGTCTATAATTGATTTTTCAATGCCATGATAAGTGTCTTCTACCCTTTAAAGAGATTAAATAGAATGACCAAGATGGCGAAGGAGGTGATGATAGGTTCAATACAATGTGCATTCAATTTTGTACCTTCACATACATTTAGGTGAGTGGTTATTTAGGGTACCCCACAAGATACCTAGGTATTTTGATGACAAGGTAGTACTCATGGAATTGTGCATAAAAATGTATCCCCCACATGAAATGATTTCAGCAAAGAAGATTAACAACCCCTTCAAGTTCCCTATATAGATAGGATATTATACATGTCCTACTCTAGCCAAAGAAAAGGGGTTGGAACAAGAAATGGAGTGGTTTTAGATGGATAAGATGCCTCCTTATTCCAAATATGACATAAAGTGGTTGGTTAACACTACTATAGGTGTAGTTATACACCAAGTGCACTATGAGCACATTTGGTCAAAATGCATAATAGAGAAGCAAGTGAGGAAATTGATTACCTAAGGCTTACCATTCAAGATATTATTTCATATGGAATCATCCCCATCCCCAAGAACATGGTAGATGACAAGGATGCAATATCATTGGCATACACTAAGGAGAATATAAAGATGCATCATATAGCCCAAGTAGACTTCACAGCCTCAGAGAATGAATTAATTGCATGGAGGGCATATCCTATAATGAAAATAACATTCAAGTGATTAAGGTCTCAAGGTGTTGACCTCAATACACATGAAAAACCTAGCCTTAGAGAGCTTATAAATGTATGGGAGCTCAAGGTGATTCTTCCCCCTTACATTAGATATTTAACAAGCCCTCAAGTAAAGGCCATAAGCAAAGGGAAGAAGTTGATGGGTGATACCAGTTTTACCAAGTTGATCAATATTGATGAGATTACATCAATACAATCCAATTCCAGACTCTATTTCATGAAATTGACCAACCTTGCTGAAAATTAGACACAAATTTCCATGAGGGAGGTATAACTTATAAGTGCTTCTCTTGTTTTGATCACTACTAAGGGAGCTCCTACTGCATTAGCCAGACCAACCATTGTACCAACCCCTCAGCCTGAGTAATCACTAGAGCCCTTTCCACCACAAAAAATGTACACAAGGAAAAGAGGAGGGGAAGAATAATTAGAGCAACCAAAAACTAAAAGGGTGAAGAAGGTGCTGTGACCTCCATCTAAAATCACTAGGAAAAGGAAAGAGGTTATACATCCAGATGTAACCTCTCAATGTGAAGCCATATAATATCAAGGAGAAAAGTCCTAATATGCCTAGTTGTTAAGGGATATGAGTGATAAAGAAGATTTAGATGATGATAGGCCTATTGTAGAGATAGTAAAGTAGCTAGAGGTGTTCACTCCTCCCACAGTGAGGATAAGACAAAGAACTTCAAGGGAAAGGCTGCAAACTCTAGTCAAAATTAAAATAATGGGATTGTTTGGACCATAAGCATCTGTAATATCCCCTGTCCAATAGGGAATATAGAAAAACAAAAGATTTGATACCACTGTAATATCCCCTTCAAATAGGGAATATAGAAACACAAAAGCTTCAAACAAAGATATGATTTTGCAAGATAATTTCAAATAAATAAATAAATCACAGTAAATCTCTTAACTGGAAAATCACTAATCTTATTATTGTCTAGATGGTTACAATAGATGTCCTCAGTCATGCATAAAAAGGAATATTTAGATATAGTCTTAAAAACCTAATTATCTTCCAACAATTTGAAAAATACCCTGAATCTGTGCATCTCAGTCTGCTGTGTCAAAAACACAGTCACCGATGTCGGTTATACTACCGTCGTCAGTTGATTGGGGTCGTTAACCTACCGACATCGATGATAAGTCAGCCAATGTCAGTCACTATGGATCTCTGCCTATCGATGTCAGTCTCTGTGCGAATCTGTATGGATCTGTATGGACTTCGTACGGCTGCCAATAAAGCACACCCTGTCTGTTTCAACCCGTGATCTAAAGATATATGGCTCTAATATAGAAAAAGCTTTATCTGTATAATTTATTTAATCAAAATTAATAAAATAAATACCTGGAATACTATGATAACTTTTGTGTGAAGTTATCTCTCAAACTTGTAAACCTCTATGATAACTTTTGTATGAAGCTATCTCTCAATTTGGCAATAGATCAACTGATATCTCATAGCCTCTGAATCACACACAATGAAGAGTGGATGTTCTTCACTGCAAATGGAATCTTGGAACCTTTGGCTCAGTCTTCACAGAAGAATTCTTCAATATCAAAATCAATAATCAATACCTAATCAATAATGGCCTCCATGAGAAACCCTTATACCCTCAAAAAGATGTGCTTACCCTAATTAGGGTTTTCTTAAATTAGAACTAGGGTTTCTAATTAAAATTAGACCAAATAATTAATATTTGATTAAATCAATCAAATATTAATATCTCCCTCAATATATGTTCGATCCTCAAACCGAATGAAGCTGGTGAATTAGGGAGTGATCCTACACATGACCATACCAAAATAAGGGCACTCTGCTACATGTCAAATATCCCTAAATAATAGGAGCTCAAGCCAAATGTGTTCAAAAGAGCTTGAATGAAAGCTAACTGTAGAAATTATACTAATCAAAGCCAAACCAAGCTCCATCATGACCCTCTATCCATCCTCTCAGCCTACGAGGGTCACATAATAGGCTAATCATCAAGTCTGTCAATGTCTACTAAAAAAGGGGACATGACAATCTGCCCCTCCTAAAATTGCTTGACCCCAAGCAATCTCAGAATAATAAACCAATCAATCCACCTAGATCCCAAATGTAGTCATGATCTACACTGATGACAAGCAACACAAGCTCCCATAATATCCTCTAAAGTATGACCAAGAGGAATCGATAATCAAACTGGTGAATGAAATTCAACCAAACTCTAAAATCACAACTGCCCTAAATGTATCAATACTATAGTTTGTGTAACTTACTACTACCAATTCCATCTACAAAAGATGGTGCCAATCCATCCCATAACTGATCCCTCTGTAGAGGTGGCATGATCAACTATACCACACTATCATCAGTGTGAGAAGAATCAATCTGGAGACTTGACTCTACTGGTATGCCAAACTCATCAGGACTAGGTACTCCCAAATCCTAAACATGCATGTTAGCTCTAACATGTTCCTCAGCAACCACTGTAGGAATGTACTCACCACTAACCATCTCAATATACAAATGGACTGGGTCTGGTGCTGGTGAAGACTGCAAATGCTCCAACTCCACAGTCACCTCAGCCATATGAAATTGTGACTCCTCAAAAGCCAACTGCGTACTCTCAAGAATCTCAAAAGTCACCTCAAGTTGCTAAGTAAGCTCAATCACCTTATCTTCCTTGACCAATAATGCATCATATGCTATGCTGCCCCACTCCATAAGATAATCTTTGTTGGCTACCAACTGCATATAATCCTATCTCAAAATCTGGATAGCCTCCCATAAAGAGTGGATCTCTATCAAGGACAAATAACTACCTCCCTACTCAATGCTAGTAGGAGAACCCCATCCATAAACTACTAACAACTGATGAGTAGCATCGAAATGCTTGCAAGCGGTAGCAATGTCTCGCTCACTAACCCTCAGCTGACTAGACACATGATGACGCTGGCTAGATTGTCTCCTACAATCCTCCACTAATGCATGGTCCAAAAGAGTAGATTCAGAATCACTAACCTCTATAATACTACCATCCATACTCTATGAATCAACTCTAAAGCTCATATCAACATATGAAGTATCAACAACTGTAGCATCACTGTCTAACTCCTCCATACCGAAAGAAATTGTAGAGGAAACTAATTCCTCAAAATTGTCCACTACATCCTCCTGGGTGTCATCTACAATAATTGGATCCTAGGACTCCTCTACAATCTCTATCATAGCTAAGAGATCATCAACCATCAGTGCACTAACATCTGAGCACACAACCCCACTCTGAGTGCAAGCATCAGACTCATCCTCATCTTCACTATCTTCTATCTCATAAGGATCATGGGACATGCTGTTGCCCTATCTAAGTGATCTATAGTGCTCTCTCTTCAGCTTAAAAAAGTGATCAAAAGATATCCTCTTCCGAACTTGAGGTGTTAATAACTCCCACTCATCATTTACTGTCATATACCATGTGGATTTGTCTTTGAATGTAGGGTATGAAAGAAATTCATTTAACCTCTTCAAACTTTGTTCCAGCTTCTCCATATCCTTGTCCCATTATTTTTGAGTACTTGAAGTCATCATGATTTATTAACTGATTCAATGTCCAATCTACCCAAACTACCCAACAGGTTGGCAGGAATTTAGCTCTGGTCTACCCAAACTACCCAATAGTATGGCAAGAATTTGGCTCTGATACCACTGTAATATCCCCTGTCCAATAGGGAATATAGAAAAACAAAAGCTCTGATACCACTATAATATCCCCTTCAAACATGGAATATAGAAACACAAAAGCTCTGAACAAAGATACGATTTTGTAGGATAATTTCAAATAAATAAATAAATCACAGTAAATCTCTTAACTAGCAAATCACTAATCTTATTATTGGCCAGATGGTTACAATAGATGTCCTCAGTCATGCATAAAAAGGAATATTTAGATACACTCTTAAAAACCTGATTATCTTCCAACCATCTAAAAAATACCCTGAATTTGTGCGTCTTGGCCTGCTGTGACAAAAACACAGTCGTCGATGTCGGTTATACTACCATCATCGATCGACTGGGGTTGTTAACCTACCAATGTCGGTGATAGGTCGACCAATGTCAGTCACTGTGGATCTCTGCCCATCGATGTTGGTCTCTGTGCGAATTTGTATGGATTTGTATAGACTTCGTATGGCCACCAATAAAGCACACCCTATCTGTTTCAACCCGTGATATGAAGATATATGGCTCTGATACAGAAAAAGCTTTATCTATATAATTTATTGAATCAAACTTAATAAAATAAATACTTGGAATACTGTGATAACTTCTATGTGAAGTTATCTCTCAAACCTGTAAACCTCTATGATAACTTTTGTATGAAGCTATCTCTCAATTTGGCAATAGATCAACTGATATCTCATAGCCTCTAAATCGCACACAATGAAGAGTGGACGTTCTTCACTACAAATGGAATCCTGAAACCCTTGGCTCAGTCTTCATAGAAGAATTCTTCAATATCAAAATCAATAATCAATACCTAATCAATAATGGCCTCCATGAGAAACCCTTATACCCTCAAAAAGATGTGCTTGCCCTAATTAGGGTTTTCTTAAATTAGAACTAGGGTTTCTAATTAAAATTAGACCAAATAATTAATATTTGATTAAATCAATAAAATATTAATATCTCCCTCAATATATGTCCGATCCTCAAACCGACTAAAGCTGGTGAATCAGGGAGTGATCCTACACATGACCATACCAAAATAAGGGCACTCTATTGCATGTCAAATATCCCTAAATAATAGGAGCTCAGGCCAAATGTGTCTGAAAGAGCCTGAATGAAAGCCAACTATAGAAATTTTGCTAATCGAAGCCAAGCCAAGCTCCATCATGACCCTCTATCCATCCTCTCAGCCTACGAGGGTTGCATAATAGGCTAATCATCAAGTCTATCGATGTCTACTAAAAAAGGGGACATGACAACATCCTTGGGAGGAGAAGACAAAGGTGATGAGGAAAATGTATTAGCCTCAAATGACCCTTTGTCCTTCAAAGATGTGAGACAAGTAGGTGTTGAAGTGGCTATGCAAGTCCAAACTTCACTTAAGAAAGAAACTATCTCCTTGGACATAGAAGCATTTGTCCATGATATGTTCACCCAAACATCAGGACAAGAGGTGGAGGGTGAGATAAAAATAATGTAATGGCTTGGAGATAAACTTGAAAATGAGCTAAGGCTAGAAGAGCAAGCCCTCACTAATAGTGAGAAGGTGGAGGTTCAAGAGGTTAAACAATCTGAGGCTAAAGCTAAAGGAGATAGGGGATTAGGCCTGAGAATGGGTACCCTTTTTCCCTCTAATGTGAATAAAGAAGCAATTTAGGTAGGTGTAATTTTAGAGGCTATGATTGGTAAAGAGCCACCTAAGGGTAACATGGAAGACACCATAACCTCCTCCCAAGTTTCCCAACCAATTACATAATATAATCTAGAAGCAAGACCACATCCTCAACCCACAGGGCAAGAGAGTGCCATTGATAGACTACTATTGGGGTCCCAAAAACAATCTATAATAGTTGTTGAGGTCCTAGAACAAGTTAAACCAAACAAAGAGGGAGAGAAAGAAACTAAAAGGAAGAAACTTAAGTTTGATAGAGATGAGGATATAGAGAAGATAATATTAGGCTCACACCTGACTCCCATCAAGCTCCCTCTGGTCAATGTTCCATTAAAGCCACCTTTCAATGCTCCTAGACTGGCCTCAAGGTCCACAACTCCAATGGGTTTTTAGATAAAGCACTTGTTGTGGGTTGAAGAATAGATTAAGGAGAAATAGAGCATTGAAAACAAATTGGGAGCTATAGATATAATTGGGATTGCTCATGCATATAAAGCATAACCTCCCAAGAAGGCTAAGGCACTCTCTTGAACTAATTTCACTGATGATGGGGAGACAACATAAGAAATAGTCATCCCTCCACAAGGTGTTATAAAATACATTCCCCTTGAAAGTTACTCAGTGTACAAATATGATCTAGGGGAACCTTCAAGAAATGAGATCAAGCATAACTTGTAGGTTCTAGTAAGCATGGTGGCTCATCATATGGAAAAAGATAAATCATTAATGGAGGAGCTTAAGATGCAAAACTAGGAAATGATCTAGTACTTGTAAAAGTTATTAAGTGAGCCTAAAGTAGTGTTTCCAACTACCATCATAGCCTTGAGTCCACTTATTTCCTCTTAGGATATGCCTCATTTTTGCCTCAGTGCAGATTTAAAGACAAAAGGATGGAAAAGAAAAGAGTGGCAGAGAGACTTGATGGTCCGAGCCAAGGAGGTCATCTATACAACATTGGAATGGATCCATAATACAATAGATAAATAAGAGGCGTATAAATCCTTAGCATTGATTTATGATACTGATATCAAGAGCTAGGAAGAACTTAGGCTGAAGGTAGATGAATTGTGTAGTGTGGGTAAGGATACCTTGATTTTAAAAAAGGCCATCACCTTAGATGATCCTAAAATGCCCAAAATATGCCAACTAGCCATAAAACATAGGTTAGTAATGCTTAAAGATGGTTCCTTTGATATAAAAGGGGAAGAGCAGTCTCTCAAGATTGCTAAGATAGAAATTGAAGCCACCTTGAGGGGAATGGTGAAGCTTGATGGTATAGTCAACATGACAAATGAATTTATAGAAGATACCCTAAAGATTCTTGTTGATGCACCCCATGAAAGCTTCAATAGCCAAAAAATAAGGGAGCTAGTGCTGCTTGAAAAATCCTATGACTAGTTGAAGGCATTAGTTGAGAAGAAGCAGAAAGCAATCTAGAGGACTACCAACTAGTTAGAATAATATGATGTCAAATTCAAATACCAGGTGGGCTCAGACAAAAAATTTCTTGCCACCATGATTGAGAAGTTCATTGCATATAAGAATAGGCTAGTGTAGGGCTCAATCATCAACATTGGTTCCACAATATAACCAAATCATTTTTGTTTCTTCTTAGTTGATGTAAATATTCTTTCTCCTCCCTCTTCCTCTTATCTCTTTTTCTCTTAATAATTATACTTTTCCCATTATAGGTATGTCCCTCTTAAGAATATTCTTTATTATTTAGAGAAAGGGACATTTTGGATTGGTTACACAAGTGGATAAAGGTTTGTTTGGTCACTTACTAGAGTGTGCTTTATGTGGCATATGGAGAGCATCCCACCATTGTGGGATATCAAACATGTCACTTTCATAAGAGCATGTGAATTATCCTAGGAATCATTTTTGTTGCAATTGATGACCTCCAGGGCCACGAATGATTTTTTCTAGCTGGGCCATCTCATTGGGATATGCCACATTTTGATTTGAAAATGGTATAAGTAAAGGAGGTTTGTTACTTTACAAAGGTTAGTAAATCAATTTTTTTTGAGAAAAGAGATATCACTCTAGAGAATTTCTTCATGTGTAATATCTTTTGTGTCAAATTAGTTTCTTGTGTAAAACCATTGACAAGCTTTGAGATCATATTGAGATGTTCCCCTGTTACAAAGATGACTTGCATAATGTACATGTTGTAGTAGAATTTTCACCACATGATAAATGCATTTCAGATTCAAATGGATAATGGAATATATTTGTGTCTTGTTTCTCTGTCTTATTTTTGAAATATAATGAGTTATTCTGAGTTCTTAATATATTGGTACTCTCACGCTTTCCTTTTATGGTAGTCATCTAGGAAATGTGTTGAGATTATATAATCCTTTTAGTTATGGAATTTAGAATGAAGTATGAATAGTATTTTTAGGGGTAGTCCTAGGCTCATGGATTCAATGAGAAAGATCTCTTGAATGATTACTTATATCTTTACTTGTGATTCTTTCAAGGAACTACAAAGTATTATTTCACTCTATTTGTTTTAAAGATTCTAAAATGTTTGTTTATGGAAGTGACATGATAGTTCAGTGAATTTCTCCCCTCTCTTTGGCACCTATCCATTTTTTTAAAAACCAACCCACCTTGTCTTACCTTGTGCTTAACACACCATTTGCATATCATAAATGTTACTTACATTGCAAATACATGAGATCTTGCATATTTGGAATGTATTTGTAGTTTTGTGCTTAAAATATTAAAGCTATAGTTTCCTATCTAGTTTTTATTGTTGAATATTTCCTATAATGAATATTATAGCCATCCTTTCATCTATCTCTAGTAGCTTGTATATGAATTAAAGCATTTGTGCATTTTATGTGACAACCCTTATGGGTGAAGTGTGCAAACTTGGTTATGATTTGGTCATATTCCCATTATGTGTCAAGAACCCCCATGGAAATTGAAGTGTGAAATCCCTCCATATAAGTAAGCTACCCCATAGGTTCTCTCACCTTGGTTTAGGTAGAGCGAAAAGTAGCAGGGAGTTAACCATACCCTTTTAGGTGTCTCTCAATCATTCTCTATGTTTAGTTCTTTATTGATGCTAAACCTTCCCTAGTTGTAATGATATATTAATGGGTTTTTCATCTTTGTTTGCCATTATTTGTAAGTGTGAAAAGCTGAGCATATGAGGTGTATAATTAGGAAGCAACACCCTTTCTATTGCCATTGCCAGGGATAGTTCTTGTTACCCATGTGATAGGGAATCTTACAGAAAGCTTTGATCACTTTTGGTAGGTTCTTTGCTTGCCTATGGTGTGTCAATGTCAATGACTCATTTTTTTAGTGAATCTATGTGGTTTTATAATTAGAGACAAAATTGATCAGTTATGTGTTGGAAGGTGTTTAGTCCCCTTTGAACATTATCTTTCATATTAGTGTTTTGTCTCTTATTTTCTAAAAGTTTGATTCTAGTGGCGAATCCAAGTTTCTTGTCTCCTAGTTATTATAATACCATTACCTATTGTAGCCCTCACCTTCCTAAGATTCCAATTTGAGTATTCCATTGTTTACAAAGTTGGAAGGATTGAGATCATCCTTTAGGATTGACCCATCAAAGTAATTTGTCCCTCCATTGTGTACTCCTTCAAGAAAAAGGGGATTAGCCTAGAGACCTATTGAAGAGCTTATTTTGTCATTGAGAATCATCTTGGTGTTACTAACCTTAAAAATTTTGTAGACCAACCTCCTATTAAAGATTACCATAACTCTTCTGGTAATTCTGAGCCTTATATCCCTATTTACTATCTTGCTCCATCCCCACTATCTCAATCCCCTCTCGAATATGACTTGTCCATTCCTCCTCATTCCCTTCCTCACATCTCATTGCTAGTGGTTCTTAAACCCAAGATATCCCAATCATGAGGCATGGATACTGAGAGGAAAATGCATGCCCTACTTTCCATGTTCCCAAATCCACACCTATCAATTTCAATGTGATGGAGGGCTTTCGTAATGAAGTTACCATTAAAATAAGGAAGAGGCTCCCAAAGTTTTAGGGGAATAATGTTGTGATTGATGATCACCATTTGAAGGCCTTCTAGAATGTTATTAAGGATTATGAGGTTAAGCATGAGGACATGTGCATTAAGTTGTTTTTGTAGACGTTGGAGGATAATGATCAAGATTGGTTCAACTCCCTCCCTATTGGATGTATTGACTCATAGGGAGAGAAGTAGAATGTCTTTAGGATTCATTATGGTGAAAGGATAGATCCAAGGTTCCTCTTGGATGAGTTTGAAAATATCAAAAAAAATCCTAATAAATGTGTATAGGATTTCAATACCCATTTCTATAAGGCCATGATGCATTTACCTAAAAATATTATATCTAGTGATACTACTTATCTGATAAAATATTGTGATGCTTTTGAAAAGAAGGTTGCATACTACTTGAGAGACAAATCTCTAGAAAACCTTAGGTTGGCCTTTAATATGGCCATCCAAATTGAGAATAATATTAAAGTTATGGGAAACCCTATGAATAATAGGTCTGATGTGAAGCTATTCAATCCTAAAAAGCCATAGTTTACCAAGGCTACCAATTTAGAAGAGACTATCAAGACTTTGGCCTCCACTGTTAAAGAAATGTCATATAAGCTGGCTAGGGTAGAAAAGGGCATTCCACATTTATCTTCTAGCCATGATAGAACCCTTAATCCTCATCAGTCTTAGTGAGGCCCTCCATTCCATAACTAATAAGTTGATAAAGGAAATAGGCCTACACATGAAGATTGGCCATAGAGGAATCAAGGTAGGATTGTTGGGAAGGAAATGTTGGATCCCCTAGATGTTATGGTAAATGTTGTGATCTCTAATATAGACATTGATTTGTGTGATAGATGCTTCCTGGCCTACCCACCTTGTGATATTATTGAGGTAGTGGATTAAGAATAAGATGAACCAAAGGAGGCATCATATGATTATGAAGTTTTCATATTTGATTTTCATAGTCCTCTGGCTGAAGTAGTGACTCCCATAGGGATGCTTACTAACACCATGACTTGTAAACTATGGGGTGCTGTTGAGTTGGAATGTGTCCCTATCTTTGATTCTACATGCGATGTCAATGTAGCACAAGCATATGAGGTACGTGTACATGATTTTGATCATCTATGCTTTATGATGATCAAGAAATATCTAGAAGGCAATCCATCAGAGGAAGACCAAAGACTCTTGATTAATGTAGTAGCTTCCCAAAGAAATGAGATTAACTTGAGTAGGAAACTAGGTGATATCCCTCAAGGCACTACTCTTGTTGACCCAAAGGTGAGTGATGCAGGCAAAGAGGAAACGAAAATTGTCCATAAGATTTCAAGAGGGCACCTATTTCTCAAGCTACTATACCCAAAGAAGTTCTTGCTAGGAATAATAAGATACCTATGTTATCTAGTGTCCCCAAGGGTACTAATGAGACTAAGCAGAACCCACCACTGAAAGCTCCCATAAAGATTAATAATCCCCCTCAAATTAATCAATTTCATGTGTTGTCTAAGCATATCCCCATTGAAAATGTCACCACCCTCCCACCAAACATGTCTCTCCCTCAATATAGTGTATATGATATAGCCCAGATATTGAGTCAAATAAAGATCATTGTTCCACTCATTGAGTTGTTACAGATCCTTAAACATAGGAAGAGAGATTTTGAATATTTGGAGTTTAGCAAGGGATCAACTAATAATGAGTTTGAAATGTCCCAAGTTCTATTAGAAGATCAAGAGTTAGAGGAAATTTATGAGCCTTCTCATGAAGTGTATCTAGGTATTACATTGGTGGAGAGTCAGTTGGATGTGGAGCCATTTTATACAACATTGATGATCAACGATATGGTTATCCATAATTACATGTTTGATTCTAGTGCATCTTACAATGTTATGCCTCTATGTGTCTTGAATGAACTTAGTGTAAAGATAACATCTAATTTTGGTAAGTGTTATGCAATGGATTCATGAGAGGTGCTAGTTGTTGGGTAGGTCAAAGGGCTAGTTGTGCAATTGGAAGTTCACCTAGGTAAGTTTCTAAATATGGATGTGGTAGTGGTAGATTTCCATCCCAAATGGGGAATGCTACTATCATGGAAATGGGATATTAGTATGGGAGGAAGTGTGCATATGGACCTTTCTTATGCTACTATTCCACTAGAAGGTAAGATGGTTAAACTTTATAGAGAGGCTAAGATGTTACATATAATTGAAGATCCAAATCCATCTCTAAATGAAGTAATGCACATCGATGTTAAGTTGGGTATTTTTGTTGGTACTGTTGATGTAGATGAACAATCTGTTATCACTGATGCACAACCTAATAAATAAGTTATTTGGGATTTGTTCTTTGATGGTGCTTGCTCTAGTGTCAAGAATGGGGATGGAGTGATTATAAATGATCCTAATGGAAGGAGGTATAATTTTTCCTTCCACCTTGATTTCAATTTCACTAACAATGTTGTTGAGTATGAAGTGCTTCTACTTGGTCTCAGGATTGCATGTGAACATAGGATCAAGTGTCTCTCTATCAAAGGGGACTCAAAATTAGTGGTGAAATAGATCCATAATGCATATTCTACCCAGTGTAAAAGGTTAAAATAGTATAGAAATGCTGTATGGGATTTTATTGAAGGCTTTGATGCATTCAACATCTCTTATAATGATTGGGAATTCAACCAAGAGGTTGATAAATTTTCTAAGGTAGGAGCTTAATTTGATATTTTGAGCATGAAACCATATTGTCAATACCAAGTGGAGGTGATTGCTAAACCCTTAGTCGTAGACAACATTTATCACTGAAAGGTGTTCAAAGATGATGACCAAATCAAAAGGTTCCTGACTTGTGAAGAAAAATTTCATGGTCAGCTTGTGGACTTAGAGTCTATGGTTCAAAATTGTGATAGAAAAGATAATTTATTTGGGAAAGAGGTCATTCAACTCAAAACAAACACTATCCCTAGGGGATTGGTAATCTTAGAGGCATACTTTGATGGATTAGATAGAATGAGGTTAAGGGAAACATTTATCTTGAGGGACATCACTGAATTTGATTTGGGTTCCCCTAGGAATCCAAGAAAAGTATAGCTAGGTACTTGTCTCAACACTGAAGAGAAAAGAGATTATGTATATCTATTGAGAAAATATCATTTTCAAGACTACTTGGCATGGTATTACATAGAGCTTAAAAATTATATGAAGGTCTTATTCCAACATGTCATCCCACTACAACTATATAGTAAGCCATTTAGGTAGAAGCAGAGGCCTATCAATCCCATCCTAGCCACCAAGATGCATGATGAATTTAAGAAGTTAAGGGATGGTGGTATTATTTAGCCTATTAGGTACTCATCTTGGGTGGCTAATTTGGTTCCTATGCACAAGAATAATGGTGATATCTACCTCTATGTGGATTTCCAATATCTAAATAAAGCCTCCCTAAAAGATAACTATCCCTTTCCCAACATGGACAATCTATTACATAATGTTACCATGTCTAAAATATTATCTACTCTAGATGGCTTCCCTGGATATAACCAAGTTGTGGTCAAGGAATTTTACAGGTCTAATACTACATTCACCACACCATGGGGCACCTATGTGTATATGAGAATACCTTTTGGGCTAATGAATTTTGGTACAACATTTCACTGTGCCATGGATGTTACTTTTGCAAGGATGATTGATTAGTTTATTACAGTGTATTAGGACAATGTCACTATATACTCCAAGAGAAGGGATGAGAACTTGAAACACTTGGAAAAGGTATTAATTAGATGTAGAGATTTTGATATCTCCCTCAATCCTAAGAAGTGTCATTTTGGAGTTCAAAAGGCTGAATTGATAGGACATATAGTGTCCAAGGAGGGTGTTATTATTGATCCTGAAAGAGTTGAGGCCATTGACAAAGTGCCCATCCCATAGTCCAAGAAAGGAATTCAATATTTCTTTGGACAAAATAATTTTATAAAAAGATTTGTGTCTAACTTTGCAAAAATCACCCTACTTATTACTTCTATGTTGAAGAAGGATCTAGTTATTAAATGGGATGAAAGGGTTGTGTAAGCATTCAATGATATCAAGGGAGCTGTGAAGTCTGCTCCTATTTTAGCCAGTCTTGATTACACCAAGCCATTTCAGATTTTCTCCTTTACATCACCCCATAACATTGCTTCTATTTTATTACAAAAGAATGATAATGGTCACAAACAACCCAAAGATTTATTTATTAAAGATATGTAAGGGTTTGATTTGAATTACACCCTTATGGAGAAATAAGCTTTCATTTTTATGAAAGTAGTTAAAACATTTAGATCTTATATCTTGAGTTTGAATATTATTGATTATACCCCTCACACCATGGTGAAGGATATCTTGACGTAGATCAACATCTCTAGTAAAAGATGTAGATTAGTAAATAAGTTACATGAGTATGATATAGACATATAAACCACTAAATTGGTGTTAGGAATGGGCTTGGCCAAGCTTATGGCTGAGGTGAATTTGTAAGCAGTTGAAGTGAACAACATTATTGCCAACACCAATATCACTTTATATTAATTTAGTGCATCCTAGTGGTATAAGGACATTATTTATTATTTGTGGAGTATGTTTTGTTCTCTAGACTTGGACAAACATTAGAGAATGAATCTCAAATTAATATCCCATAAGTACCTCCTGACTAATAGTGGATTGGCATGGAGAAATCCTGATGGGATCCTTCTAAAGTGTGTGTTAGAAGACCAAGTTGATGGCCTGATTGAGGATTTTCACAGTGGAGTGTGTGGTGTCCATTTTATGCCTAAAGTTACTACTCATAAAATTATTAGAGCTGATTATTGGTGGACATCACTATTCAAGGATGTTGCTTAGATAGTCAAGAAATGTGAAAAGTGTCAACACTTTGTAGGAAGATTAAAGGCATCTGGTTCTCTCCCTTTACAATTGATCACTATTGAAGCTCCATTCAGGAAATGGGGAATGGATTTCATTGGTGAGATTAGTGAGGATTTAAGCACTAGGCATAGATGGATATTAATTACAATTGATTATTTCACAAAGTGGGTGGAAGTAATCCCCACTAAGAAGGAAACACACCAAGTTGTGATGGAATTTCTATTGAATCAAATTATCCGTAGGTTTGGTGTGCCAGTCAAGATCATTGTTGATAATGCAACGAGTTTCAAAGCCAAGCCTTTAAAATTGATGTGCAAATATTATGGGATTGAGCTCACTTATGCTTCTAATTACAATCCTCAAGGGAATGGGAAAGTGGAATCGAGTAACAAAAACTTACTCAAGATTATTAGAAGGACGTTGGAAGTCAACAAGAAGAGGTGGGGTGAGTATTTAAAATTTTCCCTATGGGATGATAGGATTACTCCTAAAAGAGCCACATGAAGGAGGCCTTTCAAGCTTTTATATAGAACTCAAGTGGTTTTGCCCATCAATCTACAAATTCCTACCTATCATCTACTAGAGCAACTTAAGGAGGATGAATATATTGACAAGCATGAAGAAAGAATGAACCATATTTTAGAATTGGATGAGTCACACAAGTTAACCCATGAGAAACACCTCAAGTTTAAGGGGAGGTTAAAGTGAATATTTGATAGAAAGGTCACTCCCATAACTTTTCAAGTAGGTAATTTGGTTCTACTTTGGGATAACAGGCATGAAGAGAAAGGTAAGCATAATAAGTTTGATGTTTCATGGATGGGCCCTTACTCAATTAATTACAGGATTGGGGAGCACACTTTCTTCCTAAGAGATCTGGATGGAGAAATATTGGATTTGCCTGTTAATGGTAGGAATCTAAAACACTTCTTGGATTGAGTCTATTTTTAAGTATGTACCATATTGTACAATGTTTTCTTGATCTAGTGTCCCTTTTTGTTGCTCATTTGTATAGTTCCTTTTGGTCATGTGGTTTTTTTTGTTTGTTTTCCCTTTTGGCCTTTGTTGTAGGTTCTATTGGGCTCTTATATTTAGTTGAAGTTACTTAGTTATGACTTTGTAGCCTAATGGATTGGCACTTGGTCTTGTGTTTTATGGTTCTTGGGGGGTATACATCCCCGAACAAGAGCCAATGTTAGTGCCCAAAATTGTATTAAAGCAATTGGGCCCTTGTCAATTGAGAATGCCTAAAATTTAGACCACATTGAGTATTGAAGTTAATGTCTTAGTCCTTTTGTCCTCATGCATTATTTGGAAAGGTCAAGTTCATCATAAAAAATTGGCTAAGTCCTTTGTGTGATGCCTTTACTTAGTGAATGTGTTTCTCCCTTAAACTTTTTAGGCCTTTTGTAATGAACACAATGCCTGATGCAAATGGTTTTTTGAAATTTTTGTCTCAAACAAAAAAATTGAAGAATTATTTCCATCAGACATCTTTTCCACTACAAAAGATCTGACCAAAAAAAATATTTATTTCAGAAAAGGTGCCGAGTCTTATTTATTTCAGACTTTTTGTATGTAGGAAAAAATCTGAAGGGCACTTGCCCTTCGAGCATTTTGCCCATTTAAAAAGCTTGAAAGAATTGCTTACTTTGGCCAAGGCACTTTCCAAAAGTTCCCAGAGGGTCATTTTACCTTTGTAAAAGTCCTAAAATATATTTCTATAGGTAGAAGGACATTTTAAAGGATCATAAAGGACACTTTCACAAGTTCTAAAGGATAACTCAGAGGGCACAAAACACTTTCAAGCCTCCTAAAGGGGCACTTTAGAGATTTTGGGGGACCATTTCACAAATTTTGAAAGGCAATTCTATAGGGCAGATGCCCTTGGCAAGACTTTCAAAGGATATGTTCAACTTTCAATGGGCACTCCTAGGTGATCTCAAGGGCCACTCCCCAAGGGGTTCCCCAAAAGGTTCCTTCAAGTCATATGCTCTCATAAATAAATGAAGTCTCTTTTAAGGGTTGAAGAATATTGCATTCCTCCTTAGATTGGTTAATGGTACAAAGGTAAAAGATAGCTGAAGGCTTGAGCAAGCATCTATGATGGACACATGGTAGCATCCAGAAATGATTTTAGTTTTGGTTCTTTTTCAAAAGTTGTCATATTTGTGTTTTTGATAGCAAAGGTACGAGTAGATTTTGAAGTCTAGAATCCTCAAATCATGCCATGTGGTAGTCTCTTCGGTGTTTTAGTTTTTGGGCCCTTTTTGAGGAATACCTCATCTCAAAAGGGGGAGGAGGTGTAATGAGTCCTTGAGGACTGGGACATTGGGGTTGTCGAATAGGATAATGACATGTGGCACTCTTATGGGTGCCTAGAGTATATTGTACCAAGACTCCAAAAAAAAATGTGAGACATTAAAAATGTCCCTAGCACCCCGAGTACCTATATTTTTGACACATTAAAATTAATTCATCCCAAAGGAAAATTTGGGGAATATAACATCTTCTCACTAAAGAATATGAGGGGTGAGGAGGTGAAAAGGTTCCCAAACACCCGATGAGTGCTGAAGGTGGATTTTCTCTTGTATGATGTCATGTGTCATAGGGAAAATTATTTAGCTAGAAGGGGAAGCACCATCAAGTTTCCCTCTTTTTCTTTTTGAAAAATGCTTAAATATATTAATGTGATAGCTAAGGATTAGTTGTTATACACCAAGGCTTAATTGGTAACCCTAATTTCAAAAGGGGATGACTATAAATAAGTATTTTACTTCATTTTTATCCACATTTCACAATTGGAGCTCATACTTATGCTTTCAAGTGATTTGCAAATTGAAGCGGTGCGAGATGAGAATAGTGAATGTTGTCATATTTTTAGGGGATTTATTGCTTAGGTTGTATAATTTTTAACATGGTTACAAGTAAGTTTTCTTTAGGTTATTGACTTAGTGCTTTGGAAGTGAAATTTGAAAGAGTTATATATTTATCCACCAATAAGGGGTATATTTGAGCTTGAGGGAAGGCAGTATCACATTGGTCAAGTAAAAATGGATTCTTCTTTTATCCCTTTTAAAAGTAGCATTACCTCAATTCTTGATGGGATTAAGGACACTGATGTCCAAGGTTTAGATTTTTATACCCTATCAAATATTTTATAGAGCCCTGATCCCTCTAAGGGGGTAGTCAATTTGGGTATGAGTTATATGGTTCCTATGATAGCTTTTTCACTAGCAACCCCATACCCAGAGCTGGTCATTGCATGTACAAAGGTGTATCATGAGGATATAAGAGCTATACTTAATGGGAGATAATCATTTTTATACTCATTCACCCCTCAAGCTCTTAGTGTCATGCTTAGGATACTACCACAACCTAAGGGAATTATTTTAACCATGGAAGAGTACTAAGCATATGTTGAAAAGAATGATAACATCATTTGGGATATTGTAAACACTTGCTAGCTCACCAAAAAGAGAACTAAGGTTTCTAGATTGACTAGGAATTTTAAGTTAACATATTTCAAAAAGATATAATGATATGTCATTGCCATGGCTACTAGAGTTTTTAGGGTACCCATGACAAAGAAGTTTGAATTATGGATGTTTTTAATCCTTATTTGTGTGCTAGAGGGTGAAAAGAAGTTGGATTGGGCCTCAATTATGAGTAACAAACTACACATCTAGATAATGTAGTTACATGTGGCCATCTTTTCCAAGGAGGAATTTTAATGGTACATTTTACATGTCTTCTTACCTCATGTATAGCTTAGTACATAACAGAGATTTCCTCAGGCTCACTAAGAACTCCTCCAATCTCAAAATTTATGAGTTGTATCTTAAAATGACTTTGGAATGTTTCAGCAAAAACTAGGCCAAGGTCTATAATTACTTTTTTAATGCCATGATAAGTGTCTTATACCCTCTAAGGAGCTTAAATAGAATGACCAAGATGGCCACTGAGGTGATTGACAAGTTCAGTGTAGTGTGCATTCAATTTTGTACCTTCACATACATCTAGGTGTGTGGTTATTCAAGGGCACCTCACAAGGTACCTAGGTATGTTGATGACAAGGTAACAATCATGGAACTATGGAGACAAATGGTTCCCCCACATGAGATGATTGTGTCAAAGAAGATTAACAACCCCTTCAAGTTCCCTATATAGATAGGATATTATACATGTCCTACTCTAGCAAGAGAAAAGGGGTTATAACAAGAAATGGGGTGGTTTTAGATGGAAAAGATGACTCCTCGATCCAAATACAACATAATGTGGTTGGTTAACACTGATATGGGTGTAGTTATGCACTAGGCACATGATGAGGATGTCTGGTTAGAATGCACAACAGAGGAACAAGTGAGGAAAATTAATTACCTAAGGCTCACCATTCAAGAGATTATTACATATGTAATCATCCCCATCCCTAAAGACATGGTGGATGATAAGGTTATAGTGTCATTGGCATACATTGAGGAGAATATAGAGATGCAGCCTATAGCCCAATCAGACTTTACAGTCCTAGAGAATGATTTAATTATATGGAGGGTATTTATTATAATGAAAAGAATATTCAAGTGGTTAATGTATTAAGGTGTGGAACTTAGTGTACATGATACCCCTATCCTCTAGGAGCTTATAATTGTATGAGAGCTCAAGGATATTCTTCGCCCTTACACTAGACATTTAGTAGGCCCTCATGTAGAGGCTATAGGCAAAGGGAAGAAGCTGGCAGGTGATACCAATTTCACCAAGCTAATTAATATTGATGAGATTACAATAGAATAGTCCAAGTTCAGACTATATTTCACAAAATTGACCAACCTTAATAAAAAATGGACTCTGATTACCATGGGGGAGGTGTAGCTTGAAAGTGCTTCTCCCATTTTGATCACTACTGAGGGAGCTCCTACCACATTAACTAGACCAACCATTACACTAGTCCCTCAACCTGAGCAATCACCAGAGCCCATTCTACCCCCAAAAATGTACACAAGGAAAAGGGGAGGGGAGGAACAAGTAGAGTAGCTGAAAACTAAAAGGGTGAAGAAGGTGCTACAACTTCCACCTATAATCCCTAAGAAAAAGAAAGAGGTCATACATTTAGATGTACCCTCTCAACGTGAAGCCACATAATCTCAAGGATAAAATTACTCATATGCCTAATTTTTAAGGGATATGAGTGATGAAGAAGATTCAAATGATTATAGGCCTATTATAGAGATAGTAAAGTGGCTAGATGTATTCACTCCTACCCTAGTGAGGACAAGATAAATAACTCCAAGGGAAAGGCCATAAACTCTAGTCACAATTCTAATAATGGGATCGTTTAGAGCACAATCACCCTTGGGAAGAGAAGATGAAGGTGATGAGGAAAATGTATTGGCATCAAATGACCCTTTATCTTTCAAAGATGTGACACAAGTAGGTGTTGATGTAACCATGCAAGCCCAAGCTCCACTTAAGAAAGAAACTATCTCCTCAGATACAAAATCATTTGTCTAGGAAATGTTCACCCATTCATCAAGACAAGAGGTGGAGGGTGAGATAAAAAGTATTCAAGGGCCTAAGGAGAAAATTGAAAATGAGCTAAGGCTAGAAGAGAAAGCCCTCACCAATAATGAGAAGGTGGAAGTTCAAGAGGTTTAAAAATATGAGGATGGAGCTGAAGGAGATAGGGGATTATGCCTGAGAATGGGTACCCCTTTACCCTATGATGTGAATAAAGAAGAAATTTAGGTTGGTGTAATTGTAGAGGTTGTGATTGGTGAAGAGCCACCTGAGGGTAACAAGGAAGACACTATAACCTCCTCCCAAATTTGCCAACAAATTGCATAATATAAGTTTGAAGCAAGACCACCTCCTCATCATGTAGCACAAGAGAGTGCCATTGGCAGACTATTTTTGGGGTCCCAAAAGCAATTTGGAATAGTTATTGAGGTCCAAGAACAAGTTAAACTAGAAAAAGAGGGAGAAAAAGAAGATGAAAAGAAGAAACTCAAGTTGGATAGCAATGAGGATATAGAGCAGATACTATTAGGTTCACACCTGACACCCATCAAACTCCCTCTAGTCAACATTATTGGGAGATATAGATGTGATGAGGATTACTCAAGCATATAAATTAAAACCTCCTAAGAAGGATAAGGCACTCTCCTAGACTACTTTTACTGATGATGGGGAGAGAACACAAGAAATAGCTATCCCTCCATAAGGAACTACAAAGAAGGGAATTCCTCTTCAAAGTTACTTAGTGTATAGATATGATCTAGGGGAGCCTTCAAGAAATGAGATCAAGCATATATCTTAGGTTATAATGAGCATGGTGGCTCATCAAATGGACAAAGATAAAGCATTAATAAAGGAGCTTAATATGCAAAACTAGGCAATGATCTAGTACTTTCAAAAGTTATTGAGCGAGCCTAAAGTAGTGTTTCCAACTGCTAGCATAGCTTTGAGTCCACCTATTTTCTCCTAGGATATGCTTGATTTTGGCCTTGGTGAAGATTTAAAGACCAAAGGATGGGTGACAAAAGAGTGGTGGAGAGATTTGATGGTACATGCCAAGGAGGTCATCTATACATCATTAGAATGGCTTGATAATGCAATAGATAAACAAGAGGTGTATAAATCCTTAGCATTGATTTATGATATTGATATCAAGATCTGGGAGGAACTTGGGCCCAACCTAGATGAATTATGCAGTGTGGGAAATGATACCTTGATTTCAAAAAAGGTCATCACCTTAGATGATCCTAAAATGCCCAAAAAATGCCAACTAGCCATAAAACATAGGTTAGCAATGCTTAAAGATGACACCTTTGATATAAAAGGGGAAGAATAATCTCTCAAGATTGCTAGGATGGAAATTAAGGCCACCTTGAGGGGAATGGTTAAGTTTGATGGTACAATTAACATGACAAAGTAATTGATAGAAGATGCCCTGAAGAGTCTTGTTGATGCATCCTATAGAAGCTTCAATAGACGAAAAAAGGGAGTTGGTACTACTTGAAAAATCCTATGACCAATTGAATGCATTGGTTGAGAAGAATCATAAAGCACTCTAGAGGACTACCAATTGGTTAGAATAAGATGATGTCAAATTCATATACCAGGTAGGCCTAGATAAGAAAGTTCTCACCACTATGATTGATAAGTTCGTTGCATACAAGAATAGGCTGGCACAGGGCTCGGTCATCAACATTGGTTTGATAATATAACCAAATCATTTTTGTTTCTTCTTAGTTGATGTAAAGATTATTTATTCTCCCTCTTCCTCTTCTCTCTTTTTCTCTTAATCATTGTACTTCACCCATTAATGGCATGTCTATCATAAGAATATTATTTATTATTTAGAGAAAGGGATGTTTTGGATTAGTTACATAAGTGGACAAAGGTTTGTTTTGTCCCTTACTAGTGTGTGCTTTACATGGCATATGGAGAGTGTCCCACTAGGGTGGGATATCAAACATGTCACTTTCATCAGAGCATGAACATTATCCCAAGAATTATTTTTGTTACAACTGATGAGATCCAAGATTATGAATGATTTTTTCTAGCTGGATCATCTCATTGGGATATGACATGAATTGATTTGAAAATGGTATAAGTAAAGGAGGTTTTTTCCTTTACAAAGGTCAATCAATTGGAAAATTTTAAGAAAAGAGATATCACTCTTGAGAGGTTCTTCTTGTGTAATCTCTTTGATGTCAAATTAGTTTCTCGTGTAAAACCATTGACAAGCTTTGAGATCATATTGAGATGTTCCCCTGTTACAAAGATGACTTGCATAGTGTACATGTTGTAGAATTTCCACCACATGCTATATGTATTTGAGATTCAAATGGATAATGGAATATATTTGTGTCTTATTTCTATATCTTATTATTAAAATATAATGCATTATTCTAAGTTCTTAATATATTGGTGCTCTCATGCTTTCCTTTTATGGTAGTCATCTGGGAAATGTGTTGAGATTATAAAATCATTTTAGTTTTAGAATTTAGAATGAAGTATTAATAGTATTTTTAGGGGTAGTCCCAGGCTCATGGATTCAGTGAGAAAGATATCTTGAATGATTACTTGTAGTTTTACTTATGATTATTTTGAGGAACTACAAAGTATTATTTCATTCCATTTATTATAAAGATTCTAAAATGTTTGTTTGTGGAAGTGACATGATAGTTTAGTGAATTTCTCCTCTCTCTGTGGCACCCATCCATATCTTTGTTTAAATCAACCCACCTTATCTTACCATATTATTAACACACCATTTTCATTTCATAAATTTTAGTTGCATCGCAAATACATGAGGTCTTACATATTTGGAATGTATTTGTAGTTTTGTACTTAAAATATTAAAGCTGTAATTTCCTATCTAGTTTTTGTTGTTGAATATTTCATAAAATGAATATTTTAGCCATCATTTCATCTGTCTCTAGTAGATTATGTATGACTTAAAGAATTTATGCATTTTTTGTGACAACCCTTATGGGTGAAGTGTTCAAAATTGGTTATGCCTTGGTCATAATCCCTTTATTGCCAAGAATCTCCATAGAGATTGAAGAGTGAAATCCCTCCATTTGAGCAAGAAACCCCATAGGTTATCTCACCTTGGTTTAAGCAGAGCCACAAGTAGCAAGGAGTTAACCATGCCCTTTGTAGGTGTCTCTCAATCATTATCTATGCTCAGTTCTTTGTTGATGCCAAACTCTTCCCCAACTATAAAAACATATTAACAGGTTTTTCATCTTTGTTTACCATTTTCTGTAAGTGTGCAAAGCCGAGCATACAAGGTGTATAACTAGGAACCAACATAAGGTGACATAGTGTAATTAATTTAAAGTGTTGGAGAGTTGTCAATGATGTCATAGAGGTGTCCTGGTAAGTGGATGAAGTGATTTGATAACCTAAGTAAAAATGACAAAGTGTGTAATGTTCTTGTTCTAGTGTACTTAAAGTTGGATTGGTTGATCTTCTAATTTGAAATGGCTAGAGATGTTCAAGGATAAGTATGGAGTATTGAGAATCTAAAAGGGGTTATATAAGAGTTTTATATGATTAGAGAGCTTGTATACATATGTGGAATTCATATGGTAGTCCATAGTTTTCATCTAGATAGTTTGGGTCTAGTGGTAAAAAATATGAGCAGATAATTTGATGACATCATAATTTCTATGTGTGGATGAGTTAGGGGGATTTGTTCATATGGTTTTGATCACATTAGTCCCTAGTTATTATGCATCATATCTCAAGTGATGCATCAAAGTGTGGTCAAAGATATGAGGGTGAAAATTTGGCTTTTTAGACAAAATTCACTAAATTCCCATACTTTGCCAAATTTGCAAAGGGTTCAAGCAAAGTTGAGTAAGCATGTTGATGATGTTAGCATTCACATGCATGGAGGTATCTATATAAAATGATCATATGGGTTTGTTCATTTTTGTGCTTAGTTTGTATGCGCTAATTCTTAGATCATGTGACTAAGCATGCCAAAAGATATGAATGTACAAAGTTGGACTTCCAAGAATTTTGATAGTGTTTTGTCATACTTAGCCAATTTTTCAATGTAGAAAGAAGAGCTGAGTAAGAATTTTTATGATGGTATATCTTGCACATGTGGAAATTTTAAAATTAGATGATCATATGGGTTTGTTTAATTTTGAGCCTAATTGATTTGTACCAAATTATAGATCATGTACCAAATCATGGCAAAAGTTATGCAGGAGAAAATTTGGCCTCCCAAACAAGTTCCAAGCATAGTTGGCTCTATGATAGAAGATTTTGAGAAGGAATTTCAATGGAATTATATCTTGAATGCATGAAGGTTTTAAGAGCAGTTTGATATATGGTTGGATTCCTCTTTGAAAGGAGAACATATGGTATAAATTATGGGACATGAGATTGATCTCAAAAAAGATATATCCATTCAAAATTAGATTCTTAGGCATATTAAAATGGTCCCCATACTTAAGTGAATTTTCATGATGTTAAATATCTAGACCTATTGGAGATCTAATGGTTTATAGGAGTTCATACTTCTAGATCCAATGGCATGCATAGATTCAAATGGGTTAATATGGTAATTATTTAGAAAAGATAAAGATTGAACATATTACAATAGATAAACAAAGTGTGTGCATTCTAAGATGTCAAGAAGCAGTGAGATGAGGACAAGTGTTTGAGGGTTAATCACAAGTAGAGATAAAGATCAAGCTTCTTAAAAATATCAATGGTGAGTGGGTGTTCATATTGACAGAGATCAATGGTGTACATGGACTATCGTTAAAGTGATCAAAAATCATGCAAAGGGTGATAAGTGTCATGATCATGGATGTTATGAGCAAGATCAAATGGTGAACACTGTAAGGTAAGGACTAGGCTGATCCATAGAAATCAATGGTGCACATTGAGTCAACATTACAAGATTTCATTAGATGAGGTCAAAGTGATTAAGGTTTAAAATTTGAGAATTGGTGCCTATGTGTTAAATATAAAGCAAGATCAATCGTAGATGATCAATATGAAACAACAAGGACATGAGATTATTGAAAAGTTTTTGAGGTTTAATTGTGACTGTTGACATTTAAATATTTGAATTTGTAAAAGAAAAACTAGTGTCTGGTTTTTGGGCCATAACTTTATATCCAAAATGAATTTGACCATATAGTAAAAATAAAAGTGGTAGAGGAATCCAAGGCACATATATAAATATATATATTTGAATATTTGAAAGTGTGTGTAGAAAAATATATTGAGCTTCAAATTTGACTGTGTTCATGTTTATTCTGCATGTAACCCGAGAAGGGTAATTGAGCTTATTTTGATATTATTTCGATATATCTTGATGAATTGGTGATTAAAAAGTGTTTTAGAATATATGAGGATGATTTGTGTGATTTTTTAACGTTTTACCAATCATATGTATTATGACAAAGGTTTTTACATCAACTATGTTTTCATTCATAATCACTATGTGTATAGATAAATGTTTGAGCTAATTGGGCTTTAGAAGAATAATGTTTTGGTGATTGTGATCATTTGAGGATAATAAAAAGGTAATTTAGAATGGGCCATGATATTGTAAAATTTTCCTATTTTATTTTATTTCTTAGAGAAGTTTCAAAGAGATGAATAGGTTTCCATAGGACCTAAAAGTGACTTAGGCCTATTTGAAAGTGGATTGTGCTTAAATGTGACCCATGTGAGATGCCTTAAGGGTGAAGGCATGTATTATGGACAACAAGGAAATATTTTGGTCTTGTTAATTAGTGGATTATATATATATATATAAATAAAATGTGTTGGTTTTGAGGATTTTAGTAGACTTGTATGTGAGAGAGACTTGTTCAAGGTGGATGTGAGAATTATGAAGCAAAGGATAGGTAGTGTGCCTGCTGGTTGAGTTAAAGAGAAGAAATTTTTTCTGATTGTGTGTCTGAACTTTAGGCCATGTTCCTAATGTTATAATATATCTCTTTCAATTTGAGTATATGAAAAGAGGTCTAAGTGTGCATATGAGGACATATTTAGTGAAGAAAGAAAGAGTTTGTGACATGCCTATGTGAGAGGCCTGTTCAAGATAGAGAGATTTTGTGCAAAGATTATAAAATAGAGATCCATCATAAGGTGTTGAAGATGTAATTTCTAAGGTGGAGGTGTTTAAAGGAGAGTCTAAAGGACTTGGTTTTCCTTAGGGGGAGTTTATCCTTGTGAAATAAGTATTTCACTAAATAGCTTTGGTCAAGAGGATATGATCAAGGTTTGTTAGTCTAAAGGAGTTGATCAATATATTGTTTATAATTTCTAATAGGACAATAGTCCATTTGTGTTACAAGCTTGAGAGTGGATTTTATTATCCATGAGGGTTTCCCATAGGAACTATGTGTTATGTGTTTGATCTTGTGTATGCATTCAATGTATGAGTTTTCTTGTTAATGATTCTTGATCAAGTTGATATATGCTGATTGGTTAATAGTTTAAAGGACTACAATTGAAATTGAAATATTTGGGCTCACTAATTCATCCCTTGTCTAAGTGATTTTAACTCTAATATAAAGGTGCCTATGGGGACATAGTGAATTTTTTTTATGTGTCTATGGTTGCATAGTGTAATTCCTTTAAAGGTGATTATGTGACTGTGATTACATAGTGTAATACCTTTGGGTATATATAGTCATATAGTGTAATTATTTTAAAGTTGACTATGTGATTGTAGTTACATAGTGTAATACCTTTGGGTATCTATAGTTAAATAGTGTAATATCTTTGGGTGACTATGTTTACATAGCATAATTATTTTAAATGTGACTATGGCATGATGAAGGATGTTTCCTTATATTATTACCTCCTAGAACTCATCATGTGGATGGTTCATGGTGTGTAATTTCATGATGTTTTTACCTCCTAAAACTCATCATGTGGATGGTTCATGGAGTATAATGTATTTATTTGAAAGGTGATTATGGTATCTATCCCCACTTAACATTAATGGGCAGTGTTATAACAATTAGTGGTTAAGTGGTGTTATTTATGTACCCTTAATACATTAAATTACATTGGTTAAATAATAATACATTTTATTATTTATCATGATTTTATCCTTGTATAAATAAATAATAAAATATATTAAATGACCTTTGGAGAGATTGGACCTATTAATGTGGTGGTTGGAAAATGTCACATTATAATGGTCAAATTACCTTACCTATATAATAAAGAGTTCATATTGTAAGATGCAATGAAAATAGGAGAGTTGAGACAAATGAGGAAATATGGAAAACACATTTCCAGTTATATGAAAATTGATCAAGAAGAAGTGAGAGGAAGAAAGACTGTATTGGGTACTTGTTAGTTTCTCACAATATGAATAATCTTTGTTGATTTTTTATCTCTTGGAGGTTTTCCCACGTATATCTTGTTTTACTTTCATATATTTCTTTGCTCTTGATCTCATATCTAGATCCATTGCTCATATGCATTATTTTTCTTACCCACAAATTCTTAGAATAAACAAGTGTTCCTTCATAGACATATATTTATATTTATCAAGAATGGTTTATAACTAGTTTTCAAACTGAGTTTAAAAACTTTTTGTTTCTTGTCAATAGTTTGAACTTATATATATATATATATATATATATATATATATATGTATGTATGTATGAACCACCATATTGAGTTTACAACCCAAAATTTCCTTTTCAAAACCCTATTGTTAAAAATCAATAGAGTCTTCTTTTATCTTAGGGTTTTTCCACTTGTTTATGATAAACAAACATAATTATTGTCATTCAACCTCAAGGTTTTATATTTTTTGACAAAGGATTCACATAGTCATAAACATTTAGACTTAGGGTTTTAAGGTTATAAGTTTGGTTCTATGGATGGCCAAGCCATCCACAAGGCCAAAATTTTAGCCTTATACATAATTTCAATTTAATAAAACTACCTAAAAACCTCAGGAAAATATTTACCAAAATTAACCAAAACTCCATAAAACACATATATGAAATTTTAATATGAAACCATCCTGGTAAGAAGTCTCAAATGATACTTCTATAGTCATTTTACAAAATTTATCCAAGCCTCTTCTTCTCCTTTCCTCTACCATTTATCCATGTCTACACAATCCTCCATTCTCCTCATTTTATCTAGCTACATGTTTAATTCATGCAATTGATTCTTCCATTTTCTCTGCCAACTCCAAATGGTATTCATGACTATGTTGATGCATGGAAAAAAACGCAAAATTATCAACAAACAATAAACATTCCCTCACCATTTTCATCAAATTATTCCATAATAAAATCTCATTTTTGTCCTAAGCCCCAGTTAGCACAAGTCAACACCAAAATTAAAAACCCTAATCTTGAACATTCCCAATTTAACAATAAAATAATCCCTTCAAAATATATGCATGCACATTGCCTTTATGAACTTTATTTTATGCAATATGATTATTTATTTAAGCAATAAACTTTATCAAGGTCATAAAACATTATAATTTCAAATGACAATGTCAACTATTATAAAGTCTTCGACTATCTATTATACATAATAACATTTAATCAATATAATGATATTTACCAAATATCATTTAAACATGAAACATATAATATATTCATTATACAATGTAGCTAATTTCATCCATAATTGTTAACAAAGAAACTCCAATTTATTAATGACAACACACTGGGTTATTAAATTATTATAAACAATAATAGTCTTCAATATATTATTTATTAGCATTGGTTCCAAGTAGCAATATGGACTAATCATGATATTTAACATTTGATCTTAACACACAAAGCAATATAGGCAATAAAGTTCATCCCACTCATTAACAATGTATTAATACAAGACATTGATTTTTTAATAATCACTTATATATCTAAATACGACAACCATAATTGAAATCACACAACTAGTTTATGAACATCATGAAGAAATAAAGATCACAATAGAAATATATTAAAAATAAAATACATACTAAATATATTTAAAGCAAACATTGATCAATCACATTAATCTATTTATGGTGTGTGTGTGGGTTTCTAGTTTTTCAATCTGTTATCCCCCAAAACCTCCATCTACACCACCTTCTCTGATGTTGCCCTCCCTCCATCATAATATGAGGGATGGATCAATCCTATATCCACCTCATAATAATGAATGTAGTTGGCCTAAAATATATATAATCCAAAATATACTACTTTAATAACTAATAAACATGATTATCATGTACAAAATATAAAAGTATAGCTAACTCTAGAGTTAATCAATCATGTAAATTAAACAATAGATAACTGCCCATAATCAACCTATGAAATCAATCTTAATTAAACAATAGTTAGTTAAATAATAACTATAAAATTTAAAAATCGATAGGTTATTAGGCTTAGAGATAAATTAAGATGTGACACTACTCATACCCCTATCACTCACATACCTTAATCCAATCTTGGCATCCCTCCATCATATCTTATCATATTATAACCTCATACTCTTCACTTAGACTTATCACTAATAATTCCTAGTGTCATATTTAATACTAAGTCCATCTTATCTATAACCAATCTTGGTCACATCATAGCCCTTTTTTTCACCATATCCTCACATCATCTTATCTTACTTATCCTTAGGGTCTTAGTCCAAACCATGTTACCCATCACATGAACCACCTCATCTTAGTCAACACATTATCACTTATCTTAACCTTGTCTAGCCTAATCACCTTATCCATCACCATTTCCTTACTTATAAAACCTAGTCCTAATAATACTCCAACCTATCTTTACCTTGTCATCCCCTTGACTATACTAGTCATCCCATAATCTTCATATACATTGGAAAACAAATATTTCCACATCAGGATCTTGATTTTAAGATTGCTTGTGTTTAATCAAGTTTAACTCATACATAAAATCCAATCCTACCAATCCTCCTATATTATTGATAAATTCATCCCAAGTTAATTCAAATCATATTGGCCTTGAGTTGTTCTTAATCCATCCATTTGTAGTTAAAATTAGTCTTTTGGGTTATTTATCCCCTCATCAAAGCTTAGAGCTTGTCGTAGCTCACCTAGTCTGAATCCAATCAATCCCTAGTCAAAATAAATATCTTTGGCCAATATAGACCCTCATAAAATACTAGATCTTATCATAACTCACTCATTCAAACCTAGTATAAATCATTGAAAGTCTAGGTCACAACCTAATTTGGTCTACTTGATCTTGTCTTACCCTATTAAAAATCACATGTCAAAATATCTAATCAAACTTGAGATTAGATTAAAGCAAGAATTTATCAAAAAAAATTCCACACATACCATCTTCATCCCTTAATCTTTCCATTCAATCCCCTGCACCTGATGATTGGGTCTGACAAACCCACATATCTATACTTTCTCCCATCTTGATCTATTTCTTCCAAAGTAAATTTAGACACCCTGATTGAGAAATGACTCATGGAAAATAGGAATATACTCCTTTCCTACCTTCTTGAGATAAACACTCTATTTATTATATAATTTTATCCCATCCACCTAATGTTGCCTCCAATATGTACCCATTCTCATCAATCAATTCTAAGTACCACCTAGTCCTATTTAACCCCTCCATCTACTAGTTATAGCCAATCATCTATCCCTTCCTACACTAGCAAAGGGAATCCTATCCTAGAAACCTCATCATATACTAGTTTGACCACCCAATAATGAGAAAATCCACCTAATATAAACTCCAATTCTTCCACATCTAAGTCATGAATTGAAGAGAGGCCTTATACTCCTCTTCTTATATCCTTAGAATCCCTCTTGCACAAACTTCTTTCCATAGACATGATGGTCTATCCAATCATATGACATCTTGATCCTACCAAGCCTAAGCCCTCTTGGTATAAATCTAACCAATACTATATATATCACTAAATTTGGGGGCATACCATTAATCAATGTCATAATTTCCAAAACATCGTCCAACACCTCATCGACCATAGTGACATTGAAAATGATAATGAATCAGATGGGTCTATATCTAGGGGTGAATAAGAAGAGGAATGCCAAGATTCCATTCTTGATCATGATCAAACCTTTCACTTTCCAAGCCAAGGTCAAAACACCACATCCATCTTCCATGGTCCCTCCATATTTAACAAATCCTCCATTGAAGATGAGTTGGTTTCTCATAAACATACTCCTCCCTTATGTCTTGAGTACTCGTTATATGGACTTGTATTTGGAAAATAAATTTTTCCTCCATCATCTTCACCTCACCCATCATATCAAATACCCCATTTGGAGAGGTCAAATATAGATAAAGAATTCTATACTAGAAACATTGCATCATGTATATCAGATTTAACATTAGAGCCAACATGAGTCTTATTTGTGGTAGGATCATGTCCAACACCAATATCTAATTTAGATTCCTCATCAAAAACATCATCCATCATAGACGTTATAACTCATGATGACATATAAATTTTTGAGGATGCCTCCAATTCATATGTCAACCAATCACAAGGCATATCTTTTGATCCTAATAAGGATGATGAAGTCATAATAAAGTTATTATAAGCTTTATCTATTGAATATTTTAAGAATGAATTTGATCCTAATTTAGATGAATGTACTACAACTAGTCTTAGTGATCCTTTTGCAAATATTGAGGAAATTTTCTCTAATGTTGAAGATGGGTCTCCTAATAACCCCTATGAGGAACATGCTACCCCACCACCACTCATTGAACTCATCATACCATCTACCCCACCTTCATCCATAATAGATATTTTTATTTATTTTAATTATTATTTAATCACCTCCCTCTATAAGGAAAAATAGGAACACACATCATTGGACCCTTCCTCAATAAAAATAATATGTGCCACAAATACAAAGGTCCAAGATAATATTCAAAAATTCACACATGATGATCAAATCATATTTGATCCATTAAGTTAAAATCATTAAAATTCAAAACATAAACCTAATAAAAAAGTGTCTTCCCCTAGTGAAACCATCCTTAAGGCACTAGGGGACCATCAAAGTCAAAATAATAATCATATATAAATTCAAAGATAATTCTCCTTTATTGAAGCTTAATTTCAGGCACTAGAAGATAGTCAAAATATAATCAAGTCTAAATATCAAATCTCTATCAAAATCACTATCAATATGGATGATAATCATTAAAATAATTATATCATAAAATAAAATCAAATTAAAAAATTCTTGGATCTCTTATAATATTTTGTCATATGGTACCAATAAAATATGGAATGTCCAACATCTATAGTAATGTATGTGACTTCTAGTCCCACTTCCCAATCACCCATCACACCTCCCTATCATGATCATATAATACATTCAATTATTATACATCAAAATCAAATAAAACCCTAAATTAATCCAAACTTCACCTCAAAAGCTCAAGAAACATATTATCTTGTAAGTGTGAAAAAGATACCAAGTCTAGATGTTTGGAAGGGTCTCAATCAAGAGTCAACAAGGACATCAATACTTCAAATATTGAAAACATGATCCTAGTATCACATATATATAAAATAGGTATTGGTTAAAGATCATGAAAATGTATTCATCTTGTAGCTCACCCATATCTAATAAATTGTGATGCTAAAATTAAAAAAACACCATTCATCTAATGGTGAAAACTAGTCTTCTAGCACGTTGGGAAAGTACCATGATGAAAACTAGTTTTTGGCATGATGGTAAAATAATATATTATTTTAATTATACCTCAAAACTTGGGGTAAATCCATTTCATCCACATAATATCCCTTGTCAATCCCATCCATGTCATCCTTGTCTCTCCTATCCCTTGGTCTATTTCTCCTATCCATCATTTGATATCATGCATCCTATTGTGTCCATAATTTATTCTAGTCTTGATCTTCATAAGGGAGTGGAAGATGTCTTGGGAAATGTTCTAAAATAATATTAGCATATCCTCTAATGGACACTTAGGCAACTAGATATTTGGTTCCTTCATAATATGGTCATACTCATCCACTTTTTAGTCTCACCCTCATCCTTTTATTATCCCATCCAACATTTTATCCATCCTTATACTAGTTATTGGGATTGGTATTCCATTTACTAATAACCCCATTTGTATATTGTATATATATTCTCAAAATAATTAAAATTTTAAATATTCTAAAAAACCCTAAATATTATAAAATTCATAAAAATGCAAAAAAATCTAAGTTGCCTTATGTTACATATGTTTTATGTATATCAATTATTTTATCCTATGTCCTAATTTATACATATCATCTTGATTACCTGAAATTGTCTTATATCCTAGTGGTATCATCATTTTATCTTTTCCTATGTCCCAATTGTAGACACCTAAAACTAGCCACTGATAACCTCCAATAAGGGTTTTGGCTAGTTTCCATCTAAAATGCACAATTTAGCCTAAAAACACTAAAACATGCAAAATGATGTGAAAATAATATATTCAAGTGCTGATTTTGGCCAGGGTATCCCTAAATGAGGAAATACAATTAATGGGCCAACTAACTTTGATCAGTTCATTTTGAGTCAAAATGCCAAATTTGCACCCGCATGTTGTAGATTGCTATTTCCTATCAAATATTTTGCACAAGACTCATGCCTTTATTATTTGTTATTGGTAACATCCTAAATGGGAAAATGCATCCAATGCATCTGATAGCACCTTCCAATTCTAATCCAATCAAATTTAAAACCAATAGATGTTAGTCTAGGCCTATAGATGTTACTCTATTAGTGTGTTCATTTCACTTTATTTTCATTTTGGAACTAACACCATACTAACCATCCTCTCTTGAGTCAAATTTCTAGGTCACATAATGGCATGCCCGATGGGACTAGACATATCCTACACCTAAAGGAGATCCTTTTGCAACCTTAAAAAGCTTATTTGAACTTTTAAAACTCTTGAAAATTGGTTTTTTAACTTTTTTTTGCCATTTTTGGTTGCCACAATTTTTACACAGTAATAGATGTTGACATAAATACTAACATCATTTACTTGGCTTAACCAACGTCAGTCAGCAGAACTGACATCAATTAGATCTTGGTTGGCCGTAACTGATGTCAGTGGTATTAACCGACATCAGTCACTATGTTTTTCAAAAAACACAAACTTGAGACCTACGTTTCCAAATTTTCTTATTTCAAACTCAAAAGAGATTCAAAGCTAAAAGACATGCTAATAATTTTGTTGCAAGACCAAGTAGGATATTTGCTCAAAACATTTTTAAATTACTTTTGCATGCTTAACGTTGTATTAGGAACTTTGTTTTGGTGCTTAACAAGGAATTTTTATATGTTTTTAGTGAATGTTTTTCAAAGTTTGCAACTAAGACCAAGGGGTCAAATGAACACCACTAAACATTTCATTTGGGTTTGAGATTAAACACACTTGTTAATTCTTATTTGCAATAGTTGATTAGATTAATATTGTTTGGAAAAAAGAGGTATGTTGCATGTATGCTCTTCCATTTGTCCCCTATAGGGAACCCTTAGAATAAAAAGCACCATTCCTATTGTAAATAGCCTAGTCCAAGGCTTAGAAATAAACTCATTTAAAGCACTCCCCAAAAACTCATCAAAGTTTGGGTGATCTTAAAAATGACCCTAAAGTCTTTCTATTTTCATGCTTTATTTATTTATGCATCTTAGCTTATGAGGGGGAATTCATCACCTCCCACAAGTTCTTTAGGGAAGATTTGACCTAAGGTTTCATCTCTTGACATTGACTTCATTTAACTCTTTTTAGAGTTACACACGGGACATAGTGGCACTTAGACATCAAACTACACTAAGCGAATAATAGGATGTAGTGGTTGCAAAAAGGACTAGACATTTTTGAAACAAGCTGAGTGATATGGACCCAAAATCCATGATTTTATTTTGAATTATTTGATGTGAAAGTCCTTGTGTAATTGATTCCCCTAGATCATTCAAAAACTTGTTAGAATTTAGACAAATCTCTATTTGCCATAGAAGTATTAATAGTGCAAGGTGCACCTCAAGGTCCATGTTGTATTACTATCATTTGAGAGAAGGGGCGGGGTGTAAAAACCCTACTATATAATGCTTATTTACTTTTGAATGAACACTTAAAATCCTCTCAAATGATGTATATTGATGGATTCCAATAGTACCAAGAAACCTTGTCAGTTTAGGATATAAGGGAAATGAATTAGTTGATCTTGTCCAAGTTTCAAGTCTTGTTTAGATTGAAAACATGGTGTCAATAGATAAACCAAACCCAACACATAGTCCAAATTTTCTTTTGAATAAAGAGGAGTTATGCTACCCTCGTGAGATCATCCATTTGCCTTGTGCAAAGTTCATCAAAAGCTTGAGAGTCATATTATCCACTTTGGCATAGTTATGATACCTAATTGAGTCTAGACCTTTACCAAAGTTGTTTAAGTCTTTCACTTATAATTTAAATTTAAAATTACACCTTTACAAGTTCATAGGGTTGATGTCTTAAGTGGGTTCACCATTTGCATTAAACTTGAGGGAACTTAGGTTTAATTTCCAATTTAGGTTGAAGGCCATTTTAGACTCATAATCATTATCATCACTTGATAGACTTAAGCCATTTTGTGATAAACACTTGCACTTTAAGTCTATATACCATAACATTTTGAGTCAAGAAAAGTAGTGTTATGCTGTCAAAATTATGGAAAAATGTCTTTGCCTTAGAGAGTCTTTGAAACAAACTTTTTTATCACACCTTTTGGGTAGTATAGCATCATTATGCTACCCAAATCATTTCAAATGTAGTTTCATGGACCTTCTTACATAGAATTCAAAATTTGTTCCTACATATTTAGACCAATCCAAGTGTACTTTTGATCCTTTATCTAAAGCACAGTTATAGTGTTCACCTTTGTCTAGCTTGTTTGTAAAAAGGAACCAAGTTTTATACCATTATTTATGAAAAAATAATCTATTGATAAAGTGCCTTTTATTTCATACCTTATACCTATTAGATCAAGTTCATGTCCAAGAATCGAATGCCTAGTGTTTACTAGAAGTGTTTCAAATCCGTTAGATCAAAATTTTCATCTATTTTCAAAGTCTAGCTTTTGATGCCATTTGGCCAAAATTCCTAACACATGCCTTTTTTGAGCCTAGATTTTGATGCCACATTTGGCTAAAAGACTTAACAAATTTTAATTTCCTAAATTAGACTGATTTGAAACACTTCAACCTTAGAGTTTGGCATTCTAATTTTTGGTTCATTTACTTGCTTACCTTTGTGTGAATAGTGTTAGGTTGTGGAGCTAAAAGCTTCACTAATGAAAATAAGGGAGGAGGTTGATGAAGGTTGCTGAGTTACAGAGCAATCAGCATTAGTCTGATCAATTGACGTTGACAGGGTTAGTGAAGAGAAGCAACTAACGTCAGTCAGAGATCAGCCAGCATCAGGCACCTCCAGGCAGATAGGGACCGACATCAGTCACCTGTGTAGTTCAAACTATGAGTCTTATGGGCAGTTAGTTAAATGAACCAAGTGTTTACATGTCAAAAGCCAAATTTAGACTAGAAGCTATGGATCTAATTATTGTAATTAGGTGTCTAATTATTGTTTACATGAGATCTATTTAAGAGACTCATAGGCTGTATTGTAAGGTGTTCTAGTTTGAGTTGAGCAAAGTTAGCTCCTTCTATGTCTGAGCTAAGCAAGGGTGTTCCTCCTAGTTCTACAACAATACCAAGTGTGGGTGCTGGTTTTGGAGAATCAACATGATTCTTTAGGGGTGTAGGATCTTGGTCAGCAGGTGTGCATGGCTTCTTTAGGAGATCTACATGGTAAGTAAGATCATTGATCTGTAGGTGTATGTGTGTGCATGATCTAGGTTTACAAGTGTGCAAAACCAAATTGATTTACAAGTGTACAAGATCAGGGAGGACAACAACACAACAGGGAGCAGGATCAGGTAGGATCTACTTAGAGTACAGTGTGTACTCAAAAAGAGAGCAAAGAGGAAGGCAAGGTAGTTCCTTCCATAAGTAAGATTAGTTGGGTTGCAAGTTGTTGCAGTTTAGGGGAGATCTACTTAAAGTACATTGAGTACTTGTTGGAGTGCGTGGAGCACTTGTGGAGTGCGTGGAACACTAGTGTACTGGCAGTAGTGGATACTGACTAGTTGGAGGTGAACACCAACTCTGTCTTTGAGTTGTGTGTTGTGACCGTAAGAGAGAGAGCTTTGAGGAAAGAAGTACTGTACACTTGAGGTGTGGGAAGCCTCTGTAAGGTGGAAGAGTGTGGCAGCTCTTTATTGTATTCTTTTTTGTATGAGTATTAATACAAGTTGTGTATTGTCTCACATATTCTGTGTTGTTTTTGGTTTCTAGTTACTTGTTACTTCAGGTTAATTTTGCATCTAAAGTTACTTGTATATGGTAATCAATTGTGTGCTTCCACGGGTTCCTAATAATTGGTATCAGAGCTAAGGTTGCAGGGAGCAGGTTTTGTGTTTGATTACAGGTCACTCTCAGGGGTTTTTGATTGAGTGGGAGTAGAGTAATGGCAGAAGAAAGTACACTAAGAATAGAGGAATTGAAAAGCACGAATGATTACTTATGGTCCTATGGAAAGAAAGAGCAGGAAAAGAGAGATTATTGGTTGGTAGCAGATCAACATGAAGAAGTAGATGTTGCAGGTGTTGTTGCACAGGATGCTTTGGATAAAGTTGAATCTTGGATAATAGATTCTATTGCCTCTTTCCATGCAGCCCAAAGTAGAGGGGTTGGTGAGCCTTGTTAGATTGTTGGCAAAGGGGAAGTGTTGCTGAAATTGTAGGTGGCCAACACATGGGTGTTGAAGAAGGTCATGCAGGTCCCAGTCTTGGAGATGCGGCTAATTGCTTTAGGAAAGTTGGGTGATGAGAGATGCACAAGAACTCTCATAGTGGATGCACTTGAATTAGCAGGTGGTAAGAAAGTAGGTATCCTTTATCTATCTACTTATATTACTAATTCTTCTTTTGTTGTGAAGACATGGCTTTGTAGGCTTGGTCACATGAGCAAGAAGGAGATGCATGTTCTTAAGTGGAAGACAGATGTGTTTGACAAGCTTAAAAACTAGAAAGCCTTGGTGTTCTTGGAGGAAATGATGGATAGAGTCCAGTGGATGGGGCTGGATACTTCTGAGTAGGGCAGTTTGGACATGGGTTTTGATTCAAAGGAGCTTGTGGGTAAAAAGTCATCACTCACAGGCAAACACAGGTACCAACATCGGTCAGGGGGAACCAGCGTCGAACAGATAGGTGCCGATGTTGGTCATGTACAGACCAAAGCCAGTGATGTCTGGCAGGGTAAGAATGACATCAGTCAAGAGGACTGACATTAGTAATAGGTAAGACCAATGTTGATCAGGAGGACCGACATCAGCAATAGGGACACTGATGTCAGCAGAGTTGGTAGTCAGGATAGGCGCATGGAAACTGACATCGATCAGATGCAGACTATGTGGTGACTGAGGTCAGTCACTATAATAGATTTTGGGTAGATAGCAAGCTATCAAGGAGTCTCAAACACCCATATGGAGGATTGAAAGTGGTAAGTAATCCTCAAATTCATTGTTCCTCTTCTTTATACTAGTTTCTGACTCCAGAGCAGGAAGGATCCAGGAAACAGTGGGAGCATGGTAGGAATATGATGTAGAACCAAATGAGAGATTTGGTAGGGTTGCTAGCCGATATGAGAGCATAGAGATGAATGGATTCCTTAGTTGAAGAATAGAGAGAAAAAACACATGAGATGGAAGGCCAGGTCATATGGTCTTGAGGAAGCTGCAAGACAATGGTACAAGGTTTGACAGGTGGATGACAAAGCATGGCTTTAGTAAATGTCAGGGTAACTACTGTAGTTTATCTTACTAGGTGGATGGTGGTAATGACATTATCCTATTACTGTATGTGGATAGTATGCTATCTAGAAGGTTTATACATATAGGGTTTTACTGAGCTAAGGGTAAGGTTAGTTCAGTGGCATGTCATGAAGAATTTGGGAGCAGAAATATTCTTTGGCATGGGAGACATGGAAGATCACAGGTTGATTTTGTCTCCAGTGGGAGCTGATGTGAATCAGGTGTTGGCAAGGTTCAGGATGCAAAACCAGAGCACACTAAGGGCTAGATAGTATAGTGTTCAAAATCACATGAGGTCTGGTATAGACTTGAGTTTTCCCAAGCAGTGGGTGCTATCAGAAAGTTTAGAGCCGATCCGAGAAAGAAGCACTGGAGGGCAGTTTAGTGGATTCTTAGGTTTTTGAGAGGGACCATCAGTAGGTTGACATGCTATGTAGGGTCAAGTTATTTTTATACATTATTTTGTAGATGTAGATGCGGTAGGTTACTTAGATGATAAGAGGTACACCATGGGATGTGTGGTGGTTGGTCTTCAGGATTGATCTTAAAGAGGGATACAAGCCAGGAAACATATTAGATGGGGTATAGGTACAGGTATAGTGCAACTATTTATCTCCAAGTGGGAGATTTTTAGGTTGTGGAGCTAAAAGCTTCACTAATGCAAATAGGGGAGGAGGTTGCTGAGTTGTAGAGCAATCGACGTCAGTCTGATCAGCCGATGTCAGTAGGGTTAGTGAAGAGAAGCAACCGACGTCGGTCAGGGATCGACTGGCATTGGTCACCTCCAGGTAGATAGGGACCAACGTTGGTCACCTATGTGGTTTGAATTGTGAGTCTTATAGGTAGTTAGTTAAACAAACCAAGTGTTTGCATGTCAAGAGCCAAATTTAGACTAGAAGTTGTGGATCTAATTATTATAATTAGGTGTCTAATTATTGTTTGCATGAGATATATTTAAGAGACTCATAGGCTATATTGTAAGGTGTTCTAGTTTGAGTTGAGCAAAGTTAGCTCCTTCTATGTGTGAGGTGAACAAAGGTGTTCCTCCTAGTTCCATAGCAGTACCAAGTGTGGGTGCTAGTTTTGGAGAATCAACAAGATTCTTTAGGGGTGTAGGATCCTGGTCAGCAGGTGTGCAGGGCTTCTTTAGGAGATCTACATGGTAAGTAAGATCATTAATCTATAGGTGTATGTGTGTGCATGATCCAGGTTTACAAGTGTGCAGAACAAGATTGATTTGCAAGTGTGCAAGATCAGGGAGGATAGCAACACAACAGGGAGTAGGATCAGGCAGGATCTACTTGGAGTATAGTGTGTACTCAAAAAGAGAGCAAAGAGGAAGGCAAGGTAGTTCCTTCCATAAGTAAGATCAGTTGGGTTGTAGGTTGTTACAGTTTAGGGGAGATCTACTTGAAGTATGTTGAGTACTTGTTGGAGTGCGTGGAGCACTTGTGGAGTGCGTGGAGCACTGGTGTACTGGCAGTAGTGGATACTGATTGGTTGGAGGTGAACACCAACTCTGTGTTTGAGTTGTGTGTTGTGATCATAAGAAAGAGAGCTTTGAGGAAATAAGTACTATATACTTGAGGTGTGGGAAGCCTCTGTAAGGTGGAAGAGTGTGGCAGCTCTTTATTGTATTCTTTTCTGTATGAGTATTAATACAAGTTGTGTATTGTCTCTCATATTCTGTGTTGTTTCTGGTTTCTAGTTACTTGTTACTTCTAGTTAATTTCGCATATAAGTTGCTTGTATATGGTAATCAATTGTGTGCTTCCACGGGTTCCTAACAAATAGTGAAATGTTAGATAATTCACTCTAGCTTATTTCATCATAAATCTTTGCATAAACCTTTTGATCTTTTTGACAAATCTAGACCAAGTTGAAGGCATCATTTGTTTTATATTCTATACTTTTTAGAGTTTGTAGAACTCTTTGACTTTTTATCTCCAATATTTGACTATGGATCCAAACATGTATTCCTATACTCATAGTGGACTTATGTACAATCCAAGGATTAGTACTGTAGTTATGTAGGAAGAAATGGTGTAAGACCCTTATATGGATAACATTGCCTATGAGATGGATTCTTATCCCTCTTGTAATACTCAACTAGGGGCATAAAGCCAAGATCCATTGGCTAATTATTTGATTAACACACCACCTTACATAGAATAAGACCAAAAAAAACAATACAATACTTAGATACAATATTAACGATGGATGAGCTAGAACCTCAACAACCATATGCTACTAATTTAGCTTCCACGTATGATCCATTTTTGTTTGAGTAACATTTGTTATAGAACAAAGATGAGATTTTGGTTAGGGCCATAGAGGTAGGGGATAAGTTTCTAATAGAACCCCCCATGAAAGTTTACCATGTTTAGTAAGAGTGCCCCACAATATCATTTATGATCAATAGGCTTCTTCTAGAAATCCTATGGCTCTAGTCCAAACAACATACCAAGACCCTAATATACGCAATCCAGGCAGAAACATCATGGAAGATCACTTTAAAAAAATGCAGATAGAATACCAAACCTACTTGAATTTATCATGTAATTTCAATTACATGAACATGGTAAGTAATCCCCTCATTGACCTAGTTCCTTCCATAGGAGTGTTGATGGAATTAACTAGACAAAAAAATCTAAATTTTGACCCATTTATGCAAACTGCTTCGATAGATAACTTGATGCACATGCTAGTTATTTAAGAAGTGTCTTCAGATTCTACACTTAATAGTGAGCCAAATGTAGTAGACAATGTGAAAAAAGTGTCCAATCTTGATCAAAGTAGTACTAACACACAAACAACTAGCCAATAATGTGTACCTATAGTTAATCCCATGAGTAGATCATCATACCAAGGAATAGGAGTTTATGTACCCTAGCCTCAACTAGCCACTTCCTTAAGTGTACAACCTACACGATTAGATAATTAAAAAATGGCTAATGTTACGCCTCAACAATAGAATGTGATTAATACTACTCCTCAACAAGTAGCAAGTGGTATTCCATAACAGTAGACACAATTTAGTTTATCAACATAAGAAAGGATGATTACATTGCCACCTCAACTAGGGGAAACTAATATTCCACCTCACCAAGTAATGACAAACATACCTCTTTAGTTAAAAAATAATATACCAATCCAAAACCAAGCAATGATTAGCTAGCAACATGTAAATATTGGTCAATGATAGATGTTGATTTTACAACATGCTTTCACTTCTTCACAGGGATTCATGCAACAAGGAAGTCACCATGTTTCTCAAGTACCTACTAAACAACCATTGGTTCAAAATATGCCACAAATCTATAGATAGGCTCTTATTTCATAATATCCCACTCAATAGCAAGGTTTAATTAGTTAGCAATATGTCCCTTTTTAACCATAGTAGACACAATATAGTTATCTCCTTTATCCCAACCATAAAATCCTCCAAGTCAAACCTTTATCATCAACCCACACCAAAATATTTCACAGCCAAATGTGCAATTTCAAGTACATCCTAATCCATGTATGCACATTCCTAATCCATTCCCCAACTAAGCCAATGTACCCCAACAGGTGTCTCCATATACCCTAGTCAATGTGTCCCACTTGTGACCTCCAAACCATCTATCCAAACCAATATTCTCCCTCAAACCAATATCACTTCCAATTTCTTATCCCAAGAATTACAATAGATGAAGGATACAATTACTACCATTTAGGTGGGGAAGTAGACTAAGAAGTTCAAATTAGATGACATGTGTTCCTATCCATTCAACATGGAGTATTTGCAGATACCATTTCCTCCAGGATATGAACCACCCAAATTTGATAAGTATAAAGGGAAAGGTGACCCTAAGGCCTATTTGACCAAAAATTTTGTCGCATGTCAACCAGTGGCATATAGTGACATATACCTTTTACTGTTGTTTTTAAGGAGCTTGGCTGGACAAGCCTTAGAGTAATTTTTAAAGTTGCCTAAGAATTTAGTAATAGACTTTGATGATCTTTCTGATAAATTTGTGTAGCACTTTTATTATAATCTTGAGCATGAGATTTCATTAGTAGACCTGACACAAACAAATAAAAATTATAGGGAGAGTTTTGTGAGTTATTTATAATGATGGAGGGCCCTTGCAAGCCATTTCACTCATAGTTTACTAGATAAACAATTAGCTATTGTGTTTACTAAAAATATGCATAGTGAGATAGCCTATCATCTAGAACTATAATGTGCACATACGTTTAAAGAGATCATTGATAAAGGTTTGTTGATCGAATGAGAACTCATAAATAAAGGGGTCATCAAGCTTAATTAAATTAATTAAAATGAAGGTACTAATAATAGGAATGACAAACATCCCATCCAAGCATAGGCATCACAACCAGCACAGACCAATAATCATGAAAAACTAAAGCAATTCAACTAAAATAAGAATGTTATGGGAAATGGAGTAACTAAATCTTGTCATGTCCAAACTGTGTAGACATCACCTATACCACCTTTTTATCTTACTTCTACCCAAAAACATCTCTAACCAATGTCGTAAGTGCAACCAAAACCTACACAACAATTACAACAACCTTTACCATTACAAACCCCTCCTCCTAGGAGAACTGTGCCTGCACATCCTATCTTTAGTGACTTAGGGGAACTTATTGAATTTGTATTCAACAAGCTTGCTATCACTAATATGATTAGTTGGCCTATACCAAAGCATTATTTTCAAGGCATTCCTTATCCTGATTGGTATCATGAAAATGAATTTTGTGACTATCATCAGGTCAATGGGCATAATCTATGAAGATGTGTCCAAATCAAGCATTTACTCAAGAATATGTTGGAGAATAGGGAGATAAAATTGGATAATGGTGCTTCTAATTATAATAAAATTTTTAGGATCTATCAAAAACCATTTTCTTGACTTAAAAATCAATAGCATCAAAACAATCAACAAAAACAATGGCCAGTGTAGTAACAAAATCAATAGTATTAGAATCAAAGGCCAAACCAACAAAATTAACGAAATCAGCAATAAAATCCACAATGAAAAAACAATGGACAAAACCAAGGTTATAATGGTAACAGCCAAAAAACCCACCATGCAGTTGCACATGACTACATTAGGGTTGTAGGTCATATTGTAAGGGGTAGTGTTAATACCATCTCCATTAATTCTAGACCAAGCACTAATCAGCCTAGACCATTGCTAAATAACAATATTCAACCAAATCACATGGATAATCCTTATTTGACTTGGGAGTGCATATAGGCAAACCAAAAAACTAGGACTTCCCCTTTTGGATCTTACAATGACAACTCATTCTTTCCATGTGACCACATGTAAGTGCATCAGCAACTAAGACTTGTCCTGTCTAGTCCCACACCATTTCCAACATCAGTTAGCAATAATGGTCTAGTATTTAATCCTGATTATTTAATCATAACTTGGAGGTCAAATATTAATATCCTAGGTCCACAACCATCTACTACTTTGCCTAACATCCAACCAACATTTTATCCTTAGAACAAACCATTCATTCCTAACCAAGACAAGAAGTTTGATATTGTGGACCAATTGTAAAAGACACCAACACAAATTTATATTTTAGGTTTGCTATAGATGTTAATAATCCACAAAAACATCTTGAATTATTTTTGACCCAATCTACTATTGCTAGTGACATATTCCCTAGTAAATTTCAAGCTTTGTTTGAACACCTAGATCCAGCCCAACAAGTCATATTCAACCAAAGTGATATGTCTTCCCTTGGCCCACTCCATAATAACCCATTATACATAGAAGTTTGTATTAGATGGAATAAAGTGAAATGTGTCCTTATCAATTGTTGAGTTGTGGAGCTAAAAGCTTTAACTCTTTGCAAACTGAAGGAACAAGAAGGTTGCTGAGATCCAGGAGCACTGGCGTTGGCAGCAGGACCGACGTCGGTCATGACCAGTGCAGAAGGCCACCGGCGACGGTAGGGAGTCGGCCGACATCGGCAGAACCAGACTAGCAAGGACCAACATCGATCACCTGTGTGTTCCAGAACTACTCGTTACACGGACAGTTAGTTAAGTGAATGAAGTGTTTGCATGTAAAGGCCAGTTAGAGTCTTTGGCTGCGAGGATAATTGTCTAAATTAAGAGTCTAAGTTATTGTTTGAGTTAGGGATCTATTTATAGACCCATTGGCATGTATTGTAATTAAGGAATAAGATAAGGAAGGCAAGGAAGTTCCTTTTAAGTGTAAGATCATTGAGTTGCAGGTTGTTGCAAGCTCATAAGAGATCTACATGTGTGAGTATGGTCTGTTGAATTGCAGGTTGTAGGTTCATGGGAGATCAACTTGAAGTACTACAGAGTGCTTGGTGAACTGGTAGGGTTATTACTAACTAGTTGGAGAGGTGAACACCAATTCTATTTGTGAGTTGGTTGTTGGGACCATTTTTTGTGTAGGAGAGTGTTGTGTGAGAAGAATTACTATACACTTGGGGTGTGGCAAACCTCTGTAAGGTGAAAGAGTGCGGCGGCTCTTTGTTGTATTCTTTTTTGTAAAGTGTTAATACAAGATAGTGTATTGTCTCTCATATTTTGTGCTATTGGTGAATTCTAGTTACTTGTGCTTCTGGTTATTTCCGCATATTTAATTGCTTATATTTGGTAATCATACTGTGCTCTTTCTGAGGAGCAAGATCCAACAAGAGGAATCAGAACAGAGGTGTGTTTGTTCTTGGACTTCCCTAACAATTGGTATCAGAGCTGTTGGTTGGGATACTAACAGATTGGATTAGATCTGGTTAGTGTGTTTTGATTACAGGTACTCACAGGGTTTCTGTTTGAGTGGGAGTTGAGCAATGACAAAAGATAGTAAGATACGGATGGAAAAGTTTAATGGCAAGAACTACCAATTGTGGAGGATGCAGATTGAGGATTATCTATATCAAAAAGATTTGTACTTACCGTTGGGAGGGGTTAACTGCAAACCCTCAGATATGAAAGATGAAGAATGGGAGGTTCTTGATCGGAAGGCTCTGGGATCTATTAGATTGAGTCTTGCATCATCTATGATTTCTAGCTTATCACAGTGTAAGACAACGATGGAGTTGATGGAATCTTTGGCAAATTTATATGAAAAACCCTCAGCTTCTAATAAGGTATTTCTTATGAAGCATTTATTTAATTTGCAAATGTTGGAAGGTGGATCTATTCATAGCCATCTTAGTGATTTCCATGGTTTGGTAAACCAGTTAAGTTTAGTCAATATTGTATTTGATGATGAAATTAGAGCTCTCTTAATCTTGTGTTTATTACCTAAAAGTTGGGAAGGTTTGGTAATGGCAGTTTCTAATACTATGTCTCCTTCAAAAGTCTTAAAAGTGGATGATGTTGTGAGTGTGATCTTGAATGAAGAGATACGCAGGAATAGCACAGGTGAATCATCAGGAAATGCTTTGAGTGTTGAAGGCAGAGGAAGGAAAAGAGAAAAGATAGAGCATGGGAGATCAAGGTCCAAGACAGGCAGAAAATCCAAGTCCAGGTATGGCAGAATAACCTGCTGGAAGTGTGGAAAGCAAGGGCACTTAAAGAGAGAATGCAGATCAGGTGAAGATCAGCATGAAGGACATGAAGAAGAAGTAGATGTTGTAGATTATGCTACACGGGATGCTCTGGTATGTTCTTTGGATAAAGTAGAATCTTGGGTTTTAGATTCTGGTGCCTCTTTTCATGCATCCCCACATAGGGAATTTTTTTATGAGTATGTCCAGGGAGATTTTGGAGAAATTTATGTAGGGGATGGTAAGCCTTGTCAGATTGTTGGCAAAGGGAAAGTGAAGCTAAAACTATAGACAGGTAACACATGGGTGTTAAAAGAGGTCATGCATGTCCTAGTTCTGGAGCAGAATTTGATTTTTGTTAGAAGTTTGGGTGATGAGGGTTGCACAGTAACTCTCACAGCGGACTCTTGGAAGGTTACCAAGGGTACACTTGTTGTAGCTAGAGGTAAGAAAGTAGGTACGCTTTATCTATCTACTTGTACTACTGATTCTCTTTCTGGGTTATCTACTTCAGCTATAGATTCAGAGATGTGGCTTGATAGGCTTGGTCACATAGATAAGAAAGAGATGCTTGTTCTTGAGTCAAAGGATATGCTTTTGGATTTGGAAGGTATGGATCATGGTTTCTGTATACATAAGAAGAAGGTAACGTTTCTTGAGGAATATGATGTTAGTGACAAGAATAGGAAAGCCTTGGTTTTCAAGGAGAAGGTGACGGACAGAGTTCAACACAAGATGCAGAAGAATTTTGAGTAGAGCAAGGGTGATTTGGACAAGGATTTAATCCAAAAAGAGCTCGTGGGAAAAAGTTAGGTCTCACAAGAAAAACACAGAGACCGACGTCGGCTATGTGCAGACTGACGTCGGTAACTCAGGGCAGATAACGACCAGCGTCGGCCAGGGGAAACCGACGTCAGCAAGGTGGCAGTCGCAGGGAACCGACTTCAGTTGTCTGCAGACTGAGACGTGACTGGCATCGGTTACTGAGACAAATTTTGGGTGGACAGCAAGTTGTCAAGGTGTCTCAAACACCCATATGGAGGACTGAAGGTGTAAGTTTTTAAATTCGTCATTTCCCTTCTTTACACTACTTGTTGCTCACTTATGGCATAGGACCAGGAAGTTATTAAAGAAGCAGAACAGGTAGATCCAGGAAACAGTGGGAGCTTGGCATGGATGAGGATGTGATTCCTTGGAGGAGTACCAAATAGGTGTTTTGGGTAGAGTGGCCAGCTGGAAGTAATCACTGAGAGAGGAATGGATGTTCAGAATAAAGAAGAGTGGAAATGGATACGTGAGATGGAAGATTAGGGTATATGGTCTTGTATTAGCTGCAGGGCAATGGAGGTTTGATCATTGTGTTTCTCTTTACCAGGTTGGATAATATTAACTACATTATCCTATTACTGTATGATGTGCTTGTTGTAGGGTTACATATATAGGTATTGCTGAACTAAAGGTAAAGCTAGTTCAGGTGTTTTTCATGGAGAATCTAAGAGTAGCAAGATTCTTTGGCATGAGTGTGTTTTAGAGACATGGGAGGTCACATGTTGACTTTGTTTCAAGATGATTGTGTGAAACCGGTTAGCACGCTGATGGTTGGACAGTTCTATGAACAGGTGTCTTGATTCACATAATGAGGTTGAGTGCATGGTATGTACTAAACTTGAGTTTTCCCAAGCAGTGGGAGTTGTCACAAGTTGGAGCCAATCCGAGAGAGAACCATAGGAGGACAGTTCAGTGGATTCTTATAGGGACTAGCAGCAGGTGCACATGCTATGCAAGTTCAGGTTATTTTCTACATGGTTGGTAGATGTGGATGTGGCAGGTGATTTGGATGACAGGTTTTGCACTACAGGTTTGTGGTGGTTGGTCTTCAAGAGTGATCTTGAGGAGGGATACAAAGCCAAGGGAATAAATTAGACTAAGTACAGGTACAGGTACTGGTTGTAGCTGTTTATCTCCAAGTGGGAGATTATTGAGTTGTGGAGCTAAAAGCTTAAACTCTTTACAAACTGAAGGAACAAGAAGGTTGCTGAGATTCAGGAGCACCGACGTCGGCAGCAGGACCGACGTCGGTCGTGACCAGTGCAGAAGGCCACCAGCGACGACAGGGAGTCAGCCGACGTCAGCAGAACCAGACTAGTAGGGACCGACATCGGTCGCCTGTGTGTTCTAGAACTGCTTGTTACACGGATAGTTAGTTAAGTGAACGAAGTGTTTGCATGTAAAGGCCAGTTAGAGTATTTGGCTGCAAGGATAATTGTCTAAATTAAGAGTCTAAGTTATTGTTTGAGTTAGGGATCTATTTATAGACCCATTGGCATGTATTGTAATTAAGGAATAAGATAAGGAAGGCAAGGAAGTTCCTTCTAAGTGTAAGATCATTGAGTTGTAGGTTGTTGCAAGCTCATAGGAGATCTACATGTGTGAGTATGGTCTATTGAATTGTAGGTTGCAGGTTCATGTGAGATCAACTTGAAGTACTACAGAGTGCTTGGTGAACTGGCAGGGTTATTACTGACTAGTTGGAGAGGTGAACACCAATTCTGTTTGTGAGTTGGTTGTTGGGACCATTTTTTGTGTAGGAAAGTGTTGTGTGAGAAGAATTACTATACACTTGAGGTGTGGCAAACCTCTGTAAGGTGAAAGAGTGTGGCGGCTCTTTGTTGTATTCTTTTCTGTAAAGTGTTAATACAAGATAGTGTATTGTCTCTCATATTCTGTGTTATTGGTGAATTCTAGTTACTTGTGCTTCTGGTTATTTCCACATATTTAATTGCTTATATTTGGTAATCATACTGTGCTCTTTTTGAGGAGCAAGATCCAACAAGAGGAATCAGAACAGAGGTGTGTTTGTTCTTGGACTTCCCTGACACAATAATGGGTCTAGCCTCAACACAGTATCCCTTAAGCTCATCAAGCTTCTTGGGTACATGATTATAGATCTCTAGCCATAAATAATAACTATCAAAGCTTATGATAACTAGGAAAGAGAATCATAGGGCACCATTAGTTTACCATTTATCATTGAGCCTTTGACCCATGCTATAATTTTACATGTGTTAGACCTTGAGTTATCATACAACATGCTTCAAGGTAGGACTTAGTTATATGAAATTCATGCAGTCCCATCAATACTGCACCAATGTATCAAGTTTTCCCACTCAGAGATGGAGGTGAGTATTCTAGGAGATTTACACCTGTATGAACACTACAAGCATCTTGAGGCCAAATGTCAAAGCAATAATTATCAGTATGGTATGAATCCCAATTCCAAGTAGAATAAAGGAAAAGCTATACTTATTGATCCTTCATTAGATAATTACATAGATCCTAATACCTTGGATTCCCTTTCCCACATGCCACCTCTTGAAGTTTCTAATCATTTCACCATTTCAGATAATGGATTGGGAGAATATGTGACCCATGATACGTTTCATATCACCAATCTTCCTTAGAATCCAAAAATCTTTGGGTGACCTAAAGTCATTCCACATATACATTGGTAATGAAAGAACAAAGATAAGGGACCTATCACATTTGTACTAGCATCTGGGCTAGAGCTTGACCCTTTTGAAGGGAATGAATCATGGTTATACAATGATGAATATGATGATTGTTATAAAAATACAAAGCATCATATTCCCAATAGGATCATGGATCATCAAAATTATGAAGTAAGAGGCCTCAGACTAAATTATCAAGGAACTATCAAGCTAATTTCCATGACTAATTATGAAATACCTTATGGACTTGGATTTAAACCACATGGGGGTGACCCCACATATGTTATTCAAACTCCATCACCAGCGACTAGTGATGATGATGCTGATAGTAAAGTAGAGTCTAGTCATAGACTTACCTTTGATAACATAGCTAAAACCAACCTATTTGATAACAATTCCATTTGTACCCTTACCCAAACCATTCATCACAATCCATTGCCATTAGATTATCCCCAACTGATAGATTAAGACCAATAAGAATCTAGTCTGCTGATTTATGAGTTCCAGAATGATGAGGCATTCTATGATTTCTTAGGCCTTAGAGATAATGTTCCATTGGGAGATCACAAATCAATATTCTCAATCACATTTGATCTTATAGCCTATTTTGGGGAGTGAGTGAACACCCTTAGCCAAAAAAAAAGTAAAACATTGAGGTCCTAAAGTGAAAACCTCTTTGAGGTGCTTTTTGACTAGGGAAAAAGTAAAGATAAAGGCTAGTTTAGAGGTGAAAACCTATTTTAGGTGCCATTAGATGGGGGTGTTCATTATTCTTAGAATTTAGACCAGGAGACCACCAACATTGAACTTGCCTATGGATTTGAGTTCAGTTTTAAGCAATAACAAGTATTTGATCAAATTCTCCAAGAATTTCCAACTATTTTTGTTACATGGACAAATATCCCATTAAGAGATTTAGATTCATCATGCCTAGGAGAGGTTGAAGATCAAATCCTAATAGAGGACCTTGACATAATCTAATAGTTCAAGTCACTACCTACTATCCTAGAAGATAGTTTGACCCTCCTATTCAAAGATATAATAGAGGTAAACATCAAGACTCCATTAGACCTAAAATAGATAAAATTAGGAACATATATCATTGAGGAGGAATGGGACATCTTTATAGCTCTATTGAAAGAGTTTGTGGATATATTTGCATTGGCCTATTTTGACATGCCAGGATTAGACCCTGCCTTGGTTTTGTACCACCTCATGGTTAATCCTAATGCCAAATTGGTAAAAAAAAAAGATTCATAAGATGCATCCTCTCATTTCTATATTAGTAAAGAAAGATTTGGAAAAACTCTTAGAATTAGGATGTATTTGATCCATTGACTACTCTGAATGGATCTCCAATGTTGTACCTATTAGCAAAAAGCTTGAAGGAATCAAAATTTTTACTAATTTTTGAGACATCAACAAATCTTATCCTAAAGATGATTTTTCATTGCCTAATATCGACATGATTTTCGACTCTATTGTAGGTTATGGAATGTTTTCACTCATGGATGGCTTTTCAGGATATGATTAGATTAGAATAGCACTAAAAGATCAACAAAAAACAACATTCACCACTCTATGGGGAACATTTTGTTACCAAGTGATGCCATTTGGCCTTAAAAATGTGGGAGCTACATATCAAAGAGCCATGACTATCATATTCCATGATATGATGCATGATATTGTTGAAGACTATGTCAATGACATATTAGGAAAATCCAAGACTAGAGTCGACCATCCAACCATGCTACATAAGATATTTGAAAGATTACAAGAGTGAAAAGTTAGACTAAATCTAAAGAAATGCATGTTTAGTGTAACTTGAATAAAATTAATAGGCTTCGTCATGTTTCATAGAGGTATTGAAGTCAATCTAGCTAAAGTCCATGCTATAACCAAGACACCACCACCAACCAATTTGAAGCAACTTCATAGATTATAGGGTAAGATCCAGTCCATCCAATGCTTCATCTCTCAGTTAGTAGACAGGTGCCATCTATTTAGACATATTTTGAAGAAAGGAGTTACATTTCACTAGGATGATCACTGCCAAACAACTTTTTAACAACTCAAGGACTATGTTGTTAATCCACTTATTTTAATACCTCTTATGCTAGGAAATCCATTCTTGTTATACCTATCAACTACCGATTATGCTCTAGGGGCACTCTTGGATCAACATAATGACAATGGAAAGGAGCATTCTATTTACTACCTAAGTTGTACCTTGGTTACATGTGAACATAACTATGCACCTATTAAAAAATCTTGTCTAGCCATGGTTTTTATAGCTCAAAATTGTGTCATTACATGTTGAATAATAAAACCATGGTCATTTCAAAAGTAGATTCACTCAAGTATCTACTATCTAAAATAACTTTGAAAGGTAGAATGGACAAATGGATCATGATTCTTAGTGAGTTTGACATAGAGTATGTCAATTAAAAAACAATCAAAGGACAAGTTCTTGCAAATCAACTTGCTGAAGCACCTCTCATGGACACATAACCACTCAAGTTTTCATTTCTTGATGAATCCATCATGACCATTATTGATACACCCCTTGAGGAACTGCCTTGGAAGCTATATTTTGATGGATCATTCAATGTGCATGGATCGGGGGTAGGCCTATTATTTATTACACCACAAGGGGATCTAATTCCTAAATCATTCAAAATTAGCTTTACTTGTACAAAAAACATGGTTGAGAATGAAGCACTTGTTACAAGAATTCAACAAGTAGTGCATTGGAATATATCTCATCTTCAAGTTTATGGTAATTCTCAGTTAATCATCAATCGGGTCATATATCATTTTCAGACTAAAGATGACAACCTGGTTCCATATAAATCCATGGTTGACACTCTTAAAAACCAAATTGCCAACATTTAGTTTGAGCATATACCGAGGGATAGTAATAAAAATGGAGATGCCATGGCTACTATTGGTTCTCTAATTTGACAAATAGATAAAATTAGAGATTATCAGTTCCTTGTTGAGAATTTTTTGGCAGCAGATCATGAACCTTTAACCATTGCCATGATTTGTGATATTGTAGGTCCTAAATCTATCTGGTACTCAAACCTTTACAACTAATTTCATGACCAAATTATGCCACCTGACTTATCTCAAAAGTAAACCAAATCCTTCATTCATCATTCCACTCATTATACTTTACTTGGATCCACCCTTTACCACCATAGTTTTGATAGAACTCTACTTTGTTGTTTAACTTTGATAGAGTCTACATTAGTGTTAAGACAATTTCACAAAGGAGTATGTGGAACCCATTCTAGAGGGGTAGTCTTATCCAAAAATGTCTTGTGTACTAGTTATTATTGGCCTATAATGGATGCATATACCACTACATATGTAAAGAAATGTGGCAAATGTCAAATGCATGATAATTTGATTCATGCCCCAACAGAAACTCTGAAACTAATGTTGACACCATGGCCATTTTATATATGGGGACTTGAACTCATTGGGAAGATTAACCCCACTTCATATGATGGCCATAAACATATCCTTACCACCACTATAAATTTCACTAAGTGGGTTGAAGCTATAACCCTCACATGATTGGAAAGCAAATTTCCAAATACATCTTCAACCACCTCATCTACCACTATGGTATCCCCTTTGACATTATATTCAATAATATAGGATCATTAAAGAACAAAGATGTACACCAGTTATGTAACAAATACAACATCACCTAACATTTTTATATAGCATAGTATCCTAAAGGTAATGGCCAAGTTGAGGCATCCAACAAAACCATTGTCAACATTCTCAAAAAGATTGTCAATGATGTCAGTCATGATTGATATCTCTAGATATTCCCTACCCTTTAGGCATACCATACCAATCATCGTACCCCCACAAGAGCTACCCCATACTCACTTATTTATGGTACTAAATCCATCCTTCCCATTGAGGTCGAATTTCTTTCACTACACATCTCTTTTAAGTATGTCCTAGATGATCATGACTATCGAGTAGCTCACCTACAAGAGCTAGACCTACTAGATGAGAAATGCATAGCCACCCTCAATAATCTTTAAAAATATAAAAATTGACTCAAAGGCCACTACAATCGATGTGTGAAGTATCAAACATTTGAACTTGGTGATCTTGTTCTCAAAGAAAACCAAAATAATACCATGGTTGAGAAGAAACATAAAGGGAAATTCAAACCAAACTGGATAGGGCCTTTCATCATCACTACAGATTATGGATCAAGAGCATACAGGCTTGCCACATTAGATGATGTTGAACTTTTAGAGTTGATGAATATTATTCATCTCAAGTGGTACTATGCTTGAATGTTAAGGTGTATTATCTGTAAGGACTATTTTAGTTATGCCTTTTTATCACTTTTCCTCTTTGTACACATACCATTCTTATCCATCCTCTTTGTCATATCCACTTTCCATTTTCAACTTATTGACCTAGAATGTTCTAAAGCCTTGCCCATTTGACCTTGGTTTTTGTCATTCATTATGTAGTTTTAGCATCAAGGTATCTAATTAGTTCATCAGTTGGTTTAAGAACTTTAGATAGATATTGTATTTTGGGATAGTGTGATAGAAGGTTCAGTAGTTGCATCCTTCATTTTTAAGTCCTTTATTACCACCAATGTTGTTACTAATTATAACTACCTTTGGGAAACTTAGTACCATTGATATATGCCATTGTGTCCTAGTTATAACCACCTATGGACAAACTAGGGGTAATACTAAGACTTGACGTACTAACTTGCCACTTCTTATGCCATACTATGTCTTTTTACCAACTGTGCTTATTTTGTTTGAATTGGATATTGTACTAGTCAAATTCTTCCACTATAAGGGTATAACTACAGTGACTTGAGGTCCTATTCTGGGACTATCTAGGTAGTGCTCAATACTTATTGAGGTCATCTTAGTCACCCTTTTCCCAATGCTCTCATTATTTTATGAATGACCTAAGTTTGAAATCTCATTTTTTTGTGAGAAATCTAAGTTTAAACACTCTGACCATTTTGTGAGCAATCTAAGTTTAAATACTCTCACCATTTTATGAGCGACCTAAATTTGAATGCTCTCATATTTTATTAGAAATCTAAGTTTGAACGATCTCACCATTTTTTGAGTAACCTAAGTATAAATGTTCTTGCCATTTTATGAGATTGAACCATTTAGTGTCTCATCATTATCTATTGAGTTGCGACACTCCAAAACAATTCCAAAAACATTTTTAAATTTTTTTAGAAAAGAACAAAAACATTGACCACTTCTTTGCCTTAAGGATTCTGGGAACCCTTATTAAGTTACAAACAAATCACTTATCATTTAGGTTCCCCATCCTTTTTGGCCTTTTCTCTCATACACTTATTATTTTACAAGACCATTCCTATTCTTCTATCACATCCATTCTATTTTTTTCATCAGTTATCACATTCTTCCCACTCCCTAGGAGAACTACAATTGGCTTTAAGTTTTTTATTGGATATTACATCCATGGAACTATATATGTAGTGTACACTTGCATAGTGCATATGGAGATAGCTCGGCCACCCCCTTTCTTTTATTCTATTCCCCCATTTAGTTTTTTGTTAAGTTGTCACCTATTTTCTAGGGGCAATGTTTGTAAGATTTTTATTGAAATATTTATTTATTTTTTCTTATTTTGTTTATTTGTCTACTTATTTGTTTTCTTTCTGTTGGGGGATCAAACCAACAATAGATTACAATTGTGACAGCAATAAACGCGGAATTAAACTAGATTGACAAGTAATTAGAATGATAATAGTAAGAACAAGAGATACAAGAAAACACCCTGAAAACTTGTATTAACAAACTCTTTACAAAAGGAATACAATTGAAGAAATCTTCTTTCTTCCACACCTCTCCTAGATGTATAGATCTCTCAATAGATCTCTATTCCTCAAGAGCTCTCTCTCTCTCAAGAACAATCAACTCCAACAAGCCTGGATTGATTCAATTCTGTACTGTTCTTCTCACACAATGAATTACAATAATTCACCCAACTACAACAATAACTACAAAACTACTACAAAGCTAATAAGATCTAATTCTACATATAGAATTAGGAGACTTGAGCATGTACATCCAACAAGTAGTTAAGCCACTTGAACAAGGGCTCTAAAAATAGTAATGCCAATAATAGAGATGCAAGCTCGAGACTTAAACTCAAACTTATCATGCAAACACTCGCTTCTGTCCACGGAAATAGCTTTCTAGACAGGCAGGTAACCGACGTCGATTCCTGCTGCTTGTCTGTGACCATCGTTGGCCGACCCTCTGCCGACGTCGGCATCTCTGCAACTGCCTGTGACCGACGTCGGTCGTTCCTGACCGATGCCGGTGTCTGTGTAGACCCGAACTTGATAATGAATGCTCCTTGGTGAAGTTTTTAGCTCCACACCCTAACACTTTCAGCACTATTTCCTTGATTTAGTTTATGTGTGTTCATTGGGTGATTCCTTGTCCACACTTACACTTGAATCCATCCATATTCATATGTTTACATTGTCATCATGGTTTCTATCATTGGTGCATTATTTTCTATTTGAGTATTGGATTATGGGAGTCAATCCTTATGCATATTTTGGTCAAGTATTTATGGTGTTATATCATGAAGCCTACCATCACATGATATAATAAACCTCAACTTCAAAAAGTCTATTCAACAATGGTGGTATCTTTTCAGCATCGACATCTTGATTTCAATCCCAATCATATCCCAAATAGAGTAATTGACCATGAAATAATTTCAATATTTATTAGTTCAGACGAGCATCTCCCTACTAGTACATTATTCCAATTCATCATTACCCTCTATGTTAAGTTATCATCATCCTCGGCCAAGTTTATCATGTTTTCCATAATCAGGGTCTAATGATTATAACTGCTTATGGGCAAATCATTACACACTATCCCACCTGCATTTCTCAATGATTATAACTGCCTTTGAGTAAATTATTGTATTGTCACCAATTTACTTTTTATACCTATATAGGGTCATGTTATTATCTTGTTTATCTATCCTAATTGGGGCAGCTCCATCTTCTTAATAATTATAACTGCCTTTAGGCAAATCATTATGTTATCATACCATGTTACCACTATCAGGGTATAATGCTTATAACCACCTTTAGAAAACCATTATACACCATCCCCCTTGCATTCTCAATGATTTTGACTAATTTTTCACTATACTTATGTTTTCACCCCATCATCTTTCCTTTCTTTGGTCCCCTCACTTCATTTCTTTCTTTTTGAGGGACCATTTGCTAATCCACTTGTGCTAATCATTCCCTTGAGGGGGCATCATATAGTTAGTTTATCATCCTTATAGTTGCAAGTATACAAGACCTTTTCATTCTTTGAGAAGACGTTACTATGCTTATAGCTTGTAATGTCTTCCCAAATAGGGATAAACTATAAACACCTAAAATTGGCCACTAATAACCTCTAATCAGGCTTTTGGCTAGTTTCTATCTAAAATCCATAATTTGGCCTAAAAACACTAAAACACTAAAACACACAAAATGATGTGAAACTGATATATTCAAGTGCCAATTTTGGCTAGGGTATCCCTAAATGGGGAAATTCAATTTATGGGCCAGCTAACTTTGATCAATTCATTTTAAGTCAAAATGCTAAATTTACACTTGCATGTTTTGGGCTGCACTTTTCTATCAAATCTTTTGCACAAGACTCATGCCTTTGTTATTTGTTATTGGAAACATCCTAAATGGAAATATGCATCCAACTCATTAGATAATGCCTTCTAATTCCAATCTAGTCAAATTTAGCACCAATATTAAGGCATTCTAATTAATTTGAGTAATTTGTGCATAAAGTGCTTAATCATGTTTAAGAGCTAATTAACCTAAATCAAGGTATAATAAAAAATTCCATGAAAACTTTTTGAATACTTGTTTTGAGAAAGTAATATTGAATATCTGCATCATCAAGTGACCTCATTTCTTGGGAAGACATCCCTAGTCCATAAATGCCACAAATATCAAGATTCATGCCCTCCATGATGTCTTCCATGCCTCTTAATTGCCCCTTCTTCCAATGCCATGATGAGGATAATTACAATTTTTAATTCCAAAATTTAATTAATCCTTAACCACACATCTCAATCTTAATATGGATGGTTGAGGTTGATTATGATCAAATCCAAAAAATATATAAATAGGAGGCCTCACAACATCATTTTTAAGCTTAATTTGTGCAAAGTTATAATGCATGATTGGTGATAAAAGCTTCAAGCAACTAGTATTATAATTCTAAATTGATTCCAAGCCAATCCAAGCGACAAGAAAAAGGTGCCAAGAGAAGATGAAAGTATCCACACTCCATTGAAGAAGACCTCTTGAAGCACAAGCCGAGTAAGCCACCTTTACAAAAGCATTTGGAGCATCCAAGGAAGGTGAAAGGAATTCTTGTGTTTTCATTCCTTGCATTTTAGTTGTTCTTATCATTTGATTTTGTTAAGTAAGCTCTCCCTAGTGTCTAGGCCTAGAGATTTTATGATATTAGTGTGTTCATTTCACTTTGTTTTCATTTTGGAACTAACACCATACTAACCATCCTCTCTTTAGTCAAATTCCTAGGTCACACTAATCTTATCAACCAAGTCCTTATTCAAAACCTTATCCTTATCCAAGTCACTATTCTACTTTAAATCCATACCCTTGTATAAGTCTATAACCTTAATAAAAATTCACATCATAATAACCAATTTTATCCAACTCATCACCTAATCACTCATCCTGCTAACTTTCATCAAAATACTAGACAAGACACTAATCACAATGCATCTCTATGTAGATACTTGTGTGTGTTACTTGAATGATCTATATTATTTGACTTGTTTACATATCTTTTATCATGTATATATCTGCATATGTTTGTTAGCTTGTCTATATTTATCTTCTTTTATTAGTATTTTAAATAGTCTTGCATCAAGGGTGTAATGAACAACGATGCTAATGATGGATCCAAAAAACTATAATGATGCTTTTTGTGTGGAGCAAAACCCTAATTTTTTGGAATCATCAATATATTTCAATACATTGTGATTTTTTACACAATTTTTTTACCAGATATGAATAATATTTCAAGGAAGTCTCAGTAAAAAAATTGAGTTTTTTAATTAGTTTTGAGGAAGTTATTCATATTTTAGGGGTTGTACTCATTTCATCATATATTCTGAAACATAAATAATTTTTTGGTAAAATTTTTACTAATTTTGTATCATAATACAAGAAAGATGTGGACAAAATTTCAGATTTTTTTGATATGTTTGGAGTTAGTTTTTTCAATTTTAGTGTTTTTAATATATTCGCTCTATAGACCAAAATTTGTGGATTTTTTGAAATTTTTTTTATTAGAGTTCCACTATCATTAAAAAAAGCTACATTCAAAATTTGGGACTATTTTGATTATTTTTTAATGAGTTATTGACATTTTAGGGTTTTATGAATCTTATTTTTTTGTGGATTGTGAAGTTGCAAGTATTTTTAGGGGAGGATGATAATGATGCTAGAGAATGATGGATTATTTTTAATGAGAATAATACTCAACCAATTTTGTGGTAAATACAATTGTCTCTTTCTTTATCTGGGCCTGCACAACATTGGTTTAATTAGTTGAGCTTCACACAAAAGTATTATTCATGGGAAAAAATGGAAGAGGTCTTCCTAGATCGATGGGATATAAAATAAAAAGAGGATGAAGAAGAGGAAGAAAATAATGATGGAAATGAAGAATAAAATGATGATGTTGAAGAAGAAAAATCCATGGAAAAAAATAATGACAATGAGGAAGAACATGCAAGGAAAGAAGAATAAGAAGAAGAAGAAGAATTGAATGATAAGGGTTAAAACAATTTAGCTCCGAAGAAATTCAAGTAAAATTTTCAATTTCATGGATGAATTATAAATAATAAGGTTGTTGTGTCCTTAAACCCTACCAACAAATATAACTTCATCAACATGAATGTGGCCAAGCATCTACATGTTCAAACAAAGAATATCAAGGAGGTTCAAGTAGATGGTAAGAATATTTGAGTGTTTGAAGATTTAAAACTTATTATGAAAAAATATATTTTGCATTCATATTTTTATGCTTTGGATATAGATGATGTGGATATGGTTCTTAGATATCCATGGTTAGAGACTTTGGGAGCAATGAATATTAATGTTTAAAAGAAGTTCATGAAGTTTTGGTATAGGAAAAAGAAGGTCACTTTATAGGATATCATAGTGGGAGAGGCACCAATAAAAATCAAGGTAGATCATGAGGATGAGATTAAAATAGGTGATTAAGAGCATGTGAAAGATTCTTATGAAGGCATAAATGAATAAATAATAAAATCAAAGTAAAACACTTCATCTACGTAAGAGACAACAAGGCCACCAAAGTAAAAGGTGGAAGAGGTAGAAGAAAAGGTTGATAAGGTCAAAGTATAAAAAAAAGTTGAGGTATATAGACACCCACATCATCATGAGAGGAAACAATCATGGAGCCATATGAGGGAGTGTCATAATAACAAGCACTTTGGCTATATAAAAAATCAGAGTTCCAATAAATATGGCTATGGATGGAAGCTAAAGAATACCTACTATGGTCATGGATGGAATCAAAGTAGTGCAACAAAATATGGTACATGGAATCACAAGAGGAATAGTTATGCATGGACACCAAAATAGTATAATTATGATCATGAATGGAATCATATGAGCACAATGGGATTTGGAAACAATATTGGAGAGCTATCACCTGAAAAGATCACATATGGATGGCTAGATGATCGAGATTGGAGACAAGTGTGTAATGATTATAAGCACACTCATTATTTAGTTTCTTCCTATGTTTCAGGGATGAAACATGTCAAGGAGGGAAGTAATGCTATGTATTTGGGGACATGATATATTAATGTATATGGACTGATTGATATGCTAACATGTGCCACACATCCCCTTAGTTAGCTATATGGGTCCAATATATTAGGATAATGGAGTAACTTGTGAAATTAGTGTATTGGGTAATGGTTGAATTACATTAAGATTAAGAGATTACCCATCCATTATTAGTTAGATATAGGTCTATTTAAAGGAGATGATTATCATTGTAATAAAGTAAGAATTTAATCTTCTATTGTAAGAGGATATTGGAAGTTGTCCCCTCGAAGAGACATTGTGGGGTTATTCCTTCCTAAAGGAGTATCATATGGTGTTACCCTACCTTAACGGTATTCTATTTCTACATATATTAATTATTTTGATATTTTGGTTCATCCATATCTATTGTGTTGAGTTGATATATGTTATATTCTTAATTATTTTTAGATATTATAAGTATGGATCATACCATTTATTTTACCACCATCATGTTATGGTTGATTCCACCTTGGGATGTGTCGACAACTATGACATATTTATGTGTACTCCCTATGCATAGGTCTTTATCAGGGGCATCATGAATTTGTAGCTCATATCCCATGTCAATCTCATCTTATTCATCATTTATTTCACATCCAACATCCCATACCCTTGTATATTTGTACATCCCACCCCTCATTCTTAATTTTAAGTGGCCATCCATCTCATTCTTCTCTGCATGTACCCTTAAGGGGGTATCATATCCACTAACATCATTTACTAACATTCATTCATGAGTTTATTTCTTATTTGAAAGATCAATACTCCTACTTAATTCAATCATAATGCCCTTTCAAAGAGGGGCAAAAATGTATGCACTTAAATTTTCTCACTTCATTTATAGTCACTAAGATTATGATTTATCAATACTAACATCACTAATTTTGTCTAATTATAACTAATATCACTCAAATTTGTCTAATTACTCCTTAATATCTATTTCTAATCATTTCTCTAACATTCCCTTTCATTTTTATTCATCATACTAACATTAGACCTTCCCCTTTCTTCATTAATCCATCTAAATCCCCATTATCTACTAACTAATCCTACTTGTCTAATATTTTAGAATTTAAAATTCCCTTCCACCTACCCTAGCCTATGAGTAGTCTCTCCTACTCTCGTAGTTTATCTATAACCCTATAATCACATGACTAATCATCTTCTAATTGTCATCAAGCTTCCAAAAAGACTCTAGAGGCTTCTACCTCTAGAACATTCCCTCCTCTAGAATCATCCAGGAAATTTTTAATTCCTTGAATAATTCTCCACCATTGATCTTCCTAAACCTAAATTTGAATTATGTCAATTGATTTTCCCTCTTTACTCTATTTAAACCATCTCACCCTCCATTGAAACTAGCTATGCAGTCCATAAACCTCCATGCTAATATTATTAGCCAATCCATGAATCAATCACAAGTCTACTAAGTAAAATCTTATCGAGCTAATCACTTGCTGTCCAAGAAAATCTAAGTCTAATAGGTAATTCAAAATACATAATCATATAGTATTTTTCTTGTTTAGATATTGATTTAGAGCACCTATATTTTAGGATATAATGTTGGTTTGAATGATTCAGTTGTCTTTGTAATGTAATCCTAATTAGCTCTAGATTTCACTTGTGGATTAATAATTTAGGTATTTTTGATATAATTACATATCTCAAATCCATTGTTCAAGTTTATCATCTCATATTCATTTGTTTGGATAAGGCTTATACTTATCTTGAGGATCGGTAAAGGGAACCATACTATGTTATGGTGCATAAAATAATGTTGTAATACAATGTGTTATCATGTGATATATTACCATTGATACTTGTGTTCATTTAATTATTGTTAGTGGGTTATTGATCATTAATACAATTTAGGTGGATCATGTATCTATATAAACACATCTTATTCATTTAAAAAATAATTTGATTATAGAGTTTGGAAAGAGTTTAAGTACAATTGTAAGGAGTAGTACAAATAGTTATATGCATAAATTTGAGAAGGTATAGTGGAGCCGAGTCATTTGCAACCACATTGAGGTGTCGATTGGTGATTGCAAGCATAAAAACTAGGTTTATGTTTATATATTTTTTATCATTATAAGGTTGTATTATTGAAAGTCAGTCTAATGTTGTATAATATCTCTTTTAAGTTATTTATTTCTATTATTATTATATAAATTTACACTATGGAATTATGGGTAGTGCAGTAGAAGGCATATCTCAATGGGGAACTCTAACTGCATATGTATTAATATGGGTCTAGTGACTATAGGTGTCAAAAATTCAAATCAAAATATAATTATTTTAGAGTGATCCTAGTAAGTAGGTTTTCAACTAATAGGCTAAGAATATCCACCACATTATAATCCACTAGGTTGGAAATGCTAAAAGGGATACCATGACTAGGATTACCTTAGCCACCTTTGCATGTGTATCCTTTATCCCCTCTAAAATTAGAATTTTTAGAATATTCCATTTAGGAATGGACACATGGAATCTCTAAAAAATTAACAGGTCCTAAACATTAATTAAATTGATGAAATAATTTAGAACCACATCAATGAGTAAAGAATAAGGGCATATTTTTTAACCTATGATTGGAAAGAAAGAAGTGTCTAATGGAGAGACCCACATTTGAAATCATGGGATCCACAAAATTATTAAAACTAGACTTATTAGGTTTTGACTTATCTTTACTAGGATATATTATGTGTTTGTCACCCAAAATGTTAATAAAATTATTCAATTTGATCTCAATGTTTTTAAAAGATTCATCAAAACCTTGATGAAATTGACAGATTCATTTACCAAGGACAAGAGAAATTTATTTGAAGTGCATTTATTTTGACTCTAAATTTCTAGTTAAATATATTCCATGGTTAGGTTTTCATAGTTATGAGTGGCTAAGTTCATGTGGAAGTGCATACAAACCTCCTCTGCAATTCATTTTCTTTCCTTCAAATTTATCACATATCCAAGGATATTAAAAATATAGAAATAACCCAATAGAGATAAGGGATTGAATATTTAATGAAACATGTCATCATTGAGAGGCCATGTATAATCAGAGGTTTCTAGCTTTCTCTCCAAGCCTTTACGAATTGGCCTTTTTCTCCCAAGCTTCTTCTTCTCCAAAATTTTCTCTTTCACCTCTAGTTTTACCTTTCCTATTTCCTTGCTAAAATAATTCATATCAACCATGTTTTCCTATAAACTAACATCAAAAACATACCAATGCAAAGGTAAAGGACACATATTATGTGTGGAATGCAAGGCAATACCAAGAATACAAATTAAAATTATTGAAAAGCATACTAGGTAAGTATAAAAATGTAATTATTACATTCATTTATGGGAAATCATGAGAAGGTAGTTGTATTTTTTCCACCTTGGTAAGCCCCATGCTCATGTATTAATCTAGATGCACCATCGATAGCCATAATAAATAAATAAGAAATAGGAAAATTAAAAAATATTGTTCTAATCATTCTAAAGTAATTTATTTTCCCCTCTCATGTAAGGGTGTTATTATATATTACCATGTTAAATTTTTATAGGGTATTAACTCATTATTTGGATAAAAAATAATTTAGGTAATTAGTCTCTTGGTATCTATGATGACTAGTGAAATAATAAAAGAATGTTTTTAGTCTATTAAACTCATCAATAATGTTTTGGAGTTTTTAGTTCACATACCTTATATTTTTGATGAAATTTATGATCAAGAGAGTGAATCCTTAAATTTAAATGTCTTTAGCTTTTATCTCAATAGTAACCTTAATACCCTAAATGAGTTCCCATGCCTTTGTTGTGTTGTTAGTAGCATCAGGGATATTTTCTAAGAAACTCATGATGAATTTATATTGATGCTCTCTAATGACTCCAACAGCTCTATAAACACTTGGATTACCTTCAAAAGTGCAATCAAATTTGTGTTTTACCTAATCAATTCTAGGGGTTATTCATTTTGATATTTTTCACTTGTCTAAATTGGTTTAGAGGGAAGCACTATCATTGTAAAGAAAGTTACATTCAATAAGACTATATATTTCCTCTCCTTTAATTTTGGTTTTAATAATCAAAACTTTGACTTTTAAAATCTCTTGTGTTTTAGATTCCAAGTTTTTGATAAATTCTTATATAGAGATAAAGATATCTCTTAAAATTATAATATTCCTTTATTTCCAAATGTGCCAAAAAAAAATGATTGTATCATCTTCAAAAAATTTCCCACATGATCTCTCATGTCTTCATGCAAACTAGACATAACATCATGAAGAGTGCCTAGATATACCCATATAAATTTCATTATTTTGAAAAACTAGGCTGATACAAACTAAGAAAAGGGACAATAGAGGAAAATATGACTTAGAAGTTATTAAAAATACTTACAAAAAACACATCTTGATGGACTTAAGAAACTAATGTGATGTAATTGATCCTAGGTTAGAACATTATTTTTTATATCCATCCACATGAAATCATTTAATTTTAGAAACTTGATAGGATTCCAAATATTATTATGTGTCAATAACACATCCTCCTTCTCCTCCACAATTTTCTCATAACCTTACTTCATATAAAATTAAATTGAAAGGTGATCTTTACATTTACTATCATGAATATTAGTGGAATTAAATAAGTTTAGACTGCAAAAATCCATGGAATAAGGACTATAACTTATCTTCAAAGTGTTCTTGAGTATATTTGGGTCTTTCCAACACCTATTCCTATCCTAAGCTTCTTGGGATTCTATCTAATAATCCTTAAACTTTCTACCAGACACAAAGATAAATAAAGTTCAAGTCTTAAAAGGATGGGTAGATGTTGAGGGGCCCAAAAGTGGACCAAGAGTCACCCTAAAAGTCAACTATTTTTCCATTTTGAATATCCTAATAAAGATAATTCTTTATAAGGAGTCTGTATTTCCATAAGGATTCAAAATATGGGAATCCTTGATATAGTCCTTAGTGAAAATTAGTTTGAATGGATTTAAAGAGTTGAGATAATTTTTCTAAAGGATTTCACACTAAAATTCATCTTGTTCTCTAAAGTTCCTCTATAAATGTTTGGCATTAAGGGTTGAGTTAACCTTTGAAACATTTCTAATGTCACACCCTCGTTCAAATTTAAGATTACAAAATTATTCCCTTTTAATCATGAATTTTTTTGATAGTATTAAAAGAACCTATTATCACAAATTTTAATACTCTAGTTAAAAAATTTAAAAATAATGTAATCCTACCTTATTATAAACTATTGTACCATATCTAAAGTTTTATACTGTGGGGGATGACTTTAATGTTTGATTGTTATCTTCCATATCTGATTATGTGTTGAATGTTATTTTTGATTATTTATAAAGTGATGGTAAAATTTTCATTATTGTTCTTAGTTAGACAATAAATAAAATTTGATGTATTTATTACACTTCTCATAAGGTTAATATGCATGCTCATGTTTCAAAATAATGACAAGTAGATTAATATAATTGGTATATGAATCAAACTTCATGACTTTACTTGAATAGTTGCATAATTCTTGAGTCCATAAACATGTTATATTTTAGAAAATTTATTCTATCAATTCACATTACAAACAAAAATGTGTATCCCTTTGTCAAATATCATATTTTTGGTGTACTTGTGATAGTCTTCAAGGGTTTTTAGTCGAGTTTTAAAGAGATATTAAGGTTTAGATATCAATACTAGATAGTTTTTACTATAACTTTATCAAGAGCTAATGTTTATTATTGAAACTTATGTTTATTAATCATTTTTCTAAGGTCATAATCTCCAAAATTTGTTTGAATTCACATACCACTTTTGGCAATCATAGTTTGAGGGTTTGATTGAATGAAATTTACATTACACATTTACAAAGACATATCGTAAGGTTTTACTTAATTTAATTTTGTATCAACTTAGATATATATTTGAATTGAATGAGCATATAGTTATGTCTTAAATGTTTGAGATCACATTGAATCTCATTGTGGTCTTGAAAGTGAAATCGATCATGTCAATTTAATGTTTAACCTAGCTATGTTTAGGTTGTTAGAAAAATTGAATGATGGATAAATGGTGATAGTAAGAAGTTTATTAAAATATATAATTTTTTCATTAAAAATTTGAGGTAAAACTTAGTAGAAGATTTAACCATCACCATTCTTTGAAATGCATCAAGTGTACTTGGCCATCTGGCAACCAATCCCATATTCAATGCAACCTCAAAATGAAGAATAAGTGGTTGATTGGTTTAATTTAGTAATTTGCATATTTGGAAAGATTCTCTATGGAAGATGAATTTTTAGTCTTTTTTTATGGTATCTATTGATAACATTCAATGACATCACTTTTTAATGTAATTTGGATGCCATTTTGAGCTAGTTGACATGGTTTATGAGTTTTGCATGACATTGTTGTGTTAAAACAAAGGTAATAATGCATTTTTATATTCAAAATACAAGCTTAGTGTTGCAGTTTAAATGAATATTAAAAAATATAGCATATTATTTTAGTTATCTTTTTAAAATATTTGAAGAAATAGAATTATTGAACATGGTTTTCTTATGCAAATATAGTCTTTGAGTTTTGTCTACAAGTATAATTTTCATGTGTGGTGAACTTAATTCAATTATTTTATTTCACAATGGATTCATATCATTCCTTGATTGATTATAATGGGATTATTTTTATTTTAAAAACCCATGTAGGCATGCTTAGTTCAAAATGTTATTACATTATTTATGACATGATATTACATTTAGTTTTAGGTTTGGGTAAGCTGTTACACTCAATAATTGGATTTAATTATATGATATTTACACTTGGTCAAAGTATTAATAAATAATTATTTTTAGTGTTAGGGTCTCAATACGACACTTGCACTCATGTATTTAATTTTGGGTTGGAATTTGAATTTAGCATTTAAGTTTTTCTCAAGAGTTTGTAATTAGTTTTGATAATTTTTTATTTCCCTCAATACATAGGTTTGATTGTTGTAATTAGTGTTTGGATTTCCACACATATTTTGCACTTACATTTATAGTTTTTCATGGCAATTTACTTTTAGTATGCAACAATTATTTGCATGAAAATAAAACAATTTACTTTGAGGTTTTGTTAGTTTGCAATATATATATATATATATATATATATATATATATATATATATATATATATATATATATATATATAATCTGCATGAAATATTTATTAAGGTATTTAGACTCCTGCATGTTGTTTGGGTTTATTTTAATGCATTTTTTGGGTCAAAAACAATCTTTTACTTAGTTGTTTTATTTGTTTTGAAAAAAAATCTTTCAAGATAGTATCAAGTTGTTTACATGGGAATTTGGTTTTCTTCTATTAAGGTAATCAATTGTCATATGAAAGTTGATTACTTTTTGTGAAATAATGATGAATTTAAGAGTCTAGAGCTTCAAGCTATGCCATATTAATTTTTTAAATATTAATTTCATGTTATGATTTGGATTATGAAGAAGAAAAAAAAAGATTTGGAAACCATGCAAGTTATTTTGGGTTGTAATGTAAATAAATTTGACTGTTATTTAGATTACTTTGAATTCACATAAATTTTGAACTGAAATGAAATCTTTGTCAAACTTATCTATATATTAATAGAATGATATAAGAGAATACTATTTCAAAATGTTTGATATTACATGTGATTGCATTAAATTTTGATTTTAAAACTCAATATTTTGATACATTGTTCATTCTATAAAACCCTAAAATAAAATAACTAATATTGACATGCACAATTTGTGCAAAGAAATTTTAACTGATATAAGTTGATATATTTGAATCTTTCCATTTGGTTATAAAAAATAAAAATTATGTATTTTAAATGTATTAGTGTACATCATTTTTTTAAATTTGAAAAATTGCATAAAAATAGTAATAAAAGTATTTTAATTTTTTCAAAGTAAGGATTTATAAGTTGTTGAGATGAGAGTGGTATTTTATACAAAATTTTATTTAGTGATCATTAATGAATGACTCAAAATTTTCTTGCAAAAAGGTTTCATGTATTTTTCTATACTACTCTGTTTCAATCTGGTTTTCAATTTTGAATAGTATTCATAAATATGAGTTTTCATATGATATTATAATTAGTCTAACTTATAAATGTGTATTACATTTTGAATTTTTTTGCATAATGGTTATAACTCTATAATAATGATTTAAAAATATCTCATATATTTTTTATTTTCACTATTTAGAGATAATATGTCAAGTTGGAGTCGTGGATCTCATAACTCAGATAAAAATAATGTATAGGGTAGAGATAACCAACAATAATATAATGAGCTTCTTTCTCAGAGTAATTATCGAGGTAGATTATATAGTGTTGGAAGGGCTGCTAGTGTGTTTACACAAAGTTTAAATCATGGAACTCGTGTCTCCCTACACCTTAATACTCATGAAACTAAGTTTTAGAATGTTTTGAACATGTTTATTAGAGATACTTTTACTCCCCATGATTTAAACTATGTAAACTCATGAAACTATGTTTTAGAATGTTTTGAACATGTTTATTAGAGATACTTTTACTCTCCATGATAGGTGAGGCCACCACAAATATAATTGGAAGTCTCACCCAATTGGATGTAGTTTTTTGGCCCTTTTTTTCCAAATATTTACTACACATTTAAATGTCCACATGTGTTGACATATTGATGGTGAATTTTTTTAAATCAACAAATTAACACTTTCACCTATCATGAAGGTCAAGTTGGAATCAAACCAATTTAATCCTAAGAGATATATAGAATAAATATTGATTCTAAGATGTGCATAAGGGTTTAGGGTGAACAAATATTGATATTAATCCTAAGATCTATGGAAGAAATAAGTCATAAAAAAATATGAATTATGCATCATTATATTTCAAAAATCAAATACTTATTCATATAAGATGAAAATAAGATTCAAAATATATAATCTAACCTATCCAAAAGATTAAATCTATTTAAACCTTTTATGACAACTAAATGTAAATCCTATGTTTGTTAAAGAACCAAGTATGCTAGATCAAGGTAATAATATACAATAAATATAGTCACTAATTTGTTATAGAATTGGATACATTTGACCTTTATAAAAATAAAAATAAATAATACAAGTAGTAACTGAATTGGAAAATGACTAAGATAAATGATATAGAGGCTATAAACTGAGGTAAAAGCTAGTCTGAGTGTCACAAATAGGATCCCAATGTCATAAACCCTCCTCAACATTAGCACCATAATTAGACATTAGTGTTCTTATTAGAAATGTAGTGGTAGTGTCCTTATATTAGTAGTAGTGTCCTTTTATTTTTCTATCTAAATAATTTTTGGGTTTTGTAGACTAGGTCCTGTTCCAACTTTGATCCAAATTTTAAGTTTGTAAAATCAATACTTTTCTTGTAGGTCTATTTTACTCTAAAAACCTTATGTTTTCATGCTTATAAGGGGTTTGAATGAACACCATGAGTAAAATGGGTTAGTGGATCTGATGTGCTAGACATGTGATCCACACCCCTATGTGGACATGCTACCTACATACTAATACTCTAAGGAAGGATCAAGCCCAATGTATTTCTCGCACCTAAGTGCTTAGTGCAAGTGCAAGTGAATGCTAGAATGCCTGAGTGTCAATGCATGAGAGGATACCTTAGAGTCCACTTGAGATATGAATACCTATGCTAGGTATAGATTATTAAATGTACAGGCTAAGTTAATATAATATTGTAAGAATTAAGATCTTTCCCTCAATGTGAAGTGGTACTTTTGTGTGCTTCTTTGTGATAATGCCCACCTAGGGTGTAAGAGTGTGATAACAATGTTTATATAGTGTTCTCATAAAAATGACTTGGGAGGGTGACTTAATAATAGGTGTAGGCTGAACCTAATCCTATTGGGGAGATGTAAATTATCTTTTTGGAGCGTTTAGGGATCTAAATCACCAATGAATTATGCCACTATAGGTTTCATGTGGTATTTTATAGGCCTAGGTACTATTTATAGCTGCTATGTGACTAAAAGTGGATCAAAAGGGCCCCTAATATGGGTTAAGTGTTATACTAAGGGTAAAATGACCTCAAGTAGACATACAAAACATGAATGATCATTTTTATGTGATTAAAAAATCTTATGAATGAGGGAATCTCTTGAAGGAAATATCTATGATTTGTGTGCGTCTTTCAATATCTTTCACTATTATTATTCTAAATGCCATAACAAAATAAAATAATAAAAGAGAATTACTAAAAGAAATCAAATGAAAAAAAAAGAAAGTGAAAACCGAAAAATGAAACAAAAACAAAGACTATCAAAATAACTTCACAACTATTTAACTAATAGCTAATAACAATCAAGAAACACACTAATAAAGATTAGAAAAGTATTTATATGAATCTAGTCAACACCTTTTACTAGAATCAATTGAAATAAGACAAATATAACAATAAAAAATAAAGCAATAAAACAAAATTAAAAAATCTATGAAAAACATAATTAATAAACTAACTAAAAACTATACTAAAATAATAAGAAAGGGTTGTATAAAAGATAAAATATAAATTGAAAGAGACTAAGTGTAATTAACAAAGAATAAATAAGAATTTAATCTAAAAAATAATTAAATAAACATAAATAGAAAATGAAATGCAAACTAAAAATAAATAAATATGCACTAAAATAGAAATAAATCTTTCTAAAATAGAATTAATACCTAACTAAGTACATAAACAAAATTAAATGTCTATTTAAAATATAAGTAGAGAGATATATAACTAAAATAAAAAGAAATTTATGCAATACTTGAAATAATAATCATCTTATGGGTATAAAAGTAATTTATTGAGAAATAATGAAAAGAATCGAATTACAAATATGATCTTAAAATGAAAATCAAAGTACAATCAATATATTAATAAATTATCATAAATTGTGAGTTATTCATCATTATTTAGGTCAAGTAAAAGAATTTTTGTGCATATGACTACATATATATAATAAAACAATAATATTAATGCTTGATAATCTTCAAATAATCAGTTATAAATAAATTAAAAAACCTAGATATACTTATGCTATTCAAGAAAATTACTTCACCATTAGAGAGTGAATCATTTGGTCTATCAACAAATGATTATTAAATCTCATATATGTTTTACACAAAAGAATAAGAGATATATAAAACTTTCAAACTTACAAGAAATCTTAATACCTGTGTGTTTCCACCTTTTGTTACGTGCCTTCAATTTCCTTATAAAGTAACTCTCCTTTGAGTTAGTTCTGAATCAAGTGGCATCTAAATTTAATTAGTTGTAGTTATAAGTTAATTAATTTTTAAAATTTAATTACTTAGAGTTAATCACTTTAGAATTTATAAAGTTTATAACTTAACTTTATATCTTGAACTTAAGATTAAGTTCATGAGATTAAATAAAATATAGACGAATTTAAAATCTCTAATCAGGTGGGGACCCTTTTAAATTCTTTGACATTTTTTAGATAATTATCTAACCACACATATAATAAATAATCCATAAATATTAATATTAAATTATCTAAACCTATTTAAAATTATAATCCATAAAGTACAATTCATCTGATAATATCAAATGATTAAAATCAAACATAAACAAACTACATGAATACTAATTTTACTAAAAAATAGTTTCAATGATGCCAATAATGAATATATAAATAAAAATTCAAATCTACAAAGTATCTATGACAATAATATACTAGTAATCGACAAAAACAAAATATAAAATCAAATAGCTTTATCAATTAGAGTCACTTCTAGAAACAAGGTCAATGAGTTGGGATCTTATATTTGTATTATACTATGTATACTCTATCGAGGTAACATTTAACATAGTTAAATTAGTTCTACCATAGTCATTATCAAAATCTAGTTTCACTTTATTCAACATATATGTCACCATGGACTCACTTGTAGGGTTCCTAGCATATTTCTTACTAAAAGAGCTAGACTTATCTGGTACAAATAAAGAGGGTCTACTAATAAGGCCAATGAAGGATTTTAATTAATACAATTAGGATTTAACTTAGATTTGGACTCAATATGATTAAACACATGTAGATCATTTGGGACATATTTAATTATAATATGTATACATTAAGAAGACTCATTTTGAGTACCTTATCCATAAGGGTGAAATATCCATGGGGATCTCCTGGGGCCTCTATGGGATGCACTATAAAAACTCACAAAATAAAGTGGAATGTTATCAATCAAGTTACAAAATATAGGATTAAATACATTAAAATAAATAGAAATGCGAGTTCTTTGGTGAAAAAGGGATAGAAAAAGCATTGCTATCCCCATGACTATGAGAATATCTTCCAAGACAACTATTCTATGAAGGGGCATCATCATTTTGGCATTCACTATCTCTCCCTAAAATATAAGAAACTGGGGTCCACCCTGATTTACTATTTTGAAAGAAACTCAAAATAAGAACTTATAATAAAAAATTCTGTAATCAAAATACTATGAAAATTAAATGCTCAACATCTATTTTAAATCATTCATTATTGACAACAAATCTAAATACTATCATAAATATGAATACTTACCAGAAAAAATGAATACCACCACAAATTCATCTATTTTATAAATTCCAATAAAGCAACTTATTGCAAGTTCATATCAACTTATAACTGAATTCAAATTCTTCATGGATTTGTGTATATAAATGAATTTGGAAACCTTAAAGTCAAATATTTTTTTTACAAATGTTTAATATTATAATCTATATTGTGTCTGCCCAAAAGAAGCCTATGTTCATATAATGCTTCACAACATATTTCAACAACTATTACCAGCTACTACCTAAGACAAATAACATCAACACTAAATATTTTATAAGAAGAAACAAAGACTTTATAACACTTTGATATAAAAAATTCAGGATTTATATGATCTTTAAATGCAACCAAAACTATTTTTATGTCAAAATAACAATTAAACAAATTAACTAAATGTTATATCTGATTATTGTATGCAATTTATCAAACTCCATGAAAATGAATGATTGAAAATATTCTAAACCTTAAGGCTATGCTAAACATATTACCTGAGTACACTCAAAGTAACCAAAAAAAAATCTTTATATATCATTTGCATGTAAAATGATGAAAAATAACCCTTTTATATCAAGTCATCAAAACAATTTTGTGTTGTTCTTATTTTGTACAGAACTTTATGCAATAGAAATTACTAAAAATAACCTCATAAAACTTACCATTTTTTTGGTCACCTATAGAACAATTTTAAATTATTGAATTTGGATATCCATAAATAAATTTATTATACCACTTTCATGAAACCTTTCAACCTTTTAATCTCAAAATGGAAACAAACCCATTTATTTCCAAAAATATATGCAGGATAATTAAAAAAACTTAACCTTACTACTATAGGACTTCATATAATGTAATTATGTAATTAGTGTTCAATAAAATAAAATTATTTCACTATTTAAAAATTAAACCAACTTGAAGTCTTCTTGAATGCAAAAAACTAAAATAAACAACATATGATTTGCATTTTACCAAAAAATTCTTTAAACCCTATGATGTCTTGACCATTCAATCAAGACAACAATAATTTTTTCATTATTCATTAAAAAAAATGAATATATCTACCCAAGAGACTAAGAAAAAATTAATCACACATCTATAGCATGCAACCATTCAAAACAACCATATCGACAACCCGTTTTACAAAAAAATAAAATAACCTTTTCATAATTAAATATGATATCTTATTAAAAAAAATCAAGATTGTGAGAGATTTTCAACATTATTAGAATAAAAATATTGTATTCAATGCATAAATTTTAAAAAAGAAATATTTATAATCATGTACAAAAAGATACTTTGATATGTAAAACACTGAATTGAACCATAACAACTCAACAATTCTATGAAGTGAAACCTTTCATGAAATGTGAAATACATGTATAGTCTCGAAACAAATTCAACTTATTTCTAGAAAAAAATGTGATGTAAGTATTTTATTCCTTCAAAAATTTCACTTGAACAATATGCAATGTATTTTTGTCTAAGAAGCTTGCCGAATAATAAGTTTATTACAAAAAAGATCTATCATGGTGAATGCAAATTGTAAAATGATTTAATCAAACAAATAACCAACTGCATGCCTATTCAAATGATATGTGCTCCCAAATGAGATTGAAACAACTAAAATCCATAACCCAAATCTAACTAGTAAACCTATAAAGCCTAGCTTCCATGTTATGCTTATAAAAATGATGTACAAATTAAGAAAATGAAACCTTTTATTTCAAGGCAATTGTCATAACCAATATTTAATGTGAATGGGTTGATGTGTCCACTAAACTAGTGGATGAAAATCCTACCAAATATCTACTTGCCAAAATTAAGACAAAAAAATTACTCATCTAATAAGACTATCAAATTTACTGCTATGAATATTCATAATCAATACAAGGACATGTATTAAAACTCAAGCTAACCACCCACTAAAAAATAAAATATGTCACCTTCATATTAACATGAATGACATTAATCCATACTTTGACAACTATTACCATGAAAATACATTTAAATAAAATAATATTTATGCATTAATTATAACTAAAACTATATAACTTTGAATATGTGTAAAGTTCACATAATTGAATAATATAAATAAAAAATCAAAGCATATCTATTAGTATTTTTACCCTTTACAAGTATCACCAACATGACAAGCACATCATTGAATAATATAAATAAAAAATCGAAGCATATCTATTGGTATTTGTACCCTTTAGAAGTATCACCAACATGCCAAGTGACCATGTCAACAATGCATAACACTTTAGATGTGACATTATGACCTGACATGAGGTCAAATAACATGCAATGTAATATCCACCTTATAACAAACCAAACATGACATTGTGCATATTATCTTGGCAATGAAAAGAAGAATTACTTCAATCATGTCCAAAGAGTTATCAAGACTAAGTTGAAAAGGGTGTCACAAACATGCAGTTGTAAATTCAAATTAAAAGTAAAATATTATCAATAGTTCACTAATTATGCACTTGTTTTCAACTTACCAAAGTTGTGACATGCACATATCAAGAGTATTAAACCTTAAAGTTAGTTATCAATTCATATATCGCATAACATATGCTTGTCAATATTTATCACTTTATGACAACTTGACAATTTATAAGCATATCAAAGTATGTTAAATATTACAAGGTTAATTGTCATAACACAATAAGATTTAATAAAAAAATAAGTTAAAATTATTGTCAGAATCAGATGGAGAATACTAATTTATGAAAATTACAACTACATTTTGATTTAATTGCAAAGATGATATGCAAACATAATATAATTATAAATACAATATAGATGATTATAATGTCTTTTGATCAATATTATGCTATGAATAACCTTAAAATAACATTATGAGTAATCAAATAAATTAACATAGTAATATTTTATATTCTAATATATGTAAAGAAATAACTACTTAAAGAAATGCAAACAAGTTCCCTCCACCAACATATTTAAATATTATGCCATTAAGTCATCATATGTCAGAATTGATTATGTTGATATTTTTCAAAAATATAAAGAATACTAAAATTAGGTATGACACACGTGACCTTGTTAGCTAGTTTCACTTTGTGAAATTAGGCTGTAAATAAAAATTACAAATTTCAACATACTTAGGAGTGCGATCTAGGCAAATAATTTCCTAAAGAACTATATACGAACCTATTTAATAATTAAGATATCAAGCAATATATTATTGACTAGTGTGGCATGAAGAATGAAAAAGTTATAACAAGGAAATTTAGGATGGATGAACAATCAATGCATAGCCTAGAATATAAATTCTAAAAATAAAGTAATGTTCACAACACATGTATATTCAATACTTGTTATTATAAAAGAATAATTTAAATTAATCAAGTACTCAAATATTGATAACAAGATACTCATAGTGATATGGCAAAATATTTAGTCTTTCCTCTAGTAATGATGAAATCCCTTAGATCTTCTCAAATAGTAAATTAAAGTCAAAAGAATAGAGAAGAGAACAAAAATAATAAATGAACTAAAAATAATAAAGGGGAAAATCACTAAATAAAAGCTTCAAATGATGACCATTAATTGAATAAAGTAATCAATTGCCATCAAAATCTTGTAAATGAAAAACATTCTTATGAAGAACAACAACTATTTTGTATGAGCCAAGCCAAATTAAATCAAATTTATGATGTTTTTCTTAATCTTCATGAGAATTTTCCCAGTATAATACTAAATCACCCACTTCAAAAAACTTTTTAGATTCTTTTTTATCAAAGACTTTTTAAAGCTTTTCCTTAGCCTTTTTTATATTTTGCAAAGCAGTAGATTTGGTCTTGTCAAGGGCTAAGAGATCATTAAGTCTTTGTTCAACAATGTTAGTATCTTATATTACATTTTGTAGAGTAATTCTAGTAAAAAAATATGGAGTTCTATAGGAAAAGTGATTTCATAGCCACAATTTAACATGAATGAAGAATAGTCTATTACAACCTTTAACATCACGAGGTTAATTCATATTACTTTAAATGTTTTCAAATACCAATCATATTTTTTATCACACATCAAATTTTTCATAATTGAAATCATTTTTTTATTAGTGAACTTAGCTTGTCCATTCTATTGAGGATGGTATTTTGAAGAATGACTAGAAATTAATAAATTATGTCATAAAAATATAGATAATCATTTGAGATGAATTAAGGACTGTTATTAGATTTTATTTTATAAGGAACACCAAATATATAAAAAAATAATTTCAAAAAATAAAATAACTTCAACTATAACATAAATTTTCAAAGTCATTGCTTCAAGCCACTTAGAAATAATATGCAGTTATTTAAATATACCTATAAATAGTTGAAGGAGGGTGAATATCAGAAATAAAAAAGTCTTTTTGGAAAAAAAATAGATTTAAATACATTGTAGCTAATCTATCTCTTATAGAAAAAAGTTGACAAGGCATACAAGCATAAATTAGTTTATGCGAATCTTGAAAAAGTGTAGGCCAATAATAACTTACATGCAAGATATTGTATGCAATACTATTTAATTAATAATGACTACCATAACTAACTTCATGACATCCTCTAAAAACATTTTAGGTTTGATCGTGAGTCAAATAACATAAAAGAATACTAATTATGTTACTATAAAATAAAAATTCTCTAATAAAGCAAATTTCAAAACTTACAATTGAAGTGACCTTATTTGATTTTTATCTAATTTATCAAGATAATATTGATTTTGGAAGTAATAAATCATATCATCATACCAATCATATTATAAAAATAAGTAGTACAACTCATGTACTTCATGGCCAAATTTAAATTATTTTAAAAATTCAACAACCTTCATATTCTTGAAATGAGGGTTAACATGAAGAGAATTATCAATTGAAATAACTAAAATATTTATGCTAGAACTTACATTTTCATCCAATTTTTCATCTAAATTATTTACCTTAATGGCCTTATATGTTTCAAATTCAATATCAAACTTTTAAATTTTAAAAATTCACTTGGCTAATTTTCCTTGATAGTAGACTGCTTCAAAAGAAAGAAAGAATAGACACATTTGATCAAAAAATAAATTTATTTTCCATCAATATATATATATATATATATATATATATATATATATATATATATATATATATATATATATATATGGACTAAAAGGGGTAAAAATTTATTAAGTAAACGAAAAGCCCAGAATTACAAAACATTCTCCTGGCTAACCAGGGAGAGCAAATCTTGATACATCCCAGCAGGGAGCATTTCCAGATCAGTAATCTTCCACGCGGACCCATTCTCCGACGCCCATTTGGCAAGACAGTCAGCAACACCATTCCACTCACGTGGAATGTGTTTGAAAGCAATAGAATTCAACGAAGTACTTAAATGCCTAATCTGATGAACAATGAGATTAAGATGCCAATCCACTTTACCTGTCTCCCCAGAATTCAACAGATTAATCACAACTTGCGAGTTCGATTCACAGATGATATTACTGCAACCATGTTGACAACAAAAATTAACAGCCTCCAGAATCGCCATGGCTTCCATGAGATTGTTAGTATGGCAGCCTTTGTAGATTGAAAACAGAAATTTGATATTCCCAGCAGAATCCCGTCCAATACCAGCAATGCCGGCCTCCCCTGGGTTCCCCCGAGAGGACCCATCGTATTAACCTTGACAAAACCGGGTTCTGGCAGAGTCCAACAGCCAACTCTATTGACAGGTCACACCCTTTGGGAATTCCTACGCAGCACTCCTCCACCAGCCGCCAAGTCACAACCAGGACTTAGAGCAAGACCCAAACGTTGAAGCATGCCGTCTTCCTCAGCATCCAAGGCCGCGCCCTTCATACACTTGGCAGCCAACGTCTCTTGCAGCGAATTTAAAATGGAAGACCACAGCTGACCCAAAGCAAGGTGCACTCCCCTGAAGATTCTCCTGTTTCTTTCTAACCACAAATTCCAAAGAATAAAGGAAGGGCCGGCCAGCCAAGCATTTTGGAGCAAAGAAATACTCACAGATGCAGGTCTGTGATTATTCCAAAATTCACACAAAGACTGAACATGGCGGCAGGGGGTGCCCCAGGCATCCCACCACAGATGCCAAACCTGTTTAGCAAAGGGGAATTGAAAGAACAAATGCGCCCCTATCTCTTCACTCTTATGGCAAAAAACACAAATAGAAGGCCCCTGAAAGCCGCGCTTAACTAAATTGTCCCAGGTGAGACATTTGTTGTGAGTGAGCAGCCACAAAAAAAAATTGCATTTGGGCCAAGAAATCCGGCTCCAAACTTTTTTCCCCCAGACAACCTGGTCAACATTGTCAATTTGCTTGATCAATATAGAATATCCAGACGAAACAGAATATTGACCAGTAGTATCTCCTCCCCAGACAAGAACATCACTGCCTTGGATAGAATTGCACCCTCTGGACTCAAGGATATGGCCAAGCTCACTTCTGTTCGCAGCTGAGCCTCTCGGGGGCCAATTGGAGGAGTTCTTCCATCTGTACCCTATAGCCAGGCCCAAACTGACAGCCTCCTTATAATGCACCACAATATTCCATCCGGCGGAGATAAAGCTCTCAGCAAGTGGCTGAAGGTGAGGATGAGAAACTAAAAGGGGGGAATCACCATCCCAAGAGTCTTCCCAAAACAAAGCTTCCGACCCACTATTGCAAACCCAAAATAGGCTCTGTTTCACTAACTGAGCTCCCAACTTAAGGGTACTCCACACCATCGAGCCACTACCCTCAATAGGAAATCTGGAGACATCATGAGGCGTACTGTCCAGAAAGTACTTAACAGCTAAGATCCTGGCCCAAAGAGCAGTTTGGTTAGAACACCACCTCCAGTATAACTTGGCAGCCAAGGCTTGGCTACCCAAGATAGCAGAGCGCAAACCAAGGCCACCACTCAGCTTAGGTCTGCAAACCGTTTCCCAATTGATAAGGCTCCATTTAGTAACTTGAAGATTCCCACTCCACAGAAATCTTCTAGAGAGAGCGTCATATTCTTTGAGGAAATAGACAGGAGTAGTTTGGATCATGCATCTATAAATGGGTAAAGCCTGAATAACAGATTGCAAAAGAGTCACACGCCCAGCCGTGGAGAGCCATCTGTGGGTCCAGTGGCCCATTTTCATTCTTAGCTTGTCTAAAACACTCTGCCAAAACCGTCTGGGCTGCCTCCCTACAACAATAGGAATGCCAAGATAAACCACGGGAAGAGCTTGAATTTGAAACCTCATGATAGCAGCAATCCTTCTTTGAATAGACTCTGGCGTGTTGAAGAAGAAGATGGAGGATTTGTGATCGTTGATCTTCTGTCTCGAGGCTTCTAAATAGTTGTCAAGAGTGTACCGAAAGGCTTCCGCTTCATGAATCCGAGCTTCCCCAGCTAAGATAGTATCATCAACAAATTGGAGATGAGTCAGAGGGCTGATGCCATGACCCCATTTCCAGCCCTGTAAGGTGTTCTGAGAAACCCAAAATTTGAGAAGCTGCCCAAGCCCTTCCGCCATAATAATGAACAAAAAGGGGGAAAGCGGATCACCTTGGCGCAGGCCTCTCGAGGCACCAAAAAGCTCTGAAGGAGCACCATTTATCAGGACCGAGAATGAAGGAGTCGTGATACAGCTGAACACCCAGTTGATCCAGTCCTGATGGAAGCCAAAAGCTAAGAGGATTCTGTGCAAAAACCTCCAGCTAACTCTATCATAGGCTTTGGCCAGATCAAGCTTGATAAACATGGCCTTCTCCTGAGAAGAACTCATAGGTGAATGGCTTTCGCAGCCATCACCACTCCATCCAAAATCTGTCTTCCTGCCACAAAACCTCCTTGCTCTTCCGATATAAGGCCGGGAAGGAGCCCTTTCAACCTTTGCGCTATAATTTTAGAGATGATTTTGTAAATGAAATTACAAAGCGCTATAGGCCTATACATCTCCAACTTATTAGCCCGTTCTTTCTTAGGAACAAGAGCCAGGAATGTGGCATTCAATGCTCTAAGCATTTCTTTGCTGGAGTACGATTCCTGTATCACATCCATTAAATCCTGTTTAATAATATCCCAAAAGTCTTGGAAGAATTCAGCCGAAAATCTGTCAGGTCCAGGGGCTTTGCCTCTCTTCATACTGAACACAACCTCCTCCACTTCAGTTACGCCAATTGGCTTCAATAGGCACTCATTCATACCCTCATTTATTAATGAAGGGATGCAAGATAATACAATATTTTCTGCCCCTTCAGCAGGCATAGGATCACTAGTAAACAAATCAGAAAAGTACCGGACAGCTTCTTTGCTAATAGCTTGAGAAGAGGTTAAGCAGGAGCCATCTTGAGTGACAAGAGAAGTTATAAAATTTCCGTTGCGCCGTGCCTGCACCGACTTATGAAAAAATGCCGTGTTCTTGTCTCCCTCTTGTAGCCAATCATTGCGAGACTTCTGTTTCCAGTAGATTTCTTCCCGAAGATCCCACTCTGCTAAAGCGTTGGTAGCTCTAGCTTCCTCAAGTCGAAGATCCTCCGAAAGCCCCCAATCTCTGATTTGTCTAGTTATAGCATCAAGCTGTACTTGGGCCTTCTTTTTCTGACATTGAAGATTACCAAAACAAGTTCTATTCCACCCCTGCAACTTCCTTTTAACATATTGGAGTTTTTTAAGAAAGGAGAACATGGTTGTCCCAAAAGCAGGACCTCCCTGTCTCCACCACTGCGCCATGAGATCCTGAAGCGAAGTATCTCTAAGCCACATCATCTAAAATTTGAATGGGGGCTTTTTGGGCCTCTCTATGTGCCCAATGGACAACTTGATAGGCCAGTGATCAGAGCCCCTCCAGTCCAAAATTTCAGAATTTAGAGAAAAAACACTAAATTCCCAGAAGCAGGAAACTAAGAATCTATCAAGGCGTTCGGAAATTGCAGCGTTACCTGTTCTTCGGTTGCTCCAAGTGAAAAGTCCATTAGAAGGTCTAACATCCGTCAGGCAAAGCGCCTCCACATTGTGGCGTAGACAATCAGCGGAAGGGCCAAGCCGGTTCAGCCCACCTCTTTTTTCTTCCAGACTTATCACAGCATTAAAATCTCCAGCAACAATCCAAGGTAGAAAGGGATGGCATTTACAGATGTAGCGGATATGTTCCCATAGCTGCAGCTGGCCAACCATATCCACAGGTGCATACACATTGGTGATCAGAAGCTATTCTCCTGTTTCAAAGGAGGAAGCCATCACTGTTAAAGCTGAGGTGCTAGAGAGCCAATGAATCGAAAGGATTTTCCTAGGGTCCCACCCCAAGGCTAATCCCCCAGCACTACCACAAGCACCAATGCATTGCCATTGGCCTCTAGGCCAGATATTAACCATACAAGCAGAAAAAGCTTCAACCGCTAATTTAGTCTCCTGAATACAAAAAATATCCAGTGAGTTGTCCCACACCAGGTTCCGCATAGCTTTTTGTCTGGGGGAGCTATGCAAACCCCTTACATTCCATGATAAGACTATCATTGGGTGGGGTGGGGGAAATGTTCGTCCAAGGTTTTGACAACCCCAGATTCCACCAGCAAATCACCTATAATTTTCAGTTGGTCTTGGTCTTTCCTTCTCCCAACTTTGGAGGGGGCAGCCGAGGAGCCTTTCTTGAATTGTTTTTGCGCAAGACCGAGAGTACTGCTAATTCCTTTATCTTTTTTCCCAGCTTCTCCTTCCTTAAGCAAGTCCGTCCATCTCTTATCCTTCTCTGGCAGGTCAACCTGAGCTTCCGGCATTTCACTCTCCTGTAGCTGAGAGCAAACAAAAGGCACACAGGCCTGCAATTTTATACTATCATTTAAAAGGGAAGATTGGCCAGGTTGCTCCATCTCACCCACTTGATCCTCCATCAGGATACCGTCTTCTATAGCCATACAATCTAAAACCTCAAATCTATTAAATCCCAGGGCAGCCTGTCTATCCTCACCTCCACGTCTTGGAGCCCTGCCTCTTGCTCTCTTTTTAACTGGTGCAAAGCCGTCCACCTCCCCCTGAAAATGGTCTCCTGACCCTTGCACCAAGTTAGAGTTAAGTGCATTTTTCCCTTTGCCAAGTTTATCAGGAAGCATTTTGGTATTTGCAGACAAAGCCCTGCACCCAATTTCCTTTCCAGCAGCAGCATTATTTGCCACGAGGGAGTCTGTTTCAGAATCTTTAGTTTTGACTGCCAAAGGACATTGCCTGTGTAAATGACCATATACATGGCAAATCCGACACCTGAAGGGAATTGATTCATAATCCAGCTGTTGTATCCATGACAAGGAACCCATACAAATTTCTAAGGAGTCTGGTAGAGGGTTATTAAGGTCCATGTCTACACAAATTCGAGCATACGAGATGATCTTTTTGTCCAGTGACTGGTGTGCAATAGCCATTGGCTTACCCAACAAAGCCCCAATTTGCCTGAGTATATCCTCCCTCCAAAACTCCAATGGAAGTTGGGGAAGCCACACCCAAACTGGCACGCAGGTTGGAAGTTCATCCGCTGAATTGAAACCCATATGCCATGGTTTTAAAAATAGGCCCACCCTTTCATAGAAGTAAGGGCCTCCTTCAAAAATGCAATTTCTGTCAGATACAGAAGAGAAACTTACCAGGAAATAGCCATTTCCAGCCAACATTAGATCAAAATCTCCTTCAATGGCCCAAGAGCGCCTAATCCAGGCTTCTAAGGCCGCCAACGGAATCCTGATGCCCAAAAATTTGCATATCAGAGTGTGAGATGCCAAGTATTCCACGTCCTCTTGAACAGCTTCCTACGGGATTACCAAAATAGGGTGAACCTGGCTCCTCAATAAACATCCATTTACCTTACTTAATCTGGTGCACTCACTAGTATAAACACTGTCTTGGCCTTGAGAATTCGCCCCAGGTGTGTCAAGCTCCTTCCTGGGGCCTGTCAACGGGCCGCCATCTCCTCCCTCACCGGTACCTCCTTCGTTCGCAGCCATCGATCAACTCCAATTTTCTCATATATATATATATATATATATAAATTTAGTTAAATTTTTTTATTATAAAATATTTTTTTGATCAAGGGATACATGATCTCAGTATCTTTCAAAACTTGGCTCATATAACCAATAGGCCTTTCCTCGTTATTATCATCATATTGAGTAATAACAACACATATGGATTTATCAGTAAGATTAAAATAAAGAATACAATAATTGTTTGGATTTGGTTTGGAAATTACAAGTGCAATTATAATGGTATATTTAAAATTATTAAATGCTAAATCAAAACCTACATCTTATACACATACCTGATTTTTCTTTAAAACAACTTACAAAGAATTAGATTTATCAGTAAAATCAGAAATAAATTTATGCATAAAGTTGATTTTACCAAATAAGGATTTAAGACTATATTTATATTTAAGAGGTGGTAAATATTTAATATAATTAATAGGTTCAGTATCAATTGGTATGCTATTTTTGAAAGATGATATGGCCTAATAAGTTCCCTTCAGTTATTCCAAAAAAATATTTTTTGAGATTTTAAATAAATACCATATTTAATACATCTTGTGATTTAAAAAAAAAATGATCAATATGAATATTTTTTTATTTATAATGCATGGTAATATTACCAAGGGAGACTTTAATAATAATTCCAATCAAATAATCAAAGACTACATGTATATCCTTCTGAAAAGTGGCACTTGTATTCATTAAACTAATTGAAATTCTATTAAAAGAAAATATTTATCTTTGTCCATTAAAATTAGTTTTATCTCTATCTTATGGATTTAATTTTTTTTTTAAAATAATCAAAAAATTTAGCAAGAAGAGACATCATTTCATATTATGTAACTTGATATAAAATATGACCAATACTAGGTAGAAGAAAATTATCTTTAACACTAGCTCTATTCAAATCTCTAAAGTCTACATGTAATCAAATGCCATCATTTTTGTTCTTAACATTAATTAATCTAGATACTCAATAAAAATATATCAAAGGAAAAATAATACCACCATCTAACGTTTTATCAAACTCCTTATTAATGGTGTCTTCTAACAAGGAGCTTATTCTTCTATCTTTTTGCCTAACAAGTTTTAACTAAGTTTAATAGGTATATCATGTTTAATTATTTTGGTATCATAGACTTTTAAGTTTTTATATGACCAAATGAAAATGTATATAAATTATTTGAACAATTTAATAAACTAAATTTATTATCAATTGTACATTGAATTCTTAAATAAATAAATTTAGGATTTTCATTAGTACAAATATTATATGAATAGTCTTGCCTATGATTCTCCTAAATGACTCTTCAGTGCATAAAATTTTAGGTTGATTATTTGGAGTGAACATTGATTCTAATTTGACTAATCCATAAATTAATTTATTAGTTCTTAACTACAAGCAATTGTCATAATTCAATACATAGTCATCATGATCACAAAATAATTACCTTTTAAAAATGAATCAATATATTCATCACAATAAAAATAGGCCAATTATCATTAAAATTAGGTACTTTAGGTATAAAAATATTAGAAAAAAGATAAATCTATATTTAGCTCACTATCACTCAAAGTAGGATTGGAATAAAAACTAATAAGCTTATTGACATAAAAATTGAATTCTATAAGTACATGTTTGATATTAAAAATTTCAAAGTTTTTAAGAGGTGACTAAACTTTATAATTATATAATGCATAGAATCATATAGAAATATAAGGATTAAATGTATTTAAATATTTATTTTGATCAATTTGGTTTAGTTTGGTGTTAAAAGTCTTATAGGGACCCAATGAGGGTGTTAGAGTCATTAGGTGTCTTGGTGTTGGATGTTCTTTGAATTGGTGTGTCTAGGGATATGTGTGGTCGACTTGTGGCTTACATACCTTTTTATATACTTGTTACATTTATTTATATTCTTAGATAGGTCAGCCTATGGAATAACCTTGGCTAAGTAGACTATATATAATATGTAATGGTTAGTCTTTATGGATTATGTTAAGTATTCTACTATTAGTGCTTGTTGTGGAGGTTGCCCTCTCGAAGTGGCTTTAATATATTATCTAGTATTCTACTCTACTGTCAATTATTGCAATGTGATCTCTCATATTTATTTATTTTGTATAATATAAAATCATTCTATGTGAACATATAAATAATTTCATTACAAGTGGTATCAGAGATTCAATTTGGGCAAGTTTATTATGGCATTTTTTTTGGATCTAGTGAGGCATGGCTTCTAGGAGTGGTGGGAGCAAAAAAAATAACTTGCAAACTGGGAAGAATTAATTTTTTTTGTTAGCACAGTATTAATCGAAACACTTTTTTGAAAAAAATATTTAAAAAAATATAGAAAAAAAATTCCCTTCACACAATTGCAATCATTGGATTCATCTCGACGAGATGATCACAATGATATATTTTATCAGTGCACTTTTTTGGTGCTAAAATTTTTACCCTAGTGTGCAAGGGTAGTCATTAGATTCATCTTTGCAAGGTAATCGTAATGGTACCATCTCCTAGTATACTTTTTTTGGGGTAAAAACCGTCCTAGGGTTTGTATATGGTAGGTCCTGGTACTCAAACAAGAAAAGGGTAAAGAAACTCCTAAGACTCCTTCTACCAATGACATGAAATTTGGAACTTTAGATTTAGTGATTTATCAGCTTCAGGTGAACATAAAGAACTTAGTGAGGCATGATGACTTTGTTGTAGTCCAAGCTAATATTTTATGGATGCATGGAGAGATTATTGGGGTTCACAATGAATTACATCATATCACTATGCAATTGGATGCCCTTACATCTTAGTTTCAATGCAACAACCCTCCTCTCAACACCAACAACTCCCATACTAGTATGAAATTGATGTTGCTAAAAGTAGACATGCGTAAGTTTGATGGTAAGGATCCTCACACTTGGATTATCTAAATTGAGAATTTATTTGAGCTACATCAAACCCATAGTTATTAGAAGGTGATAGTGGCATCTCTATATCTAGAACCTGAGCAATTCATTTGGTATCACAGGTTATGTGATCAAAAGAAAAAATAATGGTGCTCCTATTACATGGTCTATTTTCACTGAGGAGTTATTGGCTCATTATCAGAATAATGTATCTGAGAACTATTTCATCTAATTAGCCAAAATGTGGCAAACAAGAACTGTGAAGGATTATATTCATTATTTTTAGAATCTCTCTTTATGAGTGAAAGATATCACTGAGTAAAATTTGATTGATCTATTTTTGGGTGGCTTCAAATATATCATCCAATTTTAGGTTCAAATGTTTAACCCAAAATTTGTATTAGAAGCTATCCCTAAGGCATGTATGGTAGAAAAAAGAGATGGTCAAAAGGAAAAATTTCATTTCAGGTCATGATTGCATCTTTCTAGCACCACAATTTCCACAACCCACCATATTAACACAATGACAAATTGAGGAGAAACAAGCCAAAGGGTTGTTTTATGGTTGTGACAACAAATGGAGCAAAGACCATCATTGTGCTGAAAAGAAGCTATTTCACATTGAAGGTGCCAATGATGATGAAGATGATGAAGAAGTACATGGTGAGGATGCAAAAACTCTTGAGGAGGAATTTGAAGCCTCTCAGCCTACTATTTCTTGTCATGCCCTTTTAGGTGTTAGTACTCCCCAAACTCTTAAGGTGATGGGTTTCCTTAAGAAATAAAAGGTCACTATCTTGATTGATTCTGGGAGCACACATAACTTCATCAACAGTAAGTTGGCTGCTCATTTGAACTATTTCATTTAGTCAGCTCTAGAATTTTAGGTTATGATTGTAGATGGTGGTACTATTAGTTGTTCAATAAAATGTCATAGTATTAAGTTGGCCATGGGAGACTACTTGTTGGATTCTCCTATGTTTGTTATTCCCATGGGTGGAGTTGATATTATTCTAGGAGTACAGTGGCTTACCACTTTGGGTACTATTGAGATGAATTTCTAAGAATTATTCATGCATTTCCATTTTAAAGAAAGGAAATTTGAGCTAAGGGGATTAATATCTAAATCTCCATAAATTGTTAGCTCCCATCAAATGATAAAGATTATCCATAAGGGTGCTAAAGGATTTGTAGCTCACTTGTTTTCCATGGAAGTACAACTAACTCAACCATCTCCACCTCTTGATCTAGAATAAGTGATTGATGCCCACTCTATTGTTTTTGGTGACATGCCAAAAGGACTTCCACCTAGCCACATGCATGATCATGCTATCAAACTTATTCTTAGTAGTACACCACCTAATATTAGACCATACAAATATCTCTATGCCCAAAAAAGTGAAATTGAAAAGATGGTACAGGAGATGTTGGATACATGAATCATTCTCCACAACCAAAGCAAATATTCTTCACTAGTTGTCATGGTGAGAAAGAAAGATGACACCTAGAGGATGTGCCCTAACTATAAATAACTCAAAAAGTACACTATCAAAGATAAGTTTCATATTCATGTTATTGATGATTTTATAGATGAACTGAATGGTTCTTTTTATTTTACCAAGTTTGATCTGCATTTTGGGTATTATCAAATCCAGCTCTATGATGAAGACATACCCAAAACAACTTTTAGGACTCATGAGGGCCATTATGGTTTTCTAGTTATGCCTTTTGGTCTAATAAATGCACCATCTACTTTTTAGAGTTTGATGACTACTATTTTTAGGCCATTTTTGAGGAAATTTATTCTGGTATTTTTTGATGATATCCTCATTTATAGTAAAAATTGGGAAGACCATTTACAATACGTGAAATAGGTACTCTCCCTTTTAGAACAACATCAATTATATGCCAGACCTTCCAAATGTGCTTTTGGGGCTTATGAGGTTGAATATTTGGGTCATTTGGGTTCTTATAAAGGAGTGAAAGTGGATCCTAAAAAAATCTAGGTAATGGTGGACTGGCCAATTCCTAAGACACTGAAGCAACTATGGGTATTTTTGGGGTTAATTGGTTACTATCTTAGGTTTGTCAAAAATTAAAGTAGTATTGTAGCCCCACACACTTCTTTGTTGAAGAAAGACTCATTTTAGTAGATTTCTATAGCTACCTAAGCATTTGAGCAATTGAAATTGGTTATGTACAATACTCTAATATTGGCCACTCTTGATTTTTCCAAAACTTTTATGGTTGAATTTGATGCATCTGGGTATGGTATGGGTGCTGTACTCATGCAAGAAGGTAGACCACTTGCATTTGAAAGTCATCAACTAAAGGGTAAAAATTAGCACAAGCCCATCTATGAGAAGGAAATGATGTTCATTTTTCATGCAGTCAAATAATGGAGACCTTATTTGATGGGTCATCACTTTTAGGTAAAGACTGATCATGATAGTCTCAAATATTTTTTAGAACAATGGTTTTCATCTAAAGAAAAATAACATTGGGTAACTAAGATATTAGGATATGATTTTGAAATAGTCTAAAAAAAAGGTAAGGATAATATGGTGGTAGAAGCACTATCCAAAAATGATGAATTAGTTGAGGCATTACTATGTGCCATAACCATTTTGCAAGCAGATTGGCTAGATGAAGCAAGATCAGAATAGGAACATGATAGTGCTACCCATGATTTGATTCAAAGTATTTAGCAAGGTTTAGGTGGATTTTAAAAATTCAAATGGAAGGGTAATGCATTATGGTATAAAGACAGATTATACCTATGTAAGAATTCTCTTTTTAAACAAAAAATCCTTCGAGAACTTCATGCAACTCCAATTGGGGGTTATTTAGGATTTTTGAAAACCTATCATAGAATCAAGTAGGATTTTTTTGGGAAGGACTCAAGGGGGATGTCCAAAAACATGTGGCTAAATGTATGATCTATCAATAAAATAAAGGTGAAACCATCCAAACCCCAGGTATTTTACAACCTTTATCCATCCCTAGCCAGTATTGGGAAGAGGTATCTATGGATTTCATTACAAGGTTACCAAGATCTGATGGTCAAAATGTTATCATGGTTATTATGGATCATCTCAGTAAGTATGCTCATTTTTTTATTTATCATAGCCATTTTTTGCTAGTATAATAGCTACTAATTCTTAATATAGTTCAAAAACTACATGGGATCCCTAAGATTATTGTTAGTGATAGAGATTCCATTTTCACTAGTAATTTTTAGATTGAGTTATTTACATGTTTGGGCACCTAGTTGGCTCATAGTTCATCCTATCATCCTTAATATGATAGATAAACTAAGGTAGTCAACAAATGTCTTGAAGGATATCTCCATTATTTTATTTCTGATAAATAAGATAAATGGGTTTATTGGTTTCCACTTGCTAAATGGTGGTATAATACTTCTATTCATAGTTCTTCCAAAATGTCTCCCTTTGTGACACTATATATATATACCACCCTCTATCTATCAATTCAACCTTGAAGGTCCATCCTAATGTTCATGTAGTTGAAGAACATATTCACCATCAACAAGAGGTCCTTGCAAGTTTGCATGAAAATTTAGCTATGGCCTAGAATTACATGAAGCAATAGGTAGATCAACATAGAAGTGAGAGGTATTTTGACATTGGTGATTGGGTCTATGTTCTATTGCAGACATATAATTAGATGCCATTGAAACAATAAAAAAAGGATAATAAGTTTTCTCTTAAGTATTAGGGGCCTTATCAGATCTTGCAAAAAATTGGTAGTGTGGCTTACAAGTTAGAGTTTCCTTCATCCACTTGCATACATCCAGTATTTCATGTATCATGCTTGAAGAAAGTCATAAGACACAAAGTTTCAATTCAAATAGAATTAATAAAATTAGATGAGGAAGGTAGAGTTATTCTTGATCTTGAGGGGATCCTTCACATGCACACTAAGAAACTATGTTTCAGATTGATTACAGAGTACCTGATCAAATGGAAGAATCTACCATGTGAAGATGCCACTTAGAAGGATGAAGTATTTGTGTAGAAACATCTAGAGTTGCCACAACATTGAGGACACTATTATTTTGAAGGGGAGGGGCTTGTTATGCCCTTAACCATTGGTGTGTCTAGGGATATGTGTGGCCAACTTATGACTTACATACCACTTTTATATACTTATTACATTTCTCTATGTTCTTAGATAGGTCAACCTATGGAATAAACTTGTCTAAGTAGACTATATATAAGAGGTAATGGTTAGTCTTTATGGATTATGTTAAGTATTATGTTATTAGTGCATTATTGTGGAGGTTGCCCCCTTGAAGTGGCTTTGCTATATTATCTAGTATTCTATTATGCTATCAATTATTGATGTGTGATCTCTCATATTTGCTTATTCTATGTGATATAAAATCATTCTATGTGAGCATATAAGTAATTTCATTATAGATTCAATAGTTTAGGAGATTGTTTATATGAAAGAACATGTGAGAGAGAACCTTAAAGGTGTCTAAAATATATATAGTCTCTATATACACATAATATTTTTAAAATTTTATCAATTACTGACACTTTGTATCTTGCATGAACCCATCAAGTCTCAATTTCTTTGAGTGCACGCCTTAAGGGGTGCACCAAGAAAGGGGTGGACAAACCATTGGTTCTTCATGGGATTGTTATCCCTTTTTCCACTCGTTATCTACACACTTATATCCTAAAAACCTTATCCCAAAATTTGTTCTTCTCTATTTTATGTTTTCCAATAATATCACACATTCTATCCTCCTTTTCCTCACCTTAATCCCCTTTTTCAATTAAATGTACTAGGTCAATTGGGTTGACTCTATATAGTTTGGGGTGATTTTCACTTAGGAACTAGTTTGGCTCTTGGCCAACCTAGATCATGAACTAGTGAAAAATTATTCAAAATTGTGCTAGGTTGATCGGGTTGATCCTATCGATCAAGATTTTTGGAAGGGTTTACGATCAAATTTGCCTATATATACAAGTTTATTTTTCCATTATTTAAAGAAGAGAAGAAAAAGTAAGAGTTATTATGCATTTGATTATCCACCATTCTACTTGAGGAACAAGCTTAGGGTTTCATACTTTCTTTATAGATACATATCTTGTCTTATGGAAAAGTCTTTTAGATGCATTAATAGGTTGTGTAGCCTAGAGTTGATTTATCTTTGTCATCCTTACATACTATAACAACCTCTTGTGAAACACCTTGGCCAAGGGAGAGATTAAGGATCAGTGGGTTTGTCTTCAAAGGTAAGTAATCCTAACTTTTTTCCTCATTTATAAGAGTAGATAGATATGCATTTGTACTTATATTCCTTGTATTAGGATTTTGTATACATTAACATGAGTATATGTCTTCTATGCATGTTTACTTTTATTATTTCTAACCTTCACTTTATGCCATAAGATTTGGTGAACATTAGATTATATTTACTTTACTTTTATTAGTTTATTGAGATATCAAAACATATGACTCCTTTAGGGTTATTGCATGATTGTGTTTAACTAGAGGCTTTGGAACCCTCCCTAGCATAGTGTATTATGAAAAAATATCCCCTAGTTAGGTCAAGTGGACCCCCATATTGGTTATCTTCCCCTTTAATAAATGTGTCCCCAATCGAAAGTGTATGGTATGATCTATCTTCTCTGAGTTAGGATTGATTTATAAACACAATGCATTTATGATTATATATATTCTTGTGAACCTAACATGAACCTAGCCCTTGTAAGTTTTATTTCACATTTTCATTATTTTATCATTTTTTTTTAAATTTGTGATCTGGGTAGGTAGTGTTGACACAGTTCTAACTTCTATGCACATGTTTAACACACAATTGCATCAATATGAATCTATTCTGTCTATGTAGGTTTTTTATCAAGTACAACATACTAGGTTAAGCCAATCAACCTTGTACATTTTTAGGTTTTTAGCAACAAGATATGCCAAGCTAGGTTGACCCAATCAAAATTTTTAGACCCTTGCTTTTGTAGTACAGAGGTGACATTGTCAATCCTATTCTATATTCTTTGCATACATTGTCTACTAAATCAACATTGTTGTAATGAACCCAAGTAGGGTCTCAATAAAAAATAAGTAATTTCTTTTAAACCCCCAAGTCAATATGAAAATAAAATATATGCTACACAAAAACCCAACAAACCCTAGCCACAATAACCTTCTCAAATCCTTACAAAAACACCTTAAAATTGATTTAATGAGTGATAAATATAAATCTATAAATGTGTACCTTGTTGTAGCATGAGTGAATGATGTAACTACTGGTAATATATGCAATAATTATAATATTTAATTAATGGTAAAATAGTCATATACTTTACAAAACAACCTTGAAACCCTTGGATGACCTTCTGATATTTAGGTTAAAAAAAACCTATAAATTGTCAAAGCTACCAAAGGGAAAATTTCAGTTATCAAAGACACTTCAAACCCTCCACACAAGTCACCCAACTCACAAAATATAATATAAATATTTTATTGACCTTTACTTTTTTCAAATATGCCCTCAATAATTTATTATTTTTACCTCAAATGGCTAAAACTTAGAAATTCATAACTTTTGAAATACTTAAAATTTTAGTATGAATGAGGACTCGAATTGAACACAAAAATAATAGCTATCCAATAAAAACAATTTCATATTTTTCCACCCATAGGAGGTCCCCTAAATGATATCCTAAAATTTAGAAATCCCTATTTTTTCACCCAAAATTGTGCAAATATTTTTTTAAATATCAAACCCTCAAAATAAACCCTCAACAATGCCTCCCAAGCCATAAAACCAATTCACCCCTCTTGGTAAAAATGTAGAAATAATTCTAAGTATTTCCAAAGCATAAATCAGCCCAATAAACATGCAATCTCACCTTAATGGAAATTATCCCCACTAGGAAAAATACATAAAATTTACCTGAAACTTAGGATAGGGTTTTCACCAATAACAAGGGCTTTCGAAGATGATCCCAAGATCCCAAACACGTCACCCAAGGAAATAAATAAACAACTTCTCCTCACAAGCAATTATCCACCCTTTAATGACCTCACAAACCCTCCAAGTAATTCACCCAACTCCTCCAAGCATTTTTTTCACCTTAGAAACCTAAAAATTTGCATATAAAATCTTTCCAAGGTGTTTACATAATTTTTGAAAGGTGGTGTTGCAAACACCATTATAGATAAACTAGTAGAAATTTATAGGTAATATTATTCAATAATCTACCTTCAACAACCAAGCTTGACATACTTGATTATCAAATCCAAATATCCAAATTCACATAATCTTCAAATGAATCCTCTGTCTCCTAAAACACCATCCTCTAAGTATAGCACTCCAACATAAAAAGAGAGGATTAATTTAAAAAATAACTTAAGTCTTATAAGCCAAGACCCAAAACTCCTCCACTTAAGTGAAATATACATAAAGTACTTTTTCTCAAAACATAACTCAAAATTAGAAATATAAAGTACCTTTTTCATTAATAACTTTTCACAAGTAGTCCACCATGTCCCATAACCTTCTTCTACCCTTAGCCATCAGAAACAAGAATGGGCTAAGGTTCCCATCAAGATATAAATAGAAAAATAATGAAGAAATTACAATCCTCCCCACCTAAAATTGCATATCTTCAATTAATTTCACTATCCATAGAGGTGTCCTAACATAGCTTATGATGTAATGCCCATTTGTGATTTCATCCCAAGAAAAAGAACCCTCAATTGACCTCTTCATACTATTGTACCTGTATCTAGTATGTTTCTCAAAAGAATTAATTATGTCATATAGTTTTAAATGAATATTGTCACATTCAAAACTCACCAATTTAAAATTCCCAAAGATTGAAAACTCACTCATAATTCAGAATATGTAAATCAGAGGGCTGAAATAATAAAACACATTCATGCTTTACTCCAAATTTCTAACCTTCTCAAAACCAAGTTGTCCCATAGTGAGTCTTTAAGTTTCATGATTCCCCCAAAAGCTATCCAAGACTCAAATTTATAAAAAAGGAGGTCAGGGCTGCCAAAAAAAATCCATTTAACATAGTGCATAAGGCTGTCCATGATCACATTTTCCCCTTTAATGAGTTTTAAAAAGAGTGTACCTTCATAACATATATCCCAAGACTCACCTTTGATGTTTTCCTTCACATAATTCCATATACCCTTAGAATATGTATTAATTATTTTAAAAGAGAGAGAGAAATCTCCACATAAAACCATCACTTAACCATCCCATATACATAGAGACAACATCTTACGAGTGTATCCAAAAAGTAGCATGTCTAATTTACCAACCAAAAATATCCACCATTATTTCAAACTAAATTGTATTTCTCTTCTATTATTGTGACAAGTGTGCTTCTTCTAATGAATATTTTCCTAATGTAACATAGACTGGAAGTGATAAAAAAAATTAGAATTCATACCTCCAATATGTAGTTGTACCTTCCATGTGAATTGAAAGTTTTTCATGTAACAAATTTCAGTATTTCCATCTTTGTTATATGGCTGTGCCTTCTCATTAAACTCAATTTTTTTGTTAGACAAATCAGAATTTTTACCTTGAATATGTGACTGTACTTTCCATAGAAGCCAAGAATTTTTTATGTAATCAAAATCAGAACTTTCATCTTTATCATATCATTGTACCTTTTTCTTCAACTTAGCCTTTTTTAAATAACAATCAACCCTCATATCACCTTTGTATTTAGAAATGAAGTGATCTTATTTATGGCAAGTACATGGCTACCCATAATGTCTATAAATAGTCCTATCCTTGTTTTCTTTTTCACTCAATCCCATGCTCATAAAACATCCTTTTGTCATATGATTTGATGAAGATGAAGGTGTCTCCCTATCACTCAAACTATGAAAGATAATCTCATTATTTCCCACTATAACATGCCCAAATGGTTGCTCATCTTTGAAAATCATAAAATTCCTTGCAATTTTTATGTCCATTGTAACTGGTTCCCTTATTGACCTTACACATGAGGCAAACATGTTAGAAAAAAATTTAATGTTTAGTAACACTTTTATAGTGATGTTACCATGCCTCATGAGTATGATATGGATCTCCTTTAAATATATTATCTTTTTCTTTTCATGGCTGTAGTGTGCCCCTTTTCCCTTCCAATTTTTCATTATTGTGGTGAGAAATCCACTACCATAAACTTGAACTACCCCTATGGTGTTGGGGGTGTGAGAAATACACCTTCTTAGGGCCCATGCTCTCTATGGTGATAAGAAAATTCAAAGAATGCACTCTAAAAATATTAAAAACAACAGTTACCTTGATGCATGGACCATGATAATTTTTGCTTATCTCTTTCCTTATGTTGGCCCAAAACATGCTAGCCCTACTAATCTTATAGATATCACTTGGATCTCATAACCATGATGGATATTTTTCATGTTCATTGACTTGGAGGAATTTGATTCCTAATTGAGTGCCCTTAACCTAAACCTTAGTGAAAACATAAGTTTTGAAACCAAAGTAATAATATAACCAATCATGAAGAGAAAATAATGAACACTTACCAATATGATTACTCACTTACTCATATATAAATCTGATTTTCCTACTTCCATGTCCATTTTGTTTGTATGCAAGTCCCTCATAGTGTTTTTAACCCTCAAGCATTCCCTCATCTCATTATGCATTGATCTATCATGAAGCCCCTTTTTGCCATCCAATCTTGTTAAAACTTACACTTCCTTTCCACTCATCATGGGATTATTCATGCACATCTCAGTTTCCTTGACTTATTCAAAGTCTTCTTTTTGAACTTCAAAATTTGGGGTACTTGGCTGCCCCAATATACTAATCATTTATCTATATTGAACTATCATTTGCATCCCTATTTGATACTCCAAAGAATTAGATTTTTGAGGTCCAACACACACATATGATGGCTTCCCCTTATATAACTAAAAATTAGTTCTTGACTACTCCAAAAATTTTGATTTTTGTTCTTCTTCATGTTCCACTATCCAAAATTTTAGAGATTCCCCCTTCATCTCTTCAAACCATTTGATGATATTCTCACCTAATTCCTCATGAGTCTTGATGAATTCATGTCCTTGTGTCCTCAACTCAAGTTACTGCCAATCAAGGGTAGCTCCTACCAAGTGTTGTGTGATGAATATTAGAGTTTTCTTCTCACCTCTAAGCCTTAGTTAAAGGTATTCATTAGACTTGTTTACCCATTCTCTCACTTAAGTACCTATATCTCCATCAAATTTTGGGAGAACAATCCTCTCTAAGTCATCATGCATAACTATGTGCCCATGATGTCCTTTTCCACAGACTTAGCCAATACTCAAAACTTATTTATTTCATATCTAGTGGTGAAAATGTCAAATATTCATCAAAATACTCCATCAATTTCCAATTTATAAAGGGTTCTTCCTCCCCTTTAAGGCACTGGTCCCCTTTCATGCTTTTTATTGTTTTAAGGAGCTTGTCTAAAGTTTTTGTCAACTGCTCTTGGGTTTGAACAAACCTCTCAAACCTAGAATTGTTCATGTTCCTGAATAACCTATCCATCCCAAAAATGACCAATAAATTGGATATGATACCACTATAATGACCCTAAATAGGGTCTCAATAAAAAATAATTAATTTATTTTAAACCCCCATGTCAATCTAAAAATAAATTTTTAGTTGCCCAATAACCCAACAAACCCTAGCCATAATAATATTCTCAAATCGTTACAATAACACTTCAAAATTTCTTTAATGAGTGATAAATATAAATATATAATTGTGTACCTTGTTGTAGTATGAATTAATTATGTAACTATTGGTAATATATGCAATAATTTCAATATGTAAGCATTGGTACAATAGTCATATACTCTACAAAACAACTTTAAAACCCTTGGATGACCTTCCAATAATAAGGCCAAAAAAAACCCTACAAATTGTCAAAGCTTCCAAAGGTTAAAATTCAGTTATCAAAGACACTTTAAATCCTCCACACAAGTTACCCAACTCACCAAAGATAATATAAATATTTTCCCGACCTTTACTCTTTTCAAATAGGTCCTCAATAATTTATTATTTTTACCTCAAATAGTTGAAATTAGAAAATTCATATCTTTTGAAATACTTGGAATTTTAATATGAATGAGGACTTGAAACAAACACAAAAATAACAACTATCCAATAAAAATAATTTTAGAATTTTCCATCCATGAGAGGTCCCCCAAATGATATCTTGAAGTTCTAAAAACCCTAGTTTTCACCCAAAATTGTGTAAATAATTTTTTGAATATCAAACCCTTGAAATAAACCCTCAATAATGCCTCCCAAGCCTTCAAACCAAATCACCACTCTTGGAAAAATATATAAATAATTCTAAATATTTTCAAAGCATAAATCAGCCTAATAAACATGCAATCTCACCTGAAAGGCAATTTGCTGCACTAGAAAAAAAACATAAAATTTACCTTAACCTTAGGAGAGGGTTTCCACCAATAACAAGACCTTTTGAAGATGATCCCAAGCTCCCAAACAAGTCACCCAAGGAGAGAAATCAACAACTTCCCCTCACAAGTAATTCTCCACCCTTAAATCACCTCATGAACCCTCCAAGTAATTTTCCTAACTCCTCCAAGAAATTTGTCCACCTTAGGAACCTATACATTCACATATAGAAGATTTCCAAGGTGTTCACACAATTTCCAAAAGGTGGTGTTGTAAAACACCACTATAGAAAAACTAATAGAACTTGAAGGGTAACATTCTTCAAACTTCTACCTTCAACAACCAAGCTTGACATACTTGATTATCAAATCTAAATATCCAAATTCACATAATCTTCAAATGAATACTCCTCCTTAAATACCTATTATAAGTGTAGTGCTCCAAAATAAAAGAGATGTTAACTTAAAAAATAACTTAAGCCTTATAAGCCAAGACCCAAAAATATGCCACTTAAATGAAATATACCTAAAGTAATTTTTATCAAAACAAAACTCAAAATTAGAAATATAAAGTACCTTTTTCATTAGTAACTTTTCACAAGTGGTCCACCATGTCCCATAACCTTATTCTACCCTTAGTCATCAGAAACAAGAATGGGATAAGGGTCCCATAAATATCTTAATCAAAAAAATAATGGGGACGTTACAACTATAATATGTTTTAATGTTGGAATTAACTCTTATATGCTAGTAAATAACTCATACTTTCATTTCTTGTTGCTTGCATGATTAGTGTAGATCACATAGTCTAATTAGGTGGTTTTAAATATACCATTTAGTTTCACTATTTTCTCTTTTATGCACACACTACCAAATCAAAAAATCTCAAAAAACATTTTAACAATTGTCTACCCAAGGCCAACCTACTTGGATTTCATCACCAAATAGGAAATCGACTTGGTTTTCTAGCCAAGTATAAACGTGCGGTTAATGATATTTATTGGCTAAGAACCTGACACCCTTATCACTATGGTGTGTGAAGTGAAGGGGTAGGCCCCAATACCAATATTTTACCATTGTTAATATAGATCCCTTTTAGCCCAAACATCCTAAAACCATCCTTAGATTGCTTTCTAGTTCCTTGCTTATAAATAACTTCCTATGACATCTAAAATTAATCTAATAATTTAAAAACATTCAAGATGACCACTTAGTTAGATTTTACTTTCCAAGTTGACTACTTACTCTTTGCTCAATTGTATGTCGTATTTCAAAAACCTACATTAGCCAACATTGGTGCAAGGTTTTATGTTTTGTGCCTCAATTGGATCAAGCTCATTGATCTAATTACTTGTGTTTTTCTTTTCATTTATTACTTTCCTAAAGCACTTGAAAAATTATTCTTATTTTAGTACATAGTCATTTATGTTGACATAACATCTTATAGGTTATCTATTTTTCCTATTTCCTATACTAGGTTGACCCTATTGACTCTATATAATTTCTAGCCTCTATTGCTTATACTAGGCTGACTCTATATAGTTTTTAAGACTTGTTTCTATACTAGGTCAACCCAGTCAACTCTGTATAATTTTTTATCACTTTCTATTTCCTTACTTTTGTATCTCTCTCATCTTGTTTAGTCTTTTTCCTTCATAATGAACTTTTTATTTGAAGATAATACTAAATTAAATTCAATAGACATGATGAGTTTTACCAACCCTCATAGGGTCTCCAATAATTAGAGTAGGGATTCTCTCTTAGATGAGATTAATGTTCATATATCCACTCTCAGAATGAAATATGGGACCCCTCCTCATTCCTCTTTGTAGCATAATCCTCTCTTCTCACTTTAAGATCAACCCAAATTAGAGTATACCCATAAAATTCTCTTTTTTATCTATGAATTTCCTCACATCAAGAAAAGGATCCCTTTACCATTTACCATCTCATGATAGTGGTCAAGTTGAATATCCTCATTCACCTTCTCCCACATTCTCATAAGGATTTGGGGGTACTACCTTCTTTGATTCTCATCCTCTTCCCTCTATGATGAACCCTTCTCATAATATGACCTCTTTTTATTTAACTTCTTTTACCTCCATGCCTACCACTAACATGGTAGGTTGTACATCTGTTGGGCCTCTCACAAGACCCACTCTCCTTAATTATTCCACTAGTTCATCATTTTATATCCAAGGTAATCATGCTTCTAGTGCTTCTTCTTCTCATCCCTTCACTAGTCTATCTTTTTCCACACAAGCAAATTTTGCCACTAGTGCCTCACATTCTCATAGTTCCTCTCAAGTTCCTACCAATACCAATAGTGGTACCCAAACCACTCCTTCCAACACTAATTCTAATAATGCCAATCAAACCCATCAACTCTTATTACAAACACTTAATCAAATGAATACCTTTAAAGTTCATAATACAAATCAAATGTTGAGAATACAAAATCACCTTATCCATCTTTAAACCCATCCTCAACCAATGCCTTGGGGTACACATAATCAAAATGTTCCCCTACCTCCTCTTCAATATTCTCATGACAATCTCATCCCTCAACCTCATCTTGTCAACAAGACAATTAAGCATCTTCAAAATGAACCTCTGACCACTCAAATTGCTAATATTGATATAGAAGGTATCACCCCTACCATTTCTTACAATGGATCAACTAATCCTAATCTTGATATAAAAACATTTGTAAATCTATATAAAGATTGGGTCAAATTGAATACCTTTGATGTTACCAAGATATTAGCCAAAATTCTCATAGGTGATGCCTTAGATTGGTAAAATCAACTTAAAATTCATTCTATTACTAGTTTGGAATATTTAGTGAATGTTTTAGTCCAATAATTCCAAACTATTTATCTTCCCAAAAATACTTTGGCTCACTTTATAAATTGTAAACAACTTGTAAATGAAACTACCCAAAATTTTGCTAAAAGGTCGAAAACTTTATCCAATAAATGTGAACATAACATGGCTAATGATAAAATTTTCCATCTCTTTACCAATGCTCTTTTTCCCAAATTATAATATTGAGTTTTTACTCTCTCTCAACCTATATTTTAGGAGGCTATTGACCAAGATAAATGTTAATATTTCCTTATGCATCAATTTGAGCCACCCCAACCTTCTATGGTACTTGTATTTTCCTTAAAAATAAAAATCATAATGCTGCCAATGATGGTGCCATAAAATCTTATGATACCATTCAAACTATTCAAGCTATAGTTCCTAACCTAAATTTAGAACCACCTCCCCCTTATCAACAATACACCAATCCTCATTTATCTTCACCTAATACCATAAATGTTCACAAACCTTTATTCTCAACTAAATTACTTAAATGTATACCTAGACCTCTACCATTAGAACTTGATCCCACTCATCCTATGAAATCTTGGTATGATCCAAACAAGTTTTGTTGGTTTCATGGTAGTTGGGGTCTTTCTCATGAGACATTTGGGAAACTTCATAATTTTGCTATGGATTTTCTTCTTGGTCCTAATTTTGATCATGACTCTATCATTTGGAAGCATCAATAAGCCTATGACATTGATTTTAAGGATCATGAAACACATACTAAATCACAAGCTTTGCATCAAGTTAATGCTCATTTGGCTATCTATCAAGACCCTCTCCCCAATCACCAACCTATTCAAAATACCCAAGAAAATCCCACCACTTCTACTAATAATGTAGAAAGTCTTGTTGACCCAATTCCTAAGGAGAATGTGGCTAATATGACTAATATGTGAAGGGTGGTTAATTTTATTGACCCTCAACCTATATAAACTCTTCCATTATCTCACATATTTCATGTTATCTAATACTCTTCTCCAACTCACTTAAATGAGTTGGGGTAAGATGACCTTATAAATTTCAATGATCTAATTCTAATTTCTCCCTTGCATAACACTTCCCATTCTATTTCTACCATCCCTCCATCTTCTTTACCTAACTCCAATGACAATCAAACTTATATCAACACTTCCTCTACTGATTTTCAAAACCAACCTAAACCAACCACTTCACCTTCTACACATAATTTATAACCTTACTCTAAACCTTCTCCCTTTTATCAACACAAAATTCAATGTACTTCAACTCCTCCTTCTGAAGACCTCATTTAGTACTATGCACCTATTTATAACAACCTTCTTATGGGTTATGATGAGTGGGATCCTATCATGGAACTCACTAATATCCCATCACAAATTCCATTTATTTAACTTATGAGGACCTCTCCATGTCATCAAAACCATCTCGTGTAACTATTATTCAAAATGAACTTCCCCCATCCTCCCCTAGTAGGACATGAAGCAACCTTATATAGATATGAAGATATCATATTGCAATAATGTGAAGATATTCCCATCCATGTTGATGAAACAATGGACACTTTTATAATTCCTGATGAGATTTTACTTCATGTAGGTGATCCTCCTCTATTCATTAGTGTTCAAATTGGTGATATCTAAGTCAAGTGTTCCTTGGTTGATGAGTGTTCCAATACCTATGTTGCCTCTCTCAACTTTATTAAAACCCTCAAATATTCCAAATTCAATCACAAATATACACATAACACATGCTAAAGATATGATTGATGGCAAATGCCTCCTTTAGGTTATGTGTGGCTTCCCATTACCATCCCACCTATCACCATATATGTGAATGTGATGATATTTAACTTTCCTCTATTTTAAAACATCCTTCCTGGTAGGCCATGGACTCATCGTATGAGAGTAGTTACTTCTTCCACTTGCCAATATGTTAAATTCCCTCATAATGGAGCCATCTATAAGACTCAAGGTGACACTAACCCTTAGCATTTGAAAAAAATCTAAGACCATGGTGTCTTCAAGATTTCTACTCTTGAACCTTTGCCTAATGTTTCATTCCATGAGTCTCAATGATTTAACTTTCACATAAACTCAACTCGAGGTTATAATGGTCATCCTGAACTCATTGGGAATATTCCCCCTAATCTCTTATATTTTGATGATGATGAGTTTGATGAGATAAATATCAATATTAAAACTTCTAATCTCTCACCTCACCTCATCTCTCAAATTCTTGCTTCCTTGCAACCTCTTTCTTGCAAACCACCTTGTGATGATATCCCCATTGTCTTGACTCAGACTTAGAATTCCATTCATCATATATCATCATATGCTAATGTCATCCATACCTACATAATTTATCTTCATACACCTAACTATGATGATGGTTATTCCTTAGATGATCCATTCTTAGGTGGTCTTGTTCAGGCCTATAATGCTGAGATTATCCATTATCGTTCCTTTTTGCTTTGGTCTTTTTGTGTATCTTATTGTATTCCATAATTCATAGTTCATAACTTTAGTATTTTTCCTCTTTATTATAGGGTATTTATGGTGAAAACACCTTTATTTTTTGAAGTAACATGTAAGAGTATGCTTATGGATCATGTTATGACTGAGCCTTACTGCTTTGCTAAGTAATCTAAACCCTATAACTTGTTTATCTCTGAGATTCATAATACCCTCCTTCAAACTTATGTAGACCTTGCCCCTCCTTTAGTAGAGCCCACTTTAGAGCCCATTCTTTCTCCCACTTTATCTAAGTTTATTCTTACTTTTGATCCCATCACTCCTATTGAGCCTAGTCCTATTCCTTGACCACCACCACCTTCCCTTGGTGATGGTTTGCTTCCTTTACCTTCGATGGATCCATTGACCACTAAATGGGATGAAAAGCCTTCCAAATCTCCTTCCATTTCCATTGAACCTCATCTTATGAATACTTATACTAAGAATACTCAAAGGCATATCTATTGCTTCCATAACATAGATAATCATTCATCCATGCATTATCACAAACTAAAATAAGATATTGACAATTTGTATCTTTATACCCCTTAGTACTCAAACAAAGACATACCTACCTTAAAGGTACTTCTTGAGTATTTTCCTAAGTATGTAGAGGTATATTATCTTTGGCACCAATGTGGCACCCATCACATTAATTGTTGATGCATCCTTTAACAACATATTAAATATCACCTTATAGTTATTCCTGGACCTTATACCATTCCTCCCACTAGTCATTCTCATAAGAAGGCTCACCCTTCTTCCCCTATGGTTCCACCTCTTATGGTTCCATCCCTCCTATTTTCCCTTCATCACCTTCTATTCCTCCACCCATGAATACTTCACCCATGGACTTACCCTCACCTATGGATCTTTCCCCACCTGTGAGTCCCTCACTTGTGGATCCTTACCTACCAATGATTCCTTCATCTCATATAGAGTCCACTCCCATGCATTATTATAAAAATACTTTACCTAATATCCCTCCTCAACACAATCCATCAAACATTCCTACCTTTTATATTGAGGATATTAGACATAAAATATTTTCCCAATTTTCACTAAAGATAGATGAGACATTAGCTACAGTTTGACTCTAACTTCATAGAGATATATCAGATGTTATGGATAATGTGTGTGGGAAAATATATTAGTATTTATGAACACATGCATGATGTTCTTACATTTTCATTTTGGATTACTCATGTGATTCAATTTTATCTTTATCTATTTTGTTATATCATTTGACATTGTGTTAAATTCTTACTTATCTTACATGGTGACTTTACTTTCACATTTTATATTGCTTATACTATCATTTATATTTTATTATGGATATATTATTTATCATTTATTTTTATTTATCTTCTTGAGTTTATTTCTTAAAAACTTCCTTATTTTCTCTTCATTATTGTTTTCTTTCTTATCTCTATATACACAGATAATTGTCATTGTGACTTGGTTATACAAACCTAATTCCCTTTAGTCATTCCCTCTTTAGCATGTGATCAGTTGTAAATAATTAATCTCATTATAATATCCTTTTACCGGTCCACTTTGGATCTCATTTTTCCCTTTCTTCCCTTTTAGCAAACTAAGCATATATATGGTTGAGAATTGAGATAACATGATCGTTCATTGTTAAGCCTAAGTATCCTAGTTAATCTTGTCTTTAGTTGCTTTGATTTTTTTAGCCTAAGCCTATAACTCATTCATGCGTATCACTCTATCTCTCATGTTTGGTCATTCCAAGTTCATATGGAGGAGGAATATTAAAAATCCATCTAAATCATTTAACAAAAGACAATGATACAAAAGGCAAAAACATTTAAAAATTCTTAAAAGTCAAATCACACTAAAAGATGTGAATTAAAGAACATATCTTTCTTCTAGTTGAAGGTCAAACTCCATATTTGGCCTCAAAATAGATCTAAGGTCCATTAGGGTATGTTAGGCTAGCAAATTATAAAAGGACAATAAAAAAATTCTTTTAGTGTTACCTACTTTCTCACATAAGTACCCAATCTTCATAGTAGATCGATGGCTCTATAAGGGGTCTTGAGGAATGTGGAACACATCATGGGAAGGTAGGTCCATTTTAATTTTTTTGTACCAATATACCTTCATGAGTTGATCTTATTATCATGCTTATTCACCTCCATAGCTTAGTGTCTATAGCGAACATGTTTCCTTTGTACATTCATGGTCACTAGTCAGTGTCTTCTCATGTCCTTAGTATGCCTGTTATCTTCTAAGGTATTCTCATAAGATTACTAAGTTATAATTTTTACATTAAATTTTTAACTCCATACATTCCTCATATTTCCTCTTGAGAAATATTGTTTTTTCACTGATCTCTCTCCTAGGGATTCCATTTGTGAGTTGTATTATAAGACCATGGATAAGACCTAGCCTTCCTCACAAATTACCATAAATTCACACTCCTATTACCAACATTACTTGTTACCATTTTTTAACATTTATTCCACATCATTAGTGTTCCATTTATGAGTTTTAGTTAAGACCATAGATAGGACTTGGCCTTCTTCACAAAAGTTTCCAATAATCTAAGTCACAATCAAAATTACATGTGTTAAATACAAGATAAGATATGATTGATTATGAAGTTACACATCATTGACATGATTCCCGACTTGATTTATTATAATTTATGTTTAATTCATTTATATTTCATTGTTTTATCTTCTTATTTTCTAATTGCATGTAAGAATCCAACCATTTCTTGATTTGATTTCCTACTTCTCAGCTTGAATTAGTGTGATAAATTTAAGACCAAATTTCTGCCAATTTTATTTTTCTCTTATAGTTCCCCACATGATTTAGTATGATTGAATGAATTAATTTATTTGCTTTTATACCATTTCTCTTTCACATATTTTCCACTTTATTACATTATTTTCATTCTTCTCAACGTGATTTAGTGTGATTTTACTTGTTTTAATTTAGTACCAATCTTTCAATTGGTTTAAAAACAAACTTTTTACCATCTTGTTTACCACCTTTTTAATTCTTTATACTTAGTAATTTTTTGTCATTACACATTTCCCAACATGAAATAGTGTGTATCATATTTTTTATTAATTATATTTTACCAAGTATTTTTACCTATTTCTTTTTAACCATGCATGTGTCCCACACAATGCTAGAAAATAAACCACAACTTATATATTTACTATAGCATATACAATAACATCTAAATACATGTGATAGAAATAAATATATCTAAGCATCAAAAACCAAAACCATAATGCAAACACATAAAATCAGCATTCAACTACCAAAATCACACACACACACACACACACACACACACACACACACACACACACACACACACACACACACACACACACACACACACACACACACACACACACACACACACACACACATGCACACACGTGCATGCGCGCACACACACGTAGACACACACACATCATGAGTTTTAATATAAAAATACAACCATATATAAAGCTCTAGCTCTTTACTTGGGTCCCACCATACCCATCTCATGGCCTAGCCATACTTCCCATTGATGCCTTGATCTGAATCCTCCAAATAAAATGTTATAAATAGGTTGTCTGAGATCTCAATCATGATACCTACCCATATAGATGAGACACTTGAGCCTATACCTATGCCAACTAAGTTAGGTTAGCTAGATGTGTTGCTCTATCCTAGGCCTATACCTATCCTATATGTGTCACAATATTTAGATGCACATCTCTCTCCTCAACTAGGGCCTATCATACCTATGCCTACACCTACCTATACCAATGGCTACATCCCATAATTGTGTGGTCACAACTACCTCATAACCTCTCTTTCTAGTCTAAACCAGCTCACTTGAGCTAGAGTAGATGGTACCATGGGATTCTCTAATATGGTAGGGTCATATGGCATTAATGCATCATCTAGGATATCATGGAGTGTTCCCCTCACTAAGGACCCCCATTTATTATCCTCATCCTCTACAACACATAAAAAATCACACTAAATATATATTATATCACTGATATATCTCAAAATCTATCTTTACTCTATCAAATAACATAAGCATAAATTTAAACCATCTTTTATTACCTAGTTATGTGTCACCTACCACTATCTCACCATCTATGTGACTGTTGAGCATGGTGTCCCTATCTATGAATCCTGTAAAAACCTCATGTATTAATAATCACCCAAAAATAAACCCTAGAGTCATCACTTGTGCCCATCTTAGGATACACCTGAGTGGTCTCTCTATCACCCAACACTACCTTGGCTCATCTAATGGGTCATCTGAGATATCTACTATCTCCATTCCCTACTACCATAGTTGATGGCATATCCATGGTGGTTAATTATCCTCTTATTATATAGATACTGATGGTACCTTTGGTACTCCTGACTCCACATCCATCTCATCTTGCTCTACTACCTATCATGCTCAACTAGTCCATGGTCTCTCATGATGTGGTTTGAGCTATGGCCTTGCAACTGGTGGCCCTAATACCCCTCTCCCCCATGTCTCTCTCACATGATGGACCCAAAACATGGGTACCATTATTGGTGATTTAAAGTGAGGCTATCCCATCTACCTTGGTACACATACCACTAGATGCGGCTCTGTCCACTAGGTATAGTGTCCTGTTACCTATGTCCTTGCCAAAGATGGTGAAACTATCTTCTAGATATGCCATATCATAGAAATGTGCCCATATGAATACCATATAATATCCACTCATCTCATTGTCTATAGTGCTATCATGTGGGGCATGACTCATGCTACCTAGTCTTCTCTCCATCTCTAAACCCAAGGTAACCTATCATCAACCACATGGGACAACCCAACTATATAATACATAAGGAAAATCTCATCTATCCATGTTTTCAATACTATAATCTATCTCATATACTTATTCCCTTTGGAAAACACTCCATACATGTGATGTATGAGCTATACCCAGATGATGGATCCTAAATCATATAACACCCTCTACTCTAATATGATCTGGCTCAAAGCTATCATAAATAGTGGTACCTTGCCATATGACTTATGACATAACACATGTGCTATCACATCTTTTTAGATATCCAAATTATAAAAATTATATACATCAAAAATATTCAATCTCAATCTAGGATATATCCTCTCTGATCTCGTCACCCATATGGCTAAGACTCTCCTCTCCTCTTCACTATCTGGTACTCTTGTGATCATGGGTGTATTTTTTATAGGTAGTCCCAAGATGGCATGTACATCCTATAAAATTATACCCACCTCTATGATATCCCCCTCCACATCCCACCTAAATGTGGTAGTCAACCATTCACAGGATCCTAGGAACATGACCAGGATCCTAGGAACATGACTAGGATCCTAGGAACATGACTAGCAAATTTAAACTCAAAGGAATCCTACATGTTTATTATGCCTCCTAGGCCTAATGAGATAAATCTAGCTTTATCATTAATAGAAAAGCACTCTAATAAGTTTAGGGGCCATGATGCATCCACTAAGCACCAAAACCTCATACACACCTACAACCATAAAATAAAAAGAGATGTATTAGATCCTCCATGTCATTTATAATCAAAATACATTCTTTTCACATTTTGATTAAAAAACCCTAAATTGCTTTAATTTGTTCATTATTATCAATTAGCTCCATTATTAGCCTACTCAACCCTTTTAACCCTCACTCGATCATTTTAGGACCTTATAGTACTCTTTTGGATTATTGCATGCATTTTTGTACTATTTTGGTCCCTTGGTCAAAGACTAGTTTGACTAAAATTTCATTATTTTTGAGCCAGTTAACTTCACAAACTAAGTCAACCCCTCTATTTTCTCCCTCTTAGAAATAAATTGTCACAATGGATTTTTCTACTAGGTCAGTAGTAATGTAATAAGTTGTCGGTCTATAAAACACAATAAGTCAACACATACCTACTAGGTTGGTAGTGTGGATTTTACCAATTTTTAGTTTACTAGGTCAACTGGGTTGACCTAATTATTTTTACCTACCAACCCCCTACATTTTGTAAAATAAATGCCTTATGATAGTTATTTCTATAAACCCTTCTAACCCATTTCCCTAAATAGTTTTTCCTACCCTTAGGATCTATTTTGGGTTTATTTTCATGTTTATAAACACTCTAAATTCCAAATTTCAAAAAAAACACACACTTTAATTCAATAATTTTTTAAAAATCTAACTTGAGATTCTTAGTTACTTGTGTTTCACCTGCTGCTACCGTTGTGGGTCCCTCTCATCTGTCCTATCATTTCTTTACCATCTTAGCTTGTTTGGTCTCTTTGATATCTTTTTCTCTCCTTCACAAGTCAAAAATCCCAAATGATTTCCTTTTGACTGTATTTAAAATCACTCTTCAAAATTCTAAAACCTTTCAAATATTTTCCATCAGATTCCTTATTTTTCCTATATCTTTGTTTTTACTTATCTATTTTTTAAACTATAAAATGTTCTGGAATCATGATGTAGAGAATATTTTCCAATACTATATGCCTATCTTACCAATTTTTTGATTTTTGGCTATTTTTTGCACTAAGTTAAATAAAGGTATGTGTTCTTCAGTTCTATCCTTTCATTTATCTTATTTTCTCCTTACTACACTTTACTTAGCATCAAATTTATATGTTATCATGTTCTATTCCTGAAGCACCATCCCATGTTATACCATGTGACACATGATTTTTGAGTAGGGCATATGTATACACATAATATTTTTAAAATTTTATCAATTACTGACACTTTGTATCTTGAAGTAACCCATCAAGCCTCAATCTCTCAAAGTGCATGCCTTAAGGGATGCATCAAGAAAGGGGTGGGTAGACCATTGGTGCTTCATAGGATTGTTGTCCCTTTTTCCACTTATTATCTACGCACTTGTCTCCTAAAAACCTTATACCTAAGATTATTTTTCTCTATTTTACCCTCTCCAGTAATTTCCCACATTTTATCTTCTTTTTCCTCACCTTAATCCCCTTTTGTTAGTCAGTTGTACTAGGTCAAATAGGTTGACCCTATTTTCACTTAGGAACTAGTTTGGCTCTTAGATGATCTAACTCATGACCTGGTGAATAATTGTCTAATTTTTTTATAGATTAATTAGGTCGACCCTATCAATCAAGATTTTTGGAAGGGTTTAGGGTCAAATACACCTATATATACAAGTTCAATTCACTATTATTTAGATAAGAGAAGAAGAAGTAAGAGCTATTATGCATTTGCTTATCCACCATTTTACTTGAGGAGAAAGCTTAGGGTTTCATACTTTCTTTGGAGATAAGGATATTGTCTTGTGGAGAAGTATTTTAGATGTATTGATACGTTCTATATACTAGAGATGATTTCTCTTTGTCATCCTTACATACCATAATAACCTCTTGTGAAGCACCTTGTCCAAGAGAGAGATTGAGGATTAATGGGTTCATCTTCAAAGGTAAGTATTCATAACTTTGCTCCTCCTTTTAAAAAGTAGATATATATGAATTTGAAATTATCTTCCATGTATTAGGATTATATATACATTAATTTTAGTATATGACTTCTATGCATGTTTACTTTTATTTTTTCTAACCCCTACTTTGTGCCACAAGCTTTGGTGAACACTAGATTAGATTTAATTTACTTATTATTAGTTTAGTGAGATATAAAAACATATGACTCCCTTAGGTTTATTACATGATTGTGTTTAACTAGAGGCTTTGGAACCCTCACTATCATGGTGTATTATGGTAAGAGATCCCCTAATCAGGTCTAGTGGATCCCTGTATTGGTCATGTTCCTAATTAACAAATGTGTCCCCAATCATAAGTGTATGGTATGATCTATCTTCTCTGAGTTGGGATTGATTTATATACATGATGCATTTATTATTACATATAGTCACTATTTGTCCTATATATTTATTAATAACTTGCATAATCTTTAAGGACTGAGTTTCTGAGTTGAGAGTCATAGTGAAGAAGTGGAAAAGTGAGTTTTATTATTCTGAGAAACTAGTTAAGATATAAGAACATTTTGAGGAGATGTGTTGTGATGATTATACCTTAGGAAAGTGGAATAAAGTCTTGTAATGTCTTAAAAATAAAATGATACCTTATTTATATCTCTTAGCCTGTATGAAGGGTTGAAACCCTAGAAGAGAAGACATAATGGAGTAACTTTGTTTGCATCCAGTCAAATGTCTTGAATTTTTTAAGGGAGAGAGTATAGGTTGTTTATGAATGATTGGATGTGGTATTAAGTTGTTTGGTGGTGTATATAAAGAGTGAACTTAATTTTAAGGACTGTAGACCCTATGAAACCTTGTCTAAAAGCCATAATTCTATCAAAGTGAAGGAATAGAGGAGTTTAGAATTTGATGGAGATAATTTAGTGATGGGAGAAGTTGATGAGGGTTATAAAAAACCTATTTTAGGTATTTAAAGTTTTATAATGTGTGAAATTTCAATATAATGCATTTTATAAGGTATCAATTCACTTAGGACTGTCACAATCCTAGACTTAGGGTTTTTAGAAAGAAGCCTGTATATCTAAAGTTGTAACCATAAAAAACTTATAAAAATGGGTAATAATATGTAATTCAAGGTGATAAATAAAATTTGTGAGGTTTTTAAGTTATCCGAAATTGTATAGTATGGTCTCATTTGTAATGGGAGTAAATAGGTCTAATGAAGGGCTAATTGTTAAGAGGGAAAGGTGAGAAAGTGGTTAAAACAAGTGAGTTGGATAATGAAACTTGGGGTGTAAATAGAAGAGGATAGAGGGCACTCATAAAGTAAATTTTTATTGAAATACCAATCTTTACTTGTCCATACAAGTGAAAAAGGTCCTAAAAAAGGCTACATGGAAGGTGTGAAAGTGAGCATAGATGCATAGGAAAGCTTAAGGAATGAGGATTACGATTGAAGTGAGGACAATAAGATATGAAAAAAACTCCTATTAAAGTCATAGAGATGTGTCAAAAAAGTGTGGATAAGGAACTACAAACTTGAAGCATTAATAACAAAGAAGAGAAAGTAGACTAGATGGAGGAGATAGTTAAGAGTGAATGCAAGAAAGAGATAATTGCAAGTATCAGAGTTAGAGGTACATGAGAATAAGAGAATTATGGATATATACATCATTATACCTATGGATATGGATCTGATTTATTTTTTCATTTTTTATAACTTGTATAAAAATCAATTTAGAATCTTTGAATACCTCTAAATACTTAATATTTAGTTTTATTTCCTAAAACCTAAACAAAAAGATTCAAATTCTACTATGTTATCAAATTTTAATTTACAAGCACAATAATTTTTTTCAAAATATGAGAAATTAAAATAATTCTAATACCATTACCATGATCCAAACAATCTCTATCAAAGAATAAATAATATATATTCTCTCTAAAAAAGGTCCTTTCTTGATGCTATTTAGGTTCATCTAAAATTAACAACTCATAAGTACTAATTCTATTTTCTACACAAGCAACAATAACTAGTATGGATTCCATAGGATTACTATTCTATTACTCTTTATGCATGAATATAATTTCATTTCCAATAGGAACCCATGAGGTATCATTTCCCACAAAACGACCAATTACCTTAAACTAATCTCTACCTAATAACATAGCATAATTAGTAGAAATATCTAAATTTTTTATGTTAGACATACATCTAATTATTTCATCTTGAGCTATTTTGATAATAATATCATGAAATTTATTAAAACTCTTAGTTTGATGAGAAAAAAAATCAGTAAGTTTTTTATTATCACTTTCATATGATATGACTATCTAATCAAAAATGAATTTAAACATAATATTTTAAAAAACTCTTGTATCAAGAATATAGTTGTGAATGATTTTATCAACAATTTTAACAATAACATAAAATGAATGAATATAATTGGCATGAGGACCAATATACTGGGCAAAAAGAGAATTAGGTCCATTATTACTAGATTCTTCTATAAATCTTATTACACTTTTGAGATTTACGTTCTTAATATCATTATTTATTTTATTAAGTTATCTAGGTAAACTAACATCTTAAAATAAAGAAAAACCAACTTTGATTGTAGCCAAATCATCAATAATTTTATAATCACTAACATTGGGATGACTAATAATTTTTGGGTTTATACGGAAGATACTATGTATTATTGAATCAAATAGACAAAGAGTTATTTTACTAATAATTTATAGTAGAATTATCTAAAGTAGTAATACTATGTGTATTTTTACCTTTGTCTTACATGAAAGGTTTGGAAAAAGATGACTAATTATTAGTTGTGTAGTTGTGTATTAGTAATCTTTATATTATTTGAAGACTCATCATAACTACCCATGTTTATATTTTCAACCAAGTCAATGGCAATAATATCCTTCCCATATATATCTTAAACTTTTGAGTAACTATACAAATATTGAGGTCATGATCTATTCCACAAACATGGAACAAATGAACTTTTTCTTCATTTTTAATTTTTTAAGGAATAAAAGCTTTATCTGATATAGAATGTTTTTTCATTTAATTTTCAATTGATGAGGATCAACTCATTACCAAGATTATGAATAAATTTTAAGTTTCATACTTTATCAAAATTTAAACCTGTGGAAGATCTATCTTTAAAACCATCATGTTTTAATTTCTTTTTATATTCTATAGCCATTTTATATTTTAAAGGCAAAACACTACAAAAATACAATATAGATAATTTTTTAGATGGTTTAACATCATAATGAATCTTTTATCATAACTTAGTAAATACAGTTATAAAATGGTAAATCATCTCATCTAGATAAGTTGAAATATTAATAAGTTCATTGGCCAACTCTAAATATTCTTTATGCTTGTCAAAACAAAGCTCTAATCAGTATTCTATATATTTTATATCAAATAAACTAATAAAATTTTGATAAGTTCTACCTTATAAAATTTTCTAAAACACTCTAAGATAAATATTTCATTGGCTATCCCAAGAGTAACAAAAATTAGTTTGAAGTCATCTAAATGTTCTTCCCAAGACTCACCAAGATTACATAAATTTTGTAGGACATTAAATCTTTTAAGGGAGGCTAACTTACTAAGATGATTAAAAATATTGATGAATTCCCATGAATCCAAGGATTTATAACTTGATGATCATTTTCTATATCAGAGTCTATTTCAATGTTAGTTATTTCTGCTTGATCTCTATTGTTATGTAGACTTAGAATCCTGTCTCTAAATATCTCTTCTACTTATTATTCCATTATAAGTTACAACATGTTACTCTACTTGAATAGGCTGATTTAACTCTACAATTGTATTAGAGTTTATAACTAGGGATAATAAAATCATTAAAAAGGAAAGATTCAAAAAGAAAATGAGTTATAGTTTGGGGATTAATAATATTTTTTTTCTCTTTCTCATTAAATGTAGTGATTTTTTCCTAAATATGAAATTTTTGTTTAATGGCTAAGATTAGTGCACCAAAATATTTAGAATACTGCTTTATCTTATTCATCATCTATAATCTCAAGAATGTGATGCAAATAATAAGGTCTATTATACCAATCAAAATGAACAAGATTAGAAGTAATATCTATTATATCCTCAATAATATCAACTTCAGGTTGAATGATAGGAAGGGACCATCAATGGTCTTGGGAAAGAAAGACTGAAACAAGAAAGAAGGATTTAAATAAAAATTAAAATAATAAAAAGAAAGATGAGATTTATAAAAAATTCCTTAGTAGAGTCATCACATTTATAGATGGTAAATTTTTGTATGTCAACCGATCAATAATTTCACATATTATGAAGGTCAAGTTGAAAACATACCATTTTAATCATAAGAGATACATGGAATAAATATTGATCCTAAGATATGCAGAGATTTTTTAATGATTCTTGAAATAATTCTATAAAATACAATATAAATTGTGTCATTATATTTTAAAAATTAAATTCCTTAGTAGAGTCATCGCATTTATTGATGGTAAATTTTTTTATGTCAACCGATCAATAATTTCACATATTATGAAGGTCAAGTTGAAAACATACCATTTTAATCATAAGAGATACATGGAATAAATATTGATCCTAAGATATGCAGAGATTTTTTTAATGATTCTTGAAATAATTCAATAAAATACAATATAAATTGTGTCATTATATTTTAAAAATTAAATTCTTATTCAATTATAAGATTGGAATTAGATTCAAAAGATATAATCTAATATATTGAACAAAGTAAAGCCTACAAATGAAGAAATATCTTAAAGTAAAGTTCTTTGATCCATGTGTGTCTTTCAATATCTTTCCCTTTATCAATATCAATGTTGTAACAACCTAAAATAAAATAAAGTATATGTAACAAAAGAAACCAAATGATAAGTGAAACCTGGACAACTTAACATACATGAAGACTATTGAAATCACTTAGAAAATATTTCACTAAGATAGAAAATCAATCAAGCAAGACACTAAGAAAGATAAAAAACTATTTCTATGAATCTAATCAATAAATTCTATTGGAATAAACTGAAATAAGATAAACAAAACAACATAAAATAAAAAAATAAAATAGAATTGAGAAACCTACATAAAACTCAACTTATAAACTAAGTAGCTAAAAACTACACTAAAAATAGTAGGAAAGGACTATATAAAAGATAAAATATAAAATGAAAGATACAAAGTATAATAAATAATAAATAAATAATAATTTAATCTAACCATGAATGAAATAAACAAAAAAATAGGAAATAAAACACAAATTGAAAATAACAAATCCACCTTCTGGAAAGCCATAACCAATTGTAAAGATATTTTGAAGAGGGGTATCCTTTGGAAAATTGGAAATGACAATAAAATTGACTTTTTGGAGGATGCTTGGATATCCCCCACCCCCCTCTCATCTTGAGAGACATGGGCTAGGTGGCATGGATAGCTCTAGCAAAGATGGGGATCCAAACTAAAGGATTATTGGGAAATTAAGGAACGAACAAAGTGTTGGAAGGTCATACCCAATGAATATCATACCTTAGAATAAGCATAAGCCATTTATAACCTCAATCTAATTTTAAATTAGATGCACATCCCCTCCATATAGAAGGAAGATCACCTTATCTAGAGAGTAGAAGATAACAGTTTGTACTCGGTATCCTCAGACCATGCCATTGAACTCAATCTAGAAAGCAATTAATACCATTGGAAAAATCTTTGGGTAAAACATCTAACCCCTAAGGTTAATTTCTATTTTTGGCTTGTAGCACAAAATAAAATTTTGACGGTGGAAAATTTAGCCAAAAGGGGATTGATTGTCCCCAATAGATGCTTGATATGCCAAAGTGTGGAAGACTCTACCCAACATATTTTTCTAGAATGCCCCTTTAGTCTAACTTTGTTTAATTGGATTCTCAATTACCTCAACATGTCATGGGTTAAACCTAATAGTCTTTTGGAGCTCATTCTATAATGGAATCCCCCATGGTCCATTCCTTCCCTAACCTTCCTCTTGTTAGGGTGTGGAGCTAAAAGCTTCACCTTAATGCAAACTGGGAGGTTTCTGAGCATGATAATCACCAGCATCAGCATGCCACAACTGACATCAGTCAGGGAATAGTGCAGAAGTAAACTGACATCGATAGGGATCGATCGGCATCGATCACCTCCAGTCAGGCAGGGACTGACGTCGGTCACCTGTGGCGGTTCCAGAACTACTGTTGACAAATAGTCAGTTAAGTGAATGGAGAGTTTGCATGATGAAGACTAGTTCGAGTCTTGAGCCGCAAGTTTAATCATTGTATGTATGAGATCTATATAATAGACTCATGGGCTGTATTGTTAAGTGTAAAACTCAAGTGTAGAACTTGGAGAGTTCTTCCCATGGTAGAATCAAGTAGGATTCTTCAGGTATGTAAGATCAAGTTTGATATGCAGGGTGTTGCAGTATCATGGTGGAGATCTACATGTGATAAGTAAGATCAGGTTGGTTTGCAAGGATGTGTGTATGCGAGGGTCAAAAGGAGATTGGCGAGGGAGCAAGATCCAAGGTGACAGCAATACATCAAGGAGCAGGATCATGGTGAGATCTACTTGGAGTACTAGTTCGTACTCGATTGTACAGGTGTATAGTGAGGTGAACAACAGCTTATGTTAGCTGTGTGTTGTGACCTAGTGAGAGAAGATTACTCTTGAGGGAAGATTACTGTAAGCCCACAAAGTAGAAGAAAGAGTGTGATCTCTTTGTTGTAATTTCCTTCTATAATGAGTTGAATACAATTGTGTATTGCCTCTCACATTCTGTGTGTTTTCTCATTGATAGTTACTTATACTTCTATGTAATTCCCCATGTTTAATTGCTTATACATTGGTAATCATGTGTGCTCTTAAATCTGACAAGTTGTGTCAGAGCTTTGGGGAACTTAGGTCCTGTCACCTCTAACACCTTGCCCTTCCACATTGGTTTTGGTGCATTTGGAAAATCTATAATGATAGCCTATTTTGAAACAAAAGGTATTAGATAAAGAACATCTTCCCTTGAATCTACGAGTCTATCTCCAAAAATTGGAAGGCCTTTCCTCATAAATAGAAAGAGCTTACCCCCCTTCAGCTTTGCTCATTCTCAAAAATTAGAACCTTCAACAGGTGATTTATCCTATCAACAAAGATTTAATCTACAAGTAAACTAAATGGAAGGCCTTTCTTGAGGGGTGGATGAAACTAAACTTTGATAGGGCCTCAAAGGGTAACCTAGGTCCTATAAGGGGAGGAGGTATCATAAGGAAATCTAAAGGGGAGATGTTGGTAGCTTATGCAGGCCCCATGGATAAGCAAACAAACCATCTTGCTAAGGCTAAGGTGGCACTCTGGGGTATTCAACTCACATCAAGATTCAATAAAAATAGGATCATTATAGAGGGTGATTCATTAAAAATTGTTAATACCTTAGAAGGAAAAACTATACCTTCTCACACTATCAAGGAGATCATTAATGACACAAAGCATTTTTTAAAAAGCATACTTCATTTCCAACTCATACACACTTATAGGGAAGGAAATGGGGTGGCTGACCTCCTTACCAATATTGGTGTTGGGATAGACCATTTAACCAACTATCATAATGTAGGTAGTATCCCCCTTAAGGTGAATGATGTCATCTATGTGAAAGGTACTAATGCAACCTAAAATTATCATCAACTCACACGTATAGTCCCTCAACTCAATGGGGAAAATCTTGATTTAGTTGATTTATATTCATTTAAAAAGAAGGGGGTCTAGTTATTTTATTGTGACTTCAGTGAGTGTTCCCTCCCATTTGAGTCTTGGTTATTTTAGCTACATCTAAAAATTTCATCCATCCCATTCCATCCCTATGACTCCAGCACCCATGAGTAGAGATAGAGATCACTTAGAACCTACCTCATGTAAATAAGTTAAATAATATAATAAGGTCTAAAAAAAACTCAAGAAGGGGGGCCTTACTGAGTTTATGAAATGCATTACTAAACATAATGACATGTTGGTTCAAGACTTCATCATGGTATGGATATAATATAAAGTCACTATGTGAGGAATCTTCATAAACATCTCAGAGGAATTCATTTGTGATGCCATGGGTATGTACTGCGATGGAGCAAAAGAATACAAAGATTATTCCAAGAAGAAAGATTCCTTGTAGTGATTCTTTAGAATGAATAAATTTGTGCAAACTGACAAGAAGAGTTTCCCATGTACTAACATCATGCCTCACTAGACAGAGATCTGCCTTTAGGTCATGAGGTACATAACCTTGAAAGGTAAGTATACCTTAATTTTTTCACACCATTTCTTTCTCCTGAATCACTTCATTGGTTTTAAAATCAGTTTTCCTTACTTCCTTTTTAAATCCTTGAAAAGTAATATTCTACTCCACTAGGTTAATGACACAAACCCCATCCTCCATTAGGGTCTAATCCTCCTACTTATTAATAATGGTCAAACTATTTTAGATTAGAAGGTCCACCCTAGGGTATCCTCCTCCTTTGAGGACTCCCTAGAGGAGGATCCTCTTGAGGGATCCCGCTAACCTCCCAAATGTTCCCCCAAGAATAATTTATCCTAATCACCCCTTGACAACCTACCCCTCAAACTATTATTTATCCCTTAGCCAAAACCCATTGAAATTAGTTCTTCCACACATTCAAGATGGAAGGGTAAGGCCATGATGATGGAGGATTTAGAAAAGAATAAATTTTTTCTATAAAATTTCAACTCAAGGGTTTATCAGGTAGGATTTGGCCTGACAAAGCTTATATAGGATTGAAACAAACTCCATCATGTGGCTGAGGCCACTATATAGTATTTTTTCCACTCAATTAAATCCCCCCAATCCCCTATTATGAAATACCCCCTTTGGGATCCCCTAGGGGGGTCCCCCTAAATAGACTCCTCTACAAGTGAAATGTAGGAAGTGACCTAGAATGATCTTTCTCAGGGAGGTAGCGGAAGGCCTTGAGAATCAAACTTGTGCCAAAGTTTCAAAAGACAAACCAACCATTCTGGAAAATGATACTACTGCTATTGAAGATACTCAAGAGGGACTTTCTCCCTAGAACAATGTTTGTTTTTGTTTCTTACTTTCATTTCTAAGTACTTATTTTTGTTGTTTTTGTCTTCTTGACCTTGGTTGGCCTGTTTAAATTGATGTAATTCACTCTTGTGGTTCCAAGTCCTTGTAAAACTTGATTATTTACCATATCAAATAAAAAAAATTGAAAATAAATAAATCTACACTAAATTAGAAATGAAACTATTTAAAACATAATTAGAACCTAATTAAGTAGAAAAACATAATTAAATATCCATTTAAAACATAAGTAGAGAGAAATATAACTAAAACATAAAGAAATATGTATGAGACTTGAAATAATAATCATCTTATGGGTACACAAATAATTTTATTGAGAAATAATGAAATGAGTCTAATTATAAACATGATCTTCAAGTAAAAATCAAAGTACAACCAATAGATTAACTATTTATTACAAGATGTTAGGTATTGATCATTATTCTAGTCAGGTATAAGAAGTTATATGCATATGAATGTATATATTCATTCATAAAATGATATTAATCTTGATAGTTTTTAGATAGTAAGTTATGAATAAATAAAAAAACTTGGATACACCTACATTGTTCAATTAGATTACTTCACCATTAAAAAGTACATTGCTTGGTCTATATGAAAATGATTATTCAATCTCATAAATGTTTACACAAAAGAATAAGATAGATGGAAAAATTTCAAACTTATAAGATCTCTTTATACCTTTGTGTTTCCTTGTTTTGTTATGTGCCTTCAATCTTCTTATAAAATAACTCTCTTGAGATAGTTATGAATCAAGTTACAACTAACTTTAGTTAGTTTTAATTATAAGTTAATTAAATTTTAAAAATCAATTACTTATAATTAATCTATTTATAAGTTATAAAATTTATAACTTAACTTTATATTTTGAAATTAATATGAAGTTCACGAGATTAAATAAAATATAGAACCATTTATAATCTCTAATCAGGTAAGGGCCATTTTGACTTGATTTGAAGTTTATTTAGACAATTATCTAACTACAAATACAAAAAATAATCTATAAATGTAAATATTAAATGATTTAAACCTATTTAACATTATAATCCATTAATTAGTATTTATCCAATAATATCAAATGATCAAAAGTAAGCATAAATAAATTGTATGAATACTAATTTTACTGAAAAGAGTTTCAATACTACCATATAGACCAACCATACTACCTCAAAAATGCATCATCAACCAAAATTAAAAATTGTAAAGTATCCATGAAATCAATATATTAGGAACTAAAAAAATGAAATATAAAGTCAAACATATCATAACTATATCAATTAGAGTCATTGCCAAAAATAAGGTCAATGAGTGGGGTCCATTTATCTATTTGATACTATTTATATTCCATTGAGATTATAGGTAACTCAAAAAAAATTAGCACCCCCATAGTCATCATCAACATCTATATTTAGTTTCTTTAGCATACATGTCACCATGGGTTGACTCATAGGGTTGTTGACATGTTTTTTATTAGAAGAGGTAGGCTTAACTAACATAGGTGAAGAATGTATAGTAATCAAGGCCAAATAAAGGTTCATATTAATACAAATAGGATTTATCTCAAGAATGAACTCAAGATGAATAATCATATGTAGATCATTAGGGATAGAATCAATTTTAGTATGCATATATTAAGAAAACTCATTTGGATTACCTAGTCTATAAGGATGAGATCTCCAAGGGGATGTCCTCAGGCCTCTATGGGATGTACCACAAAAACTCATAGAATAAGATGGAATGTTATCAATCAAGTTTAAAATATAGAATTGGATATATCAAAATGAATGGAAACATAAGTTCCTCAATGAAAAGGTTTAGAAAATTTGTTGGCAAACCCATGATCGTGAAAATATCTTCCACAAGAACTATTCCACAAATGGGTGTCATCATTTTGGTGTTTATTATCTCTTCCTCAAACAATTATTCCTAAAATATGAGAATACGGGATCCACCTACACATACTAATTTAAATAAATTTAAAAATAAGAACTTATAATCAAATATTCTATAATCAAAATATTCAAAAAATTAAATGAACATCTATTTCAAATCATTTAAAATTGACAACAAATCTAATTACTATCATAAATTTGAATTCTATCAATAAATTTGAATGTTGCCACATATTCAACCATTTTAAAATTTTCAATAAAATAACCTCTCACAAGTTCACATCAACTTATAACTGAATACAAATTCTTCATGGAATTATGCATATATATGAGTTTGGAAACCATACAATCAAAGCCTTTTTTTTACACATCTCAATATTGAAAATTATATTGTGACTATGTAAAATATGTCAATGTTCATATAATAATTCACACCATATTTAAAAAACTACTACCCAAGACCATCAACACCAAGACTTTTCTAGGAAAAAAACAAAGAGTTCATAACACTTTGATACAAAAAATCTAACCATTTATATGGTCTTTGCATGCAACTATACTAATTGAGACAAACAACTAAATGTTTTATTAGAATAAAAATGAAATTTATCAAACTTCATGAATACAAGTGACTAACAAATATTTCAAAGTCTAAGGTTATCCAAAACATCTTAACTAAGTTCACTCAAAGTATAAAAAAAAATCTTTATATATCATTTACATGTTAAATGCTGAAACATAACCCTTTCATATGAAGTCATCAAAACCAATTTCTATGTTATTTTTATTTTACACAAACCTTATAAAATATAAAGGAATGAAAATAACCTTACCAAAATTTCTATTTTTTAGTCACCTATCAAACAATTTGAAATCACTGAATGTAGATACCCATAAATAAATTCATTATACCACTTGCATGAAACCTTTCAACACTTCTAATTTCAAAACAGAAGTAAACCCATTTATTTCTAAAAATGTATGTAGGATAATTTCAAAAACTTAACATTGTTACTATATACTTCATGTAATGAAATTTATATAGTTATGATTCTTAAAAATTAATTTATTTCATTATTTCAAAAGCAAACCAACTCGAAGTCTCTTTGAATGTAGAAAATCAAAATAAATGACATGTGGTTTGCATGTTACTAAAAAAATACTTAAATCCTATTATGTCTTGGCCATTTAATTAATATAAAAATAATTATATTATTATTCATACAAAAATAATCAAATATAACTACCCAGGTGATTGAGGACAAATGAATCACAAATCTGTAGCATGTAGTTGTTCAAAACAACTATATTGATAACCCCTTTAAAAAAAAGCAATGTCTTTAGAATTGAATATGATACCCTATTGAAAAAATCAATACTATGAGATATTAGTAAATTTTTTATAACAAAAATAACTTTATGCAATTCATGAATTTTATAAAATGAAGATTTATAATCATGTATGAAAAGCTTATTTTTGAAAGAACACTTCCCTATGTAAGAAAACTTTAACAATGACTTGCCATAGTAACTCAATAAATTTATGAATTGAAACCTTCCATGAAATGTGAAACAAATGCACTGTCCCAAAACATATTCAACTTATTTCCATTAATAAATGTTATGCAAGTATTTTCTTCCTTCCAAAACTTCACTTGAACAACATGCAATCTATTTTGTCTAAGAAGATTGTCAAAAAAGAAGTTTATTGAAAAAAATATTTATCATGGATAATACAAACTATAAAATGCATTTATAAAACAAATATAACAAACTGCATACCTATTTTAAAACACATTCACCTAAATGAGACTAAAATAACTAAAATTCTCTATTCAAATCTAACTGGTGAATCAACATAGCTCACATTCCATGTTATGATTGAAATAATGGTGTGCAAGCTAATAAAATGAAACCTTCGATGCCAAGATAGTTTCCATTACCAATAGTTAATGTGAATGAGTTAACATGTAAATTAAAATAGTGGATGATAGCCCTGCCAAATACCCTATTTCCAAAACCAAGACAAAAAACCACTAAACACTTATCAAATATTTAACAATACTACCAATTTTTCATCAAAAATATCCACAATCGAGGTAAGGACATATATTAAAAATCAAACTAACCACCAACTACCAAATCAAATCCATCACCTCCATATTAAAATAAATGACCTTAATATATACCTTGGTAACCAACATGTTAAGAGACCATGTCAATAATGCATAACACTTTATAATTGGAAATGGGATCTAACATGAGGTCAAATAAATGCAATGTAATATCCAACCTATAATTAATTAAACATAACATTATGCATATTACCTTGGTAATGCGCAAGAGGATTACATCAACCATTTTCAAAGAGATATCAAGACTAAGTTGAAAAGGGTATCATAAACATGCAGGTGTACGTTCAAATTGAAAATAAAAAATTATCAATAGTTCACCAGTTCTTCACCTATTCTTGACTTATCAAAACTGTGATGTGATCATATCAAGAGAATGAAACCCTGAAATCCATTCTCAATACAAATATTATAGAACATATACTTGTGTGATATTTATCACTTTGAGTCAACTTGAAAACATGTTATAATCATATCAAATTATGGTACATATTATGAGGTTAATTTTCACAACATAATAATATTCAATCAAAAATATGTTGAAACTGTTGTTAGAACTAGATGTAGAATACCAATTTATGACAATCATAACTACTTATTGATTTAAATGCAAATATGAGATGTAATCATAATAGAGTTTTGAATTAGAAAAATTCTTATAATTTTATTTAAAATCATATGCTACAAATCATCTCAAAATAATGTTATAAGTATTCAAATCACTTAACATATCAATATTTTATATTCAAATATACACATAAAAATAATTGTTTAAACAAATATAAATAAGTTATCTCCCACCAATAGATTTAAATATTATGATGTTAAGTCATCACATGTCAAAACTGATTATATCAATATTTTTAAAAATAAAATAAAAGGATGGATACTAAAATTGGTATAATAAATCCTATGCCATCAAATGTTGAAATACCTCATTGAAATATTATTCAAACTATTGTTGTCATTATTCCTGATAATGTTGCTTATTCCAATCATAAAATTTCTAGTAACCCTTCACCCCTACATTTGGTAATACATGTTTTAAAGAAGATAAAGTTAGAGGTGGAAACTAAATCCAAGGACATCATTAGAATAGAGTTGACTGTGACACCTCATGATTATAGTGATTATTTAACTAAGCACATGACACTTTTGATAGATTTAATTTGAAGTGATTATTATTTTATGTATTTAATGATATTTAACTTTTGGGATAGTTATTTTAAGCTTGATTCAGACTATTTTTATCATACTTGATACTTTTCATTGGTAATTTGTTTGGACAATAACTAGTTTTTCTATAAATTCATGTAGACCACGACAATTATTTCATTTTTATTAGTTTGAGATGACACTTAAATTTAATTAATTGTAGAAAATGTATGATTTTGGTATATTTATTATTATAAATTTAGTAATAAACATTATGTTTGCATTAGTATTGAGTGATTAGTGTTAAAATATATATTTGAGGATTAATTACTTTAGGTAAATATTATATGATTTTTTTACTTTCATAATATTTATAATTTTAATTAGTTAAGTTATTAAGTAGTCCCCCACCTATTAGAGAGTTATTTTGTATTATTAAACTTTTGTATCCTAAGTCTCAATAAAGTTCATTTTAAATTTAACTAAGTTTACTTTATGAACTTATGTAAAAAAATCATAATTAAATAAATTAATTTTAGTAGAGTTACTTAACTTTATCTTAAGTTAATTAAAGGTTAGTTATAACTTCAAAGTATAATGAACTTTCAAAAATAGACCTTAAAAGGAATTGAAGATGTCATTAAAATGGATAGACATACACATGTGTAGACACTTAAAAGTGGCTACCAATGACCAATAACCAAGCTTCAATACCGATTTCTACCAAATATCATAATTTGGCCTAAAAACATGAAAACACACTAGATGATTTGAATCTATCATATACAAGTGCCAATTTTTTCCAGAGTATCACTAAATAGGGAAATGCATTTTATGAAGTTGTTAGTTATTCCTGAATCATTTCAAGCCAAAATGCCAAAAACACAATTTGAGCTCTAAACCACTAAATTTCCCTAATTCAAAAGGACATGACAAGTGCCCTTTTTATTTTGTGTTAGCAACATCCTAAATGGGATAATGGATCCAATGCATCTAACATTGCCTTCCAATTCTAATCCAGTTAAATTTTGAGCCAATAATATAAAATTTTGACCAATTTGATTAATTTGAGCACCAATTTCCAAGATTTACACCAAAATTGATAAATCATGTTTAAGACTAATTAATTTGACTCAAGAGCTTAAGTTAATTTTCTATGGAACTTGTTGAATATTTCATTAATGGAAATTGGTTTTTACTATCTGCATCATTAGGTGAGGTCATTTATGGGGTGGAATCCACAAGCCTTAACTACAACACGTATTTGATTAAGCCCTCCCATGCCTCTTTAATGCCTCTCTATCCGAAATATTTATGAGGGCATTTATTGATTTTAGCCTCTAAAATTGAATGTATTCTTAGCCACACATCTTCATATTAAGATGGATGGTTTAGTTCATTCTAATTAAATGGGAAAATCTATACATAGAAGGACTCACACTAATAATTTTAAGCTCTCTCAAGCCAAAGTTACCATGCCCAAATAACTTCAAGCCATATCTTGATGTAGTGTTATTATACCCAAATATTGAGCCAAGCCATTCCAAACCAAGCCAAAGCCAAAATCCAATCATGAACATTATGCTGAAAGGAGTTGGAGAATAACCAAAGCTCCATTGACAAAGACCTTTGAAGTAAAATCCAAGCAAGCCAACAAGGAGATTTTTTAGAGCATTCAAGGAAGGTGAGAAAGTTTGTTTTATTTCTTTTTATTTGTGCTTTATCAATGGTTTTTCCTCACTAAGTTCTCCCTTTGATCTAAGATTAAGGTGTTAGCTATTAGTTTGTCTTTGGATTTGGTTTTCCTACACTAACATGATACTAATCTCCCCTTATCAGATTCCTATGTTCATAAATGGAATGCTCGGTGGGACCTTGTTCATGAACCATCATGTTGTCCAATCTTGTCTAGGTTATTTGATTAAATCCTAGTCTTTAATAGTTGAGTCTTCAATTAACCTTGTCAATTCTAAATTCAAACATTGATTGATTTTTGTTTAGGCCTCACTTCATAGGGGCTGATACATAGATGTTTCTATTTTGGGTTGCGTAACTTTGGTTAATTAATTACCCAAATTTTAAAATCTATTGTTTGTTTTTACACAAATCCTATCCTCATCATTGTTTGTACTTTTATTTGGGAGAACACAACCTTTATTTGAGATCATTTTGCCTTATGTCTTATGCCAATTGATCATGTTTATGTTTTATTTTGTGTGCCAGGTTTATGTCAAAGTTATTTCCAAACTTGTTGGATTAAATCAAATCACATAATTCTTATTTCAAGCCTATATTTTGATCTCATTTGGCCAAAAGTCATAACATATCCTGTTTGAGTCTATCTTTTGACTCCATGTTTGGACAAAAGACCTAGTGACTCTTTTCCCTTTCCTAATTTAGACCTTGTTTTAAACACTTTAGACTAGTCTTTTTACATGCCAGTTTTTATTTAATGCTTGACCTTTGTTGTGTATGACATTTGACGTTAGATATTTGATGTTAGATTATTTTATGCCAAGTTCCAGCACAAACTATTTTAGGGATATAGCTCCACCCATTTTTGACCAAGTTATACTATGTTTGAATCATTTATACTTTGGACATAGTTTTTCAAAGTTTGTAGAACTCTAAGCCTTTTTGTCTTTGGAGATTTTATAATTTATGTTGATATATCTAACTACACTTATTATGGAGTCACATATAATGCAAGTTATAATAGAATGTCTACACAAAATCTGACTAGAAACCCCTACGGGGATACATTTTTTAAGAAGTTTTATTATTCTCCCTACAATACTCCATATGGGGAACAAAGTCAAGAACTAGCTTATAATCCAACTCAAAACCCAAAATAGGATGATATGGTTTATGAGGATGACTTGGATGCTTTGGCTTATTCAAGCAATTAGGCTCCATAATGCCATACCATTTCTATACTAAGACCTCATCCTTTGGATTATGTAAGTGATCAAACTACGCAATGCCCCTTCATTATTCTATGACCTAGTCCTTTGTCTTGAGTGAGAAATCAAAATCCACACCACCTTATTTTTAACATTTCAAGGCTTCATCCTTTGGATCATGTGATAAATCATGCTCTACGGTGCCCTATCATTATCCAATGATAGGCCATTCTTTGTCTAATACCAATCCAGTCAATCCTTGAATTAAATCAATTATTCAAAGACCAAGATATGTTCAAAACTGATATTTTATAATGCATTAGAAATGAAGGCCAAGAGAACCAATCACACAATGATGTTTTTTTTGAATTAATCATTTGTGATAAGTCAAACTATGATGAATCACCTTTCAATCCTATACCTATTGTCAAGTAGTCTCACTCTGACAATCTAGTCTTTGCTGAGTCACTTCTTAATGATTATAATTGCCTTTGGAAAAATCATTATCTTGACCATATGCCTATTTTTCAAGAGCCTCCTTATGACATGCAAGTATTTAAGGAGTTGTGTATTAACCTTTTTCCTATCATTAAGGAGTCTCAATTTAACAAATTAGTCTTTATGGAACCCACCATGCCATCATAAGTAGTCACTTATCTAATACCAAATATTCTATAAGGCATCATTATAATAAATTACCTATCAGATGAAAAATTAGAAGTAGAGTTAGGTTATATTCTTGAACTGACATCAAATTTAGCTTTAAAAGTAGAATCAACATTAATATCAACATTGGATTCAGAGTCCATTGAGTCAAAATCAAATTCAAAAATAGAATACGTTCATGTTTTTTACAACATTGGTTACACATGCTTGGTAGATCAATTTGAATACATTTGTGATCTTTTTATAGTTTTTGAGGATGATTAATTTAACATTGACACAATTCACCCTAGTATATTATATGAGGATTATGTTGCCTAATCTCATTATATTACCACCAACCAACATAACCATTACATTGATATTCCACCTCCCACAATTTTTGATTAGGATTGACATAATCACATCTTGTTGAACTACATCCATGGTGATGTAGAAGTTGAAGAGTAAGGAGGCTAAGACCAAAATCATGTAGAAGAAAAATAATCTCCTAGTGAAACATTTTTGGAGGCACTAGGGGATAATCAAAGTTCAAACTCAACATCTTCTAGTGAAACCTTTTTGGAGATGCTAGAAGACAATAAAAGTCAAAAGTCAATGTTCCTTATTGAAACCTTTTTGAAGGTATTATGGAATAATCAAGATAAATTCATTGGTATAAGCCTCATCAAGGTGACAATAGTTGAGCATAAAATTTATTCATTGCTTGATGAAGACATTATCAAAGATCAAATCAAAATAACTTCCAATCTACAACCTAATTAGATGGTAGCTAATCTCAAGCCTAAACAATAAAAGAATCTGGTAGTCCTATCGAGATAATATTTAGAAGTCTTCAAACCCACCATATCCAAAATTTTGTAAAATCCATAATTAAAAACATTATGTGTACATGAATATACCAATCTTCATTTGTTTCCCCACCATACATTCCATTATCATCCACTATTCCATTTTCTATTCAAACCTATCATCCAACATTTATCCCTGTTTACCATCTCTAGCCACACTTTCCTTTGTAGAGGCTACAAAGACACCTTGTCTTGATGTTTTAAGGAAACAAAATCAATGACCAACAAATATCACAATAACATCATTGGAATCCAAATCTACAAAAAGTTCTTGGTAGAGAAACTATTCATATGAGGTGTGGGCTAGCAATTAACATGATTGATTATTCTATTTGTATCATTTGCTGATTTGGACGTGCATCTCCACTTCAATAGAAATAATATAATCATATGTCATTTACCATACCCAAGCCAAACACATCCACAACCAATAACCATCATCAAATAAAAACATATACCATGTCATTATTGTATATCCATTTGTTGTTGTTACATATACTTTTGCCATTTTCACATACCCAGCTAGTCACCTTACCACTTGGGGACAAACCTCTTACATATTATCAATATATTTCTTTGTACATTCTACCATCCCTACTATCATATTACCATCCTACCAAATTATCACTATCCTATCACTTATTCATCCTTCTATTCTATTCTATTAACCTAAGCATGTTTTGATATAACCCATCCTCACTTGTTTGACCTTGGTTTATCCATTAGTTTCAATTTTTTAATACACAAAACTAGATTACTTTCAACAGTCATTTTAAGCATTCTAAACAGAAGTAGTACTTTAGAGCATTAAGATAGAAGTTTGGTAGTTATATCCTTTGTTTCTTCTTCTCTATTATCATCATGTTTGTTTATGTGAGCCTGATTATATCACCTACTAGGGTAAATAAGTGTTTCACCTATTTTTTTACTAATTATAACTACCTATGGGAAAATTAGTGTCATTGATCTGATTTATTGTATCCTAGTTGTAATCACCTATGGGCAAACTAGGGGAAACATTTGTTTATTGTGCCTTGATAAACCAATCCATTCTTATGTTGTATTGTGCCATTATGCCAACTATGCCTATTTTGTTTGAATTGGCTGCTACACTAGTCATATTCCTCCACTGAAAGGTGGAACTACTATGAACTAAGGCCATTTTTGGACTATGTTGGTCATGTTTGATTTATGTTGAGGTTAGCTCAGTCCCCCTATTCCATCATGCTCTTAAAATTTTATGAACATCATATCAAGTTTTCCATGTTCTTGCCATTTTGTGAATTTGGACCATTTAGTATCTCGTAATTCCTAATCGGGTTGAGATGCTCAAAATTCCAAAAACATTCATAAAGTTTAAAAAATACAAAAAACATTTGTTTTATCTAAGCCTAGTTAGTCATCCTCGAACCACCCTACTAGGGCAAATCCATTATTAGGATGCTTTATATTGATTTTATTTTTAGGCTTTTTATTTGTTTATTGCTTGCCTATTTTTTTAGCTTTCAACACTGTTACCTTGACTCAATCTATATGTGTTCATTAGGTGATTCCTTGCACATTATTCTTGAGTCTATCTATATTCATATGTCAATATTGTCATCATGGTTTTTATCATTGGTGCATTGTTTTCAATTATTTATTGGATCATGAGTCATTCCTTATGCATATCTCAGCCAAGTCCTCATGGTATTCTATCATGATGCCTACCATCACATACTACAATAAAAATTAGCTTTAGAAAGGTCTAAAATAAATGAAGCCACAAAAGTTTCTCCTTGGTACCTTGGAAAATCCTTCCACCCATCTTGGTCAAATTAACTCATTGACCATTCTAGTTGTATCATTACTAATAAGGATGAGCATCTCCTTGTTGGTAGGTATAACTAAATCATTTACAATGATTAAATATTTTATTCTTCTATCCATCCCTTTCATCATTTTGTACATCCTCATATGCTTGGTTTTTTGTGGATTCTTTAGTCATTAGACCATCACATCTACATTTTCACCTGCTCATCTTTAATCTGTATTCCTATTATATCCTTGAGTTGTGCTTGTTGATCTACCCTACTAGGCACAACCATATCAAACATCATCTTCTAGCTAATCCAAGTCCTCTTAATGATTGTAACTACGTATGGGAAAATCATTATTTTGACTTTTATTCCTAATTATAACTGCCTTTAGGCAAATCAATGCATGCAAGCATTTTATCATTTGGATTAACGTCACCCATGAGTTAATTCCACTTTTCTTCTTGATTTTTTTTGATGGACTATCCATCCACATATGTGATGGCCACTCCCTCAAGGAGGCATCATCCTAGGCTTCCAAAACACCATTTGGAGATTTTTATTCAATCATCATCTTCCTTTTGGCATATAGGCCATTTATCATTATTTGAGAATACATTATTATGCCTAGAATTTTCAACATCTTCCTAAATAGGGGGAAATTGTAGACACCTAAAAGTGGCCACCAATGAACAATAACGAAGCTTCAATACCAATTTCTACCAAATATTATAATTTGGCCTTAAAACACTAAAACACACTAAATGATTTGAATTTTTCATATAGGAGTGACAATTTTGGCCAGAGTATCACTAAATAGGGCAATGCATTTTATGAAGTTGTTAGTTCTTCTTGAATAATTTAGAGCCAAAATGCCAAAAATGCAATTTGATCTCTAAATCACTAAATTCCCCTAATTCAGAAGCACATGACATGTGCCATTATTATTTTATGTTGGTGAAGTCCTAAATGGGATAACGGATCCAATGCATCTAAACTCACCTTCCAAGTCTAATCCAGTTGAATTTTGAGCCAATAATATGAATTTTAACCAATTTGAGCACCAATTTTCAAGATTTGCACCAAAATTGATAAATCATGTTTAAGACTAATTAATTTGAATCAAGAGCATAAGTTAATTTTCCATGGAACTTGTTTAATATTTCATTAATGGAAATTAGTTTATAATATCTGCATCATTAGGTGAGGTCATTTATGGGGTAGAATCCACAAGCCTTAATTGCAATAAATATTTGATTAAGCCCTCCCATGCCTCTTTAATGCCTCTCTATCCTAAATATTTATGAGGTCATTTATTGATATTAGCCTTAAAAATTGAATGTTCTTAACCACACATCTTCATCTTGAGATGGATAGTTCAGGTTCATTTTGATCAAATAGGAAAATCTATAAATAGAAAGCCTCACACTCATAATTTTAAGCTCTCTCAAGCCAAAGTTACCATGCCCAAATAGCTTCAAGCCATATCTTGATGTAGTGTTATTATTCCCAAATATTGAGCCAAGCCATTTCAAACTAAGCCAAAGCCAAAATTCAAGTATGAACATGATGCCAAGAGGGGGTGGAAAATAGCCAAAGCTCCATTGACAAAGACCTTTGAAGCACAATCCAAGCAATCCAACAAGAAGATTATTTAGATAATTCAAGGAAGGTGAGAAAGTTTATTTTCTTTCCTTTTAGTTGTGCTTTGTCAATGGTTTTTCCTCACTAAGCTCTCCCTTTGATCTAGTCTTAAGGTGTTAGCTATTAGTGTGTTTTTGGATTTGGTTTTCCTACAATAACATGATACTAATATCCCCTTATCAGATTCTTATGTTCACAATAGGTACAAGAACTCTTCTAGTTCTAATTTAATACTTTTATTTCTCTTCCAAGATAAATCTTTGAGATTGAGTGTTATTTATAGGAAAACCAAACAACACATTCTCTAATGGTGAAGTGTATTGCTTGGTACAATCAAGTATATTTAGATTGATTGTTTAATTTATAAAATAGTTATTTGAACATGGACAAGATTATTAATCTTTTGATGACTAAAAAATAATAAAATCATATGCATATATTAAATTTATACTTTTCCCAAATAAGGAAGAATACTTTGTACATTATGCGACAGATTGATGAGTTTTCATTGTTTATCACTCATACTCTTATAAATTATGTAAATCAATTATGAAGTTTATTGTTTCTCAATAAAGTTATTTTATTTTCAAATATGAGTTCTCTCATTGTGTTCATTTTTTACTCTTTTATATCATTCTTTTATACTTTAGATTTTATTTCTTAGTACTTCTTTTATTGATTAGATTAGTTAACTTATTTTTGTTCTCTAAATTTTTATCATGTTATATGTTTATTTTTGGTTATTTTTATTTTTTTATTTCATTTTAAGTTTACTTTGTTAGTTTTATTTCTTAGTTTAGACATACCTTTAATTTTGTCATTGCCATCTTCTAATCTACTAATTTTTTATTTTATTGATCTCTAATCTTTAGTTAGTTTCTTTATCTTGTTTATTAAATTTTATTGTATTTTCTTAATTTTTTATTTGTTCTTGGTTCCATATTCATTTTGATTTCTTAGGAATCATATATAGAATCATATTCTGAATAAATAAAGTGATCGTAAATAAAAGTTTCTTATATAGAGAAACATCATCCATTTATTCAAAACATTCAACCCTATAAGAAATTGGCTTCTTAATAAGTTTTATTGTGTTGAACTTGATTGATAATAGATAAAATATATATTTTTTATTATTTAAATCTAAAAGTCTGATAGCTATGATAATTTTATAGCTATTCATTTAAATTTTCACTCACTTGATGCAATATGATGTCTGTTGTATTTTGGAATTGATAATGTGTTTTAATTGAAGTAATAATGATTCCATAGAATTTGGGTAAGTTTTTATTGTTCTTGAAACCTCATAATAAATAAATTGATTTTTCATTCTTATGTCCATACAATTAGACTGGTATGATTACTCATTGATCTTTAGAGTAGGTGAACAATTGTAATAGTTGATGATATTTTTTATACCATCAACAAATTTGGCAAGTCCATTGAGGATATATTTTTAATTTATTCCAAAATTTTAAATCTTTTATTTTTTCAACTTTTTATGATTATTATTAAACCCCTCATGTTAGCCAACCTAATATTAACATTTATAAAAAATAAGAGAATATTAATTTTAATTTAACTTGTTTTAATTGGTACAATTATCTATAAGATTTGTAGTGTACTCTTATCTTATTAATTATAAAAAAGAAGCCTTTGAGATTGAATGTTATGCTATATTTTCATTTCAAAATCAAGACTGTATTTCCCAAAGAAACCATCATCTGAGAGATGAATGAGAACATGTTTTCAATACTAATCCTTAACCCCATATTATATTTATTTCTGATAAACTCCTTAAAGATTGTTAAATTTATTAAAAATTATCAATCAAGAAATAAATATAATTAGAGATGTCATACCCAATTTGAAAAAAATAGGGAAAATGATGAGTTAACTAATGACACAACAAATTATAATATTTAAAATGAAAAAAAAGCTAATCATTGAATGTTTGGAAATCAAATTGATATTTTAAATCATCCTAGTAAACTCCCTTCACTAAAAGGGGTAAATTTTCTAAAATTCTCAGGTAATTTAGGAGAATATTAAGAAGATGATTTTGATGATTTTAAATTGATTTATGAAAATCTTAATTTTACTAATGGAAAATTATCTCTTAGGTTGTTTTATCATACTTCAAAAGGTAAGGCTTAATAAGCCTTAATTAGTTTGCTTGCTAAAGTTATTATCAAATGGAAAAATATCAAACATTGGTTGAATTGTGTTTTGGCAAACTTAAATAAGATATAACATTAGTTAATATATATATATATATATATATATATATATATATATATATATATATATATATATATATATATATATATAGTTTTGGCAAACTTAAATAAGATATAACATTAGTTTATGTGTGTGTGTGTGTGTGTGTGTGTGTGTGTGTGTGTCTGTGTGTGTGTGTGTGTGTGTGTACCCAAACAAAGATATTTATAGTTTCACAACTAAATTTACCAAAATGAAATATAAAATTGTAACTGATGTGAGACCTTCTAAGAAGTTCGTGAGATTTTAGTATTGCAATACATTGCCTCTAAAGTATATAAATAATATTAGAAGATAAAGATATATCATAATATGATTCCACTATTAATTAATTTATTTATTGAATATGAAAAAAATAGTAAACACATTCGGTTTAAAGAGAAATATTCTACTAGTCTAACTTTTGACAATATGGAAATTTTAAAGGTCATACATAATATTTAGAATGAGCTAGTTATCATTAAGTGATAATTAAAATGATCAACCTAATTCTTTAGCTAAAATTTCAAATATTCATAAGAATAAGTCTTAAATTAAAGTTAATTATTTATATGTATGTTAAATAGATAATGATCTAGATACATGCATCATTTCTCAAAAATTTAAATATTTATTGTAAGGGAAAAATAGTTTTTATATTGAATTGACAGACAATATAAACATGTGTGGTTTTGACCAGGCTTTGAGAAAATTAAATAAAAAAATGTTTATGATATCCGAACAAAGAAAAATGATTATAATTATATTATTAATGATAAATCGAATAAAATTAAAGTTGATAACAATCAACCTTCATTTTCAAAACCATTACCTGAAGGTAAAGTTAAATATACAATACAAAATGATACTGTTGTAGATAGTCTAGACAATAAACTTTAGAAAATAAATCCTTTACCTACTGAATATAATAAAAAAATACCAACCAACCTATAATGACAAAACTTATCCTCAAAATAATGATATTGCTTAACCCTATAATATTATTAATGTTTAGATAATACTAATGCTGATTTTTATTTGCTTCAAGATACTAGTTTGCCTGACCAACTTAAAAACATTAATGAAGTTGTTAGAAATATGGATCCTAAGAAAATTTAAGGTTACAAGAAGAAATGGATGATGAAAAAAGTAAATATGCATTTGCCCAATACAATGATCGACTTTTTTATTAAATTCCTCCTTTCTACATGTCTGTGAAAATTACTGACAAAATCATTCATAATTCTATTTTGGACATAAGAGTAATAATAAATATTACACCTAAGTTTATTTATAATAAATTAAGCATCCTTTATGAATAATATAATTGTAAACTTACTAATTTTGATTCCCAAAAAATAAATATGTGGTAAGTTTTGTGACATAATCATCAAAATTTCACATGAAAGAATCAAGTAACGTGTTGGTTTTAGATATTTATACTAAGTGTGTCATGATTTTAAGATAGGAATGGTCTAAATTCACAAGTGGTTATAGTGGAAAATATATCACTTGGGTGCATGTTGGTAATGAAATCACATGCATACATGGCAAAAATTTAAATGGTATTCCCATCAAACCCATTCTAAATAGCATTATTTTTACTAAATCTGGAATTGGAACATATGAGATTTTAACCTTAGATGAACCATATTAGCAATATGTAAGAACAATTTAAATTGAAATAATTTGGTCTTTAGTTTTTGATGGTGTGTGTTCTTAACATGGAAATGGTGCCAAAGTTTTTCTTATCTTTCATGTAGGAAAAATATTTAAGTATGCTTATCAATTATCTTTTAAAAATACTAACAATACTATTGAATTTGATGTTTTTATGTCTTGGTGTTGAAAAAACCATTGAATTATATATTAAAAACTTTCTTTTTTTTTGGTGATTATGAGTTAGTCATAAGACAAGTTAGAAAAAATTATAAGACTAATCAATCATGTTTACATAAATATATTAAAAAAGGTTGGCTGCTTATATAAAGTTTTGACGTATTTAATATTTCACATGTCCTTAGGGAATTCAACATTCACACTGATAAACTTATTTTTTGTGCTTCAAATCAAAATTTAAGTGAAATAAAACCTTTGATTGAGTAAACATTTTTAGAAAATTTCAAACCCAAGATGTTAGATTTAGAGAATAGTTTACATGTTTTCAATTATGATGAACACATATTGGTAATTTTATATAAGGTAATCACTTAGATCATAATAATTATGTTTTAATTTATGGTGATTACTTAAAACTTAGTATTAACAAGTTACCTCTTGGTATGGTAAGTATATAATAATTTTTTTCTCCTCATGACCAACCTAAAACTCTCAAAATTGAGAAATATTCAAGGAGAATCATAGGTGAAGTAATTTCAATCATATTGGGAATAAAAGAGGAACCTAAATATGTTTATTTGGGTATCAATGTACAACCCAAGGGAAAGTATTATTTTTTAAGTTTTTAATATATTCTATTATAATATTTTGCCTAGTCCTATGAAGATTTAAGAGGCTATGATAATTCCATAATTCAATACGATATATTAACCAAAATGAGTATAAAACTGATTAGGAAAAAACTTCAGAGTTATCTCTTTATTGAAAGATACCATTAACAAGGAGGTATATAAAATATTTGATGGTGGTTTCATATACCTAGTTAGGTACTTTGATTGGGTTCCTAATCTTATCCCAGTTCTTAAAAAAAATAATGATATTTATATTTACATTGATTTTAGGGATTTAAATCATGCAAACGTTAAATAAAATTTTACTTTACATCATATTTATTATATTTTACATCAATTTGTTGGCTGTGAAATGATATCTCTTTTAAATAGATCTTTAAAATATAATCATTTTTTTGTAAATATAGATGATATACATAAGACAAATTTCAACACACATAGAGGCACTTTTTCATTCAAAGGATGCCCTTTAGATTAATGAATGTAGGTGTTATTTTTAAAATATATATGCACATATATTTTGATAATTTTATTAGCATTGTTATTCAAGTTTATCTAGATGAATGTAGGTGTTATTTTTAAAATATATATGCACATATATTTTGATAATTTTATTAGTATTGTTATTCAAGTTTATCTAGATGATTTAACTATCCATTCTAAGAAAAAGGAGAGACATCTTGATCAATTATGAGATTTTTTTCTTGGATGTAAGTGATATGGTATTCATTTGAATTCAAATAAATTATATTTAGTGTTACTAAAGGTAAACTTATAGGTCATATTATTTTTAAATATGGATTTTCTATAGACTAATCCATTAAAAATATTAAATAACTACCTCCTCATAAACATTAATCTTGTCTAAGTTTTTTTTGACAAAATTAAATATGGGTGAAAATTTATTTTTAGTTTTACTAATAAAGATAATCCATTACATATCTTGCTTAAAAATATCAGCATAATTTATGGGATAGAAGATCTGATACAACATTTGATGAGATCAAAAATGCAACAAGTGTTCTTGTACTTGAAAAAATTGATATGAATAAACCTTAATTTTGTACGTTAACATGACCAACACAGTAATAAATTCTATTGTTACTCAATGTTATCAAAAAAAAATCCATTAGATATATGAACCAAGTGTTCAAAATACTAAAATTAGGTATCCTTTAATTGAAAATTTTATCCTTTCATTAGTTTCAACATTAGAAAAATTTAAATATTTGTTAATGGGAAATAAAGTGATAATATGTTCAAATGTACTTATTTTATCTTATCTAATAAGTACCCCACAATAGATGGTAGGATATATTCTAAGAACCCCACTCTTGAATAAATTTAATCTTTTTTATATCAACAACAATACTAGCCTTAGATATAATGTGACCTAGATAGTGGATCTCAAATTGAAATAAAACACATTTAGATAGTTTACCAAATAATTTATGTTGCGTTAGCCTCTAAAGTATTAAGTGCAAATGTTGTTTATGTTTAGCTACATTATTAGAATAGATTAGTATATCATTAAGGAATACTAGAATAAATTTGTTTAGAAAATCTCTAAATACATTATTCATTAAGTTCATAAATGTAGTAGGTGTATTATTTAAACCAAAAGGCATTACCAAAAACTCATAATGTTCATAGCTTATTCTAAAATCAATCTTATGGATATCTTCTTCCTTGATCCTCAGTTGGTGATACCCTGTTCTCAATTCTATTTTCAAAAAGTTATTTGCATCCTTCATTTAATTAAATAGATCATTTATCCTTGTCAAAGAATAATGATTCTTAATGGTAACCTTGTTAAGCATGTTTTAGTCAACACACAATCATAAGGTTTTGTCCTTTTTTTTCACAAAGACTATTGGTGTACCCCAAGGTGACACACTTGGCCTAATACTACCATTTTTTAGTAGTTCTTATAGCTGGGATTTCAACTCCTACAAATATTTTACATTTATATGATAAGATGATTTCAATGTATAGGCTACCCTTAGAGTTACATAAATAGAAAACCAAATTCACATTTAGGAGGTAAACCAAGAAATTTATCTTAAAAACATCAAAAAATTCTTGTAAAATGGATATTCCTTAAACATCAATTTTATTATAGGTGTAATTTCTTACATATGAATAACATATAACATACAACCTTTACATACTATTTTATTTAGCTATAAAGCTGATATCAACTTATGTACTTTTGATTTCAACAAACATTGAATTTTTACAAGCTTTCCCAAATTGTTATAATAATTTATCACTTTGATAAAGTAGTCCAAATTTGTTTTGTGTTGTGACAACCAATCCATGCCTAAAATAATATCAATATATCTGAGAGGAGATAAAAATAAATTAACTTGGGTCTGAAAAATTCCTAAGTCTAAAATTAAAATTTCAAGACACTTAGTAGCTGGTAATATTTTACTTGAGTCAAACTCAACATCCCAACCATTCTTCAAATTCATTAGATTCAAATTACAAAATATTACTAAGTTAAGATCGATATAACTATCAATTAATTTTGAATCAAACAAAATTGAAATAAAAAAATCTTTTATTTTACCTCTAATTTTAATAGGAGTTGTTTATAAATCTACATTTCTATTATCTACAGATGTATACACTTTATGATTAACTGATTGGCCTATTTTTAGCTTAGGGAAATCTTTGTGATAGTAGCTAGCATACTATAGTATTTTGTAGCATCACCAAAATGGTATTTGATCTAGTAGTATGCATATTTTGACTAATTTAGGTTGAATTTATTTTAAAATTAGTAGACTTTGAAGAATTCAAATTATTGAATTTCTTATTATACCCTTATAATTTGTTGAAACCATTCATACTCTTGGTAAATCTATGATTAGAGTCAGATTTTTTAAAATTCTTAGGAGAAGGGACATATTTTTATTCTTATATTTTTGGCTATCCTATTTGAAATCTTGTCTTACCTTTTGACAAGCCTTCTCTTTCCCCTTTTCCATATGAGTAGATTCAATAAAAACATTTAGAGTCTTAGGATTGGTCATATTCACATCATGCATTAATATCTTTTTCAAACCTAGCTTAAACTTAGTGACTTTAGTCTCTTCATCATCCATATAGTTAGCATGATATAATATATTTAAAAACTTGTTTTCATACTTAGTCATAGTCATATTCTCTTGTTTCAATAGCCAAAAATCAATGATTTTATATTTCTTGAAGTTAGAACTGAGATACATCTTCCTCAAATACCTTTTAAAATTAGGCCAGGTAAGAGTCATTGGCTAGTAACCTTCTAGACCACATAGATGGTTCCACCAAAGAGCTATAGCTCCTACTAATTTATAAGTAGCTACTCTTGCTTTTACATTAGAGGACATGTTATATAAATTAAAATACTTATGTATGTGTACTAACCATACATCAACTTCATCACCTAAAAAGGTTTGTGGAGGTAACTTCTTCAAATCTTTAATGATATGATCACCCACATTATCATGGTTATTATGAAGTTCTAGTTCATTAACTTACATTTTACCTCTAAATTGGAAGTTCTTCAGCTAAAACACCTTAAGGATTATTCAACCTTCATTCTTGGCTATCTAGTTTAATTTGAAGTGAATTTAATGCAACCAAAATTCTATTCAAACTACTTCCTGGTTAACATTGGGATTATTTTCCTCATAGTTAAGGTCTTCAACATTATTATCAACATTATTGAGAGGCGGTTCCTCTCTCATAGGAATATTGGTCCTATAACCTTGACCTCTACCCCTACCTAGATTAATATTCCTTGGGAACTGTATGTTATTTTAAATCTTCCCCTCACTATCTTATAGTGAAATAAACAATTCAACAAAAATTAATAAGAAATATTTCCCAAAGTTTCCTAGAGCAATAAATCATGCTCTGATACTAATATGTTATAACCATAATTTTTTTTATCATAAGCCAAACTAACAACTATGGAATAAATTTTTAATCAAAGTTTATATGGAGACACGTAAAGAGGATCACAATTATGTTATAGCCAATACATAACTAGACCAAATACATAACTCATTGATGACTTCATTAGGAATCATTTTAACCACTTAGTATTCAGATAGAAGTGGGTTAATGTGGTCTTACACACTCACCTCTATCCATATACTTCAATATGGCCTTCTTAATGGAGCCATCACTAACTTATGCCCTTACCTGAGTACCTGTATAAGCTATATAACAACTAGTACCTTATGGGGTAATTTAGTAAAATTTATCAAATATTGATAAACTGAGAATTAATTTAATATAAGAATCATCATAATAAACTTGCTTAAATAATATCTACTGCATCATAATCAGTAGATAAATATCAAGGGAAAAAAACTGTTTCTAAAAGCAATATAAAGCATTGGAACACCTTTTGATTTCACAAGCAAAGAAAGGCACAAGGTTTGGCATAAACTACTTTAGAAGTGTTCAAGCTTCATGGGATGTTGCAAAAACCATGCTTATGTTCTATTTATTAACATCTTACAAATATATGAGTAGGGTATAAATACATGCCAAAACATACTTAAGGATCTTATGTCAGATTAATGTTAGCCTTATAATTCCCATTATTATGGATATGATTATTATATGAGTTCAATGGTCTTGATACAAATTAAAAGTCTCATGGACTAAGTGCACTGATACTAAGTCTTGTTTTTTTATCTTGTTTTAAAAAAATTAACCTTTGGCTAGGTTCATGACCTTAACCTAAACATATTATAATTGCTTGACTTTAAGATTAACACTTACTTTTTCTTATGTTCTGAATTAGACTATTTATAACAACTTAATAATATAATTCCATTAATTTATTTTATGATATAAAGATATGAATTATCTTGTTAAATATTTCAATGTACAATTCCAAACATGGAACATTTAATCCTTAATCATAATATGCCTTAGTTAGGAATATCCATTATCTTTTCTAAACCTTCCATGAAGTATTTTATTTTCAAGTTACTTATAACATATGCATAAGAGTTATATAATCTTACATAATAAAATTTTAATGAGTTACAAGGATCTGCCCATAATAGTCATCTACACTTGACAATGCTTATTAATTCAAATTGAAATGATTGATTTATAATATAATTTAGAGGATTTATATAATTTTACTTAAGTAATTCTCTCATTTTAATCCTTAACAAAGATTTTAACAGCCATTACAAACTCACACATAAGTATTATGATGATTATAATCTATTTAATTTACCAAATTATAAACATGAGGATTTAATTTCATTAATCCTTATAGTTATTGTTTTAATATCTTTAATGAAGTCTCAAACAACTCTCATTATGTAATTCATCTCTCAATGAAATTTGTATAGTTTAAGGTAATTTGAAAAAGTCCTTAAAAACACAACTTACAAGATACATAATACTAATGTATTATAATGCTTGACACAAGGGAACTTTTTCAATGAATAACATCACTTATCTTTTATAAACCTAATGTTAATTTCATAATAAGCATACAAGGTAATTTAACTTCCAAGTTTACTCTTATGAATAAATCCTAACTTTCTAACAATACTTTCCAATTCTCATACACTTATTTGCATTATAAAAATCATGTAAAAATCAGAAGTTTTTTTTCACAACTAGGTTTCACTATATTTATTTACATCCTTAACTAACTAGTTAGTCCAATACCACTAACTCAATAATGTACAAGTAAAAGCCAAACTATGAACACATTTTTAGTTATAGTTAACTAATGATTAAATAAATATAACAACTAGAATGCCATAACTTTATGATCATATTTATAAAACTACTTATTCCAAAATAAGTGAGTGACTATAAGTACATGATAAGTTCACATAGCCATGTTTGTACTACTAGCTATATTAATTAATTAGTGGAATTTCATATTTAAATAATAATAAAAGATTACATAGATAATCAAATGATCAACTACAATCATAATCATACACTAAACTTACATCATAAACATAACATTATTTTTATCAAATAAAACTATAATGAATAAAATGAATTACATAAATAATTTAGTTCATCTACAACAAACTGTCATAACTCGAGATAAGAAGTGAATCAAAATATTCACACGTAAACCAATGAAGTTAAACTTGCCTTGATAGTCCCAATTAGTCCAATAATAAGTGACCCTAGACCACCCTAACTATCAATTGGATATGAATTAGGGCAACAGAGAAATGGTGGAGAAAGGACAACAAAACAAACTAAGTTTGACAATAGATTAAAAAAATAATAGATAAAAAATGAACCATACAAACCAAACCACTAAGATCCATTAACTTGGTACTTGATTACATTTGTAGGTCATTTTCTAAGCTTATTGATTTATGAGCCACATTTTATTCAAAAATATAATATGGCCCACAAATATTTTTGCCATAAATTTATCAGATAGTCATCCTCACATACTAATTTAATATATATTAATAAGTTAAATTTCAACTCATTAAAAAAGAAGACAATAGTTCCAACCAACTAAAAATGATAAATTAAAACTTATGTAAAGCTAAGGGTCACATTTTGACTAAAATAGACTTTACTAAAAATAGTAAAAGATTTAATATAACCTCTAATGATATACACAATTAATCAATAAAATAATTTCACTGATCATTATTTTCCACTAAAAGTCAACTAATTATAATTTGAAATAATTCAAACATCATCATTAGAATCATGCTAATAATTCCAATAGGTTATGACAACCACAAGTTAACTAAATAATGACCAAATAATAAAATAGCAGTCAAATGTAATAATGTAGAAATTTAATAATAACAAAATATTATTTTTTCACAAAATCTTAAAGTTCATTATGAACCCTATGGAGACTCAAAACGTCATTGCCCCCAATTATATCGTTTTGGGTTTGAAATAATATTAGGCTAAAATAAATGAAACACCATTTCTTTATAAACTCAAATGAATCTTAGTTAGGGTTTTAACATATAAAACCAAATTATCAACTCAACATAGTCAATACAATACCCAACCATATCCATTATCAAGATGACATATGAAAATAATAAACCTAGCTAGGGTTTTAAATTTATAAAACAAATTTCAACAACTCAAAATCAAAATATACATAGCCATAGCCACTATCAAAATGGATTAACAAAACAAATAAATGTAACCATATAATCGAATGAAATAAATATTTAAGTAGTAAATATATATGCATAGTGATTATCCCATAGCCATAAAAATACCCAAATGTATAGAAAGATATATATCAATAGTATATAACTATAAAATCCATGGTCAAGCCATTTATCACCACTATGCAATAACCTAGAAATTCAAATCCATCAACCCTAGTTAAGGTTTTAACAATAAACACAACATCAGAGACAGAACCTAATGCCAATATTTATGGCTAAAACCATAGGATAGTTTCTCATTTAAAACCACTATAAAATACAAATACAAAATTTTAAAACACTAATTGCTTAGAATCTACAAGTTGACAACATAAAAAGTTTTTATTCTCTTCCAGTCTCCCAAAGTTCTATGTAAAACTATCATCCAAAATCCACATGACTTGAAAAAAACCAATCAAACAATATAATCTAAATTAAACCCTAGTTAAATTTATTAAACTCATTCATGGATGACAATAATAATGACTTAACTATAGTCCAAGATCTAGAAAACCTCATGCAAGAGTTGCATTTCATTCCCATTGGCTGCCATGCCAAATTGTTTGACAAAATCTCCCTAAGGCATAAAGATATTCAAACAACCAAGTCCAAATAAACACAATAAAGCCTAAAAACCCATGGAAGAGTCTTGACTATTTGCATGGTAACTTGAGCCAATGCCATGACTCTAAATTTGTATGTCTTTATAAAACAATATCAATTAATTACCAATGCATAAAAAGTGGGTCAAAACCTAGCAACCTAATCACAAAACCAACCCAACTTGGCTATGACAAATAATGCATGCCCAATGAACAAAAAATGAAAATAAGTCCTTTAATACCTAAAAATTAATGGAAAAGTATTTAAACATAGATTAAATACAATATGTTCACAATATCCTTCAACTAAAGCATGGTTAATGTTAAGCAATTATCCAAATAGAATCAAAACAAGCCAATTAAGGAGATAAAGATTCAATAATCAAAATACCTACAAAAATAAAATAATACATGACCAAATGCCCTATCAAACTTGATAGTCATTAAACCAACTAAACATAAAATACTAGAATGCTGAAATAATGACATTAACAAGCAATCAACAATCAAAAAACTAATTACGACTCAATAAAGTGATAATTCTCAAAATTGATAACATAAAGTAAAGTGATGTTTTCACAAATGTCAAAACTAAATAAAATTAATTAATAATGAAATAAAACATAAAATGATAACACTCAACACTTAAATTTTGTAAACAAAATGTCTTAATCAACAGTACCATTAAGCTCAATTTTTATAATTGAATTCACTATTTTATTCAACCACATTATTTCTCCATGTTTTTGTATAACTCAAGTCTCAACACAACCTAGCTCAAGTACTTGTCCTTGAAGTCAATACATAGACCATCAATAATATATGGACATATAAAATAATAAACGTGATAATGATATTTAAATAACACATCTAACTAAATAATAAATCAATATGCATTAAGAATAAATATCCAATAGCATAATGAAAATGTATCCATAATTGTCTCAATAATTATAATAAAATATATCAATGTAGATAATAGAATTATAATACCACACTAAGAAAACAATTTAATATATCTTAAATAGTTCAAAACTAACTATAACAATAATATGATTAAATGCAGGTCAAAAAGGGTCATGACATACAATGAAAAGGTTGTAATTGATGTCATAGTTTTCAAAAATCTATGAAATTAAAAGTTGCAAGACATTTTAATTTGAATCATTGTAATCATAACATAATATTCATTTAATAATGAATATGTTTCAATAAGTTTTAATTTTTCATGTATTAGTTGCACATTTGAACTCACTTTGGGCTCAATTTTGAAGCATGACCCTGAAGTTGTAAGTTTCAATTATATTATCAACCTATGGTTTCATAATCATGACCAAACAAACCTTTGGCTTTCCATAGCTTTAAAAGCTTTTGTATTGATAAATATTACATTTATCTGAGTTTGGTTAATATATATAGTGGTGACTTGTTGTTTGGTTTTTGATACTATTAATTAAAGTGATTTTGAAGTAGAGGCAAGGGGATAGTGAGAATCAAAACTCACTTTACAAAATATTAGATATTTAAACCTGTGTCCTCCCTTTGGTTTGATGGTTGGTGAAATATAATACCAAGATATAGTGGAATTTTTTGGTCATAGATAAATGCATTTTGGTGGTAGTGTTTGGTGGTTTCCATTATTCTATTAACTTAGAGGACACATTGACATAAACACTTTCATTAAACATCTTGGGAATGAAGCCATAATAAAACATTTAGTTTTTAGTTTTTGTTCTCATTTGATTCAAGCTTTTTGATGGAAGGTAGACCATGTGCAACTGGTTTTGGAGGTAGAACAAGAAATTTTACTTGGTTATGTGTAGATTTTGTATGCTTAGATTTATTATCAGGTATGATTAATGAGTGTTATGTTTTATTTTGGATAAATGATACATTCTGGTTGAGAATGTCTTATTTACAATTGCATGTAGTCAATAATGGCATATAAATGATTGAAATGGAAAAAGTTATTATCATTTCTATTATTTTGAAAGCATATTAATATTTTTTTAAGGATCAATATATATTTACTATTTTCTATTTTGATTCACATGGTGGTTTGTGATTTCTTTAGTTGAATGGCTAATTATTTATTACCTAGATGTCATGTTATTTTAACCCTTTAGGGTTTTAGCTTATGTAAATACTATGTTTAATTAAAGGGTTGAGTAGAATAAATTAGGGAAATAATATGCATAAAATAGCCATTGATTTGTTACAAAATTGACTAGCTTTAACATTTTAAAAATAGTAATAAATAGTGCAAATAAAGACTTATCTAGAAAACACCTAATATAAATGATCTGAGTGTTATAATTTGAGATGGAAGCTCATCTAAGTGTCATCAACTAGATCCTTATGTCAAAACCCCTCCTAGATAGTAGTGCCATATTTGGGCAGTAGCACCATGTGGCTTTAGTGTCTTGATATTGGCATTAATGCCCTCTATGTATAATTGCCCTAAACTTCAATGTGCACATGTGTCTATGTTTCTAGGGTTTGTTCCTACATGCACACATTATAAAATTCTATACTATGCTTGTAATGAATAATTTATGATGCAAATTCTAATTATCCTTATAAGTAGGGTATGAGCTAAAAAGTGTGTTTGGTAGTAGGATAGGCTAGACATCTTTGACACCCCACTATGAAGAGAGTTGCCTACATAACAATACTCTGAGGAGGGATCAAGCCTGATGTAGTTCTCCCCACCTAAGTGCTCATGCAAATGCAAGTGATGCTAGCATGATAGTGGTCTTGAGTTCCTTGAATGTGCTTGAGATTGAAAGTATGGAAAATTTGAGATTACAACTATTATAGATGGTGGTATGCATAATTAGGGTAGAATAAGGATTCATAACCTTAATTTTGTTTAACTCATTTTGTGTTTGAATGGGTATTTTAAATTTGATTTCCATATAGTGGATATAAGGATAAAAGTCATATATTTATAGTGTTTTATTTCTTGTATAGATAATAAAAGATGTCTATGCTAACCTTAAGAGGATTTTAATTTTGAAAATATATTTGTTTAGGAAAGTTAGGGTAAAAGACATAGGTGCCATTTTGGGGACACTATAACCACATAGATTTAGTGTCCTTAATGTGGTGTTAATTTTTAGTTGGTAGAACACTAGGAATTGAGGGCCAAGATCAAGAAATGAGGGTCTAGAACTATGTTCGATTTGACTAGGGATGCCTATGGCCCATATGAAGGCTGGATAAGTGTGATGATAGGATCTAAGATAGGTCTATGGATAAGTAGTCTCAATTATCACTCTTATCACTCAAATACCACTTTTAGGTGATTAAATTTGCCCCCGCCCTTTATGCTAGAAATGAAGTAAAGCAAAATGAATAGTATAAAGTAAAAATAAGTGTACTTAGACTTATCTAGGAAGTGAAGCCCATGAAGATGAATATGATTATGTTAAGTAGCATATGTGTATATGAAGTATGATATAATGCATGACTTGCAAATGAAACACACATAAATCAGTCCTTAATTAAGAGACATCAAAATAAAAATACTATGCTGAGTAAATAAGTAAAATTGAGTGAAATTGAGTAAAGAAATGGGAAAGAGGAAAGGAATGAATACACATTGTTGGGTACACAAACTAATGCTTTAACCTAGTGATAACCTATGTGTGTGCATGTAAATAATGATTAATCAATGAATAAATTAGATTGAGCTGATATATCAATCAATCATCATGTGTGGGTTGCTCAAGAACTCAATCTAGTTTTGAATCCATCATTACCCACCCTATTTGGTGGATCATGACGTATGAATAGCTTAGATTGGACTATTAGTGTGTCTAACCCTCTCATGTGGGTGGCTCAAGAACTCAATTAGGCTATGAATCCATAATTTTCCACCCATGCATAATAGATGCATATAAAACTAAACTACATGAAGTACTAAAAATGTCTAACTATGTATGTCAGCTATGTGGCCACTCAGGTACATTAGGTGGCTTTAGACCACTCAAGAATGCCAACTACTACCGATGGAGTAAGGCATGAAACTGGTGATAACTTAGAATATGATGTCAAGTGTATACAACATAAATAATGACATGGAATTTTTCATTCCATTTAATCAGCTAGTGTGCAACTAAGAATATAGAAACAATGTGTTGTGCACATGCCCCCAATATGGTATTTGAGTATATTGATTCTAAATTGAGTTGTAATAATTATGTTTGAGTATATGAATTGAATATGGTAATGGTCATGTCAGCCATGATGCCCTCAATATGAAAAACTGATATGAATCTTATAAAATTGATATGAATATGAAATGAGCTAGTATGAATTTGAGAAAAACTGAGTATAATCGATAAACCTATAACTAAATTTATGCAAGCATGTATTGTACCTACTTTACTATTTTGGCCAATTTAGGTTGTTATTAAATTAAGGCTACTAGATAGTAGTGCCATGTCTTATACAATAGATTTATGTGGGGCTAGTGTCCCCATTTGGGTGTTAATGTTTTTCTAAGTCTAAATTATGTGTCATTATACTACTTTTTGAGTCACCATTTTCCATCTATGTTTGCCTATGTCTAGTTTTCTATAACTGAGCATGTGTGCTAAAAATGTACTGTGAATGAATATAGGAGCATAATATCTATGACAAACCCTTTTGAATGACCCTCTTTTGAGGATACTTTTTGAACCTATGTAAGAACTATTCTCAATATAAAAATCTCTAAAAAATGTGTGTTAGCCGAATCATTTATGATAAGTGCATGATAATATAATATAATGTGCATACATAACATTAGAATATATGATGATCTAAACATAAGTATATAATATAATATATATGTCATGTCTATAATTCCATAAGGGTATCAAGATAGATGTAATCAATGTATGTAGAAAAAAATTTGAGTATAAATGAGTAGCTAGCTAGGGGGTTGGGGCATGATATCCATCACAATACCCAAGTAGGAAGGGAAGATACATGAGATCCCTCTAGGAAGGGTTGATACATGAGATCCCTTATGGCATCAAAAATTTGTGTGTATAACAAGAAAAGACAAGTGTCATGGCCATGATGCATATAAAAAAGAATACATTCAAAACACATGAGGCACATAAAGTAGGCTAAGGGCCCACAATAATGGGCACATGTCACTAAATTTGAGAAAACAAGACATACAAAGACATTATTCAAATGTCCACATATGCAAGCAATCAACAAGTTGGCTTAGAGACATATAGAAGGAAATGTTCAAATGTCTGCATACACAATCATAAAAACATACACAAGGGACATGGTAAAATGTCCAAAGCATACATAATGTGAATAGAAGTGGCATAGAGCCAAAGAAAAACATATTAAAATGCCCTTGAATAGAAGAAGCATAAATATAAATTATGTCTAAACTAGGCAAACTAGAATTGGAAGCATGCATGAATATGTAATACAAATGTACATAAGATATAAGATGTACATATGTTGAGTCTAAAGTAGTAATAGCCAACAAAAAATATGAGTATGAGTATAAATGATCAATATCTAGATATAATAATGCTAAAGATGGAATGTAGAGTATGTGAGGATAGAAATTGGTAATAAAACTATGTATAAGATGCCCCCAAGGGGGTGAATGTGTCAAGTGAATAACCATGAGTCAGTTTATATGCCCCTATTGAGTAGACAATAACAAGTCTACATTAGTATAGTAGACCCGAGTCCTACAAGCACTCAATAAGAACAAGTGATACATGCATGTATGACAAAACTAAATATACTAAGATAGATAACATATGTAGTATTTGGAAAATATTAAAAATGTAAACATATAAATGCATACAATCTATAAATTTTGTGTTTTTTGAGTAATTATTTAATTATTTTATGTTTTTAACTTATTGCATTATTTTTATATTTTACATAAATAGTTTATGTACAAGTAATATGAAAATGAACTATATACAAGGAGTGATGGATAAAGAGAGAATGTACAAGAAGAGATAAACCATACTAATCTATGAGTATCATGGAGACTCACTATCACAGTTGAACTGTGATCATCCATGTTGTGTGAAAGGGAAACTATGATATCATAATCTGTTATACTTTATAATATATAATTGTATCTACCTATGTAAGGGTGATAGGAATATATGGCACTAACTATGGTGTCCTGTAAACTATAGGGGTCTTAGGAACCCATCTTATAGAATAAGTTATAGGTGACACAGGTGCCCTATGCTAAGAACCCTGGTAACCCAATAAGACTAATCTTGGCAAAAAATGTGTGGAGGAAGTCCCTCTATAATTTTTGACATATTTCTAATGTAAGGGTCTATCTAATAATGGTCTCCATGGGAGATTATGTGTACATGTCAATATTTTATGATTAGACCTCACCTATACTTGTGTCTATATTAAAATCTATGGTGTATCAATAGGAAATGTGCTTTGAACTATAATTGATAAATGTGCTAATAAGGTAATTATGTTAGAATTGTAACCAGTGACTATGAAGTAATTGCATGTGGAATAGGTAGAGGATACTCATACAAAATACCCTCAACTTTTACCACCTAATTTATATATATGTATTTCATCCATATATGCACTGTGAATGGGATGGCTCATAGGTGTTGTATCCATGGACTACCTAATAACATATAAAACACCTCTACACTAGGTACTACTAAGATTTGAGTGGCTATATGTGCTATTCCAACCTATAATGGAAGCAAAATCTCCTCAATGGAGATCTAAACATGCCCAATGAAACCATAAATAACTATGTTTGTGGGAAATATATCCTACTCTAAATACTGCAAATGATATAAAAGTGTCATAGTGTATATGCTAATGCTTGACCCATTGTTAACCATAACACTCTGGATACAATGATGATCTATGTATGCTCACACAAAGAGTGCATGTAAAAATTTATCATCATCAACAATATCCTAGTCTAAGAAGGTGATGAGTGGTCTAGATGGAACACTAGTATGGTACATACCAATGATGTTGTGCAATAGGTGTGCCTCCTCTATAATAGTATGATATGAAGTTAGTGGTGAATGTGCCTGATATGTGTAGTTAACACCTAAAGTGCTCCCTACCTCATTCATTATGTGCTTTGGAAAAAAATATAAGAATATATTTAATGCCTTAAATTTCATTTGCTATACTTTTGGTGCTTTTGTGGGTATTCCCACATCAATAATGTTATCCTCAGTCAAATCTTGTATCTTAGCTTTAGGCTTATGCATATGTTTGTTGTATGGCCTAGTGCCTTGTGATACTCTCAAAATGCATTAAAATCATACATGTTTGAAAGAGGTTGTGTCATATCAACCTCTTTAATAGGAGGGAGAGATATGACATTACATTCCAAAATCTACTATAAAGCCTATGCTAATTATTTTGAAAGGTTGGTGAAGATCCAATGTTGAGGAGTTGATAAAACCAAGTAAGGAGATGGCTTTGAAGCTACATTAATTATGGATTTTTGATCACTCATATTCTCACTGACCCTTACCTTGTATAGAGGCTTATTTTAACTATTATCGGTTGATTCTAATCCATTTTTTTACTTTAGTTTACCCAATGATAAGATCTTGACATCTTTTTATTTTATTATGTGGCACAAATTTGGGAATGTTGGAAACTTCTTAAACAAAATAGTTTCATGTAATGCTGGTAAAAGAATATATTTGAATATGTCTTGAATCTATTTGTTTGCCATGGTTCTAGTCAATTTAGTTAATATAGTATTGTATCATAAGATGTATTCTATGATAGGTTCATTTAAATTTGTTTCAATTGTGCAACTTGAGCATATGAGATATTTTCACTGATATCAATGGATAAGTGTGCTAAAAACATGTCTACCAAAGGATTGAATGTTGTGATGGTTTGATTTGTTAAGTCATATAATCACTATAAGGCATAATCCTTTAAACTACATGGAAACAACTTTGTAAGAAGCCAATTTTTGGACACTTGGTCTAAATATTCTATGTGAGAATATTAGAGATGGTGCTCTAGGTCACCCTTACCATCATATAATGTAAGCTTAGGTGCCTTGAATCCAAAGGGAAAGGGAGTTGTCACTATGTGGTGTGCCAAAGGTTATGTAAGATAACATTATAATCCAAGGCATGTGATGGCCTAGTGGCTCCCTTATCAAGATGTAACACCTTAGTATGAAGAGTATAAACCACAAGCATAAGGGATTGTACATTTGGAGTGGATGAACTAGCCATAAGAGGTGTAGATATGATTTAATGTTATTGAATTACAATTGTAGGTTGTCCTAGTTAAGTTTGCTCCACTATAGGTGTAACAATATTATTAACTTGGGGAGTTGAATATTGACCATTGTTTGATTTTTGGAGTTCTTCCTAAATAAATTTGACGAGGTCATATTGTATATCTACATGTTTGGACACAAAATATTGTAATTGTTTCTTATCAATACCATCAAATTGTTGTTGAATTTTATCATTGTAGTTTGGGAAGTAGGAAATCAAGTTGTATATTTTAAACCTTTAAATAATTTTAATCTAAGAAAGATTGAAAAAAATAAATATTGAAACAAATCTAAAATTTTGGAACTAAAATCTAAGCATAGACATAAAAAGGATACAAACCCTAAGATTATCTAGGGTTAGGGTTTGAGTAATGTTCAAAGTAAGTCGAGTTCGCTAAATGTTTTAACCTTTTAGGGTTTTAGCTTATGTAAATCCTATGTTTGATTAAAGGGATAAGTAGACTAAATCAAGGAAATAATATGCATAAAATAACCACTTATTTGTTACATAATAAACTATATTTGACTTTCTAAAAATAATAATAAATAGTGTAAATAAAGACTTATCTGGAAAATACTAGATATAGATTATTTGAGTGATGGAAATTGAGATGGAATTTGATCTAAGTGTCATTAAATAGAACCTTGTGTTAGAACCCCTCTTGAATAGTACCACATATGGATAGTAGTGTCATTTGGTGCTAATGTTATGATATTAACATTAATGTCTTCTATGCAGGATTATCTTGAATTTTTTAGTGCACCTGTGTCTGGTTTTTTGGGGTCTATTCCTACACACATGATTTATGGAACTTTGTATTATGTCTATAATGACTAATTTATGATTTGAACACTAATATTACTTACAAGTAAGGTATAAGATGAAAAGTGTCTTGATTAGTAGGATAGGTTAGACATCCTCAACACCTTGATGTGGAGAGAGTTACCTACATACTAATACTCTGAGGAGTGATTAATCTTGATGTAGTTATCCCCACCTAAGTGCTAGTGTAAGTGAAAGTGATGCTAGCATGATAGTATCCTTGAGTGACTTGAGTGTTCTTGAGATTGAAAATCTAGAAAACCTAAGCATAGGGTTGTTATAGATGGTGGTATGTATAATTAAGGTATAATAGGGATTGATAACCTTTATTTTGATCAACTTATTTCATGTTTGAATAGGTATTTTGCATATGATTTCCATCTAGTGGGTACAGGGCTAAAAGTCATGTTAATAGTGTTCTATTACTTTTGAGGATAATAAAATATGTGTAGGCCAACCTTGGGAGGGTTTTAATTTTGAAAATATATTCATTCAATAAAATTATGGTAAAGAACATATGTGCCATTTTGGGGAATTTGGGGACACTAGCACCACATGGGTCTAATATCCTTAATGTGGTGCTAATGTCCAATTGGCATAGCACTAGGCATGAAGGGTCAAGATCAGGAAATGAGGGTCCAGGACTGTATTTGAGCTAACTAGAGAACCTGTGGCTCACATGAAGGTTGGATAAGTTTGATAATAGGCTCTAGGATAGGTCTAGGGCTAAGCTAGGGATAAATAGTCTAAAGTAGCACTCTTATCACTCAAATACCACTTTTAGGTGATTACACATGACTTGATGATGTAGATATGGTTTTCTTGGATGATACATTAGAAATATAATATCCATGTGTATTAAGTTATTAGCTTGTTCATATTTTAAGTTTGAGTTTAACTTATAAATATTAGAAGTGTTTAAAAGGGGAAATTATGAATAAAATTTATTTCATGTTAAAATGTTACTTTGACGTCTAAAATTTTGATAATGATCACCTACATAAATTTTTATTATGTTAAATTTGATAGCCAAATGACTGTCACTATAAACTATAAATACCATAGTATCCATTTGGATGCCAATTTTAACTTGATCTAGAAGGATATAAAAATGGCTATTTTAAACCAAATGAAGGATGGATTGTTTTGGTATGGGTTTCATCTCTCTTATTATTTAGTCAATTTTATTTTGATGAATATTACAACTAAATAATTCATGTTGAAGATGGATATAGTATAAGGATCCTATTCTTTTCTTTCAAGCATCATGATTTATAAATAATTAGCTATTTATTGATAAGGTAGTTTGGCCATTTTAGTTATAGTTGAGTGGTTTGTTTTGAGGACTTGTTTTGTCTATATAAAATTTGAGATATTTGGGCCATATTCTTTGTATACCAGTTTCTAGACCAATTTTTATCATTTGTTGATTTCTCAAAGGTTCAGTAAATAGTCCATGGTTTTTCTCTATTTGTGTGAAAATGGTTCTTTACATGCATGTTTCTTATTTGGTATGCCATAGTATTTTGTGTTAGATATGTAGAATATCTCATAGGGTTCATTATGACTATTATTATATGCAATATAAGTTCAAGTTTTCATATATGAAATACAAACATGAAGGTGCATTCAAATTTTATTTATGGATACTATAGCCATGATTTTATTGAACATTCTTACTATTTTGGGTGTGCATGATCATTATGTTTTCATCTACAATGCAAAATATTAATAAAGACTCTATATTGTCATAAATTGATGGAATTTTGTAATGGTTTTTTGATTAGTTGATATATGTAATTTCTTGACTGTTAGAAGCTTGTTTTCATGCATAAATGGATAACACCTTAGTTTTATAAGATACCTGAGTCTTTAGGATTTGTCAGGGTATATTTTATCAAATACATGAATTATTCAGTGGGAATGGATTTATTCATGAAGTTACTAACTAGTGTTGGTTATCATGTATAAGGTAAAAGAGTTATTTTAATAAAACATGGAATAAGTGTTGTAGTGACATTTTTTATGGTTGATCAGATTACTCATTCAACATTTTATCATATTTTGTTTTGTCAATTATAATATGCTATGTTATTGTATGGATTATGATGCATTATGAATTTTTTTAAAATTATTAATTATAGTTTATTGATCATTTCATTATATTTGCATGTAAGTGATTTTTTAATGTTGTTAAACAAGTATGAGGGCCCCACCCATTAAAGTGTCTCATGTTGGTCTATATTTTGAATTATTCTTGGGTCTCTTGAATTTTATCAAGTTCAAAAATATAAAGTTTATGATAAAATACTTTATTATAAAGTATTATAAATATTTAAGTTAATTACCTTTTATTTTAAAGTTAACTTTATATTTTAAAGTTGACAATTTAGGTAGTTACAAATTAAAAAAGTAACTACTTTATTAAGTTAGCATTATATGAGAGACTTGACGGAAATTACAAAGGGGAGAGTAACAATACATGTATGGAAGAGATCTCAAGTTATTAAAAGTTTAATCCTTATTTATTTTATATGCAAGAATATATGAGTTTAAATAGCTATTTGTAAATAAATCGAACAATACATTATTTGATGGTGAAGTAACCTACTTGTTTAGCACAAGTATTTCCAGGTTTCTTATTTATTTCATAAATTGATTATTTGATGTCTATCAAGCATAATATATTTTGATCATTGTATATATGCAGTAATATGTGCATAACTCCATGTACTTGACCTAAATAATGATGAATACATCATCTTTTATGATATTTTGTGATATTTTGATTGTAAATTGTTATCTTTTTAAAAGTTGTTTGTACTCAATGCTATTGTTTCTATATAAAATCTCAATCCATTTAATTATAAGATGTATCTTGTTCCAATACTTACAAATTTTATGTTTATTTATCTTGTATTTTATTTTTTAGTTCTTTATTCATTTAGTTAACCAGTTTGTTTAGTTTGTTTAATTCTATTATTCTTAGGTTTAGTTTCTTTGTAGTTTATTAATCCACTAAGATGTTTTATAGTTTTCATAGTTGTAGGCTTCTAAATTTATTAATTTTATAATCCACTAACAATAGCATTAATATTAATTAGTCTTAACATTTAGATTGACTTTAGATCTTATTTTTCTATTTGGGTATTTGTTTTGTTTTTGTTAGTTGTTATAAGTTAGATTTTTGCATTCAGCTTGGTTAGTATTTCTTTGTTTGATTTCTTGTTGTTTCTATTATTTTCATTTTCTCTTTCTTCCTCTCTTGTCTAATTTCTTTTTTTTCCTCTTTGCAATATGAACATGCATATGAGATACAACTTTTCATCAATTTGAGTACTCTATCATTAAAGGAATTGCCTAGTCCATAGGTTTTACTCTTTCAGATAGGTAAGATGACACTTTATACTTGATTTGAGATTGATTGATTAAATATTGAATTAGTGATTGGCATATTGGATTAAAGCATTATTTATGAGTATATACTTCTTGACATGGTCGATATTCATCTTATATTTGATTGATTTTATAATAAAGACATAAGATTGAATTAGATTTATTATTAAACATATTAATATCTATAAATTTAAAATACCCTTTTTAAATGTCTTAGGATTGATTCTCAATGATAGGTCCCTCATGATTAAATTGGTACGATTCCATCTTGAACTTCATGTTAGATAAATGAGTTGATTCATGGATGTGACAAATTTCACCATCAACAAATTTGGTAAATCTACTAGGGAATTTTAAATAAAGTTTCTTTCTTTATAAAATTTAATTCTTATCTTCAATGATTTTACATCTTAACCTACTACCATAACCGGTCCCTAGTTTTTATTTCATAGTTATATTAATTGGTAGCCTGGATTTTGATTATAGTTTAGTGACTGTTTCTTTCATAGTTATAGAAAACATGGATGAACTCACTCAAGAATAAATTTACATCAAAAACTTAATCAAAAATCAAGTAGACCAATCTCTAACAGCCTGGTTTACACATTCTTTGGAAGAAAATGAATCCATACGGAAATATTTGTTATGTTTTCTTTGAAAATTAAATTAAATCTTTTTTTATTTCAGATCAAGTGGTGAAATTTTTTTCTTCTGTTGTAAAAACAATCTATCTAATAATTATACTCAAATTATTCAAAAAATTAGTATTGTTAACTTTAACTCAGTATTGAAATTTATGCACATATAAAAATAAAATAAATTTTGATTTAAGCTTTCCTCGCTCAATCATGATTTATTTAAATGTAAAAGTTTATTTGACTTAATGTTATATTTTGAATATAAATTTCTTAAATAATTTTCTATTTTTTCTCTGTGACAAAATTATGATGTGTAATACTGAAAATGATTCTCGAGAATTAACATATAGTTTAGATTCTTCATCAAAATGTTTTGATTTAGAACCAAATCTTGATTTTTTTATCAAATTTAGAATTATAACAATTTGATTCATTTGATATTCCTAATCAATCATTTAATTTTGATACATTTCTTAATAATAACATTTTGTTAGACAAAACTATTCTTGATATGGCTAATAAAGAATACGATGATGTTTTAAAGAGTTCTAAAATAAAAAATACAATTTTAGATATGGAAATTTATTTGGAGTTTGAATCTGATTATTTTCCAAACCAAAATAATGCTTATCTTTATGAATTTGTTATTATTTATAATAATATAAAATCTAATACGAAATCTTCTAATAACTCTCCTATCACCCTTGATTCAAAAGACTACACTCAAGATGAAAGTATTGATATCTACAATGTTGGATTCAGTATTATAATAACATAAAATAAATTTATTTCTTTGGAGTTAGAGTCAAGAGACTAAATAAATATGATATCTGTATGTTGGATTTAGTAGTATCTATACATTGTAGATATTCAACTTCCATCAATTTATTTCTTTGGAGTTAGAGTCAAGAGAATAAATAAATAATGTTGATTATGAATATTTTAAAATTGATGACCCTCTAGAGTTTGAAATAATAACTCCTAATGAATATGTAAAATTTAAAAACATTCAAAAGTATTCAATAGATATCAATATCGAAGATACATTCGAACAAGCAAATCACATTCTTTTTCTAGATTCTCTCTATCCTAACATCAAAAATATTTCTATCTTTTTGAATCAGGTCGATAATATTTTCTATACATGGATAGAGTAAGAAATTGCTAAACACATACATAGTCATGATTCAACTCTATTTATTCAAGGATATTTCATGTGTTTATCATACTATTTTGCTGCCTTTAAATCTTATAGTTTGAAGTATCATGAATATATGCATGATGAAAGTAATGTCTTATATTATAAAGGAGACCACTTATCATTTATTATTTTAAATCCCTTATCATTTAAGATTTATTTCTTTACTTTTGTTAGTTATTAGCATTGATTTATTCTTCATTTTATGTTGGTTAAATGTTTTGTTTAGATTTCAGTCTTGTGTATATTTTTTCATTTTTGGTTCATTGTTTTACTTTTCATTTTCTCTTTATATTTGATCAACATTTATTTTAAGAAGTGGATTATTCATCATTCTAAAATAAGAGTACTATGGAGACTACCATATCACTATAAGTTTTTAATTACATTAGATATTCTCGCATGATAATGCTAAATATTTTTTTTTATGATTAAACACAAACAAAATATATTTTTTGGATCAATACTAGGGATTTTTAAGGGTCCTAGGACCTTTTAACAAAAAGAGATAAAAAGAAACTTTTTATGGCCTGGCTAAGCATATAAACATGCTAAGGCGTAGTACTAGACAAACAAAACAAGTTTTTAACAAAACCATACTAAAATACAAAGAATTTATTACATATACTAGTATTAACAAACTAGATAAGACTCAGATTACAAAATACCAACTATATACTTCTTACTCTAAGACAACTAGCTCTATCATTTTTCCTTGACAAGGCAACATAAACACTATCACTGAATCTTTTCCTGACCCTCCTTTGCTAATAGCCAAAGCATCCTGAACCTAAAAATATTTTTATCTTCCAATCTTTACCAATTTTTTGTTAGCCAGATCACCTTCCAGATTCTTGATAACATAAAAAACCAACCTTTTTTGGACTTTCTTTGGATCCTACCAACACTACTACTGCTTACCCTTCTACTATGGAGGATAGTTAAATAAGCCTCTTTTCACACCTTTTCCTAGCTATTTTATGGCTTTGACCCTGCCTGGTAAAGACCTAATTGCCTTCCATTCTTCAAACCCTGGAATGGGCTTCAACAAGTCTTCTAAGATCGATAGACTTACTCCCAATTTCTTTAAAACCTTTGTCTGCACCACACAAGCCACTTCAACATTTCTCATAAAATACACTAAATCTAGGAAATGAAGCTCCAATTCTCAAAACATATCCAAAAAGATAAATCCTAGGAAATTTCTTTCAAAGAAAGGCATCATCAAAAATGGACCTAATGGTAGGGCCTACAATTCCTCCACCAACTCCAATCTATACTTAGTCTACATGAAAAACTTGATCAATGCTATAACTTGATCCCTATCCAACATTATCAAACATAGATTTGATGCAAAAAGGGATGCCATATCTAAATTAACTCTCATTATCTTGCTTTACACCAAAAAATCCATAACCAACAACTATTCTACAACTTTTTCCACCTCTAAGGATGGAAATTAGAAAACATTAGACAACTAAGTTCTTGAGATAAACTTGGTAAAACCCATTGCATAGCTCTTAGTGCATTTGAAGGCTAGATGCCAACTAGTCAAGTTCAAGCTAAACCTATCCATTACACTAAAGCTCCAAATACTCAAACTTCAATCAAACAAGAAACCCAAAATAACCACCCAAAAATAATGCCTCATGCTTGACGATACTTGCCAATAAAAACCCATGCCACTAAATGAAAAAATCCATAATGAAAGGGAGCAACCCATCCAAATCACTTAATTCTTAGGCTAATGATGCCACCAAAATAACCTCCTTCACATACTGCACAATGTCATCCATGACACTTGAAGTACATAGGCATCCAACAAACCCTTTGTCCTTGTAATATTCAAACATGATTTTAGATTTGATAAAGATATTCATTTCTCTATTTTTATTTTTTATCTTATTTTCCTTTTTTTCTTTTTTAACAAATTTTAAAAACAATTTATAAAATAAAGAAAATGTTTTTAAAAAAAACATTTAAAAGAACAAAAAAATAACACAACAAACCAATTGAAATACATCAACATTATAAAATTATTTAAAAAGGAATTTATAATGTTGATGAACCCTTTAGAAATTTATTTACTCAAAAAGCTTGCAATCTGCCTATCTTTCACTAATATTATCTAGTCTTTCCTCCTCACACTGATCAATTGCCACATTTGCCAATTTTTTTGTAACTTTATTACTTTCTCTAAAATAATTATTATAATTACAACCTTCAAAACCTTCCATATTCAGCCAAATGACATCAAGGATGTTAGCTATCTTCCAAGACTTCACCCTATGTCTTGACAAAGCTAGAATAACCACCTGTGAATCTCCCTCAATTTATAAAAAGAAAATTACACATTCCAAAGACATATTAATCCATGTTATAAGATATTGAGATTTATATTTGTTATTAGTGCCATATATAAGCTTAAGGGAAAGGGATCTAATTAGTAAACCACTATAGTATTTTATAACACACCCTACCCTTGAGGTGCCTGGATTGCATCTACATGCTCTGTCAAAATTTAGTTTAAACCATCCAAATTTTAGAGGATTCCATGTTACATCCTTCCTATTTTTATTATTTCTCTTATCTACTATTGTCCCCTGAATGAGAGTAATTTTGATGAATTTCCATTCAACACACATTTAAATATCCCATTGCGAAAACATACCCCTCTTTCTTTGAAGTTGTGAAGACACTATTTCTGAAATGGATATCTCTATATCTCTCAGGACAACAAATATCAATCTCTCTTTATCTTCAAATATTTTGGCATTCCTTTCTTTCCACATCAACCAAATGAGAATAGCTAGACTACATCTCCATAGGCTATACAAAGCATTTTTTACTTCTCCAATAGGACAAGAAGAAATGCTTTATAAAGAGATTTTGGCCAAGCCCAACTCCAATTAAACCTATTACAAAGCCAAATCCAGCATCATCTCATAAAGGAACAATTAAACATTAGATAGTCAACCATCTCTTCTTCTTCTTTACAAAAATTGCATCTAGAAGAGCCAATAAACATAATTTTTCTCAGATGATCTTGACTCAAAATCCTCCCATGGACCACTAGCTAGGCAAATGTCCCTACTTTTTTTAGGCCCTCTTTACTCCAACAAAGTTAAATATCCTAGCCTAAGGCATTATCTTCTACTTATACCATCTGATAGCTAATCTTACAGAGTAGATACTATTCTTGGCACCAATCCAATGAAGTTGATGCTCTTTATTTTTAAAAAATATTTTCCTTAATTTGAGATGTGATTCCAACAAAATGATTTCTTCTTGTGGTACTAGCAACTCTTGTAAAATTTTCTATCTATTGACAACATTACTTGAAGTTAGAGCTTGAATAATGTAATCTCTTACTGAATTTCTCCACTAATTTATTAAAAAAGCTTTTATCTGACTATTTGCAAAATATTCAACCAAAGGCTAGTGGTCATTTCAAGAGTCTAACAAAAAAATATACCTTTATACCATTATTTATTGTCCATGAAACATGATGCCTTATCACTGATTTACATTTTAACATAAAATTCTAAATATGTGAGCCTTTGGGAGGATCAAGTGTATAAATTATTCTTTTTAGGGAATCTGAATCAAGATATTTCACTCTAAAGATTGTAGACCATAATCTTCTAGAATTAGAAGCTATTTTCCAAATTAATTTATCTCCCAAAGATAGATTTTATAAAGAAAGATCCTTAATCCTAGCTCCTCCTTTGCACTTCCTCTTACACACACTTTCCCACTTCATCAGGAGAATTTTTTTCTCTTCCCCACAACCTTAACATAGAAAATCCTTCATAAATTTACTCATACAATTAATAATTTACTCTGGAGGGGAGAGCATTGAAAATCAATAGGTTAGAAGAGCACTTAAAACAACTTCAATTAACATAATTCTCCCTGCTAAGGAAATCCATTTGCCTTTCCATGAACTCAATTGGGATTTAAATACATCCAAAAGATTTTGCCAAATGTTTTTGGAGCTAGATCCTTTGAAAAATGGAACCCCAAGATGTTTACTTGGAAGTTTCCCTATCTTAAAGCCCAAAATCTTGCTTAAATTCTTTTCCACCCTATTATCATAATTTACAAAGAAGATTTCTAACTTACCCTCATTAAATCTTTGCCCCAATGCTTCTTCATAAGAAGATAAAATTATTTTAATTTCCATTTATTCCTCTAATGTTACCTTACCAAATAGAAAAGTATCATCTAAAAATTGATGGTGAGTGAGGCATTCAAAATTATCCACAACTTACAAACCTTGGAGTCTATCTTATCCCTACACCAATTTAGCTACTCGCCCTAATATTCTTCCATGGTAGTGAAAAAGAAGGGAGATAAAGGATCCCCTTGCCTCAAACCTCTTGCAATGGAAAATAAACTAGATGGACTTCCTTTAATAAGCACATAAAATTTTGGATTGGAAACACAACTGAAAACCTAGTCACACCAATCCTTACTAAAGCTAAATTTAAGCAAAATTGTGAAAATAAAATGTTAATTGACGTGATCATAGGCATTGTTAATATCAATTTTTATCATCATACCTTTCTAATAATTCAAAATCAAAGAATTCATTATTTCATGAGCAACAATGATACCATCTTGAATACTTCTACCTAGAACAAAACTTGCTTGTTTACCAAAAATCAATTTTTCCAAAAGAGGTTTTAGTCTTTCAAAAATAGCTTTGGAAATAATCTTGTAGATAGTATTGTATAAAACTACCAATCTATAATCCATAAAGGATTTATGAGATTCACCTTTAGGAAATAAGGAAATAAATGTGGTTTTAATTTTTGGCTGCACTTTCTTTTTTCCCCTTATTCTTCTACCATTTCAGCAACATCCAAGCCTAATTTTTCCAAAAAGATTGAAAAAAAGCTACTAAAAAACCATCAGCCCAGGAGCTTTATCTTTTACCATAGAAAATACCACCTTTCTAATTTCTTCTAGAGAAAAGGGTAAATTCAGCCTTTCATTCATTTCTTTAGTAATAACAATTGGTATAATCTGAAGAAAATCATTTTAAGCATTCAAGTGAGAATAAGCTTCATCATTCAATAAATTTTGAAAGAAACTGATCACTTCCTTCCTAATCTCCTGAGGTGATTTCAAAGCCAAACCTTGCCCTGATTGAATATGAGCTATTCTATTCACTTTTCTCTTAGATTTTATTGAATGATGAAAACAGGTTGAATTTCTATCTCCTTCTTTCAACCAATTCTCTCTTGATTTTTGTTTCTAGTAAATTTCTTCTCGATAGAGAATCTCTTCATACTCACTAACCAACTTTTTTTCTAAGTTAAAATCTATCACATCCATACCTTTTTGGAAAAGTTTCTCATTTAGGGATTTTAACTCAAATTCAATCTTGGTTTTCTCTCAAAAAATATTCTTAAAGTGATCTCTATTCCAGACTTTTAACTTATCTTTCAATAATTTAAGGCATTTAGCCATTTGTACCATTTTGGAACCTTGAAGAAGCAGAAAACTCACCCACCAAACTTTTACCAAGTCAAAAAGAGAATGATCACACAACTACATTAATTCAATCTTAAAAGGACATCTTTCTAGAGGAGAATCATAATTAATAGAAAGAACTATCGGAAGATGATTGGACCTAGAAAATTGAGAGACCCATCAATCCAATTTCTTATTATCTTGATTCTAATTTGAGGAGGAAAAAACCTTATCCACTATTTCCAATATATTTTATCCTCCCATTCTTCTATTATTCCAAGTAAACCATCCTAAATTTGGAACAATATCTTCCAAATTATTCTGCTCTAAAAAGGAAGCAAAATCTTGACTTGCCTAAGAAACTATAAAAATACCTCTTTGCTTATCTTCTTGACTCAGAATGATTTTAAAATCTCCTCCCATAACTACCTTCTACTACTAAAAATTTCTTAGGAAGGCATAAAATTATTTCCATAATGCTATTTTAGAACTACTTCCTTGAGGACCATAAAGGTTAACTAGCAAAAATTGCAAATTAGTTTGAAAGCTAGAAAATTTTCCAACGTGCCAAAATTGACTAGAAGCCACAATCTCAATTTTAGAAGAAAATAGAGACCAAATAATGGCTAAAACTTTGGATTCTCCATAGGTTTCCACAAAGACCCCTTGCCAACATTTCCTAAAAAAACTCATACAACTTTCCTCTTCATTTTTATTAAGTTTAGTTTCTTGCAACAAAAGTAAATTAAGTTTTTCTAAGTTTAAAATGTGCTTAACCAACCACATTTTATTAGGGGAATTAAATCCCCTAACATTCCAAGAAATAACCTTCATACTAATATAGGGAGGAATTTCAGCCCCCACTTTCAAACATCTAGAAAACCTTCCAAAGTACCTTGTGTTCCTACTAGTACTTCCCCTTTAGTATGATTTGCTTTATTTTTTATTTATGATTTATTTTTTTGGCCCACTTTGGGTTTTGAAATTTTACTTTTAGATTTGGAAATAGTTAAAACTTATTTATAATTCAAATCCCCTTCTAAATCTTCTTCTATCTCTTCTTTTGACTCCAATTTCGATCCTGACCCTTGCTCCTCCTCACTAAAAGCTATCTAAACTTACTCCTCTGATCCTTTCCTCTTATTTTTCCTTTTCTAGAACCATATAATTATTTATAACCAATTATCTAATATTTAGTGATTCTTGCTCAAGCAAATTGTAATTTTTAATCATAGAGGTTGGGGGGAAATAATTTATGAAGAACCAATCCTCAATAATAAATCTTCTATTGCTTTAATTTTGTTTGATAGATTAACTCCATTTGACTTCTCCTTATTCATTTATTTAATTTTCAAATCAAAGAATTTGATAAGAGATTTCCTCCCTTTATGTATCTCCTTAGGAATCCATTAGGGGCCAAATTTAACATTCTTGGATTGAAGGGTGCTCCTTTTGATCTTATAAAATTTCTAAATATGCCCTAGTTGATGACAGTCATAACATTTGAAATGAATATTCTCCACATCAATCCTTTGTTGCCACTCCTACCCTATAATTTTGATAAATAAAAACTCTAAAATATCTTGATCTAGATTGAGTTCAACCCTAACCCTAGCATAAGTGGATCACTTCCCTTTCAACGACACCACATCTATTTCCTCACTTTTCCCACTAAATTACCCAATGCTACTAAATAATCTTCGCTCCAATATTCCAAAGGAATCCCATAGAATATTAACCAGGTGGGATAACTCCCTTTTTTAGATGTTAAAGTGTCAAAATTAGGGCTCTATTTCTAAATCTAAATACCCAAACCATCTAAAGACTAGTTTTTTACTTTAAAAATTTCATATTTATATTTTTTGGAAGAAAAGCTAGCTACAAAAAAACCTTTTGGTAGGAAACTCACCTTTAATTTCTTACCCCATTTCTATTTAACCCAAAGATATATGGCACTTACTAATGGCCATTTTATTACACATTTAAAAATTAGGGCACAATTTAAAATATTTTGAATCTTAGAAAAAAATTGATCCAAGGACCAATCTAGGGTTTTAGTTGCTCCTTTCTTTATCCCAAAACCTAGTGACACCTCCAAGCTAGAAACCTTCAAGAAAAATTTACACAACCTTCATTCTCAAAAGGGAATTTTTCAAGAGAATCATCCCTCATCACTTCATCTGTAGCCTCCAAACTGCTAAGTCTTTCCTAACTTCTTTCCTTTCCACTTTTTACCTATTTTATTCTCCTCTTTAGTCCACCAGTCTTTTTCTTCCTCAATTGCTACTTCCAAATCCTTTCAATTCATTTTTTTCCATGATTTCCCCCCATTTGACCATTTTCTTTCCCTAAATTTTTTCCATGAAGTAAAATTAAACCTCTAATACCTTATCTATGCTTTATTTTCTCTCCTTACACCCCCTTTCACTGATCCTTCTCCAATGCTCTATTCTTTGCCTCTCCATTCACTCCTTTCTCTAACTCCCCATCGCTATAACAATTAATCTTAACACAAATAAATATTAATGTGTTTTAAACATTACTAATTTTTATAATTTGTATTTTAGGTTGTGCATTGATGATTTATCCATCTTAAAATTCCTTGTTTTAATATTTCCTATTCTCTATGCCATGGTAGTCAAAATAATCATCCCTTAACTACCATATTTATAGTTTTACCATATTGATGACTAATGCCATAAAGTTTAAAATTGGATTAGTGGGGTTAACTTGTTTGCATGCATTTAATGATCATTTATTGTGTATATATTTAAATATGATATTAAACTATGTTAATTGATTTAAAATATTCTTAACATCATTTAAACAATCAATTATTACATAAGTTGATTGATCAATTTACTACAATCAAACATTTGTAATTGATGTCACAGTTTTTAGACATCTATTTTAACCTTTTAGGGTTTACCTATGTAAATAATATGCTTGATTAAAGGGATAAGTAGTATAAATCAATGAAATAATATGCATAAAATAACCACTAATTTGTTATAGATTTTGACTAGCTTTGAATTTCTAAAAATAGTAATAAATTTGTATAAATAAAGACTTGTCTAGAAAATAATTTATGCAAAAGATTTGAGTGTCAAAAACTAAGATACAAATAGATATGAGTGTCATCAACTAAATACCTATGTTACAACCCCTCTTGGATAGTAGCTCCACACTTAGAAAATAGTGCCATGTGGTTTGAGTGTCCTAAAAATGGTGCTAGTGTCCACTGTATAGGATTGCTTTAAAATTATGGGTGCACTTATGACTATGTTTTTGGGTTATATTCCTACATGCATAAAGTCTAAAACTCTATAATGTGCTTAAAATAGATGATATATGATGAAAACCCTAATCTTCCTTACAAGTAAGACATGAGCTGAAAAGTATGTTTGTTAGTAGGATAGACTAGACATCCTCAAAACCCTATTGTGAAGAGATTTGCTTACTTACCAATACTTCAAAGAGGGATTAAGCCCAATGTAGTTCTCCCCACCTAAGTGATGTTTCAAGTGATTATATAATGGTAGTGTTTTTGAATGTCTTGAGTGTACTTGAGATTGGAAATATGGAAAATCTAAGTTTAGGACAGCTAGAGATGGTTGTATGCAAAAGTAGGGCAAAATAGGGATTACTAACCTTGATTTTACTCAATTGTTTTTGTTTTTGAATAGGTATTTTGCATCTAATTTACATATAATGGATAGAGGTATAAAATTCATGTATTTATAGTATTGTTTACTTGTGCAAATAATAAAATATGCTTATACTGACCTTAGGAGTTTTACTTTTAAATATATATCCATTCAAAAAAGATAGGTAAAGGACATTCATGATATTTTAGGGACACTAGTGCCACATGGATATAGTTTCCTTAATGTGGTGTTAATGTCCATATAGCAATATTCTAGGCATGAAGGGTTAGTATTGGGAAATGAGGGTTTTAGACTAAATTTAAACTAATTAGGGATGCTTGTGGTTTGCAAAAAGGCTAAAAATATATGATAAAAGGATATAGGATAGGTTTAGGTCTAAGCTAGGAATGGGTTGTCTCAAGTATCACTCTTAGAAATCAAATACCACTTTTAGGTGATTGCATTAGCCCCCCCCTCCTCCCCCCACCCCACTTTATGTTATAAATATAACAAAGTGAAATGACTAGTATAAAGGAAAAATAAGCATACCTGGACTTATTGAGGAAGTTAAGCCCATGAATCTAAGTCTACGTATGTGAAGCATGATACAAAACATGAACTACAATGAAACATGCATAAATTAGTCCTTACTTAAAATATCATAACAAAAGATGTTGCTGAATAAATAAGTAACTGAGTAAAGAGATGGGAAAGTGGAAAGGAATAAATATACCCCATTAGGTACATGAACCAATGTATGAACCTAGTGATAACCTATGTGTGTATGTGTACATAGTGATCAAATCATTGAATAATTTGGATTGAGATAATATATTACTCAATCCTCATGTGTGGGTGGATCAAGAACTCAATTTTGTTTTTAATCCATCATTGCCCACCCTTGCTTGGTGGATCATGACCTATGAATAGCTTGGATTGGACTAATAGTGTGTCTAATCCTCTCACGTGGATGGATCAAGAACTTAAGTAGGATATGAATCCATCATTTCCCACCCGTGTGTAGAATATGAATTGAAAAATGAACTGTATAAAGTGATATAAATATATAACTAAGTGTATCTAATTGTGTATGTTGGCTCCATAGCCATTTGAGAGGAATACCAACCATTATAAATAGAATAAGGCATGAAACTGGTGATAACCTAAAATATGATGTCAAGTGTATATAATTTAGATAATGACATGGAGTTTTCCATTCCATCTGATCAACCTATGTGTAACTAAGCATATAGAAATAATGTGTCGCACACATGCCCCCAATCTGATATTTAAGTATATTAATTTTGGATTGAGTTCTAATTATTATATCTAAGTATATGAACTAAATATGAGAATTATAATGCCACACATGATGCCCCATATTTGATTAAATGATATGAGTTTGAGTTAAACTAGTGTGAATTTGAGCAAAATTTAAGCATAACTATCAAACCTATAACTAGATATGTACAAACTTGTACTCTACCTGGCCAATCTAAACTATCCTAAAACTAGGTTTACTAGATAATAGAGCCACATCTTAGATAGTAGTGTCATGTTGTTTTAGTGTCCCTATTTGGGTTCTAATGTCTATCTAATCTGAATTCTATCATTAAATTACTTTCTGAGTCATTGTCCTTTCCTATGTTTACTTGTGTTTGATTTCCTAAACTTGAGCCTATGTGCTAAAAAATATTTTGTTAATGTAATGTAGGAGCTTTATCTATGTGAGAAACCCTTTTAAATTCCCCCTATTTTGAGGGTAGTTTTTAAACTTATGAAATAACTATCCTCAAAATAAAAATATCTAAAAAACATGTGTTAGCAAGAAAATATATGATAACTGCATGATAATCCAATATAATGTGCATACATAACATTGAAATTTAAGATAATCAAAGCATGAATATGGAATGTAATATGTATGTCATTTATATCATTTCACAATGGTTTCAAGATATATGAAATGAATGTATATAATATAAAATCTAAGTAGAACTGGGTAGCTACCTATGGGGATGGCCCATGCTGTCTATCATGTCACCCAAGTAGGAAGGGTAGATACATGAGTTCTTTCATATAATCAAGAATTGGTGTGTGTAACAAAAAAAAATACAATTGTCATGGCCATGACACATATAAGAAAACATACATACAAAATACATGAGTCATGTAAAATAGGCCAAAGGACCATAATACAAGGGACATGGGCACATGTAACTAAGTTTGAGAAAATAAGACATACAATTACATGTTCAAATGTACATATATGCAAGCAACAAACAAGTTATCTTATAGCCACATAAAATGACATGTTTAAATGTTTGCATACAAAATCATGAAAGCACACACAAGGGACATGGGCACATGTCTAAGGCATACATAATGTGAATAAAAGTGGCATAAAGACAAAGAAAAATGGAATATTTAAATTCCCTTGAATATAGGAAGCATATAAATATAAAAAAGTCTAAAATTTGAATCTATAGATGAAATCATGCATAACTATGTAATATAAATCTATGTAAGAGCTAGGATGTACATATGTTGAGTCTAAAGTATTGATTGTTAGAAAAAAAATATGAGTATGGGTAACAATGATCAATATAAATATATAAAAATGCTAAAACTAGAATTTATAGAATGTAAGGATATAACTTGGTAATAAAAACTATGTATAAGATTCCCCCAAGCAAGTTAATATGTCAAATGAATAACCATGAATCAATGTATATTCCCCTAGTGGATAGATGATAGTAAGTCTTGATCATTGTAGTGGACCTGAGTCCTTTAAGAAATCTATAAGAACTTAGCAAGAAAAAGTGAATAATGTATGTATAATAAAACTAACTATACTAAGATAGCTAGCATATGTAGTGTTTAGAAAATATAAGAAATGTAAACATAGTAATGCATAAAATCTATAATTTTTGTGTTTTCTGAGTAATATTTTAATGTTTTTGTGTTTTTTACATGTTATATTTATTTTATGTTTTCTAGATATAAGATATGTACAAATAATATGAAAATGAACTATTTACAAAGAGTAAAGAAAGATGGAAAGTATGTACAAGAAGGTAGAAACCATATTAACCAATGAATCTCATGGGAAATTCACTATTGTTATGACCTATGTCAAAAATAAGAATGGCAATATCTTATGGAGTGTGAATGCTATGTTGTAGTTGAATGTTGTTGTAGTAGAAATTTGAGTATTTTTCATCATCTAAATAATAATTTTATTCAACTTCATAATCATGATAACCTAGAATTCTAGAGGGAATTCCCTCATACTGTGGAGTTAAACTTTTTGAGTTGTGATTTGGTATATTGATTGTGATTTTGACCTTTGAAACTATGATTATTACATATATATGGTGTTGTGGAGGTTCTTTTTCTAGAAATCCTTTGTTGGGAATGCTTACTGACTTAGCATGATTTTGAATTTACAACTTAAGTTCTTACTCTTTTTGTAACATGTCCTATGTGTCTGAGTGTTTTACCTTGATAAAATGTATCTATGAATGATCTTCCTTATGATGTTCAATAAATCTAAAACATTAATGACCAACATTATCAATTACTAGAATAGAAGTAGTGATGTCTTAGGCATACTTGCCCAAACCTTCACCATGATAATCAAATTATTGTAGATACTTTTGACTGAAATCATACAATTTTGAAAGTTAAGCATCATGTTGGAGAGGTATCTTTACGTATTTTAATTGCTCAACTTGTGCTTGTTGTAGTGTTTCTTATTTTTATTTTTCTTTTAGAACCTTTTGTTGTTCTGAGATATGCTTTGGTAACCATTTTTGTACTATTTTTGAATTTGTAGATGTGTCATTGCATGTTGTGTGGATGATGTGTCATTATGTGATTCATTTGTATCCATTATCTATTGTATTTTCCTTGTTAATGCTAAACATGAATTGGTGTGGTGCCCATGCATTTTATGATATGCACAAAAACATATGGATATCCTCATTGGTTGTAGAGGAGTTAGGTTGAAAAAGTTAGTTTTAATCATTTCCTTTAGTATCTCACTTGAAATCTTATTTTACGTTTGAATTATTTTTGAATCACTAGTTGTAGATGCACTTTATTGTGATTTCATGTTTTAATATGTTATATTGTTTACCACAGATTGACTAGGTGAAGATGCATATACATGATTTACACTATTATGCCTTAGAGGCCTTTGTCTTATAAATTAATTTTCCAATGTTGTAATATTTTCATGTAATAGTTGATTTTTATGTTTAAAACTTGTAATTATCTTACCCATACTGACAATTTGATTACATAGAGTCTCACAAGTGCAAACCCTAGCTACTTCTTATTGAACATGAAGGCACACACCCTATAGGAAAGAGATGTGAATAGGATGAGTATGGGGATTAATGACATTATAATAGGTTGCTTTATATAGTTTAAGAGTGATATCATGGACCTAGTTAGAGGGAATGTATATGTCAACCTCATGGAGATGAGAAGGAAAAGGAGATTCTTTCATGTGCATAAGATATGACATTGAAAATTAAAACATAGTTATTATCTTATGTGCTAAATCATCTATATGTTTATAGGTTTTATTGTTAATGAAATTCCACATAGGAAAAAGATAATGTGCTATGAAATATAAAATATATTACAATTGATAGAAAACATCATCTATACATGTGTTTATGTCTTTTCTGAATTCAGTCTAAATTAAAGGGAACAAGCATATAAATGAAAGTATTAGACTTTGTAACAAAAAGTGATTAATTTATTCTTTTAATATGATCATGATTGTATGATATATGAATTAGAATATATATGTATTTTAAATTTGAGTTTTGTAAATGAAAACCCTAGGGTTATCTTGGGTTAGGGTTTTAAATTATGGTTTCTTTACAAAAATTTAAATTACATTAAATAAATAAAACCCTAATGTGGAATTGATTGAATTACGTAGGTTATGCTTAAAATTTATAAAAACAAAAGTTTGTAACCCTATTTTAGTGAAAAACAATTGGGAGAAGGTATACCCTATGTAAAACCTAGGTTTTAAGCAATATTCAAAGTAAGTCAAGTTCACCCAATGTTTTAACCTTTTAGAGTTTAGCTATGTAAATCCTATGTTTGATTAAAAGGTTGAGTATCCAAAATCAGTGAAATAATATTCATAAAATAACCACTAATTTTTTATATATTTTTACTAGCTTTGAATTTCTAAAAATATTAATAAATATGTGCAAATAAAGACTTATCTATAAAACACCTGATACAAAAGATTTGAATGCTAAAAACTAAGTTATGAATAGGTATGATTGTCATCAATTAGATCCCTATGTTATAACCTATCTTAGATATTAGCACCACACTTGGATAGTAGTGCCATGTAGATCTAATGTCTTAAACATGGTGGTAGTGTCCTATGTGTAGGACTACTCCAAAATTTTAAGTGCACTTGTGAATATGTTTATGGGTTATGTTCCTACATGCACAAAGTTTGAAACTCTGTATTATGCCTAAAATAGATGATTTATGATTTAAAGTAAAGGTTCCTCCTTGTAAGTAAGGCCTGAGCTTAAAAGTGTGTTTGTTAGTAGGATAAGCTTGACATCCTTAACACCCCACTATGAATAGAGTTTCCTACATGCCAATAATTTGAGGAGGGCCCAAGACCAATGTAGTTTTCCCCACCTAAGTGATGGTGAAAGTGAAAGTGATGCTATAATGATAGTGGTCTTAAATTCCAAGAGTGTACTTGAGATTGGAAATCTAGAAAATCTGAGCTTAGGGAAATTATATATAGTAGTATGTAGAAGTAGGGCAAAATAGGGATTAATAACCTTGATTTTACTCAACTTGTTTCATGCTTGAATAGGTATTTTACATCTAATTTCTATCTAGTGGATAAAGGTCTAAAAATCATGTATTTATAGTGTCTTGTAGATTGTGTAGATAATAAAAGATGCTTAGGTCAACCTTAAGAGGATTTTACTTTTAAAAATATATACATTCAATAAAGATAGGATAAAGGACATTAGTGCCATTTTGGGGACACTAGCGCCATGTGACTCTAATGTCTTTAATGTGGTGTTAATGTATAGTTGGAATGATACTAAGAATGAAAGGTCAAGATTGGAAAATGAGGGCCTGAGATTATGTTTAAGCTGACTAGGGATGCCTATGATTTGCACAAAGGCTGGAAAAGTGAGATAAAAGGCTCTAGGATAAGTCTAGGGATAAGATGGGAATGTGTTATCTCAAGTAGTACTCTAAGAACTCAAATACCACTTTTAGGTGATTAAAACATCTATAAAATTTAAAGATGCAAGTCAGTGGCATTGGAATCATTATAATCATAACATAATATTCCTTTGCCAATGAATATGTTTCTATAATTTTATATTTTTCATGTATTGGTTGCACATCTAAACTCTCTTTGGACTCAATTTTGAAGCATAAGCCTAAATTCATAAGTTTTAATTATATTATCAACAAATGGTCTTATAAGCATGGCTGAAAAACCTTTGGCTTGCCATAGCTTTGGAAGCTTTTGTATTGATAAACCTTGAATTTATTTGAGTTTAGTTAATATATACAGTGTTGAATTATTGTTTGGTTTGTAGGACTATTAATTAAAGTTATTTCAAATTGAAGGTAATGAGATAGTGATAATCATGGCTCACTTTGAAAACTATTAGACATTTAAACCCATGTCCTCATTTTGGTTTAGTGGTCAGTGAAATATAATCCCAAAATATAGTGGAATCTATTGGTCATTAATAAATGCATTTTGGTAATAGTGTTTGGTAGTTTCCATTTATTCTGCTAACATGGAGGACACATTAACACAACCACATTCTTTGAAGATATTGGGAACAAATACACAATAAAATATTCAATTATTAATTTTTTTCCTTATTTGATTCAAGCTTTGTAGCAAAAGGTAGACCTTGTGCAACTAATTTTGGAGGCAAAACAAGAAATTTAACTTGGTTATGTGTAGATTTTGTATGTTCAGATTTATTGGTATGTATGATTGATCAATGATATGTTTTCTTTTGGATAAAAATTACATTTTGGTTGAAAATAAGTGTCTTATTTACAACTACATGCAATCAATAATGTTATAAAAATGGTTAAAATGAAAAAAATATTATTACCATTTATCTCATTTTGAAAGCATATTAACATTTTTTTGAAGGATCAATAGATATTCAACATTTTCTCTTTTGATTCACATGGTGGTTTGCGATTTATTGATAGTTGAATGGTTGGTTGTGTATTACCTACATGTCCTACCTTGATGATGCATATATGGTTTTATTGGTTGATATGCTGGAAATATAATATCCCTATGCATTAAGTTCTTGGCTTGTTCATATTTGAAGTCTAAATTTAACTTCTAAATATTAGAAGTGTTTAAAAGGGAAAATTTTAAATAATATTTATTTCATGTTGAAATGTTACCTTATTGTCTAAAATTATGATAATGATCACCTACATAAATTTTTATTATGTTAAATTTGATGGACAAATGACCATCACTATAAATTAGAAATAATATAGTATGACATCCATTTAGATCCAAATTTTAACCTAATATAAAAGGATACAAAAATCAATAATTTTAACCAAATGAAGGATGGTTTGTTTTGGTATGGGTTTTATCTCTCTTGTTCTCCCATCAAATATTTTTTTTTATGAACATTCAAATTAAGTAATTCATGTTGAAGATGGATATAGTGTTAGGGATCTTGTTCTTTTCTTTTAGGCATCATGATTTATAAAAAAAATGACTATTTTACTGATGAGGTAGTTCAGCCATTTTAGTTTCAAATGAGTGGTTTGTTTTGAGGAATGGGTTTCAAGACCAGTTTATATCATTCATTGATTTCTTAGAGATTCAGGAAATAGCAAATGGTTTTTCTCTATTCATGTGAAAATGGTTCTTTACATACATGTTTATTATTTGGTATGTCAGAGTATTGTATGTTGGATACATAAAAGAGCTCACAGGGTTCATTATGACTATGATTATATGCAATATAAGCTCAAGTTATCATATATGAATTCATAATTGAAGGTGCATTCAAAGTTTATTTATGGATATTATAGCCATGGTTTTATTGAATAATATACCTCTTTTGGGTGTGCATTGTCATTGTGTTTTCACCTAGGATGTAAATGCTTAATATAGAGTTTATATTATCTTAAATTGGTGGAACTTTGTAATTATTTTATGATTAGTTGATGTATGTAGTTTATTGAAAGTTGGAAGATTGATTTCATGCATAAATTGATAACACATTGGTTTTATAAGATACCTGAGTCTTTAATATTTTTCATTGTATATTTTATCAAATGCATGCATTGTTTAGTGGTAATGGGTTTCTTCATGAAGTTGATAACTGGTGTTGGTTATAAGGTATATGGTGAAAGAGTTGTTTCAATATAACCTATAATATGTTTTGTAGTGACATTTTTAATGGTTGATCATATTACTCATTCAACATTTTGACATATTATGTTTTGTCAATTATAATATGCTTTGTTATTGTATGGATTATGACGAATTATGATTTTATTAAAATCATTTTTATTTTTTATTGACAATTTAATTATATTTACATGCAAATGATTTGTTAATGTTGTTAAACAAGTATGAGGGCCCCACCCATTAGAGAGGTTCGAGTTGGTCTACATTTTGAATTATTCTTGGGTCTCTTGAACTTTATTGAGTTCAAGAATATAAAATTTATGAAATAATTATTTATTATAAACTATTAGACTTATTTAAGTTAATTACCTTTTATTTTAAAGTTAACTTTATATTTTAAAGTTGATAAAAGGTAGTTACAACTTAAAAACTTAACTATTTTGTTAAGTGAGCATTATAAAAGAAACTTGAAGGAGATTAAAAAGGGGAGAGACATAATACAAGTATGGAAGAGCTCTAAATTTATTCAAAGTTTCATCTTTATTTAATTTCTGTGCAAGCATCTATGAGTTTAAATAGCTATTTTTAGATAAATTGAACAATACATTCTCTAATGGTGAAGTAACTAGCTTGTTTAGCATAGGTATTTCTAGGTTTCTTATTTATTTCATAAACCAATTATCTAAAGTCAATCCTAATATATTTTGATGATTATAGATATGTATTTATATGTGTATAACTTTATGTACTTGACCCGAATAGTGATGAATACATCACATTTTATGATATTTTATTGATCTTTTGATTGTAAATTATTATCTTTTTTAAAGTTGTTTGTACTCAAAGCTATTTTTTATAAATAAAATCTCAATCATTTGATTATAAGATGAATCTTGTTCCAAAACTCACATATTTTAAATTAATTTTTCTTTTATTTTGTTTGTTAGTTGTTTATTCTTTTAGTTAATTAGTTTGTTTAATCAATTTTATTGTATTATTCTTAGGTTTAGTTTCTTTGTATTTTCTTAATCCACTAACATGTTTTCTAGTTTTTGTCATTGTAGGCTTATAAATTTATTAGTTTTCTAATCCACTAAAAATAGTCTTAATCTTAATTAGTATTAACATTTAGATTGATTTTAGATATTTTTCTATTTATGTGTTTTTTTTCTTTTTGTTAGTTCATATATGTTATATTTTTTCATTCATTCTTGTTAGTATTTCTTTGTTTACTTTCTTGTTGCTTATATTATATTATTTTTCTCTTTCTTCCTCCCCTGTATATTTTATTTCTTTCCTCTTTGCAATATGAACATGCATATGAGATACAACTTTTTATCAATCTAAATATTTTGTCATTCGAGGGATTACCAAGCCCATAGGCTTTATCTGTTAGATAGGTTAGATGACACTGTATACCTAATTTGAGATTGATTGATTAAATATTGAAACAATAATTAAAATATTAGAATAAATCATTATTTATAAGTATATTCTTCTTGACATGGTCAATATTCATGTTATGTTTGATTGATTTTATAAAAAAGTCCCAAGATTGATTTAGATTTATTATTGAACATATTAATCTCTAGAACTTTAAAAGACCCTTTTTACACATCTTAGGATTTATTCTCAGCCATATGCACCTTACGATTAAATTGGTATGACTCTATATTGACCTTCATGATAGGCAAATGTGTTGATTCATTGATGTGACATATTTCACCATCAACATGTCTCAACCTAATAATTTTAGAAAAAACTTTTATGAAATGGGGTACATATTTTATTTTAGATATCCTTCCTTTATCTTCTACTATAAATAAATATATTTTGATCGCTATTAATGATCACACAAAATGGCCTACAACTATTGATCTTAAAATTTTAGTTACTTTAGAAGTCACTACCTTCTTTGAAAACTAGTTTTTCTCTCGATTTGAAGTTCCTTGCAAATTTATTTTTGATAGTGGCCCTCCATTTATTTTAAATGAATACTTATAGTTTTTAGGATATTATTCTATAATTTATAGTCATTCATCTAAATATTTTCCTCAGGTTAATAAACAAGTCAAATCAACTAACAAAAATCTAATTTAGATCATGAATAAAATTATTTGTAAAAATAAAAAGAATTGACACATTTTTTTCGAAGTTTTATGAGATGATCATAATACAATAAAATCTATAGCTAGATATCCATCCTTTATGTTAGCCTATGGAATTTAAGCCACTATGCCAATTTAATGTAATTTTTTTTTGTAAAAACAACATTACAATGTACTTATAAATATTAAAATATTATACAAAAAAAGATTAAATGATTTGCTAGCTATAAATGAATTAAAATACACTACCTTAGAAAAACTCAAAAAAGCTAAAAAAAAAAAAACTTAAAGGTTTTTATTAAAAAGTTATGTTAAAAACTTTCAAAGTTGGTGATCTAGCTCTATATTGGGATAAGACTCATGGATATCTTGGAAAGAATCATAAATTAAATTATTTGTGGTTAAGACCATATAATACTACTGATTTATTTGGTAATTTTTTTTCATACAGGATTTAGATGGAAATTGGATACTCATATAGTTAATGGTCATAACCTTAAAAAATTTCTATTATTAACTCTCCTCTTTCCAATTTTGGTTTCCTTTTTTTTGTCATGTTGTTTCTTCTTTTATTCATTTTTTATATTCAATTTTTTATTTTGTCTTGTTTTTATTTTGTGGAAACTTTCAATCTTATCTATAATGGTAAAGTATCCTTCATATTGAAAAACACAATCGAATATTCATATGAATGTAATTATCTCTCATTTATCAAAGTTAAATCTCTTCGATATTTCAAATCAATTGGTTTATAAATGAATGACACTAGAAAAACTATTGTCACAATATCACTTACTTTTAGATTCTAGGTATAAAACTACTATAATAATGTTAATTTACCCTAAAATCCCTAGTATTTTATTTATTATTATTCATGCCACACTAGATGAACAAACCATCCCTTATTTATGTTGTGTCATATGATTCAAACTACTTTTAGTTTATTATGTTAGTTTATAAAAGACATATATATCGTATGAAACACCCCAATTAGTATAATATTATGCTAGTATTAATGTTGGTGAGAATAAATTTTAATTTTTAAATTAGTTAGTTTACATGATTAAACCCATAAGTTTGTTGGGGCCTATATAACTCCCATATAGCTCATATAAACTTATTAGGTTTTAAATGAAATTAAAGAGATATTTTAACCTTGAATAAATTTGTCAATTTAATTATTTGTATGTTGGTCCAAAATTGGTATTCGAGCCATATTTTAAGGTGAATGTGAATCTGAGCCTGATCCAAGCTTGTGTATAAGTGACATGAATTTTGGCAAAGTATGAATATTTGATAATTTTTATCTCTAAAATTAAATAATATGACCTAAAATCAGTTTGAAGCACTTATTTTCTATCGTGTGATGTTTAAAAGTTGTTTCATAATGTTGAACAATAATTTATGACCTAAAACCTTTATTTAATGAATTTTACAACATTTTGATGCCACTGAAATAGATTTTTTTAAAGTCGTATGATGTTTGAACTATCTTTTTACTATTGTAAGACATTAATACATTAAAATTTCTCCAAACTCATAGTTTTATGGTTTTGAAGTATAAACTTAGTTTTGACACTATTATATGGATTATACAATGCATGGATGACATAAGATCTATTTTGGAATGGTGTTAATTAGTAAAAAACCCTTCTAAAATCATTATATACAAATATGTGAGCATCCAAATAAGCTTAAACACATCTTGTACAACCTTGGTACAACAGAAGGGCATGATGATAAGAAGTATGGTGCATAAATATTATGTTATACTTATAAACTTTATTATTAAAGTTTACTTTGTTAAAATGTGCCCCACAAGAGTGAAGATGCACTTTCAATTTTTACATTGAAAAATTTCATAGGTGAATGTTTTTTTACATGCACAAATATACTTTTTTATTTTTACAAATAAATGAAAGTAGAGTTTAAATAGAGCATCTTCATTAAATGTTACACAAAAGCTTGTAGAAGAGTTAGTTAAAGATATTTTGTAAGACATTTTTAAGAAATAAGTTAAAGGTTCAAAACCCACGAAACCATATTTTTGGTCAAAAGTCAAATATGTTTTTTATTTTTTTAAAAGAGAATATATAAGAGAATATTATGGAGACACAAAGGTGTATTTTTTTTTTAATTTTTTTCAACTTTTTTGTGTAGTGACCGATAGGTCTTAATATCCAAACATTATATCATGAAAATATTAGAGGGTAGGTAAAAAGTCCTAAAGTAGTATTCCATTTGTGTGTTTTTCATTATGGCCAAAATCATTAGTCTAATGTATGAAATTGAGAGACTAATGATTAAAATGTACAAATAATGGATCATGAATATGGAAAACACCTTAGTTTCTAAAAACTTATGGGAAATAATAAAAAAAATGAAATACACCTCCTAATGATGCTTAAAAACTAATTGAATTTAAAAAACATGATAATGTGCACTTACATTGCTTAAGTCTTCTTATTAGACTCAAGTCATTATTCACATTGAGACTATTAAAACTAAATCTTGGAAGGCTTTGACAACATTGAATTAGATATACAACATAGAACCTACATACAATAAAATTGATCTCCTCATGCAACTATTGAATGATAAACTAAAATATGATGATGTATATAAATACATTTCTAGGATGAAAAATTTGAAACATGAATAAATTACCATAAGGGCTAAAATAGACAATGAAATGTTAATCTCCACTTATATGGAATTAGCTATAATTAAAAAAAATTGTTGAAATTTTCCATCTTAGTGACAAGCTCAATAACATAACATTTTATTCCATTTATGAATTATTCACTCAACATGAATGATACTTTGTCAAGAAGAAGAATAGTAAGCCTATATAATATTTCATTAGATAAAGACACAAAGACACAAATTATAGAAGAGACATGAGAAAAATAAGCATTTTAGTAAACATTCTCTAAAGCATTATTTGAATAATTATCTGAGACATTATTCAAGGCATTATTTGGAATAATTAAAACATAAACATAAGCATTCTCATTAGTATTTTGGTTACTTACATAACACTTCCTCATCTTCTAGTTCTTGAAAACACACAAAATAACCATACTAATATAATTATGGTGGTATTGGACACCTTACAAATGCATGTCCTAAAAATAAAAAAGAAAAGCATATAAGAAAGGTAGAAGAAAATTTTATTACTCATTATATTAAAACTTATTTTGGTTACTCTAATTACATTGGATATTATGACACGTCATGTGATTAAGAAACTTCTTACATGGCTGATGCAGGTGGTTTAGATGGACCTAACTTCATATTTAAGTGCACAAAGTTACAACCATATTGAGTAAGTTGAATTTTCAAAGATAGGGTTCTGTTATAGTAGTAATTTTGGATTGGATTTTGTTTTTTCTATTCATTTTTTATCTTTAGATCTTTGATATCCTTGAGGAGTATATAGAGTTTTTGGATATGTTTTCTTGATGCATGGACTTCTCACTTCTCTCCTGATGGTGGGAATATATTAGCATGAGATTATTCATCATGATTATGTGAATTAATAGGTGAGTTGACAACACTATTAGTGTTGAACAAAGGTTAATCAGTGTCATTATAAATTTGAGATATATTCCTTACACAATAAGGGATAATCACTAGATGGATTTGTGTGTGACACCTTACATAGATAAATGTAGTTAATCATGAATTTATCATTCTTATATTGAATTACATATATAAAATGGTTAGAGGGGATGAACATGCTCATTAGGGTGTTCATCATTCATGCTATAACTTACATGATAACACAATTTTGTGTGAAGTTACGTTAGTTGATTAAGACAATTATGTATAGTATATCAATTGTAAGTGTGACATAGAATTTTGATGACTTCATATTCAATGCTCTGGATCATTTCCTATACCTATTTGGATCAAGGAGGTTTTTTGTGTCATTTGATATAAATTAATTTTAATTTATTATTCTAATTTGTACAAGGCATGCATCTCATATGAGGCACACCCTTTAGTTTAATATTATGTTAGAATTAATGTTAGTGAAAATGAATGTTAGTTTATAAGTTAGTTATTTTATGAAGTTGAACCCATAAGTTAGTTGGGTCCCATGTAACTACCATGAAAATTTTATATAAGCTTGGGAGGTTTTAAATGAAATTAATGAGATATTTTATCTTTAAATATATTTTTTCAATTTAATTCTTTGTATGCTAGTCAAAAAAATCTGAAAAATATTTAAAAAGGAGTTCATATTTAAATTCTTAGAATTTTTTTATACCTATATTGTAATCCTAAATTTTAAAATTTACAATGTTAATTGGAGCCCATTCTCATACATTAAATTGGCCAACAAGATTGATAGTGTTATCATAATTTGATACCCTAGTTAAAAAATCTAAAAATAATGTAATCCGACCTTATTATAAACTATTATACCATATCTAAAGTTGCACATGATAGGTTCCAACTTTAATGTTTGATTGTTATCTTTCATATCTTATTGTTTGTTGAATTCCATTTTTGTTTGTTTATAAAGTGATTTAAAAATCTTCATCATCATTCTCAATCAAACAAAAATGATGTTTGATGTATCAAATACACTTATCATAAGATTAATATGCATGATTAGGTATTGAAATAGTGACAATCAGAGTAATATAATTGGTCTATGCATCACACTTCATGAGGTCACTTGGGTAATTGCATAATTTTTGACTTCATAAACATGTTCTATTTTGAAAAATTGTTCCATCAATGAAGATTGTAAGCAAAACTAATTAGTCCTTGGTCATATATAATATTTTTGGTGTAATTATGACAATCTATGAGTTTTGTTCTATAGAGTTATGAATAAATATTAAGGTTTACATATTGATATTACATAATTTTTATTAGAATTTTTTAAATTTTTAATGTTTATTAATTTAATCTAACCTATATTTATAAATAAACTATTGAAACCGATGTTTATTAATATTTTTTGATAAGGTCATTAGCTTTGAAATTTGTTTGATTTAATGTGCCACCTTAGACAATAGTTTTAGGGATTGATCAAATGACATTTACATGTCACATTTTCTAAGACAACATAAATATTGAATTGGTTTGATTTAGTATCAACTTTTATATTTATTTTATTTCAAGGAAATTTAAGTTATGTAGTAAATGTTCGAGATCACCTTGGATCTTTTTGTGGCCTCAAAATAATTTTTAATCATGTCACTTTAATATTTAACCTAACTAAATTTAGGTTGGTGGAAAAATTGAACAATGGATAAATGGTGATAGTAATAATATTGGTAGCACAACTAAGTTTTTGAGGAAAAGTGAAAGGCAAAACTTAGTATAAGCTTTGGCCACTGACATTATTTGAAACACAAAAAACATACTTAGCCAATTCAAAACTAACCCCACATTTAGTGAAACCTCCAAATAGGATATAGGTGGTTGATAGTTTCATTTAGTCATTTGCATATTTGTAAAAATTCTATATTGAATCCTAGTTTTTTTAGTCTTTTATTTTATGTTCTTTATTGATAATATATTAAGTCATGTCACTTTTATATTTAGTTTGGATGCCAATTATGAGTTGATTGATATGGTTTATGAGATTTACATGACATTTTTGAGTTCACACATAGGTGAAAATGCATTTAAATATTAATAATAAAAGATCAGTGTTGTAGCTAAAATGAAATATTGGAAACGATAGAATACTATTTTAATTCTCTTTTCAAAATCTTTGAAAAAATAGAAATATTGAAAATGATTTTCTTATGAAAATACAATATTTGTGTTTTGTCTTAATGTATAATCTCTATGTGTGATGATCTTACATTGTTTTTATTTTAAAAATCTGCGCATGTATGCTTAGTTCATTATGTTCTTAAATTCTTTTTGGCATGACTATTGCATTCAATTTTAGGGTTTGGTAACTTGTTACTCTCAATCATTATCTTTAAATATACAACATTTAAACTTAGTTGATAATATTGATACACATCTATTTTTAGTGTTTTAGGGTTTCAATAAGATACTTGCACTCATGTATTTGGTTCTGGGTATGTAGATACTTTCAATGTTTAAGTTTTTCCAACAATTTGTATTCTATTTTGATAAATTATTATTGTACTATGTTCATAGGCTTGACTGTTGCAATCAAGGTTTGGATTTCCACATGCATATTGAGCTTAGTGTTTGGATTTTTCATGGAAATTTAATTTTATTGTGATACAATTATTTGCATGAAAATAAGGAAACATACTTTGAGGATTTATTAGTTCACAAAATATATAAAGATATATATCTCCGCATAAAGTATTTATTAAGGTATTTGGACTCCAGTATTCATCTTTGGTTTTATTTTAATCGGGTTTTGTCAAAAATAGTATGTTATTCAAATGTTTTATTTTATTTACAAATAAATATTTTAGGATAGTATCAAGTGGTTTACATGGGAATTCAGCTTTATTTTGTTAAAATATTTTATTGCTCATATGAAAGTTGATTACTTTATTTGAAATCATGATGTATTTGAGAATATAGGTTTTTAAGTTTTACTATTTTTTTGATATTTAGTTTTTGGTATGATTTGGATTATGAAAAAGGAAAAAGAATATTTGGAAACTATGCAAGCTATTTGGGTTGTAAATTAAATAACTTTGACTGTCTTTAACACTCAGCTTAATTTAAAGTCACATAAAGTTTCAACTAAAATGAAGTATTTGTTGAACATGTCTACATATTAATATCACACTTCAAGATAATCATGGCTCATAATATTTGAAATTGAATTTGCATGCATTAACTTGAGGTTTTCAAAGTCAGCAATATTTTGGATACAATTATCAATTTGTACAACCCTATAAAGAAATAATTAATATTGACATGTACAATTTGGTCAAATAATTATAAACTAATATAATTTGATATATATTTGGAGCTTTCCAATTGATAATATAAAATATAGAAGTTTGTATTATAAATGTAAGAGTCTATGTGAGGTTTATGAAATATACATTTTTTATATAGACAATAGTATAAGTCTTTTGATAGCCATATTTCCAAAGGAGGATACACTCCTATGGCATGTGGAAGACAAAAGAGAATATATGATTAAATCAAGATTCCTAGCCAACTTGGATCAATAAGAGGATTAGACCTACTTGAAATTTTTTTATATTAAACACCTTCCCCCTAAGGTGAACATTTTTGTATAGTTTGTAGCCCATAAAAATATTATTACTATTGAAAACTTGGAAAAATGAGGTATAACCATCCCCAATAGGTGTGTTATTTGTTATTCAATGCTGGAATTAGTGAATCATCTATTCCTTGATTATTTATTTAGGGCTCAAGTCTGGGACCTCTTCCTTCAGCTATTCAAATTATCTTGGGTCAACCCCAACTCCATCTTAGACCTCATCATCCAATGAAAACCTCCCTGGAAGCACTCCTCTTTGGTCTCCCTCTAGTTTTTATCCCTTTCCCACTTTGTTGGCTTATCTAGTATGAACAAAATGCCCACATAATTGTCCATAAAGGTTTCAAACCCTCGAGTTCGTTTTCCAGGCTCTAATATGCTATCATGGATAATTGGAGGGTGGCACTACCCAATAAAAAGTTGGGAGATTTTGAGTCTAATTAGGTTATCCTTAACAAGTGGAATATCATACCCCCTTAGTAGGATTACTTTAGATAGAAGTATCATGAAATGGGAATAACCCTCTGAGGGATGGATGAAGATGAATTAAACTAAACATATAAAAGACATATTGGTAATGTGAGGAGTGGTGGAGTCATCAAGGACAAGTCAAGGACTACAATTTATATTTATGTGGGGCTAATGGGAATCCAATCCAACCATGTTGTTGAGGCCAAAGCTACCCTTTGGGAAATCCATCTATTTATCTAGCTAAACATTCCTAAATTAGATATAGAAGGACCTCACTCAACATCCTAAATTCCATGTCGATAGATGTTATACCATACCACATAATTATCCAAATCATAGACAATGCAAAGTGTCTCCTAAAATCAATCAAGTGTATGATCTTACATATCTTTAGAGAGGGAAACATGGTGGTGGACACCTTGGAAAATATGGGTGTACTCAACTCATAACTCTCCATATGGATTAGGTCCCTCAACATCCTATCCCATATCTACCCCATGATCAATAATGATTTAAACCTTCAAGCCCCCCAACCCTATGGTGGGGATGGACATGAGAAAATAAATCATGATTAAGTAAAGGTTAAAACACACTTTGTGTCATAATAATGACATAATTTTTGAATCCAATGGAAAAAACATCATGTTAGAAAGGAACCTAGAAATAGATATGAAATAAAATAAAATATTAGAATTTTGAACTACTACTTGGCCCACTACAACTTTCAACATTTAAGCAAAAAATTGATTAATAGCATGGGAGGATATTGGGACCATTGTGAACCAATTTATTATGTAGAATTTCAATCAAACTATAAAGTGTGAATAAATATGTAAAAGGGTGGAATCATGGAGTGTATGCTAAGGATTAAAGGGAATGATGAAATATTGGCTAGGGATTTTATAGTGGGCTAGAAATATTGTCATGTTGTCTTCAGAGAAGTCATAGTGGATGTTATGTAAGAGATCATTGGGGATGTCATTAGGATGTATTATGAAGTAACTAAGACATTCAAAGATAAGAGGCAAAAATAAGAGATAATTCAAGCCTTATTTGATATGGACACCATCTTCCAAATGAACAAGAAGGTATTTTTGAGGGTTGATATTCCACAGAGATGGTTGGACATCTACTTATAGGTAATGTGATACTTGACCTTAGAAGGAAAGTTCACTCATATGTTTTCACGTAATTTCTTATTTTTGAAACATTTTAAAAGACATTGGATTAATTTTACATATTATCTCCTTATGTCATAAAATCCAAAATCCTATCCTTCTAAGAAAAACCCACTATAAACATAATCCACCACGGACTAATACTCCTGATCACTAAAAGAATGACCCCAATAATGAGCCAAGAAGTCCATATTATTAAAATAAATAAATGAAAGAACTCTAAAAATGATAAATTAACTGAGGGAAGAAAGGGTGAGGCCTCTCCTTCTACCTGCTCAGCTCACCCATATGAGGGAAGGATGAAGGACAAAATGAAATCTTGGGATCCTTCTCCCCTAGAGAAAATCTCAAGAAGGAAGGTCAATAAAAGTCTTTAGTTTCCCTAGGGTGTCAAAAACCCTAAAATAAAAATCCATGCATTAAAATTAGCAGAGGTATAGAAGAGGGATGATGATTTGGCTCAACTTTTAGAGGAATATAGACATAAGTTGGTAGAGTTCCATGATAATTTGTGGAAATTGGCTAGGTATCTAGTGTCACTTATGGAATAATGTAATAATCTCAAATAGGATGTTTATGGGTTAAGGGAAGGAATGGGGGACTTGAATATAATAGAAGGAATAAATATAGAGGGAACCCCAAAAGGGAAAAAAATTCTCATCATCATCCAAGGAGTTATAACACCAAGAAAGGAAAATCGATGATAGAGAAGGACAAAGGCTCAATAGAACACAAAATAAAATTTTTGGAAGGCCATGTAACACAAACCAGAGGAATGATAAGTAGAATTCTAAATAATAATATTAGTGGTAGCATAAAATATACCTACTCTGAGGAAATTTAACAGGTGGCTTTATGTTTTGGTCTAGTTTTTTGGTCCTTGTATAAATGAAACTTTGCTAACTTTTTGTGTTCAATAGGTCAGGTTGGCCTTGTTTATTTTTGTCTTGACTATAATTTCATACTAATTTGTGGTTTTCAAGTCCCTATAAAACTTGAGATTAACCTATAAAATTAAAAAAAAAAAATTGAGTGAAATTTTAAATAAGGTTTTTTGAGTTTTTGTGATGGAAGTGGCAACTTATATATAATTTAATTTAGTGGTCATTAGTGAATGACCCAAAACATTTTTGTAAAAAGGTTTTAGTTATGTTTTTATTTATAATTTGGTTTCAAATTAGTTTTTGATTTTAAAACGTATTCATACATATAATTTTTCATATGGTATTATAATTAATTTTAATTATATAGATGCATTACTTTTTGAAAATGTATGCATACTGGTTTTAAATTTTCAATAATGAAGTAAACATATCTCATATATTTTTAATTTTCATTATATAGAGATAAAATGTTGAGTTGGAGTCATGGATTTCAATGTTCATACATAAATAATGGATGGGGTAGATGTAGCCAACACCAATATAATGAATTCCCTAATTGATCTAATTACCAAATAAAAATTTATGGAGAAGGTAAATTAATAAGTTTACACAAAGTATTAATTATAACACTTGTGTCTCCTTACACTTTAATGATAATGACCCTAACTTTTGGAATATTTTGAATATATTTCCTATATATAAATTTACTCCTCATGGTAGGAGAGGTCCCCATAAAGGTAATTAGTAGTCTTGTCCACTTGGACTTATTCATTAACCCATTCTTCCCAAATGTTTATTAAACACAATGAAATGCCTGAAAATGTTGACCCTAAGCTATCAAACATTGAAATAACCCATTAAAATACTAATCAAGCTCTTATTTCCATTGTTCTTGATAAGATTATTTATCTAGTCATAAAAACACTAGTATCCCTTCACCCCTGCCTTTGGTAACACATGTTCCTAAGCGGATCAAGTTAGAGGTGGATAATGAATCTGAAGGTGTCATTAGATTAGAGTTTCCTATGATATCTCTTAAGTATATTGAGTATCTAATTGAGAATAAAGCACTTATAAATAAATTTGGTTTGAGATGATGAGTATTATTTTATGTGTTGAATGATATTTTACTTTTAGATTGGTCATTTTTAGTTTTGTTTGGACTATTTATAACATTAATTGATAATTTTCATTAGTATTTTGTTTGGACAATGACTAATTTTCTAGTAAATTCATGTGGGTCATGGTAGTTATTTCATTTTTTTTTTAGTTTAAGATGATACTTTAGTTTAATTACTTGTAGAAAATGTATGATTTTTATATATTTCTCAATATTAGTTTACTAATCAACATTATGCTTGCATCAATATTGAGCAATTAGTATTAAAATTAATGTTTTATCATTTTTTCTAAACATATAAATTGATAAATTAAAATGTTTGAGGAATAATTACTTTATATTGACCATTTAATATTTTTGACTTGCATAATGATTTGTAAATTTAACTATGTTATTAAGTGGGCCTCCACCTATTAGAGATTTGTTTTATCTTAAGTCTCAATAAATTTCATTTTGAACATATTTAATTAAATAATTCAACTTTAATATAGTTACTTAACTTCATTTTAAATTACCTAAAAGTTACTTATAACTTAAAAATATAATTAACTTTCAAAGGAATACTTTAAAAGGACATGAAGTCATCATTCAAATAGAGAAAGATAAACATCTACAAGAAATTTTCTAGTTCAACTTTTATACTACACTTTTCATTCTAATATAAATCTTTGAGATTGAGTGTTCCTTATAGAGAGTTTAAACAACATATTCTCTGATTTTGAAATGTACGATTTGGTAAAATCAATTATATCCATGTTGATTCTTTGATTTATAAAATGATTATCTAAACATAGAAAAGATTCTTAATCTTTTGATGACTAAAAAATTATATTTTCATATGTGAAAATTATATTTTTAATTTGCTTAAATAATGTGGAATACTTTGCATATTGTGTGATAAGTTCCCGAGTTTTCATTGTTTATCACTTATACTCTTAGAGATTCTATAGTTCAATTATGAAGTTTATTATTTCTCAATAAAAACATTTTATTTTCAAATCTGAGTTTGTTCATTACATTAGTTTTGTTACTCTCTTTTATAGCTTTATTTCATATTTCATATTTTCTTTCTTAGTACTTATTTTATTGATTAAATTAGTTGTTTTATTTTGTTCTCTCTAACTTTTTATCACATTATTTATTTCTTTTGAGTTATTTCTCTTTATTTGTTTCATTTTAAGTTTACTTATTTAGTTTTATTTATTGGTTTAGACATAGATTTAACTTTACAACTGTCATATTCTAATATACTAATTTATAATTTGTTGATCTCTAATATTCTAATCTACTAATTTATAAATTTGTTGATCTCTAATATTTTATTAGATTTTTTATCTTACATGTTATTTTTTGTCTTATTTTCTTAGTTAGTTTATTTCCTTTTATTTATTTTTCTATTCTTGGTTCCATCTAATTTTTTATTTCTTGTGAATCATACATAAAAGAATATTTTCAATAAGAAAATTGATCATAAAGAGTTTTTTCTCACATATAGAAACATTGTTTAATTATTTAAAACATTTATTTCTCTAACATATTTCCTTCTCAATAAGCTTTATTATGTTAGATGAGATTGATTATAGATAAAGTCTAAAATCAAATATTTGGTTATTTGAATTTGAAATCTTAATGACTTCAATAAATTTATAGTTATTGATTTAACTATTGGTTGTATTGATCCAATTTGATGTCTATTGTGTCTTGGGAATTTTAATAATTTAGAATATTTGAAGTAATAATGATTATAAATAATTTGGTAAAGTATTTAATGTTATTGAAACTCATATATTTAATATTTTAAAATATCCTTTTACGTATCTTGAACTAATTTTTTTATTATTTGGTCCATACAATTAGATTGGTATGATTCCATCTTGACCTTCAAGATAAGAGAAAATTTAAATTAGTGAACATTTCATTTTACATCATCAACTGAACCATTCTAATATAAATTTTTCATGATGGAATTAATCATCTATTTAATGTTTTTTGGAGCGATAATAATGGACATGATATACACTAAGAATAGATTAAAACTTGACATGAATCAATTCAAGATTACCTACTTAAGATAAACATCTTCCTTTATAAGAGGTAAATTTATAATTTACCATGTTAACAAAATCCCTCCAAATTCTTCTAAGAAAGGGATTTAACATGGAAACCAAGAATTCTAGCAATGATTTTTTTAAGGTGAGTAAGAGAGTTAAGAAATAAAAGGTTAAAATTGGCCTTATTTTTATATTGTATAGATGATACTTAATAAAGGTCCAAAATTCTTTTTTTATCTATGTTACACATGGTATGTATAATACTTTAATTTTGAGTTGAGTGATATGTATATAAATTCCTTGCCTAAAGAATGGGGCATATAGCCAACTTATTCTATTTTCAATTACATGTTTTCAAGTGGTTATAAGATGAAAATAGGTTATATAGATATGTTAAGTAATTACATAGAGTATATAAATGTTTAATTATTTGTTTGAGAAGATAATTTTTTTACTCAATGAGCTCGGTAGGATCCAAGTTTCAAAGGGTTTTTTTACATGGTGGGGGAATTGAGGTGCATGATAGTTTCATATTTTTTTATAGATGAGAATATGCTTTGCATATCACTAGGTGTATTTTATTCTAACATTTATTTTCATTTTGTTATAGTATTATCAATATATTAAGGCATTGATTTAATTCTAAACATTCATATTTTTTACAAGTAAATTTGATATGTTAACATTAGATCATTTATAAATACTTAGTGGTAATCAATACATTCATGCAAATAGTGAGGAGACATTACTTTCTATTATATAGGTTATTGGAGCTAGACTCATATAAAACGAACCTCTCTCCTCATTTTGACTTTCATATCAACTACATATCTAAACAAGATTTAAGCATACCTTATAGGTAGTTAGGAGATCACACAAATTATAACATCCACCCATTCTTGTATTTTAATTTAATGTATATGTACACACACACATTAAAGTGGGGTATTATGTAAACACTTAATGTTGGTACAATATGTGTAATTGTAATAGTTTTTTAATGCTTTCACAAATATGGATCATTGGTTCAATTTATAATCCTATTGACATATTTCCTTTATATTAAACCTCACATTGACTTTAATTATTATCATTCACTTGACCATATTAAGATCTATCATTTATTTGCATTGTGATAATATACATTAGTCCAAAAAAAATAATTGATGTTTGTTCACTAGGTTTTTATCGTCTTGACTCTAATCATAATAATTTGATAGTGGTTTGACCACTATCGAATGATCTCAATTTTGGTCATGTTGATTGTGGGTTGTTTTCTCCATTTTGCTATGTTTCCTTATGCCATGATTATTGGTTTTATCACTTAAAAATTATTATATTGCTAGTGAATAAGGTCCTAATTTAAATTTAATATATTTATATACATAGAAGTACCCATATACGTTTGATATCTTAGATATTGATCAATCTTATTTTTATTACAAGTAAAACAATTAGATATTGTATTCATAGCTTTGATTTCGATGCATTAAAAAAAATTTGTTACACACTTGACCAAAATAAAGATACTTTCATTAGTGAAAAATCATGTAATAATCACCCTTTCTGGATCTTATATCTCATATCATAGGTATAATGAATGAGATTATCATATAAACATATTTAGTTGTTGACATGCATGAGTGCTGATTTATAATATTTCAAACAAAACCTATCCTATAACAAGAACTGGGATGGTTAAGGCATTCCATTTGAATAAAAAACCAAAATTTTATATCTTTCTAGGTATTCTTGTGTTGGATTATGGTTATAGCAAAAGAGTAGACATTTGGGTAGTTTCATGCACCAATTCACTGATATATGAGAGGTTTCTATCAAGTGAAATGAGAGGATTATAAAAGTTTTAGATTTATAAAATTAAAAAAACACTATAAAAATAGGGCTTCCATTTTTAGGACAAATTGCCAAAATTAAAATAATTATTATGACTGGTCACTATCGAGACATTTTGATTGTAGCAACTTCAAAATATTAGAGTCAAATTTCTATATTATTTTTCACACTATTTTTTTACATGCTTCTCAACATTTTTTAGGTTCTTTTAGTGTTTAGGTAAGTCTAAAATAATTTGTGTGCCTATAAATCTCCATGTTAATTTTTAGTTGTATTAGGTGTTGGAAATATTGTCATTGATGTCAAAGGTCTGCATTATTGGTGATAAAGGCCCCATTGCATTTAATAATATTTGTAATAAATATATCTTGGCTAATGTGAGTTAATATTTATTTAATATTAATGAATATATTTTTGGTTGCATATGAGACAAAAGAAGGGCCCATGGAGAATTCAAAGAGCCAAGGGGTAAAGACAAAAGAAGGATGGGACACATTTTCCCATGAAGAGTCTTCTTGGGGAATTCCAAGAGTCACCAAGTGAAGACAAAAGAGGAAGGGCACAATTTTTCATGAAGGGACACTTTGAGGAATATGAAAAGTCACCAAGATAAGGACAAAAGAGGGAAGGATGTTTTTTCTCATGAAGGGTCACCACATGACTTTTCAAAGGCAAGGATATGAAGGGTCATCCAAGTTTGGCACCATTTTCCATGAGGATTGAAGGGTCACAAAGGGGGAAGGCCAAAGGTCATTTGGAAAGCTATAAATAAAGGCTTGAGAAGCCATTTGTAATATGAGTGAAAGAGGTTGATTTGATATTGTATTATCTAGCTTATAAGAGAATTTGTGAGAGATGAATATGATTTGTATTTATTATATTTAGCTTAGAAGAGAAAAGGTGAGAGAGAGGAAAGAGATGTTGTAATGTACTATCATTTGTTGAGATAACAACATTGAGAGATAGTTGTGTGGTTTACACAAAGGGGTTGGTGCTCTTGTGGGTTGGTGCTCAGCAAAGGGGTTGGTGCTCCTGCAAGTTGGTACTTGCAAATATTATTTGAGTTGGTGCTCATTCATATACTTGAGATTGTTCTCCATGATTTTTCCCACATAGGGTTTCCACATTATATCTGGTGTCTCTCTCTTGTGTGGTGTTTATTGTTTTAGTTTTATTGCATATCTTGAATGTTTGATTAAGTGGAATTTGATTAAGGGAAAGTTTTATAAGATATATGATATACTAATTCACCCCCCTCTCAGTATATTCCATGCTTAACAATTGGTATCAGAGCAGGTTTCTTTTTGAAAAAGTTTTACAACTTGAAGGTAGATCAGAAAAGCACAAGATGGCCATACATGAAGGTGACTCTACAAGCAAAATAATAGTTGATCAAGAAGAATAAGAGGATGAAGCTGAAGTGAATATGGAAGGAGAACTCATGTGTGCCTTAAAAGAGTTGAAAGTTGTTGAAAAGAAAAATTGAAGATTGAAGCACCAGATCGAGAAAAATGAAAAAGAGTCAAAGGAGATAATTGAAGATCTACAAGCACACTTTGAAGAAGCCAAGAAGAATATCTAACGGCATAATTGGAAATAGCAAGAAAAGAATGTGAAAGGTATGTTACTGAAATTGCCTCTTTAAAAGAAGAGATTGAGAAAGCAGTCAATAATAAAATAGTCAATGATTCAAAATTTGAGAATAGCACTAATATGCTGAATAAGATATTAGAAAGCCAAAAGGAAATATCAGATAAGATAGGTATCAGTTTTGAAAAGAAGAAGAGCTATGTTGAAGCTCTTACAAATGAGGAAATAAGAAGGGAAGAAGTGAAGAATACAGAGGACAAAGAAGGCTAGAAGGAACAAAGCTATAAAAGGCAATCAAGTCAAAGATACACAAATAGGTCCTATTTTTATGGTTACTATTTTTATTGTAATGGATATGGTCATAAGAAATTAGAATGTATGAAAAGAGCTAACAATCTCAAAAATAAGGAAAAGGAAGGTCATGTAAAGTTAAGCAGAAGCTATAACTCTTTTGCTCCTCTATCAAGCTTTGATAAAGAGACCATAATTTGTTACAAGTGTAACAAATTCAGACACATAGCTTGGTATTCTAGAAGCATGTTCAAGTTAGTCAAGAAGGACTAGAGTTTTAGGGCTCCATTCATCAAGAAAAAGGTTCAGACATGGCAGAAGAAACAACCTGAAGGTTCTATGTTGGTCTAGACAGCTTTGCATGCAAGAAATGAAGAAAAGCCATGGTTTATTGATAGCAGATGTTTGAGGCACATGACAAGAGACAAGAGTAAGTTTATAACCTTGAAGAAGATCAATGGTGGCATAGTGAAATTTGAAGACAATACTACTACCAGAATTGCTGGAAAAGGTACACTAAGTTTAGATAATGGTAGAACTAAAACTGAAAATGTTTTATATGTAGAAGGTCTTAAGCATAATCTTTTGAGTGTAAGTCAAATGTGTGATCAGGGGCACACACTAAAGTTTTATATAGAAGGTTGTGAAATTAGAAGAAAAGATTCTGATGTATTAGTTGCAGATGCTTAGAGAATAGGTAATAACTTATATATGCTATCAAACATCAAAGGTCAAAAATGTTGTTTGAGTCAGATTGAAGAAAGTTGGATATGGCACAGGAGAATGGGGCACATAAATTTTGACAATCTTGTCAAAATCTAAAAAAAGAAAGTAGTCAGGAATCTTCCAAAGATCACAAAGCCATCTAACACACTTTGTGGACCTTGTCAGCATGGGAAACAGGCTAGAAGGTGGTTCAAAACAAAAGAGTACTCAACCACTCAGATGTTAGAGCTTGATCACACTGATCTATGTGGACCTATGAGGACTCAAAGTACTCAAGGTGATAAATATTTTATGTTGTTTATTGATGATTTTTCATGGATGACTTGGATAATGTTTTTTAAAAAAAATCATAAGCTTTTAGACAGTTCAAAGCATTCAAAGCATTAGTTTAGAATGAAATTAATCTAAAGATTAAGTGTCTAAGATCAGATCAAGGAGGAGAATTCATGTCAAATCAATTTATTGAGTTTTTTGAAGATCATGGAATAAAGAGACAGTATTCAGCAGCCAGAACTTCACAACAAAATGGAGTAGTTGAATAGAAAAATAAAATAGTTCAGTTGATGGTGAGGACAATGCTAAATGAATCCAAGATAACAGATAAATATTGGAGAGAGGTAGTTTGTACAACAGTGCATATTCATAGTAGAGCTTTATTAAGAGTCAATAGTGACAAGACTCCTTATGAGCTATGAAAAGACAAACCAACAACAGTTGATTATTTCAAAGTTTTTTGGTAGCAAATGCTTCATAGAGAGAACTGATGAAAAACTTGGTAAGTTTGAATCCAGAGAAGATGAAGGTATATTTCTTGGTTATTCTTGCAAAAGTAAAGATTATAAATGTTATAACAAAAGAACCAAGAAAATTGTTGAAAGTGCAAGTGTCAGGATAGAAGAAGATGGAACACAAAGAATCAGTGATCCAATAGACATTCTTGAAATCATTGAAGAGGAAGGCTTTGAAGAATCAGATGATGATGATGAGGAAAAGGAGAAGGAGAAAAAGGGCACCAAGACTCCATCCAAATATGTTCAAAAAAATTATAATGAAAGTGACATCATCGAGGATATAAAAGAAGGAATTTTCACTAGAAGAATGATGGTAAGTGAATCTAAACAAGTTAATTTCTCTTTGTTATCTAAAATTCAGCCTAGAAATTTTTCAGAAGCTAGACATGATGAGCATTGGGTTAATGTTATGGATGAAGAATTAAATCAAATAGAGAAGAATAATACTTGGGAATTAGTGCCTAGACCAAAAGATCATAATATGATAGGAACAAAATGGGTTTATTAAAATAAGTTGAATGAAAATGGAGAAGTGACCAGAAATAAAGAAAGATTAGTATGTAAAGGATATGCTCAGATTGAGGGAATATATTTTGAAGAAACTTTTGCACCAGTGGCAAGGTTAGAGGCTATTAGAATGTTTCTTGCATATGTAGTGTTTAAAAATTTCAAAGTGTTTTAGATGGATGTCAAATCTACCTTCCTAAATAGGAATCTTGAAGAAGAGGTCTACATTGAGCATCTTGAGGGGTTTATTCTCTCAAATATTAGTAACCATGTATGCAGATTGAAGAGAGCATTGTATGGATTAAAAAAAGCTACCAGAGTTTGGTATGCAAGACTTGATAAGTACCTGCAAGATCAAGGATTCAAGAGAGGATTTGTTGATAGTAATCTTTACATCAAAATAGAAGGTGAGCATCAATTGATTGTTGTAGTATATGTTGATGATATCATTTTTGGAGGAAATATTGAAAAGATGACAAAAGAATTTTCTAATAGAATGCAAAAAGAATTTGAGATGTCTATGCTTGGAGAATTATAATTTTTCTTAGGGTTGCAAATATTTCAATCAAATAAAGGAATTTTCATATCTCAAGGAAATATGCCAAGGAAATGTTGAAGAAGTTTGGTTTTGAGGATTATGCACTAGTTGGCACACTTATGTGTATAGAAAATAAGGTGAGCAAGGATGAAGATTCACCTATTATAGATCAATCTATGCATAGATCTATGATTGGTAGTCTTTTATATTTGACAGCATCAAGACCAGACATCATGCATGCAGTAGGTATGGTTGCAAGATATCAGTCATCTCCAAGAGATAGCCATGTTTAGTTGGTGAAAAGAATATTTAGATATATCAAGGGGACATTGGATTATGGATTATGGTATCCCATAGGTAAAGATTTCACTTTAGTTGCTTATACAGATTCAGACTGGGTAGGGTGCTTAGATGACAAAAAGAGTACAAGTGGAGGAGCTTTCTTCCTTGGTGATTGCTTAGTATCATGGCTAAGCAAGAAGCAGAACTTAGTATCACTTTCTACAGCTGAAGCAGAATATATTGCAGTAGTATTGTGTTGTACTCAAGTGATTTGGATGAAACAAAAACTTTGGAAGATATCAAGGTAAAGTATGATGAACCTATTTCCATTTTTTGTGATAACACAAGTGCTATAAATATTTCAAAAAATCTAGTAATGCATTCAAGAACAAAAAATATTCTCATTAGATATCACTTCTTGAGAGAGTAGGTTGCAGATCAACAAGTTAAGATGGAATATATTAGTACTATAGAGTAGATTGCAAATTTTTTCACAAAGGCACTACCAACATACACATTTGAGTATCTACAAGAGAAGTTGGGAGTAATTTCCTTTACTTCCTACCATTGAGGTTCAACATCAGTTGAGGGGGAGCTAAGTGTTACCTCTAGGTAGGCTCTTTGCCATTGATGTCAAAGGGGGAGAATAATAGGTATAGGTGCAGGTGCAAAAATAGGTACAGGGAATAGGTACATGTTGCTATAGTAAGGGAGAGTTACTTTATGTTTTCAAATGACAATATGTGCAGGTAACAGGATCTGGCAGTTTCAAGATTGAGGTTGCCATCAATGAAAAAGGGGGAGATTGTTGGAAATATTTTCATTGATGTCAAAGGTCTAGCATTATTTGTGATAAAGGCCCCATTGCATTTAATAATGTTTGTAATAAATATATCTTGGCTAATGTGAGTTAATAATTGTTTAATATTAATGAATATATTTTTGGTTGCATATGAGACAAAAGAAGGGCCCATGGAGAAGTCAAAGAGCCATGGGGTAAAGACAATAGAAGGATGGGACACATTTTCCCATGAAGAGTCATCTTGGGGAATTCCAAGAGTCACCAAGTGAAGACAAAAGAGGAAGGGCACAATTTCTCATGAAGGGACATTTTGAGGAATACAAGAAGTCACCAAGATAAGGACAAAAGAGGGAAGGACATTTTTGCTCATGAAGGGTCACCACATGAATTTTCAAAGGCAAGGATATGAAGGGTCATCCAAGTTTGGCACCATTTCCCATGAGGATTGAAGGGTCACAAAGGGGGAAGGCCAAAGGTCATTTGGAAAGCTATAAATAAAGGCTTGAGAAGCCATTTGTAATATGAGTGAAAGAGGTTGATTTGATATTATATTATCTAGCTTAGAAGATCATTTGTGAGAGATGAATATGATTTGTATTTGTTATATCTAGCTTAGAAGAGCAAAGGTGATAGATAGGAAAAGATGTTGTAATGAACTATCATTTATTGAGATAGCAACATTGAGAGATAGTTGTGTGGTTTACACAAAGGGGTTGGTGCTCACGAATTGTTGTTGTGTTGGTGCTTAGCAAAGGGGTTGGTGCTCTTGTGGGTGGTGCTTATGAATTGTTGTTGTGTTGGTGCTCAACAAAGGGGTTGGTGCTCATGAATTATTGCTGGGTTGGTGCTCAGCAAAGGGGTCGGTGCTCCTGCAAGTTGGGCTTGCGATTATTGTTTGGGTTGGTGCTCATTCATATACTTGATATTGTTATCCGTGGTTTTTACCACATTGGGTTTCCACATTATATATGGTGTCTCTCTCTTGTGTGGTTTTTATTGTTTTAGTTTTATTGCATATCTTGAATGTTTGATTAAGTGGAATTTGATTAAGGGAAAGCTTTATAAGATATATGATATACTGATTTACCTCCCCCTCTCAATATATTCCATGCTTAACATTAGGTAATCCAAATTTATACCCCTATTTACATTATTGTATTTCAGTTAGAATTTACTAAGGCCACTTTATATCATGGTTAGTGTAATGGTATGAATTTTTTTGTACCTTCCATGATAAAAAATATTTTCTTATGGGAAATGGCTTACAAACTTTTAAGTTTATAATGACTTTACACATTTTTTCACAACTTAATGTAGTGGAGACTATTTATTTTTAAGGATGAACAATCAATCTAGAAGGATGTGGGACCTTGACCAAATCATGGTATAATTATGATACTTCACACCATAATATAAATACACTACTAACTTTATGGACTTATAAACAATATACAATCATATTAAAGACTCGTGATACTTATCCAATCATGTTTCATAGATTTGACAATGTCAACCCTATTTAGCGTAGGTCTACTATAACATTCCTAGAAAAATGAAAAAAATGAGAATCTAAATAGTCACATGTTAAAGAGTTGCATTTTTTTCAATTTTATAATTGTATAATTATATATTACATTTTTATTATATTTTATTTTATTATATTAATTATTTGGATATTTTTTGGATGATAGAGAATAACCTAGTAACATACATATGATCACTTTGATAATTGTACAAAACTTTATTTAATACAATATTAAATTTATAGTTCTAACATGGTGTATCATTGTTCTTGTGTTTCATTTTTTTAACAAGTACATTATTTATAGTTAAAATTATATCAATCTCATATTATTTTATCACTCATACATATTTGAATCTTTTTAAGTGTGTCATCCCCCAAGTCTCCTCCTTGGTCCCTCATTAACTCAACACATTATAATATATATCAAGAATTAATTAGGGAAACTGAATCATTAGATCACAAAACGTTTTTGGAAACTAAATCAATAATTGATATTATATTAATTTGGAAACATGTAACTATGGCACATATAGGTTGAAATGTAAAAATGAAACCTAACATATTTAAGCATATACTTATGATTTTGTTTTACATAAAATAGTGAAGGACATCACTATGCATGTCATGACTATTTTTTAATAGTTTTAAATCTTGTTATATATTTTTATAGTTAGTGAAATTATATTATTATTATTATAAAATGTGAGACACATCATCTTATTTTAAACCATAGTTTCCACATAAGTGAACTAACATGTGCCAAACTTCGTATATTTATGATTTGTATGGTACATGGTCATCATCCCTCTATGTTTCTATTATAGGAAATTTTATTTTTGTGGTTATAGTTTCATGATATATATGTATGAAATGTATTTTATTGATTTGGTCTTGTTTATCATGTCACATGTCCATTATTTATCATGTCACATGTCCACATTCATCCTAAATAGTTGGTACCATTTCAACCATTTTGTGGTCCTATCTATAGGGATTTGATTTCTTGAATATTTTTGATACAAACATAACATTTATAGCTAAAATCCATGTCTAAATAGTTACAACATAGGAATTTATAACCCTAATAAACTAATGTATATATGTTCATCCACATACTCATGGAAATATCATTACATTCATAAATATCTCTAAAATCACATATTACATGGAAAATTGTAAGTTTATCAAGCACATGAACAAAAGAGTGTTATTCATGAAAATAAATCATTAAATATTTATTAGTGTGCATGCAATACATTTTATATTTCTAGATAATGAATTTTTATTTGATTAAAACTTATTCAACCTCAAAAAAAACATCAAAGGAGGCTTACATAGGGGATCCCATTAGACATCCTGCTTAGGCAAAAAAAATTAAAACATCTTTTTGATTGTAAGATATATAATTTCCATTTATTTATTTATTTATTATTATATTTAATCTAAATTTAATGAATTAATTATTTATTTTAATTTAACACATTCATAATCAAAATCACTATTTTGTGCATAATTTCAAAATCCAAATTGGTAATTTATGTGCTATTAGTATTTTCTATTTTTCTTTAGCTCGATGTGATATCTAAAATTATACTCATCGATGCATCTATTAGTTATAGATTTAATGGTATGTAATGAATTATTTTTTAGATTTATAATAAAGTATTTGTTATCATAAATTTTAATTATTCATATTATTTAATTGGATAATTGTTTAATTTAGTTTCATTTACAAAGTCAACATCACAACTATAAATTTATACAACTTATTTTAATGGCTTCTATTTTTTTTTAAAATTATACAACTTATTATTTAATAGAACCAATGAATATATAAATAATAGACACATTGATACATAGAGTGATGAAATTAACATATAAATACAATATATGAGACCATCATAATTATACATACCATACAATATATGAGAAGTTTAACATTAGACATGCCATATCGAGGTACCTAAAATATCAAAATGAGAAATAAAAAATGAAATTTCATAAAATAAAATATATAAATATACATGATAACATGATCATTAACATTAATTTTGCATAAAAAATGATAATTAAATTAACATAAAAATATGATATGATAAAATTAACATTATACATATAACCAATCAACATCAAAGTATTGCAATATAACCAATTAATATTTCAAAATATCATATATAACATATCAACATCTAAATTTAAGTACGTAAACATATGAAGATATGTCTCAACTACAATGGCATGATATCATCATTTAAAGACATGTATCAACCACATCTAAAAATATCAACATCTCAACCATTTATAAAAGTAGTAATATGTCAACATATGAATATGTAAAATTATATAAATCACATATCAATAATAATATCCAATTAAATCACTATTTAGGTTATTTAGGTTGTTTGAAGCTTTTAGTTTTTTATTAGGATGGGGTTATTACATAGTTTTATATCTGGACTTCATGGATTATGACTCTATATTTTTAAATCTTAGACTATTTTTTAAGGTAGACATGATAGACACTACCTTTAGGACTCTCATATTTGAGAATAGATTGGATAATGTTTTCATTATTGTTTCAAGGGAAGTTAGGATATCTATTGAGGAAATTATGGGAATGGATTACTTAAAATTTTAATGTATATGTAGCATGAACTCTGAAGTTACTTCTTACTTTATCAAAAATCTCTTATTAATTTTTCCTTAAAAAATAACTTGTTCAATATATAGCCTCATCTTATATTAAGGGACTTTTTATGATTGGTCTAGTTAATGAAGTATATGGGATTGATATACACTTTATAGATATGCTTCCAATTTATGGTCATGAGGGTAGAGGCTCAATGATTACTTTTAGGGATATGTAAAGAAGTCTCTGTAGGCTTATAGAACATGTTGAAATTCTCCAAAATGTATTTTTTTTTTTTAAATTTGGTCTAGAGAAAAAACCCCTTTTCTAAATTTTAATGTTTAGTGAGATAATCCACATTATTTTTTCCCTTATATGGAAAACAAAAGGATATTTTTTGGCTATAAAATGTATAACATTTATGTTAGATTGGGATAACTTGGAGTCACATATTTTTGAAGAGTTGAAGGGTAAGCTAAAAGGGAAGATTAATGTTGTGGATGATGGTCCCTTTATTTTGTGAAGGATGGTTCCCATGTTAGTGTTGATAGATTATTTATAAACAAATATGATGGTTAGTAATGTTGATGTATAAGGTGGATTTGGTATTCTTAAGAAGAGGCTCCATTTTCACCTATTAATGAGAAGAATTTGATGGTGGATAATTGTTTTTGGTAATTTTTGGTTGAAACTAGACATTTTACTACCACAGATGTTGGTGTTTAAACCATTGATTGTATGTAATTACATGGTAGGTATTATATTTTGAAAAAGTGAAAGAAATTCCTTTTTTTTCTAAGTGCTTATGGATGTTAATGATAATACACGTGTTTACAATTTGTAAATTCTCTTTTTTGGGTCATTGCGTTGCATATTGTTGTAAACAAAGTATATAAATTTTGTTAAGAATAAAAGGAAGTGTCTAGTATTTCTATTTAATATAATTAATTATAAGATGTAAATATAATCTATAGGAAAAATTTTCCTAAGAGGTTTTTTTAATCAATAATTCTATTTTGGTCATGAGGGTTCATGGAGCAGGAAACAATGACTATTAATATGAATTATTTAGATATATAATTGAAATAAGTTTTATGATCTAATATATGGGAGTGGAAATCATTAACCCTATTTTTAATCGATAAAATAATAATATCTCAATACATCATAATAACTATTTCCACAACATTAAAAAAAATAACATTTGATACAAATAATATCCATGAAAATAAAATTTGTAGTAACTATTTTATCCTAATTTGAATTTAGATGCCCTAATAGGATAAAAAAATAGTATATGAATTCAAATGGATAGATATGGAATTCAAACACACAACTGAATGTAAAATACTAAAATTGGTTGAAATAAATTATAATGATTTGATAAGTGGAATATGTTAAATATAGTAAGTACAATAAAGGGATATGTAATTATATTTTTTGATTGACTGTTTGATTATGAGTATATTTTAATAGTGTAAATTAGAGTGAATAAGGTATATGATTCATCTAGATCTAGATCTATATTTTTATCTATGTAGGGTTAGCTCCATCAGCTCCGATTCAATATCGATTATTGATATTGACATGTGGTGGTTGGTAGTGACTTGTGAAAAAAAGAGGGGTTTTGATTAAATGGTTACCTTAGCCTATATATGAAAGATTTGTATGTATGATGTTAAACCATGATGATGTGTATAACTATAAAAATAATCCTCTTTTACCTTAAAACCTTAGGTGTGTTTGTGAGGGGTATAAAATAAAAAAAACCAAGAAAGTGTAATGGGATGAGATGATTGAAATAAACCCCATTGATGATTAAATCATAATTATGTATCTAGTACTCTAAGGAGAGAAATAAATGCACACATAGTTCTCCCACATATGTTGGAAATATTGTCATTGATGTCAAAGGTCTAGCATTATTGGCGATAAAGGCCCCATTACATTTAATGATGTTTGTAATAGTTATATCTTAGCTAATGTGTGTTAATATTTATTTAATATTAACAAATATATTTTTGGTTGCATAAAGACAAAATAAGGGCCCATGGAGAAGTCAAAGAGTCAGGAGGTAAAGACAAAAGAAGAATGGGATGCATTTTCCCATGAAGAGTCATCTTGGGGAATTCCAAGAGTCACCAAGTGAAGACAAAAGAGGAAGGGCACAATTTCTCATGAAGAGACACTTTGAAGAATACAAAAAGTCATCAAGATAAGGACAAAATAGGAAAATATGCTTTTGATTATGAAGGGTCACCATATGACTTTTCAAATGCAAGGATACGAATGGTCATGCAAGTTTGGCACCATTTTCCATGAGGATTGAAGGGTCACAAAGGGGGAAGGCCAAAGGTCATTTGGAAAGCTATAAATAAAGGCTTGAGAAGCCATTTGTAGTGTGGGAGAAAGTGTATGATTTATAATTGTTATATCTAGCTTAGAAGAGTAGAGGAGAGAGAGAGGAAAGAGATATTGTAATGAACTATCATTTGTTGAGATAACAACATTGAGAGATAGTTGTGTGGTATACACAAAAGGGATTGGTGCTCCTATGGGTTGTTGCTCACAAATTGTTGTTGTGTTGGTGCTCAACAAAGGGGTTGGTGCCTATATGGGTTGGTGCTCGTGAATTGTTACTGTGTTGGTGATTAGAAAAGGGGTTGGTGCTCATGAATTGTTGCTTTATTGGTACTCATAAAAGGGGTTGGTGCTCCTATGGGTTGGTGCTCATGAATAGTTGTTGTGTTGGTACTCAATAAAGGGGTTGGTGCTCCTAAAATTTGGTGATTGTGAATATTGTAGTTTGAGTTGGTGCTCATTCATATACTTGAAATTGTTCTCTGTGGTTTTTCCCACATTGGGTTTCCATGTTAAATTTGGTGTCTCTCTCTATCTTGTGTGGTGTTTATTATTTTAGTTTTATTTCATATCTTGAATGTATGTTAAAGTGGAATTTAATTAAGGGAAAGTTTATAAGATTTATGATATACTGATTCACCCCCCCTCAGTATATCCCATGCTTAAGAACCTAGTATGTGTGAAAATATGATCCTTCACTATATGAATGCATCTAATCATTTGGATTTGATACTTGAAAATTCTTGATTTAACATCACTTTGGTATGTTTTATATTGGCTATGGGTTTATCCTAGAGATGGTTTTTGTAAATTTGGGAGGAATAGAGATGCTTTTCTCAATGTGAGATAGTTTATATATGTGCCAATTCTTGTATCAACTAAGGTCTTGATTTGTATATATGAGTCCAATTGGGTAATTTATCATGCCATCATCACACTAGGAAGATGGGTCAATCCTAAAGAAATGTTTGATTTTAAAAAGTAGTCTTTACTTGGAGAGGGTCACTATCATTAGGTTATGCATAATATTGAAAGAAAATACTAACCCACTTTGATGGTAGTGATATATGTATATGATGACTATGTTGATCATTTGAGAATGTTTGGGTAGGATAGTATAAAGGTTTGAAATAGGTAGTTAGGTTCTTATATGTTTGTAACAACATAATGGAAGGGTTGAAACCATATAAATCATTAATATAGGTTAATATGGTGAGTTGGGACCATATTTGTGTACACAATTAATGCATGGCAAATGGATGTCAAGCTTATAATTATTGAGTAATTAATACTATATTTTAGTATATACAAATGCCTCTTTTTAATTCTAGTAATGAACTTGCTAGAGTAAAATGAAAAAAAGTATAACTAAGTATGTATAACAAACTTTGTCTTTAGTAGGAAGCTCCAATTGTGTAGCTCACTCAAAATAAAAAACCACCATAAAAAATTCTCATCAGTGTCCATTAATTCAAATTTGAAATCTAAACTTAAAATTTAAAAACTAAAGAGAAAGGAAGGAGTATACCTTTGTGTTGGTGAAAACCATGTTACGCTTGTAACTTATTGGAGATGATGCTTCCTTATTAAAGCATTGGACATAGGTGATTTCCATTGAAGTGATTAAGGAGTGGTTTTTTTGGTGAACCATGGATAAATTAAGGGTGATCAAACCCTAATTTTGTGTAACTATGTGAAAAACCCCCATTTTTTTGGGGGAATAGCCAAATTTTAGAGTATGAAACAATACTACATGCATAGACTTGCACAAAAATTGATGCCATGAGATGACATAATATTTGGTTACACATTCATGTGATTATAACTAACATCCTATTAAGCATCAATAGACACATAATCAGGGCTACCTCACCATTAAATAATTATATAAGTGAGCTCTTTATCAAAAGGAGGATATAGTTTGGGGTGTATTGGTGTGTGTGTGTGCACACCAATATACTATGAACTTTATACTTAGTGTAAGGACCCATAATAGGACCATTTAATGGTATGATAATTCTACTTAAGCATATCCATCTCAGAATAGAGTCAGGTTGAAAGTTTAGAAAGTGAACATTACTCATTAACACCTCCACAACCATGGCATATAGAGTAATAATGTGCATTAGTATAGAGAAACCAAGAATTAAAATAAAGGATAAAATTTAGCATAATTAAGGGTAACAATAGGATATCATCTAGGTAAATATCAACTCACAAGGATACAACTAGCGATAACATACATGCACACTTTGGAGTGCATTATGTATCGTAACAACCATTACTTAGGAAGAAGGATCCTGAGTATAACAACATCATAAAGACACACATCAATTTTAATTTCATGACACCAATTGGGCCCTATATTTAATACCCCAATGGTTCATCAATATCATAACTGGTGGCATTATTCAATGAGTCAGATTTGGCTTACCTCTATATAAATAAGGTTATTAAAATACAACATTTTCACCACTAGTGTCATCTTAGGTAGGATGATTAATAAATCACATGGTTAACAAAGGGGATAATATTTTAATCTCCAACATGATAATATATATGAAAAATGGATGCCAATAATGAGATAATCAAAGGCTATTTTCTCTAAGACACTGACAACCAACTACCATATAAATTATTACCAAGCATACTTTCAAGGTAAAGAAATTTAATTAGATTTAATAGTTTCCCAAGCATGATTGAATCAACATAAGTCTATACTAAATTATGGAATTAACCCATAATCTTTATATCATGAAAAATAATGAGTAATTAAAAATCAGAACCCAATAGGGATATCATGAAGCTTTAACATATTCCTATGTTTCTAATTATTTCAAGCTTCAACTAAGATAATTAATTTAACTAACACTTTTGTTACAAAATTATTATCATTTTTTCATTGCTTAAGAAATATAAATTCACAATGAATTTCAACTATGGCATTTTAATAGCAGCAACCAAGTATCAATGCCAAGGTCGATATCAATTATGGCCCAATATAACTTTTGAAGACATCTTATTATATTTTCCAAACAAAAATGATAACACATACATTTTCAAGAGTATAATCAAGTAATGAATGGAATATATGCTATTAATAATTGAATGGATAATTAGAATTGCTTGAGATATCTACTTATTCAAGACACATACTTGGAGTATTGCAATAGATACTAAAATGGAAGAGAGATGTCAATATTAAGGATGATAATTTAAAAACTTAGGCATGTGATTTAAACACCAATGCAAGACTAAAACAAAGAAGGGTCATCACAATTAAATGGACCAATAGAATATGCTAAAAATAGGTGTAATAGAACTCTTGGTTGTATATATCAACTCATTGGCACAAACATAAAGTAAATTAGCCTCATTAAATTGTTTTTGACATTCTAAATTAGCCATTATTTCCTCATCATGATCTAAATATTATTCATGTCATCTCAAATACATAACAAAAGCTACTAAATGTAGGAATAATATTTCAACATTTTAAGGCTAAACCACTTCCCAATCAAACTTTTAGGGGTAAGATGCACCCATTTTTTAATACCCATATCCTTATGATTTTTTAAAATGAAGTATAGACTAAACCCATAATCATTAAGATTATTAAAACATAACATTAGATCTTAATTATAATGAGGAACCAAAATTTCCATAACATAAACCAAGATATACTTGCAACCAAAATTGATACCAGCATAGTGTAAAGCTATATCACGATAAGGTACACACCATCATAAACACAAATAAAAAATAGGTGCTAAAGATAATTATTTCTTTCTCATACTGGGTTCCTTAATAACATCAATATGAACTAACACATCATTCACTATTGTAAATGACTTTATGGTTTTGTATGTAGCTATGTAAGTTATTAAATCAATCTAGAATTTAAAATTTTATTCTAGTGCCATATCAAGGTAAGGTAAAACATATCCAAAATTAGATAAAGCTTCATGAATAATAACCGTACACCTGGCATGAAAAATTAAGAGGACATAACATTCAGAAGAAGGAAATCTAGAGTAATTGGGAACCAACATAACACTGTTGGTCTTACTCAAATTCATCAAGTATTCTATACCAATATAAAGTAACAAAACTTCAAATTCTAGCATTACTTACAAAATGTAACTATGATAATACAAAGTCTATATCCATACAACTAGAATCAAAATAAAAATTTCATAATGTGAGAGAAGTATAAAGTTAGTGGATATTTGATACTTGTGTATCAAATGTTATACAATAATGTGGTATGCATTACCATACATGCATATCAATTCAAAGGGTTAATATTATAGTTCATCACCACAATCTAAGATACAAGGTTCATACCATTAACATAAGAAATATTTACATCAATGAAAACTATTGAGAGTAACTCTAAAACATCTACAAGTATTTCATATACTAGATACAATTGATCAAAATAAACTACAAGCACTAAGATCCAAACATGAAGATGAAGTTATAAGTCCACATAGGTTCAACCCGAAGGTCTAGTCCAATGAGCCTAACCATTAGGCATACCTAACTACCCCCAACCATCAGCTAGATGGTGGAATCAAGCATCTAGTTTTTATTGGGTAATTATGAGCATTAATGTGACACAAGTCATGGTCCAATTCCAAAACAATAAAAAAAACCATCACAAAAGTAAACAAAAATATTCAACGGGTTTAAAAAGTGCTAACAAATGCTCATAGGGGTAACTTTCCTTCAACACAAAAGTTTATATAAGATAGCATTTCATTTAAATTCCTCATATTTGTTAATTAGCAAAAGTGAAAATTGCTAGCAATCATGACAACACAATATTAAACATCTAACTACCAAAAAGGAGTAGTTTCCATTCATACACTTAACAAAATCAACATCTAAGATCCACAAATAGTCCTATTCGATCAGGAGGTTTACATTGACATGAATCAAGGCAAGTTGAATAGTCCATTAATCTATAAATCAAGACTTATGGGTAATGATTTAATACTAATTCAAAACCCATCAATCTCTTCCTTTTATTAAAGGAATCAAATCATCATAAGCATTGGATTAACCAATGAAATTCCAAATAGTTAGAGGATTATTTTAAAATGTAAACCACTCAATCCATAGAACTATAAGGTTTTCAAACAACTAAGTTGATTGCAAGAGCTTAAACCAACATTCCAATGCTTCTCCATACAACTATAATAGTTTTCATAGGCCTTTAATTCAAAACACCACTTAATAAGAGAGTTAATATCGCATACATATGAAACTTAAGACATCACCTAATAGGGTACAATCAATAATGACTTCCCAAATCAATAACAAGGGTATAAAAAAGTATATATTCTTAGATATAAGGTATTTAACCCATTCATGATAATTAGTTACCTACATCCATGAAACTATGGACAATAAAATACAATATAAAGAGGTATAATTTCCTTACTGTATATAAGTTTACTTGTCCTATATAGGTTTGAAAAGGTCTAACATGGAAATCAATATGGTAAAATACAATGAAACTAGTTACTGTATATAAGTTTCCTTGTCCTATATAGGTTTGAAAAGGTCTAACATGGAAATCAATATGGAGTAAGAGAGATTGATTCTAACAGAATCAAGCTACTGTATAAAAAACAATTTCAATTAAAAATATCATGTAATATCTTTTTTGTTCACCCTCCTAGGGATTAATTAATAACAATAAATAATCTAATTAAAAAGATAATTCAATTTTTAAATCAAAGACAATAATTACAATTACCCAGGCCACCATACTCAGGCAAAATGGCACTCATTATTGAATTCCAAAACTTAAATCTTTTAGGGTCGCCCAACTCAATAGATTTTAATAATAGTAATTAACAATAAGATAGAGTGAAGGAGGTAAGCAAAAACCAATAATGGGTTCATTAATATTAAAGCATTATAGGTTTATTATGAATTTTGATGACTCCATAGTGAACCCATAATGGTTCATATTCCTTTAAATTTCTATCCAAACATTCCAATAATATAAAAATAACCTAAATGGATTTCACCTTAAACAATAATGTATATATTAGAGTGATACAAGGTATTATGAGGCTAAGCCTCTTATTCATTTTCCCATTTTAGTCCACTACTGAAAATCAACCAATTGAATTAAATCTAACACCCATTACCACAAACTGAGATGGGGAAATATTGGACACATTTTCCAAAATTGAATTAGGGTAAAATATAATAGCAATACCATTCCAAAATATATCAAAAATTATCAAATGGATTCCAATAGACTATAATTGATTATATGCATTAAGGGTTAATTTGTATCAATTACATCAAAATTTAGAATGCAACAGTAAAGCTTCAAGCATAAAATGAAATCCAAAATGCCACCTACTTGCAAGGAGGTACAAAGGAATATGTGGCTAATCTTACTGGTTCCCTATCCTTTATTTCCCACTATTATCTCTCCTTAGAATGCTATGGGATTTTCCCCTCAACCCCCAAACACTCCTAATCTAACTCTTCCTCTTCATGGTGTGTGACCTAAGGTTTTCCAAGGCAATGAATTTGATAACTGCCCCTTTTAGATTCTTCTAAAAGAATGCATAAAAATAATGAAATCATTTTGGAATATAGTCAACAACCAATAATAAATGTCAATAAAACTTTCACCCAATTTTTTTGTGTGGAGTGTGGATCAACCCACAACATGATTAAAATAATAATCTACCCATGTGCCAAGTAGAACCCCTCACCAAACACCTATCATGAAGTCTAGTTGAGTCATTAAATCTAATGAAAAACTATCACTAAGACCCCATGAAATTAGAATATCGAAAATGCCTAGGGAGCTAAGTCATTACCCATGTAGTCTTAAGGCACCTTGGGTATATAAAACCCACATTATAGTAATGTGGTCTAAGATAAAAGGATAAATATAACATGTTACTATAAGTTAAGCCTTTGAAAATGATATAAAGACCTCACAATGACACACATACACAATAAAAGAATCAAATCTCAAGATACAATCTAGATAAGAGCAATAATGGTCTCATAATTAATTAACCCATGCAAGAAATAAATAAAAATTGACACATACACACACAACACCAACATAGACCAAAACCCACGCAAAATAAAAGAAATTAAATAAATATGAACTAAAGCAAGTAGAAGACCCAATGTGAATAATGGATTCAAATCTATGTCACATTACATTTTACCTATTGGTATCAATCCTGACTAATCATAACTCTTACCTGTTATTATCCTGGCTACCAAATTTCACCACCTAACCTAGCTCACTTGAACTATTCTTGCAACCACTAATTAAAACATCAAGAATATTTTCTTAATAAATAAATAATAAGTAATAATAAGTAATAATAAAATTAATATGAACATAATATAACATATGTCATCAATGAAATAATCATAAACACCAACTTTAATAATGAACAAGTCATAACCAATCAAGCATGATGATTATAATCATAACATCTAAGTCAAAATAATCAGTTGTAATAATGATCATAATGTCAATCAGAGGCAAGCTAAACTGATTGAACCAATGTGTCAATAACAAGTGTAATGCACCATATCATAGGGTTATAACACTATATAAACCCTTGGGTTTGGAAGAGCCCAAACCTTCATAAATGTGGGGACAAGTTTTTAATGTACTAACCCAAATAAATACTCATATCTAATAAATATGGGAAATAAACGATTGCTTTTATAGAAGTCATGCCATAGACATTGGACATAGCTGAACCTCAACATACATTACCCATAAAAACATGAATCATTGACTGCAGATGGATTTATAGATTCAAGGTTACTCATAGCTTAGTGTGGATTGAGAAGTTCTTTACAAATAAATAATTTTAATTTTGTTAATTGTAAAATTTTTAAATGTACATGAACTGGTATCATGCCTCTTTGAAATTGTGTTAGCTATAAACTATCATAGTATGTCTATGAAGGAAATAGTATCATGCCTTGTGAATATGTAAATGTTTAGAATATGTAAATGTTTATATGTGCATGAACCAATATCATACCTCTTGAGTCTTTACCAACTTATATATAATTTTATGCATCTATATGATGAATTTGATAAACTATATATCAAATGCATATATGAAATCCTATAATTCATGTTATTATAAACTATGTACATATGTCCATGCATATACACTCAAGTGTATATGAATATGTACTCAAGTCTCTATAAAATAAGTGCATATGCATGACATATGCCTCCATACTTTATAAATTTGTGCCAATATCTATAATTTAATTAAACTCATCTTATATCTAAACCATTTTTAATCTCTAAAATATGCACTATGATTCCAAAATATGATTTTATGTTCATAGAGGCTTATGTTTCTATGAAAATTCCATTTTAATCCCCCATTTTTATATGATGGACATGTATAGTAAGTTACTCATCTCAAAATAAAATTTTACTATATCCTGTCATGTATAAAGTTAGCATCATGTATAATTATGTGAACATGTAGAGATTATGTAATCATAGTAATGTATATGCCAATCAATGTATGCATATAACATATGCAATGTAGGGAATATAAATTTCATTTATAGATAGATGTATATCTAAATCACATACTAGTAATCATGACTACATAGATAATTAAACAAGAGTACATAGTATAATTGCATGATATGGATTATGACACTACTCAATCTCAACAAAATCAAAAAACACAAAAAGCTTAACATGCTCAAGAATTATTATCACACATAAGGCCAAGGGAAACTTAAAAGGTACATGAATATGTCATAATAAAATGGCTAAGGTCCACATGTAATGGACAATAAAAAATAACCTATAAAGGACATAAATATGTCACAAACAAGGGACCAAAAATATTTTACAATAAAAGTACATAAATATGTCACACCAAACAAGTCCAAGGGCCATAGACGATGGAAAATAAATATGTCACAAACAATGGACGTAATATGTTGCACCAAACAAGAACAAGAGACACACATAATGGGACATGAAAATGTTACAAATAAGGCTAAGGGGCCACATACAATAGACAAGGTCAAAATAGCTTATCATATAAGAGCATAATAAAATGAATGAAACATAGAACATATGTATCAATGTATCATCATAATATAATAGCATATCCATGTAGCATTGTGTAATATATGAGTAACTAGTAATACATGTGTAATCAATCTAGATAGATTAACATGGTAGAGAGGTCATAGAAAGATATAACCTATGATAGTGAAAATTTTAGAATAAGATGATCATAGTATTTTCATGGCCATTAGGTAGATAGTATTTTCATGGCCATTAGGTAGAGGAAAGTCCAACATCTAGATGTCCATGTGTAACATGTATGTCCTACTTCACTCATAGACTATGAAATACATGTGTGTATGATAATAATATTCCATCTACAAAACATGTGATAAAAAATGTAAATAGTATAATATAGTAATCATGCCATGATTAGGTACTAAAGTATATTTGTTTGAATATATTGATTATTTTTAAATTTTTTTGTATTTTTGAAATATTTTAAATTTGAAGAGTGTTAACCGATGATCCTATTAGTGATAGGAGCTTTTGGAGTGCCTATATCACATTGTGTATAGGCCACATATTGTGAAAAAAGTTACTATATGTAGGTGTATCATAATCTAATAATAAATCCCATGTTTTATGGTAACTATCATAATCACTACTCATATAATCCCATGTATGATGGGTAAATCTAGAAGGCCTAGGAGTCTATAGGGTATGATATAGTAGGAGAATATATCATTTCTTGTATTGATTATGGAAGACACTAAACTATATGTGGTAATAACCAAATACATGCTATAATAAATGATGGCCTTTATGATACTTGAATAACCCTCTAATATCATGGGTGTTGAATATCTAGCTATCTAGTAAACTCAACTACTCTCCTCTGAGTTGGGTTTATAGAAAGATCTTGTAAATGTGTAACCAATAGATATATTTATTAATTTTATATGGGTATATCAAATAATTTTAGTGGTGGTGGGGGAGGAGGAAGAGATACCAATGAATATATAGGGTCATATCTTACACATGTACTTATGACCACCTTGTTATAGCATATAAGATTGAGATATTGATGCACTATAAATGGTATTGCATAAAGTTTTTGCATCCAATAGCATCATAAAAGCATGTCAAATACCCCATTAATCTATAAAACTAATAATGGATTGGATAGTATGGTGGATCCCACCTAAAAAGGAAGAACTATGTGTTTTAAGGTATTTTATTTATGTCCACATAATCCATTAAGTGTTCTTGATATATATTATATATCTCATTGTTCCCAAAATTTTCCAAGTCAAAATTTATCAAAATTATGGTAATAAATAAGAGGTTGAATTATGTATAATATTTAGAGTAAGTTTAAAAAAGGTTATAAATGTAAATTAAAAATATATAATAAAAATTCAAGGCACATACCTATTCCCTATGCACCTAGGAGGCAAGGCTTACTCGACTTCCTAGATGTATGGAGTGTGAGAACACACCCCAACCCCATGGCTTGTACTTTCAAACTTAATGCATCCCTGTGGTTAGGCCTACCAAACACATAATTTGTGGTAGTCATGAAGACACATCTATGGTAAAATGTAGACATGGCTTCATGCTCACCATGCTTTCAAATCCTGATGGACCCTGTTGCAAGGAAGTGTTATGCTTTCACATAAGGGTAAAGTTAGTACCAAATTATGTTAATCCTTATTCCCCACTTTTATTTAAAAATTTATCAAAAATAATTTGAATTAAAACTTCCCATTCAAATATTTTTGAATATGGTCTAAAACCATGTCCTTATACCATTATCTCCCACATAGATAAAATTATATGGGAATATAGTCAAAATATTCATGGTTCTAAGTAATTTACATTGGTATTATATTTAAAATATGTAGTGAGTTGTTTAACCCTAAATTAAAATATGGGATAATGTTAATAATATATAAAAAGTTGAGTAAAAATTTGAAAAACTAATATATAGTATGTTAATTAATTGAAAACTCATATAAATGAACATTCTAAATTATAATACTGAGATATGCTAAATATAGATATTACCAAATTTGAAAAATGTTCAATTGATTGAAATACTAAATAGAAATGATACATAGTTGGGTTTATAGTGTGAAAGCATATCTAGACTATAAACATGTGTAAATTGTGTAGGATTAGTATTCTAGAATAGTCTTTAGCTTATATAAATTATACTTATGTTGTTGTGGACACTACCAATGGATATGGACACTACCATCAATGTTAGTATCTAATTATTACATAGGTGTCAAGTATGAAATAATGATTGGATCTCAATGCAACAAATTTTTTTATTCTAAGTTTTATTTTTCATTTCTTATGATATATTCAGATCTATGATATAGGTTGTCTCTCTTTGTGAATTGATCAAAACCTAGATCTCCACCATTCTTCACCCTTAGAGTGAATTTTCCAAAAAATGGGTTAGTGGGATCATGATTTAGAAATAGACTTAATGACCCCTCTATCATTAAGTGTTATTTACATATCTAATACTCCAAGGAGGGCCTCATACTTAGGTATTTATCCCCTATATGTGAGAATGTGGGTGTTCGAAGGTGAACTATACTATATGAAGATGCATGTAGTGATTTAGTTTGTAATTTGAGAAATATTGCTCATGGGATGATCTTTGAATGATTCAGACCTTTTGTAAAATTATTCCTATGAATGATAAATAAATAAGGATAAATAGGGATATAATAAAATAATTCTAAAATTGATTGAATGAGAAGTATTATACTTATATTTATACCACATATTTTTAAAATATATCACAGTAGGGTTCACTAAGACAAATAGTCTAACCCATAAGTTTTGAAACAATTTAAATTTGGATGAATTTTAGAAAATAGGCACTAGATAAATATTTGGACACTACCATCAATGGTAGTGTCCCTTTATAGTCAATAGTGTCTATAAGGATAGAAAACATGTATGAATGTGAAAATAATAGTGAAGGATTTTTATCAAGTTTTAATCTTTTTATGCAGTCTAAGAGACCTAGATTACCAAAATGATATAGATCAGGCTAAGCTATAAGTATTTAGGCATAATGATATGGTGAGTACAAGCCTTTGAGTATTAGTGAGGTATAGAACTGAAGGGTAGAGACTTCATTGATATTTTTCAAATGTACAAGACTGATATGCTATAAATATTTAGTTTTAGTATCTACATTTATCCCCTTTTAATCTAATAATACATAAGGATGAAATTACTAATATAAAGGAAGGAAATGTGTACCTAGGTGTGTAAAACACACTATTTATGTGGGTTTTATGCACATCCCATAAAATTTTATGAGATAGCCTCTAATATTTTAGGATCTATGAATTAAATTCACTCTAGGGCATGAGTTGTTAGGTATTCAATTTTATAAACAACCTGTTGGGGGAATAGTAGTGAGTGAAGAAGTTTGCTTACCATGGATGGGTTGACTATGGATGAACCTAAATATATTTAAGATTGGTATACTAATTATATATCTAACCTAAGGTGGGTAGGACAAAAATAAACTCAAAAAAAGAGGTAAAGGTAGGGTAGAAAAGGAGGCTTGTAGACTACACCAGATGAAACTTTTCTATGCCAACACTTGAACTAGAGGTTGGATAAGGAATCAAATATCAATGTTTGATTTAGACTACTAAATCACACCAAAAATCAAACATAGTTAGGATTCAAAGGTAAATAGAACAAAACAAACATAAAAACATAAAATTAAAGGTTATCATATTTTTAAGACTACAATACCACATCTACAAGAGGGATTATGATTCATATAAAAAACACATTCAAATAAAAAATATAATATGAATATATATATATATATATATATATATATATATATATATATATATATATATATATATATATATTAAAAATATAACTCATACATAGCTAAAATACCAAAAATTTGAAATAAAATAACTTCTTACAAAATCCACAAGTTTGGAGAAGAATCTCGAACTACACATCAAGATCAATTGAAGAAGTTTTCTCAATTTTTTTTTTTTTTTTTTTTTGCAATACATAAATTATCCTCCATTTGGGACTAAGAGGATACAACTATATATAATCTTCAAATGGGGAAGGCCTCATCTCTCAAGTTAAGTCTAAAAATACATGTCCAAAAATATCACTTTATGTTAAACTCATACAAAGTATGCATGTCTAATAATGGTTACTCAAAATAGAATTATTTGTCTAAACTATAATATATACATGATAAATTAATTAAAAACTAATGGTTCCATCACAATTAGAACATGTAAATACATATGTCTATTTAGAAAGTGATAATGCAACAATGCTAACAAAAGAATACTATAACATAACTAACATAAGTGGAATTGAATTTATAATTAGTGTTACAACTAGAATATGCACTATATCTACAACTATGTTGGAATTGGATACCAATGTAGCTATGGTAGTAGTTGTTGGAAGTGGAAAGTAGGCAGGCCTAGTTTGAGTCTGCACTAGTGTCTACTTGGGAATTTGAGGAGCGTGAAGTGGATTAGGCATGATTCTTGGTATTGAAGTTGTTTACTTAGTAGTTTTGATCTATTGGTAAAGTGCAAAGCTTGAAAGTTAATGTATATGGTCTCAGAATCAAGAATAGATATTTTGAAAAATAAAAGAAGCTTATCCGTAAATTTATTATGTATAGCCAATGCATCTCTAACATCAACATGCAATGCCTCAGTACCTATGATTTTGTCCTTTGAAAAATTGACTAGCTACATTATTTCATCATTGGTTCTATAAATAATGCCTTTAATATCTACTATGAATCTATCAAATATTGCTCGTAGAATATTATCAAAAATGGGTTTGGGCACCAATTACCACTGTGGAATGCTTACTATCATAAATTTGAACATGGTCTAACCTTAGATCACCCTTTCTTCTCTCTTTCTTTCCTTGGTATAAATTGTTTGCTTCTCCTCTAATTCAACATTTTGAGGTGAAATTAGAGGGATTTTGGGCTTCCTTGTATATGTAATTATTGGATTTATAATAACAAAGTATAGCCTAGTTGAAGGTGGAATTGGGGATGAATGGTAGCATATGGTGAGGGGGATAGAGGAGTGGTGACCATTATAGGAATGATAGGTGGTGGATATGGCAATCTAGTGGACTAAGGTACTACCAATGGTGGTGTAATTATCATGGTAGGTGGTGATGAAGATGGATACCCATGGGACTAGGGAATCACTATTGGTGGAAACAAATGAGGATAAACAAAATGAACATGAGATAAAAATGAAAGAATACTTGTTTTGTAATGGTTAATGGAGGTAAAAGAAACATGGAGAAAATCCCAATTGATGTGTTGGGACTTATAGATCTCTACTCTTTGGTTATGCATTGAAGTTCCTCCCTAATGTGTTTTGGATAAGTATAAATATTTGTGAATATATTAGTTTTTAGGTGTTGAAGCTTTCTCTTCAATGTAATTTTGGTTGAATGGGAAAGATTGTTCTTGAATTTATTATTCTACCTGAGGAGGGGGGCCATGAACAATTTTGGAAACCCATTCCTCTTTCTCAATTATCTTAGCACTGTATATGGTGATAGTAGGATCATAATACATCCTCTATCCCATTAATAGACATGTTAGAACTTTGTATCCTTATATCCACTTTAGTATCATCTTTTTCATTCATAAATATGCTATCATGATCATAACATTGATGTCCATAGTTGATCCTCACTTTTAGTTCATATTTTTGATGTATTCTCTGACATTTTTCTTGGGATCCTAGTATATGAAAGGTGACAATTTAAACCTATAGTGTGCCCTAATATTTATAATAAGTTGGAGGTGCTCCCACTTTATGTATTGTATCCTACTAATATTGAGAAGAGTTAGATGGATGATTGATTAATTGGATTTATTAATTTAGTATCAACACTATCATCCAACTGAGTATTAATCTCTTACTTAGCTATTTTATTAGGAAAATCCTTGGTAGGTTAAAAGGGTGTACCTTTGTGCCTTTAATTATGATTATTGTCCACTCAGGGTATAACCCATAATTTTCCATATTTTGAATGGTTTTATTAATAGGGTTAGATAACCTGGGCATGTTATTTATTTATATTGATTGATACACCATGGGATATAAAGTCTCAGTTAACCTTTTCATTTTCTTCCCAAATCTATGCACATGAAAAACATTTAACTCATCACATATCCTAATTTTGTGGTAGTCAAAATATGGTTTCCAAGGATACTCATAAGATGAATGCACAATTATAGTAACTATATATTCTACTAGGACATCATGTAGAAGTTTCCATATGAGGAAATTCTAGGATTTATGAGTTTAAAAATCAAATTGGAGCTGATGATCTCTCCTAAGTCAATGATTTTGTTGGAAGTTAATATTATATCTATCAAAGGGACCCATACCTCATTGACATAAGTGATGGTTGAAAAACCATATATTCTATTTAATAGTGACATGATGATTCTCATTCCTAGTCTAAAGACCAAAATTAGGATAGTCAAGGGAGGGCCCTGAACTGCAAAGTTGCTTGGGTTACCAACCCACTCTTGTAACTTGATACCGATGTTTTTGTTAAGAAAAAATGAATTCACTATGTCTTTACTATATGGCATGTCTATTAGAGGGAGTCTATAATAAATCTCAAAGGTATTTCTATTGATATATGAAATTGATGTTTTACCAAGTATAAAGTGTAATATATTCCTAGTAATCTTTCCATTCATGAATAAATCAAACATTAGGTCAATGAAAGGCTTTAACTTTGGTTTGGATGCTACATTTTGAATACACTAGTTTGATGTCCAAGAGTTCATTAATATATCTTCATGTGAAAATGGAGAGCCAATCCTCAACCTTGTATGGATTGACCATATTGACCATATCTTAAATGGAAGAATAGTGTTTAAATTCATGGTTCAGAACTAATAAATTAAATGTTATATCTATATATTTGGTTAATCTCATAATTAAATATGCATAGGGGATTAGGATATGATATGAGAAAGCCATTGCAATTCTAGTCTTGAAAATGCTTTGCTTTGTGAATAACCCATAAATTCTTGGTTGCAATGGAGTTAGAATTTCACAATTTTCACTTAATCTTGGAATTCAAAATACTTTTGATAGCTAGAGGAAATGTAATTAGACTAAATTTTTTTATTCAAAATATAATTCTTTAGTTGCATTGGCTTTGAGAATTAAATGTATTAATTCTTTAATTCATGCAGATTAAGTGTAGCAACAACATTCACTCTTTCCTTATTTATTCTTTGTATTTGAAATTTCATAATGATGACCTCCATGATTTTAACTACCATGTGGATTATTATACATTATTCCAAATGCCCAGTCATATCAATACAATAGATGACTCTTTTCCACTCTTTCAATCTTGGTTCTGATGCCTTCATTATTTGTATTATACATTATTCCAAATGCCCAGTCATATCAATACAATAGATGACTCTTTTCCACTCTTTCAATCTTGGTTCTGATGCCTTCATTATTTGCTTATGTGGCTTTAGAGTTCACATGTCTGCATGTATTTATTCCACTCCTAGATAAGATATAGCTTCCTATTCTATATATATTTGGTTGTGGGTTAGCATGATGATGGCACATGGATGAATCTCACTACTCTATACTACTCTATTTACATAAGACATTCTATATAAAGGTCCATGTTGATATCACCTCTAGTCTAGTGAGATGGTAAAACATGGATGTATTTTGTTACTCTAATTGATCAAGAATTTACATATATAGGTCCATGTTAATGTCACTTTTGAGGTATCATGATGGTGACACGTGGATTAATCTTATTTCTCTACTTTCTAAATAATTTTTGTACATAGGTCCATGTTGATTTCACCTTTAGGCTAGTGGGATGATGACATGTGGATAGCTCTCATTGCTCTACTTGCATGTGGTTTTATATATATAGTTACATGATTTTGTCACCATATGGTGACTTAAATTATTTACTTAGGCTCTAATTTATCAAATTGATGCCACATGGCAAGATAAAATGAGATCCAGGAGGGCCTGAGATACACCTGAGCACAAAATAACCTACTTAAGACATAAATAGACAAAGTATTGAATAAAAGTAAAACACATCATCCATGTTAGCCATTAGATCATAAATCAAACTTGTACATTAGCATTGAGTTAAATGAAATCAAAGAAGAAAATTAAAACACGTAATGTCTTAAACAAAACTTGGATTTACTTATAACTTTGAAACACTCTATAAACATTGAAGTAAATCGTATTGATTGAATCAAGAAAATAATAAAGATCAAAAGAGGCAAACAAATTAATTTTAAGGTTAGATAAATAACTTAAGTTTTCAGTTTTCAAAAGTATATATGATAAAATTTTGGTTTAGAAGACCCCAAATAATGATATTTGATCAATAATGGATCCCTATTTAAATTATGAGAATGGGGTGTGCATTAGGGCACAAAATATGGTGACTCTATGGGTAAAATAATCCTAATTATTTGAAAAATTAGAATCTTGGTAATGCAACATAAAAAAACTTCAACCCTTCTTAGAAAAGAATAAAAAACTAGTCCTAGAAAATGACTCCTACTTCCTCATGTAACATACTATCCATTTCCATTCCTTGGATTTGAGTGTGTGATCTTGTACATTCAATTTTACCTTGTTATGAGAGGTTCGACAAAGTCTTGGATAGACACTATAGGTTTCATTTTGATTTCAAAATTTTTAACCAATTAGTAAGTAAAGCTTGGACATTTCTCTACTAGTAGTTAGACATCTATAACCCTTACAAAGATACCTATGATTCCCTTCAAGGCCTTACTCTAATGTTAACCAGGTGTTCCTGGCCTTAATAGAGGTTATTTGAATCACCCTTTTCTATTAGTTTGTGTGATAATATATATATATATATATATATATATATATATATATATATATATATATATAAACATAGATAGAAAAAGGGTTGGGAACCACCATTGGTTAGGTGTATGCATAAGAAAACTTATTTCAATCAATAAATACCTATCAACATGTATCTAATTATATGTTTATTATCTATGATTAAAGTTTTAGAATGTTATAGTGTAGTTGATATTTTGGAAATGGAAAGTATTTTGAAAATTTTCATGATTATATTAGAGTAAATCCCATAAGTCTAACAAAATCATTCAATCAAAGGAAGACCTAATTTAGTCACAAAAATACCTTGACCCCAGAAGCTCTAATACTATCAAAATAAATCCTTATGAGGACCAACAATGAATCTTTATAAACAATCCCCTTACTTTTAGCAGTTGTTTTGTAATCTCAATGTAAGAAATTGGTTGGTACATTTTATAGTTTTATAAAACTAATCTAGAAAGTATAACAATTAATTTAATAAAAGCAAATGCTGAAAATATGAAAGATTAATCCTAGAAAGCATAAACCCTATTATAGAAAGAAGGAAATGTATTCTATTCCTACATATACATCTTCACTTACAGTCATTAGAATCATCTTTAGTTGGATTATCCATGAAATAATGCTTTAAAAACTATCCATTTAATATAAATGAGAGTTCAATACTTGGAGGTCTTTCAACTAGAAGGCATTCTTACCTAGGATCTCTAATATATGGTATAGTCCAATCCATGAAGGAGTGAAATTTTCATGTTATCCTTTCTTCTCATGTGATTAATACCATAAGATCACTAGGTCTGATATCATGAAGGCTTTGATCTTAGATATTTTGTCAAGCCATCTTTTAAAAATATCTTGATGTTTGCTAGAGTTGCATAGTGCTTAAATTCTTGCATTCTCCATATGGACTATGTCAAGTATTTTAGATTGTATTCTTTCATCTTCCCCCTTGTACTCTTACATGAACTAGTACATTGGTATTTTAAGAGTAATGGGGAAGACTGGGTATTGCCCATACACTAGTAGAAAAGGTGAAGCCTTGAGGGCTTGTTTATGACTTGTTCTATCTACCCATAGTGCATATTTAAATAAGAGATGACATTCTCTCAGTTTTTCTTACATTGATTTCTTAAATACATCCATCATATTTTTGTTGGTAGACTTGGCTACTCCATTCCATTATGGATAATAGTTCAAAGATAACTTGATTTTTATTATATTGTCATAAGTACATTATGCAAATTTAATAGACTAAAATTTTAGACCATTGTCACAAACTAAAGAAATGGGAGTGTTAAACCTAGTTAATATATTCTCTTACAAAAAATTAATGGCATTAACTACTCTAGAATTATTTATCGCTACAACTTCTATCCTCTTAGTGTAGTAGTTAGTAACTATTAGGACAAACTTGTGCCCTAATGAAGAGTTCAGGTTTATTATTGAAATGAAATCAAGGCCCTATTTTTCAAAGTGATGTGATTCAATGACTGGATGTAAAGTCATGGGAGCATTCACTTATCTTTTCCATAATACTTGGTGGTCATGGTAGGTCCTAACATGGTTATGTGCATCTTTGAAGATCATGGGATAATAGTATCCCATCCTCAAATTTTTTTGAGCTATTATGTTACCTGAGGGATGTCCACTACCTATCTATTGATGTAGGTTATCTAAGATGTTTATAGATTCTTATTTTAAAACACATATTAAATAGATTCCCTCATTGTTATTTTTGTATAGGTTAACCTTCTTGATCATGTAATGAGTTGATTTGAGCTTGAGGGATCATCTCTACTCTCTATTTAGCTTATGAGGATATGTACCAATGAATAAATAATGGGTGATTTGAGTGTACCACTCACCACTAGTTACCTAGGTCTCATTAATTTGTTAAATACTAATGCATGTATTAGTCTTGATCATCAGTTAGATGATCTCTTTGCCTTTCAACATATTGGCTAGCCTAATTTAAAGGTCAAAATCCTAAATTTTGGACATCCATTTACTCTTATTTTACCTAATTTTTTATGGCTAAGTGTGATCTTGAAAGTTGGGTCTAGAATGATGGTAAATGTCTTATTTCCTAGAATATAATTCCTAAATTTATTCACAAATTTGATAAAGGCATACATATATTTATCTATCATAGAGTATTTTAAATCTACATATTTTAGATTGGTGATCATGAAGGCAATGGGATATTCATCATCATCCACATTTTGTGTCAATAGAATAGCTATAGTATGCTCTAAAGAAAATGAATAAAGATAGAAATATTTATTAAAAACTAGGATGATCAAAACTAGAGCTTGGTCAATGGATGTATCTATGTCTTAAAATTATCTCTTAACCTCTATTGTCCACTCTATCTACTATGCCCTTAATCTATAGTGTGCCTAGGTATATGTGTGGCCAACTTATGGCTTATACACCTTCATATTAGCTTGTTTTATTTATTATTATTCTTAGTATGATTGGCCTATGGAATAACCATGTCTAAGTAGAGTATATATATAAGAGGTAGTGATTAGTCTTTAATCATCATATTGTGAATTTTATTCTTATTGCATTGTTGTGGAGGTTTCCCCCTCAAAGTGGTGTAGTCATAATATCCAAGCATTCTACTCTTTCATCAATTATTATTATGGATCTACTTATTCTATTCTTAATTCTTCCATATATAATTATATTATTGTGAATCATCTAAGTAATTTCATTACAAGTGGTATCATAGCCTTGATTTGGGTAAGTTTTTGTGGTGTATTTTTTTTTTATGGATCTAGCATCTTGAGCACTAGAAGGCCAAAAAACAACAACTTGTGATCTCAAAGTAATTAATATTTTTCATCACTATAGTTTTATTGGTGATGTTATTTTACAAAAGAAAAAACATTTTTTTTGGGAAAATAAAATGAAGTCTAGAATTTTTTTCCTTGTGTAAATTAGTAGTCATTGGATTCATCTTTGGGAGATGATTGCAATGGTATATTTTACTAGTACACTTTTTTGGGTCAAAAAATTTCACCCTTATGCACAATAATAATAGTTAGATTCATCTCGATGAGATGACTACAATGGTATATTCCACTAGTACATTTTTTTAGGGTTGAACCTCTCCTAAGGTTTGTGTATGGCTAGTCTTTATACTTACAAATGTGAGAAAGGAAAAAAAAACTCAAAAAAATCCTCACAAGGATGACATGGAATCTAAATCTTTTGATTCATATATTTTAGAGGTGGTTTAACGACTTAAATTTGAGTTTTAGGGCATGGTGAAAAAAGATGATTTTAATACAATTTAAGGGAACATTACAGGTTTGAGAGGGGACTTGGATATCATGAAGGATAAATTACAACAAATATATGGGAAATTGGCCAACTTATCAGCTCAACCACTACAAAATAATCTTTCACCACTTAAATTTGGTTCTCCTTCTCCAAATAATACCATCACCAATTCTGTCCCTAAGTTGATGTTTCTAAAAGTAGACTTCTGCAAGTTTGATGGTTATGACACACTCACTTAGCTCAATAAAATTGAAAATTTATTTGATCTACATTGGACTCCATGTTCACAAAAATTAGTTATGGCTTTATAACCTAAGCCATTCATTTGGTATAATTGATTGTGTTCTCAAAATAAAAAGAAGGGTGTCCTAGTTTCATGGTTGATATTTTTTAAGGAGTTGTAGATCCACTATCATAATAATGTCTCTAAAAACTACTTCATTTAGCTACCCAAGTTACACTATATTAGGAATTTCAATGACTACATTCATTGATTCCATAATCTCTCCTTACTTGTGGTAGACATCATTAAAGAAAATCTGTCTGACCTATTTTTGGATAGCCTCAAAGATAACATCCAATTAGAGGTTTATATGTTTCATCCTAGTAATATATTTGAGGCCATACCAAGGGAATGCATGGTTCGGTAAAAAGACCTAATTAGATGAATACATTCTACTAATATTCATGAATGAACCTTCCCATCACCATAATTTCATCAGCCTACTAGATTAACACTTTAGTAAGTGGTATAATAACATGCAAAGGGTTTGTGTTTTGACTGTGATAGCAAATAGAGCAAAGGGCATTGATGTGCTAAAAAGAAGTTTTAAATTGATGGTGCCAATGAGGAGGAAGAATATGAGGAGGATTTAAGGGAAGGGTTAGAATAAATTGATAATTAATTTAAATATTATAAACCTACTATTTCTTGTCATGCATTTCAAGCATTAATACTCCTCAAACTCTTAAAGTGGTGGGGTTCCTAAAGAAATCGAAGGTGACTACGTTAATTGACTCTAGGAGTACACATAACTTCATTAATAATAAGTTGGTTGCTAATTTGAATTGTTTCACTTACACATCTCCATACTTTTAAGTCATGATTAAAGATGGTGGAATGGTCAATTGTTCTAGAAAATGCCATAGTATTAAGCTTACTATGGGAGATTATTTGTTAAATTCCCCTATGTTTTCTACTCCCATGGGAGGAGCTAGAATTATTGTAGGAGTGTAATATCTCACCATTTTGGGAACTATTAAGATAAATTTCCAAGAATTATTCATGAGGTTCCATTCAAAAAGAAAGAATTTTGAAATACATGGATTATGGGCTGAATCTCCACAACTGGTTAGTTCCCACTAGATGATGAATATTCTTAGAAAAGGTACAAATTTTTTTATGTCATGCTTATTTTCCATGGAGGTTCAACCAACCAAGGATTTTATACATCATAATTTTAAAAAGGTGTTGGATGACCATTGTATTGTTTTTGGTGACATGCCAAAAGGACTTCCTCCAATTTATGCACATGATCATGCCATTAGAATCATTCTAGGAAGTAAACCACCAAATATCAGACCCTATAGGTATTGCTATGTCTAAAAGAGTGAAATTTGAAATATGGTACAAGATATGTTAGAGGTAGGAATCATTTGACATAGTCAAAGTGAATATTCTTCTTTGGTGGTCATGGTGTGGAAGAAGGATGACGATTGGAGGATGTGCCCAGACTATGGATAACTCAACAAATACATCATCAAAGATAAGTTTCTTATTCCAATAATTGATGATTTACTAGATGAATTGCATGGTGCTATATATTTTACCATGTTAGATATTCACTATGGATATTATCATATTTGTATCCATGATGAGAACATACCTAAAATAACTTTGAAACTCATGAAGGCCATTATGGATTTAAGGTCATGCTTTTTATCCTCAAAAATTCACCATATACATTTTAGAGTTTGATGAATACTATTTTCAAGAAATTTTTGAGAAATTTTGTATTAGTGTTTTTTGATGATTTCCTCATCTACATCAAAAATTGGGAAGACTATTTGAAGCATGTGGAATAGGTGCTTTCATTTCTAGAACAATATTAGCTTTATGCCAAACCTTCCAAATGTGCTTTTGGTTTCTAATAGGTTGAGTAATTGGGTCATATTATTTCACATGAAGAATTGAAAGTTGATCCTAAAAAAATCCAAGTGATGGAGTGGTAGGTTCCCAAGACCGTCAAGAACCTCCATAGATTTATGGGTCTAACTAGTTACTATCACAAGTTTGTTAAAAATTATGGTAGAATTAAAACCCAAATTACCTCTTTGATAAATAAAGACTCATTATAGTGGACTAATTTAGATACCAAGGAATTTGAATAATTGAAAATGGTTTGTGCACAACTCCAACTTTATCTACTCCTAATTTTTCAAAAACTTTTATTGTGGAGTGTGATGCATCAAGATATGGCATGGGGGTTGTACTCATGCAATAAGGTAGACCATTGGCATTTGAAAGTTGCCAAATGAAGGGAAAAAATAGGATCAAACCAATATATGAGAAAGAGATTATGTCTATTATATATGTAGTGAAGCAATGGAGACCTTATCTAATGGGTCATCACTATTAGGTAAAGACTGATCATGATAGCCTCAAATATTTTTTGGAACAATGCTTATCATTTGAAGAATAATAAAAATGGGTGACTCGAATGTTAGGCTATGATTTTGAAATAGTGTATAAGAAAATAAAAGAGAATGTGGTGGAATATTCCCTCTCTTGATGAGATGAATTAGTTGAGGTATTATTATGTACCATGACCATGTGGCAGGTAGATCAGCTAGAGGAAGCAAGATCAGAATGGGAGAATGATAGTGCTACCAAGGATTTGATTCACAATATTAAGTAGGGTTATAAGAAATCTAAAAAAATTACATGGAAGGGGAGCACATTATGGTATAAATATATAATACCTTTGTAAGCATTATCTCTTCAAATATAAAATTCTTCAAGAACTTCATTCCTCTTCACTTGGAGGTCACTTAGGATTTTTGAAAACATATCATAGAATCAAGTAAGATTTATTTTAGGAAGGAATAAATGGGGAGGTTTAAAAATATGTGTATGAATTCATGGTATGCCAACTAAATAAAGGTGAAACCATTAAGACCCCAAGTCTTTTTCAACCTGTATCCATCCCTAACCAACATTAGGAAGAGGTTTCCATGGATTTCATTATGGGGTTACCATGGTCTAAGGGTAAAAATGTTATCATGGTAGTTGTTTATAAACTCACCAATTATGCTCATTTTTTATTCTTATCATATCCATTTGTTTCTAATATAGTAGCTTATTCTTTTCTCAATACATTGCATGGAACTCCAAACATCATTGTAAGTGACCGAGATCCCATATTTATTAGTAATTTTTGGACTAAATTATTTGCATGTTTGGGTACCTGGTTGGATCATATATCATCATATCATATTAAATTTGGTGAAAAAATAGAGGTAGTAAACAAATATCTCTAAGGTTATATTCATTTTTTTGTTTCTAATAAACATGATAAATGGTTTCATTGGTTGCCACTTGTTGATTGGTGGTATAACACTTTTTTCATACTTTTTGCAAGATGTCTCCCTTTGTGGCATTGTATGGGTATCACCCCCCATCCATCACTTTAATTTTTATAGTGCATACTAAGTTTTTAACTATTGAGGAACACATTCACCATCAATATGAAGTGTTATTCAGTTTGTGAGATATTTTAGTAATGGCACAAAATCGAATGAAGCAACAAGAAGATCAACACCAAAGTGAGTAACATTTTGACATAGGTGATTGGGTCTTTATGTGTTTGTATAAATATAAGTATATATTTTTGAATAAATATAAAAATGATAACAAGATATCACCTAAGTATTACGTCCCTTACTAGATCATACAAAAAATTGGTAGTGTGGCTTACAAGCTAGAATTCCCCCAACCACTCACATACATCTAATATTCCACGTGTCTTGCCTAAATAAAGTAATTAGACATAAAGTTTCCACTCATAATGAGTTACCTAAATTAATAATTTTGAGTAATTATAGAGCCTTATAAGATCCTTCACAATTACATTAAACAAATGTACACTAGAGCCATTAAGTAGTATTTGATTAAATGGAGGAACCTGCATTCTGAAGATGCAACATGGGAGGATGAAGCATTCCTAAAACAACATCCTAGTTTTATTCAACATTGACTACATTTTTCTTAAGGGGAGGGGAATGTTATGCCTTTAACCTATAGTGCTTCTAGGGATATGTGTGGCTGACTTGTGGCTTACACACCTTCACATTAGCTTTTTGCATTTCTTGATGTTCTTATTATGGTCAGCTTATGAAATAACCATAGCTAAGTATAGTATATATAGGAAGTAGTGGTTAGTATTTTATCATCATAGTATGAATTATGTTCTTATTTAATTTTTATGAAGGTTTCCCCCTCAAAGTGGCTTAGTCATAATATTCAAGTATTATGCTCTTTTGCTAATTATTGTTATGGATTTACTTGTTCTGCTCTTACTTCTTCCATATATAATTCTATTATTGCTAATCATCTAAATAATTTCATTACACTGTCTTAGTATTTTATTTTAGCATGATAATCAATGGCTTGATAATCTCTACAAAACCAAAAATGAATTTTCACACAAAGTTTATCTTACCAAATAAGGACTTCATTTTCTTCTTGCTATTGAGAGGTGTCAAATTAAAAATAGCTTGAAATCAATTTGGATCAATAAAGAAACCGTATTTAGTGATGGCATGGCCTAGTATCTTCCATTCAAAAAATCCAAATATAATTTTCTTTGGATTAAGTGACACTACTTACTTTTTACATCTATCAAACACTTTCTATAAGTGATCTACATGATTAACTCTACATTTTGAATATATTGATAGGTCATCCATGTATATGATGATACATTTACCAATGAGAACCTAGAAAGTAAAGTCTATGGCTATATATAAGGTAGATCCTACATTGATTATAATAAATAACATCTGTTTATATGCATAAGTTCCCCATTTAGTGGTAAAAGTAGTCTTCATCATGTCTTCTGATTTCCCTAACATTTAATTATAGCATAAAAATCCATTCAAGAATAACATCATCTCGAACCCACTTACCATCTAAATAACCTCATCCAATGAAATAAAGGGGTAATTATATTTATATAATGCTTTATTTAGGTTCCTAAAGTCTATATAAAGTTTGAATTATTTACTCTTCTTCCTGAATGGTACTAGATTAGCTACCTAGGTCGAATGTCTAATTGGAAAGACAATCCTAACATCCAATAGTTTCTATACTTCTATTTGAATGAGAGGTTATAGAATTGGATTAGCTTTCATTTATAACTACTTGAAAGGCTTGTGTTCTAGATTCAATGGAATGGTATGAGTAATTAATTTGGGTTCAAATATATTTAAGTACTCATACATCATGGTGATCATGTATTTATACCTATCAATAGATTCTTTAATTTTTGTTTCTCACTTTTAGTGTAGATTAGTACAATATTCACTTACTGAGGATATTGGTTAGTTCCTAGATTATATTTGATGAAATTAAATCCAATTATTTTAGACTGCTTCTAATTTTGTGGATCTATGTCAAAAATTCATTCTAAGGAAACCATTCCTAGAGGCATGCAATTTTATTTCAGATGTAGGACATCATATTCTCCCATGTATTCAATACAAATGGGATCCACATATTTCTCATCTATCATATGAAATTCAAATTTCCCATAACTACTCATGAATTGGATAGTTTTTTAATCATCTAAAAATACCTAAAAGTTGTCCATATTATCTAGAATAGAGGGACAAAGAACCAATTCCATAGAGAATAACTACATTTTGGATTCTTGAAGTGGTGCCAGATTGGTATCTAAAGATGTTAGAGAATAAAAATCTAATTTTTTTCTCTTGGGATGGATTTTATGTTGAATTCATTAAAATACTCAATAGGGTCTCACGCTTGATGTTTATACTTATTTAAGTAGGTGAGCTTACACTAATACTTCTTTTTGATCTAGTTAACCACCAAATCAGAATCACTAAAGATTTGTATCTACTTGACATTGTGGCTTAGTGTGAATTATAGACTAAGGATTAGAGATTCATACTCATCTCTATTATTGGTGGAAGGAAATTTCAACCTATAGGAAATAAGGTAATGCTTTCCATCTAGATCCTTTAGGGCTATACCAACACCAAAACCTTATTTTGATCTAGCTTTGTCAAAATGGACAGTCCATGATTAAGAATACTTTCAAATTTTTGTTTATAAAGATCTTGCTTGTTAGTGAATGTGTATACTCCCACATGTGGAGATGTGAAGTCATAATTCTCATTCTTTGCATTGTAATCCATAATCAAGTCCTTCATCTTTGGTTTTTTGTCCACTTGAATCTAATTGGATACTCCTTTCTAGGGAAATGACATGTGAAAATTTGATGTCCATGTATCTATTCAAGGTTTTGTACCAATCATGGCTCATAAATAGACCATAAGATTATGGAATGTCAATGACCAAAATATCTATATATTATTATACACATGGCTCTGATGCTAGTTTGATGTGCATGTTTGTTAATTATCTAACACATGGGATAAAAGAATTGTCTAATTTTAGGACCAACCTCATTGAATTATCTATGATCAAACCCAATTTCTTGCAAATATTTTTTGGCATCGCATTGGCCGAGCCACATGAGTCAACCAAATAATCTTACACATTTTTTCTAAACAATCATACCGTTATCAAAAATAGTGGTACTTTAGGTTTATCTTAAAATACCATCACATTTTCATGCATATATTTGATTTTTCCAAGGTATATAATCTCCTAGTTAAGGCCTTGAGAAATAAATCCCTTTATTTAGTGATCTGGGCTATTTCATGCAAGGTGATATTGGCCTTAATCTTTTTCATGTCCTCAACAATGTTTTACCCAACTTTGCTTTATGGTTCTATACTTTACAACTACTGATTCCTCCTGGGGGGAGGTGGATTATTATCAGCCTAAGAATATGGATTATTAGTATCATTATTATTTGGAAGAATTTTTGTAGTGATAATTAGTTTATTCCTTAAATTATAATTGTTCTTTTATAACTGCTAGAATACATGGATCTCATTTGAATTATCCTCTAGTTTATTTTCATCCTCTACTCAGAATGGGAGATCATAGGTCTCAAATACCATTAATATATTAGAATTTATTCATTTAGTAGAGGAATATGGGTCTATCTAATTGACAAAAACTTCTTATCTATTCATCTCCTTTTGGAAAATCTCAAAATTATTGAAGAACTCTATACAATCTAGCTCATTGTGTTGATATGTGTTGTGAACTTAGCACTAGTTAGGAAGGGATGGTTCCATGATATTTATTTATATAAAAATCTTAGGTAAATACTATTTAGGTTATTTATAGGCCTATTTTACCTTTATAATATCAATCTATGATTGGTATTCTATCCTCTAGTGTTACCCATGCATTTGTGCATGTTGAAAAGCTCATTGCTTAATTTCTACACCATCCTTTGAATCAATTCCAATTCTATTTTTGTGGAATTATAATTAGTAACCTATGTATTAGTAATGTTTATTAGTATCATGGAATTTTTATAGATTTTCTAGTTATGCATATAATTATTCAAGAAACTAAGGTGTTGATTAGGTGGAGAATGGGTTAAAGGCACATGAGAATACCACTGGTTCTATTTTTGGGCCACAATATTTTGATTTGAATTTGAGATTAGGTTTACGGTCAAAAAAATAGGGCCAAGACTAAGTGGGGATAAATATTATATTTGGGGGTTCAATTATTTATCTACTTTTATCACTTTAGCATAGGCTAAAGGAAACGTATCAACTCTGACAACTCTACATAAGAAAATAGTAGTCACTGGATCCAAATAATTATTGTATGTCTCGAAGTCCAAAGTTTTAATAAGTTTGTAAGAAGTTTTAAGCTGGGTACACATATTTTGGAACCTAGCATTAAAGGCTTGGATTGGTTCATTTTTATTCCTTCTCATGCTTGAAAATTATAGATAAATAAAACTTGCATTACTGACTTAGCCAAAATGTGTCAAGAAGGTGTTTTGACAATGATCCCAAGATGCAAGTGATCCTTATGGGATATTAAGGAATCTATCATAGGCCATATCTTTCAATGTGAAGGTAAAAAATATACATGCCATGTCTTCATGGGTTACATTAAATATTGCCAGGGTGGTCTTGAAAGCATTTATGTAAACCATACTCCCCAAAGGATAAAAAGAAGGTATATACTTTTTAGGGTTTATTGGTAAATCATGCACAACTCCAATAATGTTGATAGCTAAATTGACTAGCTAGGTTGGAGCTAGGGCCATTAGAAATAGTGGAAGATAGGATTATCTATCTGGAGAGAATGTTTGAGCCTGGGGTCCCTTCCTAACTCCCTTATTAGACCTAACATTTTTATGGATTTATAAAGGTGGGTATAGTAAGTTAGTGTCTGAGGTAGACCTTATTAATATTTTGAGTGCCTCTATTACAACTCAAGTGATTTATTTATAACTAAATAGAGGTAGAGGTTTAAGGTCCTTCTTGTAGTTCCATATTAAGTTTACTATTTATGTGGGTTTTACACACACCCCCAAAAAAATTATGAGGTAGACTTTAACATTTTAGGATCTATGAATGCAACTCAATTCAAGGCATGAGTTTCTATGTATTTATTTTTTTTTAAAATATGTTGGCGTAATACCAATGAGTGAAGTATTTTATTTACCATAAATGGGTTGGATATGGATGAACCTAAATTTATTTGAGATTGGTGGACTGATGATAGATCTAACTTGAGGTGGGTAGGACCAAAATAAACTAAAAAAAGAGGGAAGGTAGGGTAGAAAAGGAGGTTTTTGGATCACACTGGATGAATATTTTCTAGGCCAACACTTGAGATAGATATTGGACAAGGAATCAAATACCAATGTTTTCTATAGGTTACTATAACACACCATCAATAAAACATGGTTAGGATTCAACAGAAACAAAAATATGGCAAACTCAAACACATAAAATCAAAGGTTGTCATGTTTGTAATATTGTAATAACACATATACAAGGGGGGATTATGATTCATATGTAAAATAAATTCAAATCAAAAATATAATATGAATAACTATATATGTGTACATACATACATAAACACACACACACACACACACACACACACACACACACACACACACACACACACACACACACACACACGATCTTGATGTACAAATATTAATTCTTATCCAAACTGTTGATTATGTAAGAAGTAATGTTATTTTAGTTTCTTAGTCTTTTGGTTGTGCATGATATATATATATATATATATATATATATATATATATATATATATATATATATATATATATATATATATATATATATATATATATATATATATATCTCATGCACAACCAAAAGACTAAGAAACTAAAATAACATTACTTCTTACATAATCAACAAGTTTGGAGAAGAATTAATATTTACACATAGAGATCAATTGTAGAAATTTCTTCATAATGTCCTATTAAGTTCAATAACCAAAATTATCCTCTATTTGGGACTAGGAGGATACAAGTATATATAATCTTGGGATGGGGAAGGCCTCATCTCTCAATTGAAGTCTTAAAATACATGTCCAAAAATAACACTATATGTTAAAATCATGCAAGTTATGCATGTAAAATAATGATTATGCAAAATAGAATTCTTCATCTAAAACACAATATATGCATGTTAAATGAATTAGGGAATAATATTTCCATCACAAATATAACATGTAAATACATATGTATATTTATAAAATGCTAATGTGACACTCTTAAAATAATAATACTATAATATAACCAAGGTAGATGCCTAAGTAGGTGGAATTGAAGTTGTAACTGGTGTTGTAGCTAGAATAGGCACTAGAAGTGTAGATACACTAGAAGTGGCTACCAATGTAGCTATGGTAGTAGTCATTATAAGTGACACATATGCATGCCCATTTTGAGTCTTCACTAGTGTGTAATTAAGAAACTAAGCACTTTGAGGTGGATTAGGCATGAATCTTGTTAGTGATGTTATTTACTTGGCAACTTCCATTTTTAGGTAAATTGCATGACTTGTATAGAAGTCATTACCTATGGTCTCAAAATCAAGCAAAGATATTTTGAACAACTAAAAAAGATTATCCATTAATTTATTATGTATGATCAATGCAATTCTGACCTCATCATGTAGTGCCTCAACCCCTATGATTTTTTCCCTTGTAAAATTGACTAATTGTATTATTTAATAAATGGTTAATTAAATAGTTCCTTGAATCTCCACTCTAAATATATCAAGTGTTGCTCATAGAAGATTCTCAAAAATGGGCCTAGGTACTAATTTCCCATATAGAGTGCTTACTTAAGTAACTTTAAGTCTATAAGTATAGAGATAAATTCCCTTTCCTGGTTTGTAAATTATTGGGCTAGAGCTCACATCTCTTGATGCCAATCAAGTACATTGTCTCTTTTAGAATAAATATAATTATTTTCCCAAGTAGCTTCAGATTTTGTTATGAAATTCACATGGTCATAATTCTTATTCCTTTTTGTCTAGATTATAAAATGTATCTTGTCATCAATGTATTCTATTTTATTAAATAATTGAAGAATATCTATCCATTTGAGTTGGGAGATGGAATTTGTAGACCTTATTGAACCAATAATGAAAACTAGCTTCCTAGTTATCCCCTACAAGTTGTACACTTACTTCTTTGGGAGCCTGGATAGTACTCACCTCTAGTTTCCTCTATATAGGATGATCAATTTTTTTTAACATGTCTTTTATGAATTCTCCAATAACATATACACAAGTACATGGGTACTACCTATGTCTATCGAAGTCTTAGGGATTTATTTGTATTCATTTTGTCAAAGATAATATATCTTCTCTTTATTCCATCTCAACTTTTTGATCTTCAAAAACCATAATTTTCCCCTTGACCCTTCTCATGATTTTTATCTATCTATAAAAATGGAACTTTACTATGGGTTGCTTAGTCATCACTAAGTCTTACCTCCCTACTTATTTCTATTATAATTGATGAATCCAAGAAGGAATGCTTAGTTTAAATTGCTTATTAGTCAACCTAGGAGGGGTGGCTAGTATAACAAAAATCAATGTGGAAAGAAGTTTTTCAAAATGTACCCCTTTGCTTGGCTTAGTAGACTTTGTATTAGCTCCACCAAATAATGAGTAGGTCACTAGGTTCCTCAATAGGTTTTTAAAATATTCAATAACATAAGTGTATGCATCCCCAATAGACTCAATAGTAGTGGTAAGGCTTATAATGGTAAGATAGGTTGTGGTAGACACAATTGGAATTATAGCTGCCTAAGGCTAGTTTATTTGACTTAAAGAATGTAAATAATACAAATAATCTACTATACCAATTGTAATTATAGTAATTTATGAAGTTGATAAATAATGTGGACTTGGAGGACTTACAACTTAGGAAGATATAACTAAGACACTAGTTGTTGTAGTTGTCATTGAAGTGATCTAAGGTGGAGATCTTGGAGGTGTAGTTTGGGATGGGCCCTATACTATAATGTGTAGATTTGATTATTCCTCTCTTTGTGCATCTCCTTCTCAATTTGATATAAATTTAGTAGCCCCTGAGTTACCATTTCCCTAGTTGACTTCTTTGGATTCTTACAGTAATTATGTCCCTCATGACTGGGTGCTTTCATCAGTCCTCTATTCATCATCTTCTTTTATTTATGTGGTACCATCGATTGATTTTGTCTCTTCTATTTCAGTATTTGAGACCCGCTCCTCTTAATCACCCCATATTTTATGTTCCTCCTCATTATCATAAATTTTAATAGGGTTTGACCCCAATTCACCCTTTCTTCTCTCTTTCCTTTATTTGGGATAAACTGCTTACTTCTCCTCTACTTCCACCTTTAAGGTGAAAAGGGATGGGTATTGGGATTCCATGTATATGTCATTATTGGTTTTGTTAAAATAGAGGTTTATCCAATTGAAGTTGGAATGGGAGATGAAGGGGATATAATAGTAGCAGATGATGAGGAAGTTGGAGGAGTGGTGAACACTAAAGGAATGATAGGTGGTGGAGATGTAAATCTAGTAGACTGGGGTACTACCAATGGTGGTGTAATTATCATGGTAGGTAGTGATGAAGATGGATACCAATTGGACTAGAGAATCACTACTAGTGGGGATAAAGGAGAAGAAATAATGTGAAATTGAGATAAAAATGAAGTAAGACTTAATTATGAAATGGATAATTGAGGTAAAGGAACATAGAGAAAATCCTAATTAATGTTTTAGGATCTATAAGTCTTTACTCTTCAGTTGTGTATTGAGGTTACTCCTTAATGTGCTATAGAGAAGTATAAATAACTATGTATATATGGTATATTGGAGGTGTTTAATCTTTCTCTTCAATGTAAGTTTGGCTAGATGTGCTAACTTGTTCTTTCATTTATTCTTATACTTGAGGAGGGTGTTATGAACATGTCTAGAAACCCATTCCTCTTTTTCAATTCTCTTGGCATCCTCTCTAGTTATATTAGCATCATAATGGATCTTTTTTACCAAAATTATAGACATGTTGGACTTTTGCATCCTTATAGCCACTTTAGTATCATCTTCTACATTCATAATATCCTATCATGATCATAAAACTGATGTCCATAGTTGACCCTTAATTTTATTTCATATTTTATGATGTGTTCTCTAACATTTTTCTTGGGATCCCAATGTATGAAATGTGATAATTTAAACCTATAATGTGACCTAATATTTACAAAAAATTGGAGGTGATCCCACCTTATGTATTATATCCTACAAATAATAAGAGGAGTTATATGGATGACTACTTGCTTGGCTTTCCTTAAGCTAGTATCAATATTATCAACCAACTAATTAAAAATCTCTTGCTCAATTATTGTATCAGGCACAATCCTTGGTAGGTATAAAAGGTGTGATTTTATGCCTTTAATTATAATTATTATGCACTTAGGGTACAAAAAACAATCATCCATATTTCAAATGGTTTTCTTAATAGGTTTGTAGAGCCCATGTTATTCCCATATATTTATTGATACACCATGGGATAGAAAGTATCAGTTAACATTTTCATGTTCTTCCTAAATCTATGCACATAAATAACATTGAACTCATCACATACACTATTTTTAGATTATTCAAAAGATGATTTCCAAGGTTGCTCATAAGATGAATTCATAGTTGCAGTCACTACATCTACTACATAGGACATCATGTAGAAGCTCCCATTTGGGGAACTTCTAGGATTTGTGAGTTTAAAAATAAAATTGGAGTTGATGATATATCATAAAGTAATGATTTTATTGGAATTTAAAATCATATCTAGCAAAGGGACACATACCTCATTAACATAAGTGATCATTAAAAAACTATATATTATATTTAATATGGCCATGGTGATTCTCACCCATAGTCTGAAGATCAAAATAGGGATAGCCAAGGTAGGGCCCTGAGCTACAAAGTTGCTTAGGTTACTAGCACACTCTTATAAATTTTTATTGATGTTTTTTTAAGAAGCCATGAGTTCACCATGTCTTACCTATATGACATGTATAATAGAGGGAGTCTATAATACCATCAAAGGAATTTCCATTGATATATGTAATTGGTGTTTTGCCAAGTCTAAAGTGTAATATCTTTCAATTAACCTTGTTATTCATGAATAAATTAAATAATAGGTCAATGCAAGTTATTACCTCTAGTTTAGTTATTAAATTATAAAGACTAACTACTTTTATGGCTAGGAGGGCATCCTTATATCTTTTTGAGAAAATGGAGAATTGATCCTTAGACTTGTATGGCTCAATTGCATCAACCATATCCCAAATGGAAGAATAGTGTTTAAACTCATGGTTCAGAGATACTGAATAAAATGTTGGTATCTATGTATTCAGTTGGTCCCATAATTATGTATAGGGGATTGGGATGCAATATGAGGAAGACATTGTAACTTTAGTCTTGAAAATTCTTTACTTTGTGAAAAACTTGTAAATTATTAGTTGAAATGGAGTTCTAGATTTGCAGTTTTCACTTAAGTTAATAATTCACAACACTATAGATAGTGAAGAGGCAATGTAAATAGACTATAAATGCCAATTCAAAATATATCACTTTAATTATGTTGGATTTGAGAATTAAATGCATTAATTATTTTATTCATGTGAATTAAGTGTGATAATGACATTCACTCTTTTCTCTATTTGTTCTTTGTATTTAAATTTCATAATACCAACTTATGTATCTTTTACTTCCATGTTGATTATTATACATTCTTCCAAATGCTTAGTCATATTAATATGACAAATGCATATTTTCTTTTATTTTGGTCTTATTTTTTATGCCATCATTATTTGCTTAGGTGGATTCAAAGGACACATGTCTATGTGTCATTATTCTGCTCCTAGCTGACTATAGCATGTTGTGCTTTGTATCTTTGGCTACATGATAACAGGATGATGAAACATGGATGACTCTCACTGATCTACTTGATCTAGAATTTTTTTACATAGGTCCATATTGACATCACCTCCAAGATAGTGGGATGGTAAAACATGGATGACTCTTGTTACTTTGCTTTCTTGAGACTTTTTGTACATATCTCTATGTTAACTTTACCTCTAATATAGTGGGAGGTTAACATGTGGATGACTTTCACTACTCCACTTTCCCAAAAAAAATTGTACATGAGTCCATGCTAACATCAAATTTAGGCTAGTAGGATGATGATATGTGGATATTTCTCATTACTTTGATTATTTGGGATTTTACATACATAGGTCCATGTTAATTTCACTGCTAGGTGACTTGTATTATTTACTTAGGATCTTAGTTAACTAATTGATGCCACATGGCAAGATTAAATGATATCAAGAGGGACCAAGAGATACTTAAGCATGGAATAACCTGCTTAAGACATAACATAGACAAAGACCTAACTAAAATTAAAACATGTCACCCACATTAGATGTTAGATCATAAATAAAACATATACATCAACATCAAGTTAAAAGAAATTTAAGGTGAAAAATAAAGCATGTAATATGTCTTAAACACAACTTCAATTTATGTATAAATTTGAAACACTCTGCAAACATTGAAGTAAATCATGTTAATTAAATCAAGCAAATAATAGAGATAAAGAGAAGAAAAAAAATCATTTTAGCATTAGATAAATCCCTTAAGTTTTTGACTTTCAAAACTTTATATCATAGACACTTGGTTTAGAAGACCATGAATAATAATATTCAATCAATAATGGGTCCCTATTTAAACTTTGAAAATGAGGTGTGTCTGTTAGGGCACAACACATACCTTGCCTTTGCTTGAGCCCACTTTGAGTGATTTACTAGTGTATGACCTATAACCAAGAGCATGTTATAGTATAAATCAATGCATATAATTTTAGATTTTAAATAATTAAAATACTTTAAAATTAAATAGAGTAAAGGAGTATACCTATGTGTCGATGAAACCATGTTACCTCTTGATGATTTAACTTGGTAAAAATGCTTCCTTATGAAGAATTAGATCTGGTAGAGGTTCAAAAATGAACCTTGGATAATTGAAGAGGGATATTAGAGGATATTATGCCTTTAAATTTTATTCAATGATGAATTGTGACATGACCATTGAGATCACTAAATGTCAATTGCACAACTCAAGTGTGAATATGTAATCTGGTGAGGGTGAGTGATTTAATAAACTAATCCTATAAATATGGAAATATTGGATGATTAATGAATCCAACCTATAAATATAGTAAGGTTTAATTATTTAATCACTTTAACCCATTAAATGAACCAATTTCTACAATAGAAAAAGCTCGATAAGAGTACATCCTGGTATAATTAGTTTGTCTTGGTGAATAGTATATTTTCTAAATTTTGAATTTTTTGGTACACTATAATGGCATATAAACCTATAATTTGTCTCAAGATAAATTATATGTGCCAAAAATATGAAAAAAATTATTTCAAATATATGAAAAACTGGTGCAATGCATAGGATTTTAACTCAAGTGCATATATGAATCATGAAACTAAACTAGAGATTATGAAAGTGTGGAGGTCATGTATTTAAGACATTCCCAACTAAATTTAGAAACTATGAAAATATATATATCATGTTTCTATGACATGCCCCACTAATATTCCCACTTTTGAGGTGAGGGAAATAAAATTTGGTATGTACCTTACCTCAAAAGGATAAGGTAATTGTATAATCTGTGTATGGATCATGTAACTTATAGGGATAACATATATCAATTAATCTCATAATATGTGATCACATCAAGTCCTAAGATGTATGATATAGATTATGCTAATGTCTAAAGAGTAAAAATACAAGCTAAACAAACAATTAAGCACACACACAAGATCACTCAATGTAATACAAAAGAATGGTCCAAGGAGACTGCATACAAGGAGCATGTTCAAATTCCACACAATAGAAAATAATTACATATTTAAATGCACAAAAAACATATAATGACATATTCAAATGTCCAAGAAACATACAATGGCACATGTGACAACAAGGAATGAATATATTTAAATTTCAATACGAAAGACAATACAAAGCAATGGAATACACTCAATGAAGTGATAATATGAATAGATGAAGAATAATAAACTAGCATAAACATATCATACTAGTCCATACATATATGTTGTTATTCCCTAACACACACACCCCATTTTAAAAATTTAAAATAAGGACCCATTATTGTAAAACTTGTATTTGGGGAGGTTTGAGACTAAAGATCTATGCCAAGGTTGTCATGCATTTTTCATCTAGGGTTATTTCTAAAAAATATAGCATTGCACAAGTTCAAATTATGAAAATCCAAGATTAAGCTAATATTTTAAGTCATTTAGAACCTTGGGTTTTCATTAATTCTATTTCAATTTTTCAATATCTATGTTAAGATTTGTGAGCTATTAGAACTAATCTTTATACATCCTAGCTTGTATATTTTGGAGTTTAGGATTAAAAGTTGAGGATCATGAATCTTATCAAATATGGATAATATTATTAGATTCCATATGGTTTTGAAACTCATCAATATTACATAACTCATATATTTGGATGATTATTAAATTTCTAATTCTTTAGATCTATGAACACTTACAATATTTTTGCATTATTAAAAGTTTAAGTCTTTTGGTTTCATGATTTCTACAAACTTTCCATGTGGCCTATACTCATTAAAATATAAACATAGATACTTAATTTTATTTACTAAAAAGTTTAATATTTTTGCATTATCATGTAATAATTTTTTTGATCTCCCAAGTCTCAATGGTTTGGAGAGATCAACACTTAGCACATTCATGGCAATTTGTAGCCATGGAAAGGTTAAGTGATTATTTGGTCTAAGATCCAATGGTTTTGAACTCCAAAGTCTTTAAGGTTCTGATGTTTTTCCATGTGTCTCTATTATGGTTACCTATGGCCATGGTAAGTTCTTCATTGAAATTTATATAAATCTAATGGTCCAAAATTTTATACTTTTTGGGTTCCTAAGATCAAGCCACATGGTGTGACTGTATTAACTTGCCACCATGAGATTTCCCCAACACAATGAAGAGATTTAAAGGGTAGGGTTAATGAGGACATAATAAGTAGAACTATATAGGGAATACATGATCTAGGTGGATCTATGTACCATTTCATTTTGAAAGTCTTCAAATTTTGGTCAAACCATTTGCACATCAAGGAATTCATCGAGAGATTTCCAATGCTTATTTTAGAATGTAGAATGAAGTTTGGATGCTCGAGATATAACTTGCTGAAGTATTCTTGTGACAAGTGAATAATGGGTGTCAAAAAGTGATGTGGCATTATTCAAATACACTAAGTGGACCAATAATAATTTGACATGTGGCAATCTAAATTAGAGCAAAAAAACTAGTTTGGTGTTTGGTTTGTTGATAGCCTTTGGTCTTTGATAGGCGGTCATATGAGGATCCATGGGCCCCACTATTTGCTCACTGGGGGCCCTCAGTGAGGGTTGACACACTCTTATGGAGGGGTGCCTTGGCCTCCTATTCTTCATTTCCTATTGTATTGAACACTATATTTAAGTTACAAATCCTGCTCAAACCCCACCAATGTGGGAGAATGGTTTTACAGTTTGTAATAAGACTTTTCAAACCACCACGTGGCAGAGCCACAAACCACCAAGTTAACCTACCACATCATCCTTTGCCATGTACAAACCATGCCAAGACCATGTGTTTACCCACATTCTCTAATAGCAACCAAAGTTAGGCATCATGTTAAGTCTTTCACCTAAGTCTCCCCCAAAAGGGATGTCGACATTCATCAAGGAAGCTGCCAACCCTTAAAAAGCATGTAATCCATTTTAAAATAGGCAATGTGAGATAATAGGATAAGAGATAAGGCACTAAAGGGAAGGCTGATGCCTTCAACCTAGCACCTCTAATGAAAAATGAGAAGCCTTGACCGCTTGAGCCATGGGCTTAGAAGTGGTATAAAAGGAGTGAATTTACATTTGAAGGGTAACATTCAGCTAATTGTGCAAAAGATTTAAGAAGGTTAAAGAATTAATTAAGCCTTGTACGGCCTTGGGCCATTAATGTCAGGTATGAGATGTTTTTATAGGCAAGCAGTGATTAGAGAAGGTGAATTGAAGACTTGTATTGATTTTGAAAGCCATTTGTTGCAAAAAATTAATGGAAATGGTCCTCACTTCGAACAGACCTGGAGACGTAAGCTATTGAAGCTGAAATCCATTATCAATTCACTAGTGATTTCTTCTAATTTTTCTCTACTATTTTATAATTCTGATCTTCATTTTAATTCTAGTTTTTATTTCATTATTAAAAATTAAATGGAAAAGTTGAGAAATTAGTATATCTTAGAAAAATGACAAGTGTTATTCAATTTTGTGACACTTGCATTTTTAGTTTTTAGATCAGATTTTTGGTATCATAGCAGTTGTTATTTAACAATAGTTACTAGTGTATGTTGATAAGGTCTAAATCCCAAAAGGGTGAAGGAAAATTCATTGAATATAATCCAAAGATTAGCTCAAGGTTTGCTTCAAGGATGGTCTAAGAAGAGATGGAATCCTAACAAGATTTCCACCAAGCCTTCATGGAGATGAGAAGCATGGTTGAGGAATATACCATGATAAATAGAGGAAATCTAAGAATGAGAAAGGTGATTCAAAAGAATCAAAAGGTAAAGAAACTGAAAAACCTTCTTAATTAGATGATGGTAAAAAAACTGTGGAATCTCTCCCTTCACTCAAATTGAATATTAAGTTTGAATTACCAATGTTTAATGATGAAATTAATGCCAAAAAGTTGGATAATTGGGTCAAGTAGATTGAATTTTATTGTAGGGTCCAAAATATTGTAGGGGATGAATCAAAAATTAATTTGGCTACTCTTCGTATGGGAGGCACAACTCTCATCTGGTAGGAGATTAAGTTGAAAGAAGCTAAGCTTCAAAAGGTAACTTGATTTCTACTTGGAATGAATTTGTTGAAGAACTCAGAAAGCAATTTTATCCTTTAGGCTATATGTAACAAGCCATGATGGATTGGCAAAGTTTCAAACAAGGAAAAGGCCAAAATGTTGAAGATTATACATAAGAATTTAGGAAAAAAGCTTTACTTTTGAATGTTCCTCTTCACACAGAAGAAACACTGCTAAAATATATAGGTGGGCTACACAGTTACTTAAGACATATGATTCTTATGTTCAATCCCACTAATTGAGATGCAGTATGTGTACAAGCCACTCATTTAGAGGCTAGAAGAAAAAAATCAAAAGAATTTCTTCCTAAAGTTAAAAGTAAGCAATCTAATGTTAAGCAATCCAAAGAGGAAAGTTCATCAAGAAAGGGTAAACAAAAATCCAATTTTACTATTAAAAAAGAAGGAAAACCATTTTGTAATCATTGCAAGAAAAATCATGATGAGTCTAAGTGTTGGAAACTACAACCTGAGTTAAGGCCTAAGAGGTTTCAAAAGAAGGAAAAGAAGACTAATGTTATGGTTCAGGACTTAGGTTCAGATTTAGGTGATGAAACTAAGATCATAGCTATGGGATTACATAATGATTATTCTCTTTCAATTTCTAGCACTAAGTCATCAAATGATGCATCTTCTTCTAAATAGAATTATGTGCATGCTGATAAGAAAAGAAATGAATTGTTCGACATTAGAGTTGTTTCAAAACATACTAAGATTGACACTATATTTGATAGTGTTTCACAAGAAAATTTAATCTTTGAAGAGGTTGTTAAGAATTTAGGCTTACAAACCAATCCCCATCTGAAGCCTTATCCACTAGGTTGGGTGTGTGACAATGCGAAGCTACAAGTCTCACAAACTTGTAGATTGAGGTTTGCCATCACATCCAAGTTCATAGATGAGGTTGAGTTGGATGTTGTCCCATTGGACATATGTGGGATTATTTTGGGAAGCCCATATCTTTATGATAGAAAAGAAATCTTTTATATAGAGGAGAATAAATACTTGCTTGTTAAAGATGGCATTGAATATATAGTTAGAGCACATCATATTAAATAAGTCTTTCCTTGGTTACAACAAGGCAAATGAAAAGACTAGTTAATTCAAGCAAGACTTTTTGTCTCATGTTGATTAAGTCTAATGAAAAAAATATTCTCAGGATTTGAAAAATTGTGATCCTAAACACAAGAATGAATTGATTGAAATCATTTCTACTTATGATGATGTATTTCAGGATCCTAAGGGTTTGCCTCATAAAAGGGGAGTTCAACATGAAATTCAGATATTGCAAGATTCTCCTCTCCCTAACATTGGCATGTACATTTATCAGTGGTGGAAAATGAAGAAATCAAAAAATAGTTAATGGATCTATTAGATAGAGGTATTATTCATCCAAGTTCATCTCCTGTTGGTTCACCAATTATTTTGGTGCCAAATAAAGATGTCACTTAGCGAATGTGTGTTGATTTTCATGCTTTAAACAAAATTACTATTAAGAATCATTACCCTCTTCCTCATATTGATGATTTGTTGGATCAATTAAAAATGCTATTTATTTCACTATGCTAGCTTTGAGAAGTGGATATCATTAAGTAAGAATTAATGAAGGTGATGTGTGGAAAACCACCTTCAAAACAAAATAAGGATTGTTTGAATGGCTTATTATGCCTTTCAGGTTGTGTAATGCCCCAACTACATTCATGAGATTGATGAATGTTGTTTTTAGACAATTCCTTGATGATTTTTTATAGTTTACTTGGATGATATATTGATTTTCAAAAGGTCTTGGGAAGAGCATGTGATCCACATTAAGAAAGTCATGGATGCATTATGAAAGGAAAAAATTTATTTAAAAATGTCAAAATGTGAATTTGGCAAGACCTCTTTGATATACTTGGGTTACATTGTAGGACACGGTAAATTGAATATTGATCCTACAAAAATGGCAATCATTATTAACTAGCCTACACCCACTAATACAACTAAGGTTAGAATTTTTCTTGGTGCAGTATAGTTTTGGAGAAAGTTTATTGTTCAATTTTCATATATTGCATCACCTTTGCATTCTTTGACAAGTGTGAAATAGGTCTTTTAGTGGGGAGGCAAACATCAAAAAGCCTTCAACACTTTGAAAGAAAAGATAAGTACTGCTCTAGTCTTGACACTTCCTGATATACAACAACCATTTGAGATCGAGATGAATGTAAGTGAGTATGTTATGGGAACTATTTTAGTGCAAGGTAAGAAACTAATTTGCTATCTTCTAAAACCTTCACAAGTGCAGTATGAAAATATCCAACTTATGATAAGGAATTGTATGTATTGGTTCAAAATGTTAAAAAATGGAAACAATACTTAATGGGAAAAGAAACAATAATACATACAGATCATCAGCCCTTACAGTATCTCCAATCACAAACTAAGCTACAACAGTCTAGACATTTTCATTAGATGGGTTTCTTACAACAATTTCATCTTGTGATTAAGTATAAAAAAGATATTCAAAATAAGGTTATAGATATGATATCTAGGCCTCCTATGGTTGTTGCATCTATTCTTTTACAACATGGTTCTTTGTCTCATGAAAGTTATAAATAACATTATGTTAATGATCTTGATTTTCAGGATGTCTATAAAGACTTGATGAGTAGTAGACAAGTAGAAGAATTGGACTACCATGTACACAATGATCTTTTGTATTATTTGGGTAAACTATGTATTCCTCAAAATGAGAGGGTGCACATGATAGGAGAAGCACATAATTCTCTTATTTTTGGTCATTTTGGAGTTGTTAAAATGGTTGCACATTTGAAAATGTATTTTTACTAGCCCCGTATGCAGGAACATGTTGCCAAATATATTAAGGGATGTACTCTTTGTGCCACAAGCAAACTTAGTAATAGGACACTGGGACTTGACACTCCTTTACCTATTCCTACTCACCCCTGGGAAAGTATCTCCATGGATTTTGTGGGGGTATTACCTATGACACAAAGAAAACATGACTATTTATATGTGGTTGTGGATATATTTAGCAAGATGTGTGTTCTGATTCCTTACACTAAGCAAATTACTGGGGAAGGCACTACACACTTGATCTTTAAACATGTATGGGTTCATTTTGGTTTGCCTACTTCAATTATTTTTTATTGAGATTATCAATTTATTGGGGAGTTTTGGTCAACTTTATGGGGACTAATGGACACTAAATTAAAAAAGAGCACTGCAGTTCATCCACAAAATGATGGGCAAATAGAGGTTCTGAACTGAACTATAGTACATTTGCTTAGGGGTTATAGCAATAAACATCCAAATTTATGGGATGAACAATTGTGTTACATACAACATGTGTATAACTGGGCACTTCATTCTTCTACTAGAAATATCCATTTGAAGTTTGTTATGGATACTTGCTTAAATCTCCTCTCGATGTTTGTTATGGATAGGATACAGCTATTGGTGAACCAAAAGAAGCCATTCGAACTAGGAAGTTCATTAAACAAATATAGCTCATACATCAAACTATTCATACTCAATTGGAGAAAAGTCAAGCCAAGTATAAAGCCAGACATGACAAACATCGTATTGATCACCTATTTGTTGTAAGTGATATGGTATGGCTTCACATTAGTAAGGAAAGACTGGTAGGTGAAGGTAAAAAGTTGAAACCAATCTGGTATGGTCATTTTTAGATTACAGTAAAAATTGGCACAAATGATTTTTGGTTAGATTTACCATCTTACATGCAGATTTATTCAGTTGTAAACATGGAAAATCTTAAATTGTATAAGCCTCCAATGATTATTGATCATGATGAAAGTGTATCCATTCCTTCTATTGATGATTTTGCTCCTGAATATCTAACAAAATTATAGGAAGATACTATTCTTGATAGGAATATGCAGAATTTATGAAGAGGTGATGTTGAATATATTTATGTTGGTCTAAAAGGGATGCACCCAAATAAGGCCAAATGGATGGATGATGGAAGGGTGAGGGGGAAATACCCTCACCTCATTACCAATTAATTTTAACTTTCAGAGGTCCAAAAGTTCCCAATGGGGAGGAGTGATCCAGGTGGATCTATGTACCATTCCATTTTTAAAGTCTTCAAATTTTGGTTGAACCATTTACACATAGAATAATTCATTGAGAGATTTTTGGTACTTCCAAAATGCAGATTAGAGTCCAAATGCTTGAGATATTGCTTGCTAAAGTATTCTTGTGACAGGCAAATAACGGGTGTCAAAAAGTGATGTGGAGTTATTCAAATACACCAAGTAGACTAATAATCATTTGACACATGGCAAAATAAATTAGATCAAAAAAATTGGTTTGGTGTTTGGTTTGTTGATAGCCTCTGATCTTTGACAGGCGGTCATATGAGGATCTATGGGCCCCACTATCTACTCACTGGGGGCCCTTAGTGAGGGTTGAAACACTATTGTGGAGGGGTGACTTGGGCTCCTATTCTTCATTTATTATTGTATTGAACATTGTATTTAAGTTATAAATCCTGTTCAAATCCCACCAATGTGGGATAATGGTTTTACACTTTGTAATAAGACTTTTCAAACCACCACATGGCAGAGACATAAACCTCCAAGTTAACCTACCACGTCATCCTTCAACATGTAGAAACCATGCCAAGACCATGTGTTTACCCACATTCTCCAATGGTATCCTAAGTTAGGCATCGTGCTAAGTCTTGTGCCTAAGTCTCCCCCAAAAGGGATGTCGGCACTCATCAAGGAAGACGCCAACCCTTAAAAAGCATGCAATCCATTTTAAAATAGCTAATATGGGATAAAAGGATAAGAGATAAGGTGCTAAAGGGAAGGTAGATGCCTTAAACCTAGAACTTCTAATTCAAAAGGATAAGCCTTGACCGCTTGAGCCACGGGCTTGGAAGTGGTATAAAAGGAGCGAATTTCTATTTGAACGGTAACATTCGACCGACTGGGTAAAAGATTTAAGAAGGTTAAAGAATTAATTAAGCCTTGTATAGCCTTTGGCCATTAATGTTAGGACTGAGAGATGTTTTTATAGGCAAGAAGAGACTAGAGAAGGTGAATTGAAGACTTATATTAATTTTGGAAGCCATTTGTTGCACAAAATTAATGGAAATGGTCCTCACTTCGAACGGACCCAGAGACATAGGCTATTGAAGCTAAACTCTGTTATCAATTTATTGGTGATTTTTTTTCTCTACTGTCTTATAATTTTTATCTTCATTTTAATTTTAGTTTTTATTCCATTATTAAAAATTAAATGGAAAAGTTGAGAAATTAGTAGATCTTAGAAAAGTGACAAGTGTATTCAATTTTACGACACTTGCATTTTCAATTTTTAGATCAACACATGTCCAAAACATAAAGGGGAAGGATAGACAGCATGATAAATAATCAAGTCAATGAATTACTAATATCTATCTCAAAAGTGATGACTAGACACATAATTAACGAACAATTTCCATTTGGCAAGTGTACCTGCCAAATATGACTAGAACATTCAAATTAAATTGGTCATTAAAGCAAAAATTCATTATATATATTAAAGGTGAATGAATAAATTTAATACTCATGCTTGTGAATAATATATACCTAAATTTGTGCTAAGGAAAATTTACTTTGTTATTACTTTTTTTATCAAATGAGTGCATTTTTGAGCTTCCCAACATCGAACAAGCCCTAATTTTCCTTGGCTAAAAAACATAAAATGAACCATTCAAGATACTATAATAATTAAAGAAACCAAATGATAATACTATCCTCTTATTCAAAATAGGTTAAGTCCCTAGTCCCTTCCCCATACTCATTTACATGATTGACATAATATAAAGACACAATATTTGAAAAGAGTGCCCTAAATTTCAACTTTCCATATTACTCAGTGTTCTAAAAAGAGGTGGAATCCATTCAATATTATTTTTTTGAATATGAAATATCTCCAAAATTCAATAAATACATCAATGATTTGATACCAATCAAAGATCAAGGGCTCCACCAGGCGATAGCCAAACTTGAGGTAATGTTGTGTATATACCTCTTAAAAGTTTATTTGTTAACATAATTACTATTGGAGATATCATGCATGTTAATAAATTCAAGACTATATTTTATTATATTTTTTGTAGGGAATTCAAGATATACCTAAGGGTTCCCTATGTTGAGACCACCTAAAATCAAGTCTTAACCAATGTTTGGCTTGAGCATAACATTGTAGATGGAAAGTTAAAGCAATGGCCTACAAAAGGTTAGAGGTTGAATCCAAAAGGGGATATCTCCTCTAATTGAATCATTAAATTTATTCCTATAATTTTAATATCTATGGCCCTTGTAAATATATTATTTGGTTTCTTGAGTATTACATAAGTTTAGGTTAAATGGGTTATATTATTGGATATACTCCTAATAACTAACAATTGGTAACACTTGGGAGATTATAAGTGCACAATTAAAATCATAAATACTCTACCCTAATCAGAGGCCTATGGATGGAAATTTCTATATGATGTATTACCTATTATACATAGTGATGACCATAGTTTACAAGCCCTATTGTCTAGAGTGGCATCCCTTAGATGAATATTTGACAAATAGGGTTGGAGAAGATTTTTCTTTCATGTTCATTCATAGGTATAAGATTAAAATCAAAAGGATATGTAATGAGGTCTATCTTCATATATATCAAGCAATGTAGGGCACCCTGATACCTAAATTATCAAAAAACATGAAAAAAAAGAGCAAAATGGGAGATTATTGGTTATACTTAGACATAACCATCATCTGAGTAGAAGGCACTAGGACTTCTCTTCTACGACTAACACATCATATTCCAAACCATATAGTGGAATAGTAAATAAAATATCAAGTATTTAATATCATTGATGAGGAATTAGGTCAAAGGCATTTGGCTTACTACTTCAAGAATCCTCTAAGTATTAGGCAATATCAATATGTAACCAGGTCACATTCCATTCAAGTTGCTAAATATAGAACATAATATAACTTACAGCTTACACATTTTATAGAATAGGACCATTGGAAGAAAATAAGGGGATATCTAAAATATATCATGGAAAAGAATAAGGTGCATGTCTCATTTGATCACTAGGCATATGATTATGATTAGATATTCCTAAATGCCTTGGATTATTAATAAGTATGGAAAAAGATGAAAAATAAATCAATTTCTATGATAATTTCCCAAGCCTTAGAATACAATCTTGTGATAACTGAAGAATAGGAAAAAAATGCATGGAGTCAACAACGGCCTCCATTTCAACCACATGATTGTCAACCATAGAATCAACCTCCCTCCCCTTTAATAGAGATTATAAAAGAAGAACTAGATGAATTTGGTAGTCAAATTTAATTCAATCCTTAGCTTAGGAGGGAGATTTTGAGAGGAATTCCTTTCCCTCAAGTCCGTTCTACTTCAATAGTTTCACAAGTATATGTCTTGGGTACATCTACTACAAGGGATATGTCAATAGTTTCTTCAACTGAACTAAGGAAGGAAAATTTTATGATGACTCCTTTTCCTCACCTTAATATATTTACCCACGTAAGTCTTCTTTAAATCATATAAATGGATTTTACTTCCATTCCAACTACTCCAAACTCTCTAGAATCTCCTAAGTCCTCTCAGGCAAGCCTTGTGCCTTCCACTTCATCACATTTAGTTCCACTTCTTTCTATAATTATTCCTAAAACCTTTCTACCATATCATCCACCTTCAATCCGCCCATATACATCTATAAAAGTAAGCACAAGGACTCTCTTACTCCCTTAAAAGATTAAAAAATGGAAGAGAGGCCATCACTTGGTCTCCCTATTATAGAGGAAGCTACTAAGGAGGAGGAAAAGGATGTAGAGGCTATAATGGAGATTGAATAATAATAAATTGAATAAGTAATATCTTTTTTTGACTATCCTTCTGAGGAGGAAGACCAAGAAATGGGCATTAGAGAACTAGATGATGAAGAAGATGAGCTAGACAAAGCCAAAGCCTTGATTTTAGGTGAGCATGAAGGGGAAGATACCTTAGCTAGCCTCACACAAGAGCAAAGTTATAAAATTTATGAGGTTATCTCTTCCATTATTTATTCAATTCCTAATTTAGAAATTATAGCTATAAGTTTACCTGTATTAATGAATAGGTTTATATCATCTAGCTCTATTAATATTAATGTTGATTTAGATATTATTTCTTATATAAAACTAATAAGGACTCCTAAGGCAATCCATTTTGATAATTTGGTCACATTTTATGTTTTCAATAAGCCCCCAATTCCCCCAAAAATGTTAACCCAAATATATCTCTCGATGCCCCAAGCATTAGCCATGCTAAATGTAATAATGACAATGGAAATAACCCTAGGTCTAACTAGATTCTTGGTAGAAGTAGTGCCATGAAAGAAACATCCCCATGAGAGATGATTAGATAGATACTTATTCAATAACCTATTCAAATAAGTGCCTCCATACCATCCACTTTTATTACTTCCCTTCCAATGACCACTCCACCTTCTACATCTTTAGATCTTGATCAGGAGGAAGAAATATGATAACTTATTATTCCTTAATGGGTGAGGGAGATGTAGAATGTTAGATATCATAGACAATTTTTTTTATTAAATAAACTTCCCACAATATCCTCTCAATTTGATAAGGAAATAGAATAAAAGGTGAAGTCAAATTTGAACAAATAGAGAACTTATTATCTTTAGCCAATAATCCTAAGAGAAATCCCAATGAACCTATTGAATATATTAAATATTTCAACACTTTTGTGGATTCCATTGAGGAAGGAATAAAAAATGCACCAGAGTACTGAGTAGTCCTTAAAAATATGGAAGCAAATGCATATTATACAGGCTCCTCAGGAAGTTATTGGTGATGTTCAGAGTGTAGCTACAAAGTTGTAAAATATTTTATACAACATCAAGGTTTCTAGGGTCAGTAGTCAAGTCAATAGAAAAGATGTTGTTACATTATTGAATAATATGAAAGATAAAGAAATAAGATTGAATTTCCTAATTTAATGTTCTAGTGTTAGTGCTTTTGATCGGTTGAATCTCATGAATAACATGGATGCTTCTTGGTATTTATATGATGTGATTTTCAAGAGGGATTTTGGCCTAAATTGGAATAAACAGATGAAGAATCTGCTAGGACTTTTTATTAGTCATGAGAGTAAAGCATTATAGATTTTGAGAGATATGAGAGTCACTAGGGTGATCACCCAAGCTAGGGAGCTTGTTAACAAACCTAATTTTGAGAACCTTCTCCATTCATCTATCAAAAACTTCATGCAATAAGTTGAAGGGATGGTTTATAAAACCAATGAGGAATTATTTTAGTTGGTTAGTTTTGATAAGGATAAGGTAATGAGATCAGAGGCTCTAGTAGTTGAATTCAAGAGCTCAAAGGTAGAGTAAGAAATATTAATGACTAATGTAGTTAGAATCCTAAATCCTTCATTACTCAATTTTGAGATTGTAGATAAATATTTTGATTCATATTATGCATTAGGTGAAGATATAAATTGTAAATAAACACCATTTGGGTCGGTCCCATGCACACAACTAGATGTTAATTCCCCCCAGCTGCATAAATCTCTTAGTCCTTGCCTCAATTATAAATATAGTATCTCCATCAAATACTATAGTTAATATTTATACATCAACACTTTAATTTAAGAATAATTATGTATTTGCATGTTATCACCAAGGTGGTACTTTAGTTCCTAATCTATTTATTATACATACATATTATATTTTTAACTAGAAAGTCTATTTTGGGCATTATCATTGTACATGCATATTTGCATGACTTTTAATAAAGGAATATATTTTTAAAATGTAAATTTAGGTAGATATTGTAGAGATGAGTCATACCACATCCAAATATTATAAATACATGCAACCTCCTAGTCTCAAAGAGAGGAGAATTTTGGCTATTTAGATTAATACGAAATTCGAACGAGTTCTTAAAATTATCTCTATGTGCAAATCTTGATTCTTCTCCAATTCTATGGATTACTTGAGACATTCCATCATTATTATATATTAGTGATTTGATTGTGTATGAGGTATCTATTTTATATAAAATCATTCATTTTTAGCTATAGCTAATTTGAATATCTTTTGCATGCTTATCATGACCCTTCTTCTAGATGTGTAATAGTAATTCAAAAATTAGGCAGCCTTTGATTTTTTCATGTTTGAGTATACTATGTTTTATTTCCTTTGACTATTAATTGTATTTTATTATTGGTGTGCTACAACAACTTATAACAATTATTGGTTTAGATTCCTTGACCTATCTAACTTCAAATACTAGTCTTGAAAGACTTTAACCCTGAGTGTTCATAGGCTTTCATTTCTTCCTTACTTTTCCATCTTTTTAAAGTTTATTTTGAAATCCTACCCACATTAGTTAGAATAATAATAATTCCATCCAATCTAAGTAGATATAGGTTCACCCATAGCTAGTTCACCTATGATAAATAATATATTTTACTCACCATTATTCTAGCAATAGGTTGTTATAAAACTGAATACCTTGTAACTCATGCCTTGGAGTGAGTTTGTTCACTGATCTTAAAATGTTTGAGGCAACCTAATAGGATTTTTTAGTTTATGTATAAAACCCACATAAACATATATATTATCCAAAAACATTATGTAACATATAATATCAAGTACACTTTGAAAGATATGAGCATGGATATATACATGTGTGAGCATTAGTATATAAGTTCAAACATGATAATGTATAAACGATCATAAGGGATATGTAACCTATATAAATTATGATAAAATAAGTAGATACCCCCAATGTACCATATGATGTAGGTAGAGAATAGGTCCAACATATATAAGTGCATATATTATGTGTTTGGGTATGCTTGTATCACACTCAAAGATGCATGAAACATATTTGTACATATAAATGAAATGATATGTTATCTATTAACATAAACAAATAACATAGATGCCAAGGAGATAATAAAGCATGGGAATGCTGAATATTTTTATATTTTTGATTTTTTTTAAATTTTTTGTATTTTATTAAATATTTTGAAATAAAATGATAACCTATGATCTCATATAAGGTATGCTTATATGTAGATCCAATCTCAAAATATGGTACATCAAATGGTGGTACTACCAATAAGCATACATAAGTGTCACATTTAGATATGAATAATCTATGGTGGTTTATGTATGTATAATAGGACTCTATGGTTGTCATAAGATAATATAAGGAGTAGGGATTTGTGGAACCCATAATTTAGTTCTCTATGGTTTATTTATAGTAAAAATAATTAGAACATGCTTAGTTTCTCTATGTAACTAAATTTGGTGTGTAGAAATATATAAAGATTACATAGAATCCACTTTATATATTTGGGTCAAAGGCCTCTCAAGTATGGTCCACCTAATAAATGGAATTTCTTAATGCTTACTCTTTTATGGAGGATTAACCTTATTATATTTGATAATTAGTTATCTCAAAATTAACTTCTCTTGTTCAATTGGATGTTCATATGGAATGTTGGGAATGGTGACTACCATATTGGTATGGATGTATTTCATACAACCATGCAATGTAGAAGGTATTGTGTGGAATTTATATATCCAAGGTCATCCTAATAACATAAAAAAGACTCATGTATCATATAATTAAAAAGGTGGTAACTGTACACATATAATATTTTCAACTTTTATCAAATTTTGATGCTTTACATCTTTTAGGAAATATCTCAAAGTGCATACCCTAAGGGGTGCATCAAGAAATGGGTGGGTAGACCATTGGTGCTTCATAGGATTTTTGTCCCTTATTTCCATTTATTACCAATCCAACCAGCTCCTAAAACTATTCCCTAAGCTATTACTCCTCTTTTACACACTCCTCTTGTCTTTTCCCACTTTTCATCCCTCTTTTACTCACCTTAAGACCTTTTTGTTAGTTTGTTGTATTAGGTCAAATAGGTCAACCCTATATAGTTTTGGGTGAAATTCATCTAGGGTCTAGGTCGGCTCTTAGCTGACCTAACCCATGAGCTAGTGAATTTTTGTCCTTAATTGTACTAGGTCAAATGGGTCAACCCTGTCAACTGAAACTTTTAGAAGGGCTTAGGGTTAAAACCACCTATATATACAAGATCATTTAATCATTATTTAAACAATGAAAAAGAATTACTATTTGCTTGAGCTTATTTAAAATATGTTCTTCCACCATTCTACTTAAGGAGTCTTAGCTTAGAGTTTCTACTTGGAGAATCTAGTCTTGTGAAGAAGTCTTGGATGCTTTGGCATTTCTTATTGATCCTTAAAAAATGAAAATAACCTCTTTAAAGTCCCCTTTAGCCAAGGGAGAGATTGAGTATTTATGGATTCATCATTTAGGTAAGTATTATCTAACTTTTCTCCTCTCTTTAGTATATAGACGTAGCATAAGTATTGGCTTCAAATAATATTACTCTTCTCTTTCCATGTATTAGGGTCTTGCTCATACATATCTTAATTGAGATTCTCCTATGCATGTTTGTTTTATTTACTAACCCCCACTTTGTACCACAAGCTTTGGTGATCACTAGATTAGATTTTACTTTATTTGTTATTAGTTTAGTGAGAGATATCAAAACATAGGACTCCCTTAGGGTTATTACATGATTTTTCTTGATTGGAGGCTTTGGAACCTTCCCTAGCATAGTTTACTATGGTAATAAATCCCCTAATCGGGTCTAGGCAATCCCCATATTGGTCATGTTCCCAATTATCTAATGTGTCCCCAATTGGAAGTGTATGATATGATCTATTTTTTTTGAGTTAGGATTGATTTATAGACATGATGAATTTTTTATTGAATACATTCTAGTGAACCTGGCATGAATCTAACCATTACAAGCTTTCTTTCACATTTTTTATTATTGTATCTTTCTATATTTATGATATTGGGTCTATAGTGTCGATATAGCTCTAATATATGTGCATAGGTTTAACACACAATCATATCAATATGACTATGTTCTATTTATACATGTTTTTCATCAGGTATAGGGTACTAGGTTGACTCTATCAACAAAATACTCTTTTTAGACTTCCACACAAACTACTAGGTCAACCTTATCAACTCTGTATATTTCCAAACTTTCAAAAAAAATACTAGGTCGACCTTATCTATGCAATACATTTTATAGGTTTTAGCAAATAAAGAACTACATAACTAGGTTGACCCAATTGACATAGTAGGTAAAACTTGCAAGTATAAATTAGGGTACTTCAATAGTAATCTCATTTTTATCTACATCCTCCAACCCACCAAGGTTCCTTTCTATCCTTCTCTATCATTTTTGTTATTCATTATAGTTCTATTTTTCATAGTTTTTAGTCTTTAAAACTTCCCCTATATAGTCAATTAGGTTGAACCTATCGATATAGTTGTATATTATGTATTCTATCTAGAAAACTAGGTTGACATTATCGATGTAATTCCTTTTTAGACCCTTACTTCTATAGTATAATAATGACACTATCAACTCTCTTCTATAATATTTACATACACTATCATCTAAAATGACATCGTACAATGTTTTAAAATTAAAATTAACACTTATATGCTAGTAATTAACTCACACTTTCATTTCTTATTGCTTGCATTCTTAGAATAGATCACATACTCTAATTAGGTGGATTTCAATATATCATTTAGTTACATTCTTTTGTCTTTTATGCACACACTACCAAATCATAGAATCTTAAAACACACTTTAACAAATGCCTACCCAAGGCCTACCTACTTGGATTTCATCACCAAGGGGGAAGCTGACTTGGTTTTCTATCCAAGTATAAATACATGGTTAATGGTATATATTGGCAAAGCACCTGATACCCTTATCACTATGGTATGTTAAGTGATGGGGTAGGCCCAATACCAAGTCAATATCATTGCTAATATGTATCCCTTTTAGCCTACATGTCATGAAACCATCCATAGATTTCTTTATAGTTCTTTGGTTATAACTAACTTCCTATCATAATTAAAATTATATTCTAATAATCTAACATTCAAGATGACCACTTACTTATATTTTACTTTCCAGGTTGATTGCTTTCTCTTTTCTCAATTATATGTTGTATTGAATTTTTTTACATTAGCTAGTGTTGGTGCAAGGTTTTGTACTATCTACTTCAATTAGATCAACCTCATTGACCTAATTGGTTGTGTTTCCTTTCATTTCTTGCTTTCAAAAATTCTTGAATTTTTTTTCCTATTTTAGTACATAATCATTCTGCTTGACATAGTCTCTTACAGATTGCCTATTTTTCCCTTTCCTCTAATATTAAGTTCACCCTATCAACTCTGTATAATTTTTTATACCCTATTTCTAGTACTAGGTCAACCCTATTGACTTTGTCCACTTTTCATCCCTTTTTTCTAGTACTAGGTTAACCTTGTTGACCCTATATGGTTTTTAGACCCTAATATATATACTAGGTCAAGTCAGTTGATTCTATACTTTTTCACCTTCCCTATTTATTTGACTCAGTTTATTATTCTCTTTCTAAGCATTCTATTCATTTAACTCAAGTCATCATAAAGTCACCTATCATAATATTCTTAAATAACCTAAATCCATTTAGATACTATATGTGATATTTATTTCTCCCTCTCTTTGCCTCAAAAGAACACCATCACTCTTGGGATACCTCTTCCCCTTCTTCATCTATGGCTTGCCACATGGTACAAACCACACCTCAATATGAAGTTGATGGGTTTGACCCTTTCTATACCTATTAAGACACTTCTCATCTTCAAAACCTTCAAACTAATATGGGAGCAATTGACACAAGTTTAATCAATAATCCCACTAATAATCCATTTTATAATAACCCTCCCCCTAATACCAATTCAAGGAGTGCTCCTACTAACACCAACCCACCTATTGATACAACTCAAATTTTTGCACAAGTCATACATCAAATGAACATAATGAAAACCTATAACACCTCTCAAATGATGAAACTCCAAAATAATTTGATTAATATGGCTAATCAACCTCCATCCATCCATCCTCAAGATAATCCCAATTATATTCATCCACTTCTTTAAGATGTCTCAAGCAATGTTATTCCTTGACCCATAATGAATAAAAAAATGCTTAAAACTATTCAAAATGAGACTTTAGATCCATTAAGTGGATCCAAACTAATACCTTCACCACAACCAAACTCTTAGTCAAAAAAATTACTAGAGATACATTACATTAGAATGGTACAACCAAATTTCATAACACTCCATTTGTAAAATTAAAGATTTGTCCAACCCTTTAGTTAAAGAGTTCCAACACAATGATCTTCCCAAAAATTATCTTGGCCACTTCATCAATGCTAAGCAATCTCCCACTAAATCAACTCATGACTTTATCAAATGATGGAAATCCCTGGCCCATAAAGCTAACCATAACATGACTAATGATAACTTGTTTAAACTCTTTATAACTACTTTTAATCCTCTTCAATATAAGGTTCACACTTTTTCTCCCCAAAAACTTAATTAATCTCTTGACCAAGTTAAATGTCAAGACTTCTTATGAAGTAATTAGAAACTAATCCTAAAGTTCTTAAAGGATTTTTTCAAAAATATACTAATGTTATCACTAGTAGTACTCCACAAACCAAACTAAGATTTTCCAAAATTGGCATTCCTTCATAATCTCCAACACCATTCTTGGTGCAGTAAATTAAATAATTTTTATCTCCCTCTAAACCTTTCACCAATTCTAACAATCCTCCCAACTGGTATGACCCCAAACAATTTTGTTGGTTTCATGTTGACATTGGTCACTCTCATGAATCTTGTAGAGGGATCATTAAATTTTTTATCTCTTATATTCTTGGTGATTCCTTTAATCATGAAGATATGAGCAACCTTCTTCATCAAGAGTACACTTTTGCTTCTCAAAAATGACAAGTTTCCAAAGCTTCTACCTTAAATAACAAAAAATATTTTTCCATAAATAACAATCAACAAAATACCAAGGATGTTTGTGCCATTGATGCTAACTATGACCAATATTATACCAATTCTCAATATGTTAACACTTCTAAGGTCAATTATCATTGCAATATGGCTCACATATATTATGTTACCAAACCTAAGAAGCCATCTTTAGAAGAACAAATTCTCAAATATACTACCACCACTAATCTAACTTTAGAATATCTTGAAGAAAAAATTCCTTATTCCAAACCTCCAACCACATATATTCCTTCCCAATCTACCTTACCTCCTAAACATCATGTTAGTTCTTCTTCTAAATCTCATTAGAAATTTCTTCAGAATTTAACTCTATGCCTTACAAGATTCTACTTATGAAGTTGGTTTGCACTTACACCTATCATCATAAGTTCTTCATGCAACAATTACAAAAAATTGAAGATCCATCATTTATAGATGAAGAACCACCTTCTATTAAACCTCAACCTACCAACATATATACTATTGAAACCATGTGTCCTTCTTCCAAACCTTATATTTAATTTCTTGAAGAGGACATGATCAATGATGAAATTATTTTTCATGTTGATGATCTACCACTTTTCATTAAAATATCCATTAGTACCACCCTTATTCATAAATTTCTAGTTGATGAAGGCTATGATATTAATGTGACATCTTTTTGGCTCATTCAATAACTTGGTTATAACAAAGATCATCTCAATCAAACCCATCTTACCTATCATGGTTTTAATAAGACTAATCAAAAGCCACTTGGTTTATTTTGGCTTCCCTTAAGCATTAGACCTAAGACCATTCAGACTAAGCTTATGGTCCTCAACTTACCAATTATCTTAAAATATACTCCTTAGTTGCCCATGGACTCATAGAATGAGGGCCATTACTTCTTCTGGTAGCTAATGCATTAAATTATTACATAACATAAAATGGTATAAGCATGAAGCTGATCTCAATCCTTGGAGTATTCAACTTCTTAATCCCAAATCTCAATATCATATTCCTACAATTTCTAAGATCAATAGTGCTCCTTTACCTGAGTTCATCAACATCAATCCTAATTTACAAGTCACTCTTATTTACTTAGATGATGATGAACCTAATGATTTTCAACATACTTGCAATATTACTAAGTTACCTCCCTAAATTATGGAGTGGATTCTTCCTTCATTAGTACCTTAGGACCATACTATTCCTCATATTAATGAGATCACTAATTTCCCCCCTTTATGCAATGCTTAGGATCCTTATTTACTATAAGATGCCTTCACTTTCAATGATTTTGGAGTGGCTAAATTATTTCAAGATCCTCTCATCATGTCTCAACGTATATTTAGTAATATTAGGACTTCACCATCTGAAACTCCCCTTGAATCTCAAGCATGTATATTTATCCAACATATGATGATAATTATATTATGGCCCAAGCTCAATCTTAAGACTTGGATGTTCAACATTATAAAAAAACTTTAGATCAAATTTATGCTTTTAAACAGGATGCTCATGCCATTTCTACAAATCATAAAATTGATCCTGAAGGTTATGTGTCTCTTTCCAATTCTCCACTTCTTGATACTCCTTGGGTCGTAGAGAAAATTATACCTTTAAATGTCTAGAAATTCCTAGATCTTCTTTACCATCTATAGATCCCATCATTACATCTGATCCTTTCCCCATCAACAAAACCAACAACACACCAATCACTTTCACTCCATCTACTTCTCCTACTCCCAAGATTACACTCAATGCTAAGGAAATCAATATTCATTAGATACATTATGAGTATGATCATCATGGTAATCAAATTCTAGATCTTGAAGTAGAAGTTGTGTATTATGGTCTTCTTCCCACATTGCCCAGTGATGAAACTATTCTTGAAATACTTCATGACCAAGAACATCAACTTCCTTGGTAACATCATAAACTTGGGAATTTTAAAACTATAACCCCTTATTTCAATAACTTCATTTCTAGTATTAATCCCAAAACTAATGCAATTTATGCTTTATCTAATTCATCATACCATTTCCAAGATGGCAATGCTATGCTTATCAAAGAAACCACTTGCATTTAATATGATAATCCATCCTATCCTTGACTAATTATAGTTTCTCATAAACTCTCACCTATCAAGTATGATAATTTTGTCTTATTCTTCAATAAATATCAAGAGATCTTTGCTTGGTCCTATGAAGACATGCTAAATATTGACATTAGCATATGGTGCATAAAATCATTACTTATCCTGATGCCAAGCACATGTATCAAAACAAAGTAAATTTTCACCTAAGGTTTCTACCTTATGTCAAAGATCATCAAATTAATTGATGTTAAATTTATCAAACTAGTGAACTATTTTTAATGGGTTTCTAACATTGTTCCCATTTATAAAAAGGTCACTATGGTCATTTGTATATCTATTGATTTCTATAATTTTAATCTTGCTTATCTTAAAGATAACTTCCCTTTACCTTCTATAGATGCCATTGTTGATTCCATATCTGGTTATGAAATGTTATATCTTATGGATGGATTCTTGGGCTTTAATCAAATTCACATCACCCTTGAGGACCCACATAAGACAAATTTCACCATGGAATGGGCACCTATTGCTATGTCAAAATTCCCTTTGATCTTAAAAATGTTAGAGCCACTTACTAATGAGCAATGAATCATATATTTCATGATCTTATCCACAAAATTGTTGAAACCTATGTGGATGACCTCATTGCTACATATAAAAATCACAAGACTCATATTTTTGATCTTGCCATCATATTTGACCATCTCCTCAAAAATTGAGTTCGACTAAAACATTACAAATGTGTCTTTGGTGTCACATCTAGAAAATTTTTATGATTCATAATCTCTCTCCATGGCATTTACATTGACCCAACTAAGATTAGTGATATCATCAACATGCCCATTCTTCAATCCATTATATACATTCATACTTATGTAAACTTGGGGAAATTAGACATTTCATCTTTAAAATGGCTTATCACATCCACTCTATCAATTCTCTTATTAAGAAAGGTGATGCTTTAGAATGGATGGACCCTTGTCAAAAAGCCTTTGATAACATGAAAGAGTCATTAATTTACCCACCTACACTTTTTCCTCCTTCCAATGATCAACCCTTGATCTTATATACTTTTTCCACATCCAAATCAATTAGGTCAGTGATTTCCCAACAAGATGATACTAGAAGAGAGTACACCACTTACTACATTATTTGAGGCCTCATTGATTATGATAAATGTTATACCAAAGTCAAACATGATTGCCTTACCATTTATTTTACCACTAAAATGCTTTGACATTACATGCTATATAAGACTGCGTATGTCATCATTCATTCTGACCCCCTTCATCACTTCTTCTCCAAAGTCTTTCTTCCTAAGATAGAATTGTAAAATTAATGGTCATCCTTATGGAATTTTATCTCCACATTGTAACTCAAAAAGTTGTCAAAGGATAGGTCATAATTGATCAACTTGTCATAGCTCCTATACCAATTACTAATCACCTTCAAGATAGTCTTCTTGTTAATAATATTATCTATATTAAAGGTCTCAATCAAGATATTTGTCTCAAATATTACTCTCATAACTTTACTACTGATCTTGAAGCTAATAATCTTGATGAATATTATATTCGCTCGATACTACTAAACCAAAAGTATTTATCAAAGAGCTTCCTAAAATTAATGTCAACTTGTATGAGGATACTTGGACCCTTCACTTTGATGGTGCTAAATGCCTTCAAGGATATATGATAGGTTACATTCTTAAAAGTCCTTTTGAAAAAATAATCTCTTTATATTTCTATTTAACATTTTATGTAACTAACAATATGGTCACATATGAAGCTTTAATCTTAGGCATGAGAGCTAACCTTGATTTAGACATCCAATACCTGCATGCTTTAGGTGATTCTCAGCTTATTTACTATCAATTAAATGTTGAATATCAATGAAAAAGTGAGAATCTCATTACATATCATCAAATTTCAACCAATCTTGCTAAATACTTTATTTATTTCACTATTGAGACTATTTTTCAAGATCAAAATTCCATTGTTGATTCCATTATTTCTTCAACATCTTTCTTTCATCCCCACCACATTCTTTCTGATCCCACTTTTCTTATACAAATAAGAAAATATTCATCTTCTACTCAACCACCATATTCAATTATCTACCACATCGAGGTTGTCACCATTAAAAAAAGGACATAGTATAAAGACCATTCAATTTTTGGAACATCAAACTTATCCTCCTAACTTATATTCTTGTGAAAAGACACATATTCACAAATAAGATTTAAAATATGTATTTTGATATAACACCCTTTATTATCATAACGTTAAATTTAACTTACTTCATTGTGTTATATAAGACGAGGTTACTCCTCTTCTTGATCAAGCACATGGGGGCATTTATGGTGGTCACTATAGTGCACACACTACAACCTACAAATGCCTACGTATGTGATATTTTTGGCCTAATTTTTAAAAATATGAAATAAAATTCTCTAAAAAGTGTAATCTTTTCCAAATTCATGATGATCTAATTCATTCACCTCTAGCCAACCTTCAAACTATCGAATCTCCTTAGCCATTCTCCATGTGGGGATTAGATCTCATTGATAAATTACCTCACTCACAAGATGGGCATGTTTTTATTATCAAAGTTATGAAATGGGTTGAATTTATGGCCCTTGTTAATTTCATTGGTAACACCATCTCCAAATTAATCCTTAATCAAATCATTTTCCACTTTAGTGTTCCCCATACTATCATTTTAGACAATGGTGGTAATTTCAAAAACAAAGATGTTAAATAACTCCATGTTAAATTCAAAATTAATCATAAATTTTCTACACCATATCATCCATAGTGTAATAATTAAGTTAAGGCCATAAATAAAATTCTTAAAATTTTTATCTAAAAGACTATTCATGAAACCTGTATGGGTTGGCATCTTCATCTTTATCCTTCTCTTTGGGCCTATCAAACTAGCATACATACTGCCACTAGGGCAATGGCATTCTCTCTAGTCTATGGTTTTGAATTAGTTATTCCATTGGAATTTGAGCTTCCCTCTCTTCATATATCTCTTCATGGCATCATTATTGATGAATAATTATGTGAAGCTCACCTTCATGCCCTCAATTTTCTTGATGAACACTATCTTTCTACTTTTCAACATAATCACCAATACAAGGCTCGTATTACCAAAAAACATAATAAATGTGTTAAAATATATACATTTAATATTGGTGATATTGTACTTAAATTTGAATACACTCATGATAAATAAGGTAAACACACCCAAAAATGGTGGTTCCCCTATTTAGTCAAAGATATTCTTGGTCTAAGTATATATTGCCTTCAAACTAATGAAAGCCATATTTTAAAAGAGCCCACCAATGCTCAATTCCTTATTTAGTATTTTGATTAATCCTTACCTTATTTTCATGATTTTTATATGCTATCTATCTAACACTTTTGTAGGTTAATTACATAGGTCTCACCTTCTACAATAGTTCTCTCTTTTTCACCAACCTTTAGTCCTTCCTATTTGGTCTTTTGGTTTCCCTTTTTTCTCATGAGTTGCATTGTAAAATTGTGGATGGGACATAGTATTCCTCATGATGTACCATAGTCTTCCTTATTTTCATACTCTTTTGACACACTTTTTTCACCCCTTGGGTTTATTTTTTGTGAGTGGCATTGTAAAACCATGGATAGGACCTAGTTTTCCTTATAAATACCATCTTTTTTCTCATTTACTTTTCACATGATTTTTGAAACCCTCTTGGGTTTCTCTTTTATGAGTTGCAGTGTAAGACCATGGATAGGACCTAGAATGCCTCATAAAATTACCATCTTGATATTCTTTTTCTAGAATGTGTTTTTGATCTTTGTTATTAGATTTAGCTTTTGCTTCTTTTGATAGATGCAATTTTCACAAAAATTTATGTTAGCATCTTTTCCTCCATTTCCCTCATTTTTATGATAAGGAATCACACTCTCCTATCATTGTATCCCTCTTTCACCCTTTATCAATTTTTTTGTGATTTGAATTATTCCAAATTTTTCCATGTGTCATTCCTCTTGATTTCTTTTCCTTTCATTCCACATGGGATAAAACAAGGTCAAAGTCAAGATAGAACTTTTATTTTACCTAGATTTATGAGACTCTTAGAAATTATGATCTCTAAATTTATCTCTCTTAGCAACCAAGTCCCAAGTATTCAAATGAAAGTCACCTTTATCACCCATGTTTGGTTTTCCAAATCCATATGGAGGAGGAATATAAAAATACATTAAGAAAGTTAAAAACTAAATCATTTGAAAAAAAATGCAATGATATATAAAAGGCAACATACAAATATTAAAATTAAAATTAACCTCAAAATATTTGATTACAAGCACATCTCCTATCTTTAGTCAAATATCAAACTCCATATTTGGCCTTACATAGAGTCGAGGTCTATTGGGGTGTAGTACGCTAGTAGATTGGAATAGGATAATTAAAAAAAACTCTATGGTGATACCTAATTTATCATGAAAGCACCCAATCTTCTCAATATATCGATGGCTCTATAAGGGGTCCTAAAGAATAGGGAACACATTATGGGAAGGTAAGTCCATTTTAATTTTTATGAATATAGACTTCATGAGATGATCTATATAATTCATTTGTTGACCTAAGACTTGTGTGTCTAATATAAGTTCTTTAGAGTCCTTAAGGTTGAAACTCCTCTTTTTTTGACAAACCTAATTTGAGTGTCTTGCTTCAATAAAGAGTTCTCTCTACCTTGGGTTTTTCATTCATTCTCCCCTCCACCCATTTCATTTCCACCCTTGATAGGTAAATTACGATTCCAAATCTATTTCCCCTCTTCTTTACTTCCTTATTCTTCACATCTTAAGAACATGCTAGCACTACTTTGTTTCAATTTTATCTATCCTTAGAGTAAAACAATATGTTTGAGAAATTTTGGATTACTTTTATTACACCATGACTCTATATTTATAGACATACTTTACTTTATTTCTACCATGTGTTATTGTTGTACCACCAGTTTTTTAGACACCTAAATCTATTTCTACTTTTATGTACTTTTTCCGTTATTGTATGAGGTTGGCTTGTTACTTCTCACTCATCAATGTTGTTTTACCATTTTTTCTTGACCATCTTTGTTTAAGTAAGGATTGTTACTAATTTTACATTGATGTTTGATTACCATATTTTTGACATGTATCCTTGGTTTGATTTGGTGAGTTTTCCTTTCTTACTTCAGGTTTACTTTTTTGAGTTTTTTAATCTTTAGTAGCCTAAGATTTTTGATTATCTGATTTACTCTAAATTTTGACTTGGTAATTTGGTTTAACATAGTAGTTGTCGCCCTAGCTTACCAACTTTATAAAAACATCCCATACACATAATACCAATTATCTTGTCTTTCCTGTATTTGTTTGTTTTTGTTATTCAGTTTTGTATTCTTGGGTTTGTTGAAAGCAGTCTTTGCACCCTCCATAATCAAAACTATAAACACTATAGACAACCATCAAGAGATAATGTTAAGTAAAGGTATGCATACATTTATTTATTTTATTTGTTTTCCTTTCAGTCATTTACTTTTACTTTTTTTAATTTTAAAATACTACAACTTTTTTATCCTTAGTGTTTTGTGTTACTATGTTCTTTCTCAAAGCACCATCCCCTATTGCACTTGAGTGAAACATGATGACCCTTGAGTGGGGAATATGTGTACACATAATATTTTCAAATTTTATAAAATAATGATACTTTACATCTTGTAGGAACCCATCGAGACTTAATCTCTTTTAATGCACACCCTAAGGGGTGCATCGAGAAAGGGGTGGGTAAACTATTAGTGATTTTCAAGATTGTTGTCCCTTATTACTACTTATTACCAATGTAACTAACTCATAAAATCATTTCCTAAGATATTACTCCTTTTTTTCACACTCCTCCAATATTTTCTCACTTTTCATCTCTCTTTTCCTCATTTTAATCCCCTTTTGATAGTCAATTGTACTAGGTCGATTGGGTTGACCCTGTACAGTTTTGGGTGAAATTAATTTAAGGTCTAGGTTGACTCTTGGCTGACCTAGCCCATGACCTAGTAAATTTTTGTCCTTAATTGTAGTAGGTCGACTGGGTCAAGCCTATTAGTTAAAACTTTTGGAAGGGATTATGTTTAAATTTACCTATATATACAAGATCATTTCATCATTATTTAAACAATGAACACGAGTTATTATTCACTTGTACTTATTTATAATTTTCTCTTTTACCATTATACTTGAGGAGTATTAGCATAGGGTTTCTACTTAGAGAATCTAGTCTTGTGCAGAAGTCTTGGATGCTTTGGCCTTTCTTAGTGATCCTTAAAAAACCATAACAACATCTTATAAAGTCCCTTTGGCCAAGGGTGAGATTGAGTCTTGATGAGTTTGTCATTTAGGTAAGTATTCTCTAACTTTAATCCTCTCTTTAGTAGATATAATTATCATAAGTATTGGCATTAAATAATATTACTCTTTTCATTCCATGTATTAGGGTCTTGCTCATACATAGCTTAATTGAGATTCTCTTATGTATGTTTGTTTTATTTACTAACCCTCACTTTGTGCCATAATTTTTGTTGAGCACTAGATTATATTTTACTTTACTTGTTATTAGTTTTAGTGAGAGATATTAAAACATATGACTACCTTGGGGTTATTTAATAATTATGATTGATTAGAGGATTTGAAATGCTCCCTAGTATAGTGTATTATGGTAAGAGATCCCCTAATCAGGTCTAGGGGATCCCCATATTGGCCTTGTTCTTGATTATCTAATGTGTCCCTAATCAGAAGTGTATGGTATTATCTATCTTATCCAAGTTAAGATTGATTTATACACATGATTAATTTATGATTGAATATAATAACCACATGTGCTATACTAACCTTTAAAAGTAAATCAATGTCACCAATAATGTGTTGTGATGTACCATCAAATGATTTGACCATTTTGGTTTAAGGGTATAAATCATCATGTGTATATCCTAAATGTGTAAGTAATGTCCTATTATATACATTTTCACTAGCATAGTTATCAATCATAACACTATGTATAGGATGATGGTCAAGGTATGCTTAAATAGTGAATGAAGATCTGAGTCATCATCCACTATCTCATTGTCATCAAATCTAATATAAGGTCTCTAAACCATAGGAAATCCTATGTATGTATAATTGAAAAAAATACCATCTAATGGGTGCCCATAATGTGATAGAGGAGGATGTGCATTATATTCCATTTTCATTTCTAAATATTTCTTAGAAAAATATTGTTAAATATCTTCTAATTCTAATGATCACCAAGTTGTGAAAAAGAATTCTTTGGAGGATCATGCAAGGTAATGTTTTGGTCATCAATAAAATATTTGATATTATGATTTGGGGTATGCTATCTATTCATATAATTCCCATGGCCTTGGTGATAGTCATAATATGTATTAGCATCATATCCTTTAGGTATTGGTTGACTCATATCGGCCTCTATAGGAGGAGGGAGAGATATGAGATGGCAAGCCATAAGCTTCATAAGTAATGAATATGGAGACTCACGTAATAATTTAAATTATCTCTTAGGTGCATTAAATAAGATGAGTTGATTAGGTTGATGTGACACTATGTTAGTCATTGTGATTGTTTCTTTTTTAGGTTCTATAGGTTAGGTTTCACTTTGTATATTGGTTTGAAATGAAACTTAGTATTAGATATAGTTGGTGTGTTTTCTATACACTAAATATTATTTAATTAAATATTATTCATTTCATGATATCAAAAAAATTGGCATAAGTAATTAAAATATTTGAACTTATTGAAAATAATGGACTCATGTAATGGGGAAAGTAAACTTTTTTTGAAGATGTCTTGAATTTATTTATCTGCCATTATATTTTTAATTTTGGCCATCATTTTTTTATATCTCAAAATGTACTCATTGATAGGTTCATTCTTCCCTTGTTTGATCTTTCAAATTTGAGCATATGATATATTTTTAGTGATGTTTATAGAGAAATGTGCTATAAACTAATCCACTAGAGGTTTGAATGATATCACTAATTAAATTGGTAGATCATAGAACCATTGTAAATCATAGTATTTTAGGCTCCTTGGAAATAATATGGTCAAAATTTTATCATTGGATTCATAATATAGGCATGCCATATAGAAAGATCAAAGATGTTATTTAGGATCACCCTTGCTAAAATAAAATCCAAACTTGGGTGCAACAAAACTAGTTGGCAAAGGGAGAAAATATATTTTAGGTGTAAGAGGATTATATAACACATATTTTGAATCAATAACATGAGGAGAATTTAAAACACTATATTCAATATTGGTAACCTTTCCATCCAAATATTTTATAACTTAGAGAATATCTTTCATTATAGACCTAATGGGATTAAGAGTAGATTGTTGAGTAGTCACCAGAGGGGATTTAAACATGGTTTGAGTTGATATAGGAATTGAAACTAATATTTAAGTTGAACCATTCACTAGCACCATGGTATATGTAGCAATAGGATTTTGGTTCTTGGGGAACAATGGTGTGGAAACATAATGCATGCCTCCAATAAATGTAGGAATCAATGATGTGGTCAAGAGGAGAGATAATTTGTTTTTGCCTTTTGATTTTTTACTTTCCAATATGGTTTTGAGGATATCATCAAGATCCTTAGGATTTTGATTAATACTCTCTTGAAACATTACATAGCTTGCACTTGATTTTAATCTATTTATTCTTATTCATTATTTACATTATATTCATGAACAAAATCATATGTTATGATAACTTATTTAACATTTTGTTTATTTTCATCGTTGGCACTCTCATTAGGCATAAGATTTTATACTTCATTCATTTGATCCATCTTAGGTGGTGAAAGAGGGAACTCCAAGTATTGAATAGAAACACAACCTAATCTAAGTCTATGCCTAGGTTGCATATAGATAATAGAATGAATATGAATAAAAAACAATAAAAAACCTTACGAGGATGAATACACTAGTGAAAACTAGGATTTACATAAGGAAACACAAATGTCAAGGGAAATATAGGATTTGTATAAGGACACACAGAGGTCAAGTTCACCAAATGTTTAACCCTAAATTGAAATGTGGGGATATGTTTAAGAATATATTAATAGCTCAAGTAAAAGGGTGATAGAATAATCTATAAAAAGATAATTAATTAAAAAATTAGATAAATAAATATTCTAAATTATAATACTAAGATATGTTAAATATATAAAGTACAAAATTTTAAAGATGTTCAATTTATTGCAATACTAAAGATAAATGATAATTAGCTAGGTTTACTATGTGAAATCAGATCTAGAATAAAAATATATGAAAATTATGTAGTATTAATATTCTATATCAGTCATTAGATTCTAGAAATTATAATTATATAGTTGTAGATACTATCATCAACATTGGTATCTTACTATGACACAAGTGTCTAATATGGAATAGTGACTAGATCTTGATGAAACCAACTTAACTATGTTGGATTTCTATCACCTTTATATTTATATATTCAGATATGTGATACATGTTATCATTATTTGCTAATTGATCAAACCCTATCTCTCGACCCTTCTTCACCCTTATAATGAATTTAACAAAAAATGGGTTAGTGGTCTTACACTATTGAGATGAACTCAATGACCCATCTATCACTGAGCACTGATTACATAGATAATACTCCAAAGAGGGCCTTATGATTTTATAGTTATCCCCTATGTGTGGGAATGTGTGTGCACAAGGGTATAATATACTATATAAAGATGCATACAGTGATCTAACTTGTAATTTGAAAAATATCACTCATGGGATTCTCTTTGAATGACTTAAACATTTTTTATGATTACTTATATGACTAATAAATAAATATGGATGAATAGGGTATAATATCTCAATTGTGAAATTGATTGAATGATCCTTGGTAGGTGCTTGCTTGGTATCTATTTGAAGAGGAATGAGAAGGCTTATAGTTATATTTATACAAAATATTTTGAAAATATTTCATGGTACAGTTCAATAAGACAAATAAAATAACCCATAGGTTTCAAAACATTTATAATTTGATGAATTTTTTAAAGTGGACACTAGATAAGGATTTGGATACTATCTTTAATGGTAATGTCCCTCTATGGTCAGTAGTGTTGATAAGGATATAAAAAAAGTATGGATTTAAAACCAACATTGAATAATGTTTTTTAGGTTTTAATATTTTTATGCAGTGTTGGAGTCCTGGGTCATCATAATGGCATGGATTAGGCCAACATATAATAATTTAGTCATAATGAGATGGAAAGTATGAGCCTTTAGATAGTAAGGAGGTCTAGAACTAAAGGGTAGAGCTTTGATTGATATTTGTCAAATGTAAAATATTGAGATGATATAAATATTAAGTTTTAGTGTCTAAATGAGTATTTATGCTAGTTTTTATACTAGGGAAGTTCTAATTACTCTACACACTTAAAATTTTCTATTCACTCCTATAGAATCTAAAATAAGAATAAAAAATAATGGAAAATAGTTTCACGGCCACCACAATTTGACCTACATAGTCTCATATGCATTTTTTCCCACCATAACCTTGTGAAAATCTCAAAAAACTATCTAAGTTCATGTTATGCATCACCAAAATAGTCAGGATGAAGAATAAATACCTAGTGTATGAGCTTTTGTTTGTATTAGAAAGTGATGTCTTATAAATTTTTGATTTGGTGATAAAACATGTATATATGCATGAATTTCATAAATGAATTAAAAATATATTAGTTAAAAATATAGGTTCCCTCTTGGAGAGAGGTGGCCTCCTTGAAAAATCCATATTTCTAATTTCCATGTAGTGTTCAAATCCAGTCCTAATATGTGATTAATACTACAATGCGAAATCAAGGGAATATAGATCTACAAGATATGTTCTAGTGGTAAAGATTAACATATATTCAATTGATGAAAATTTTAAAATTATATAAAATAATACATATGTTAGAATGAGTCTATAGATTGGGAATAAATTTTGGTTTAAAAATACAAAAAAACATCCTCACTGTCATGAACAACAACTGGTTTAAGGTGAAACAAAATGCCATATCTAGTCTTCCCAAGACTTTTATAGAGTTTATTTTGTATAATAACTATTATATATGATTAACCCATCAATAGAGTAGTAAGAAATGTAGATACTAAGTAATTTCATCCATGGATGTTTGCCACATGAGCATCATTTATGGTGGTAATAAATTCATTGATTGGGGAAGTATGAATAATGATGCATTCTAGAACTATCTCACCAAATTAGAAACTATATACAAAGGGAAATTAAACTAAATTATTAATCAATCATAAATTGAATAAGATAAATCTTAATTACACTTCCAATTGTTGACACATTAGATATTTAGGGTCATGACCAAGATGGATCTGATAGACCTAACCAAGGGATATCTTACCATAATAACATCACTAGAGAGGGTTCCAACGACTCTAGTTAAAAAACACCATGTGATAACCCTAGATAGGTCTTATGTTTTCATATTCAAAAATTAAATGATAAGTAAATAAAAATCTAATATAGTGCTCACTAAATTTTATGGCATAAAGTGGGGGTAATAAACATAAAAAGTAAACATGCATAGATGATCTATACTCATGTCAATGTATAGGAAATCTTAATGCATGGGAGAGAAGTATAAATGAAAATATATATAATCTTACAAAGGATGAAAAATTTAGGAATGCTTACCTTTGAATATGAACCCACCAAGCCTCAATCTCTTCCTTGGCCAAGGTGTTTTGCAAGAGGTTGTTGTGGTATGTAAGGATAACAAGGATAAGTTAGCTCTAGGATACACAAATTCTCTTCTCCATAATACAAGATCTATATCTCCAAATAAAGTATTTAAACCCTAAAATATATGCTCATCAAGTAGAATGCTGGATAAGTAGATGCCTAATATATTCTTATTCTTATTCTCTTTTCTTTAATTTATAAAAATGGATGTGCATATATAGCTAAGTATAACCCTAAACCTTTCCAAAAGTTTAGCCTACAGGGTTAGCCCAATAAAATATATCTCTATTGATAACAACAAATTAGGTCTTAGTTTATGTTAGCTAGGGAATAACCTAGACCCTATATATGTTTTATCAATTTGAGTACAAGGTCGATGGGGCCGATAGTGTAACACAATTTGTCAAAAAGGTGTTTAAGCTTAGGAAGGGGATAATGAAGGTGGTAAATTCTTGGAGGAGGGTGAAAGATAGGATAAAAAGATTAGGAAAGTGTTTTAATATATGGTTGGATTGATAGGAAGTGGTGGTATAGGAGATAACAATCTTGTAAAGCACCAATGGTCTGCCCACCCCTTTTTCTCAGTGCACCTTTTAAGGCATGCACTCATAGAGATTGAGACTCGATGGGTTATTAAAAGAGACAAAGCATTAGTAATTGATAAAGTTTGAAAATAGTATGTGTGTACACATGACCCACTTGAATCTCATCACGTGTCATGTAAGTGTAACAGGGGATGGTGCTTCGAGAAAAGAATAGAGAAATATACAATGTTGAAGCTAAATAAATTATAGTAAGAATCAAGTAAGATAAATGAAAGGATATAATTTAAAAATACATACATTTACTTACCTTAGTGTTATAGATAAGGAATGAGATGTAAGAAATGTGAAGGTATCCAATGTAAGGAACATTAAGTGAACATGTAAAAATTAGGGAAAAGAGTGAAAAATCAATTTTTTTTCAAAATATATATGTAATAAGTGGAATTATTCTCTATAATGTCAGGATTATAAAACATCTTGTAGTTCAAAAAAAATCTAGTATAAACAAATATATGATCAAAAGATCAAATATGGTGGTAAATATTTGGCAGGTAAAGAATTTTGAATAGTAAATATAAATAGGGTGAAAAATAATTCATTTGTTATTTTTACTATTATGATAAAATAGAGATCTAAGAGACTTGGTGTGAGACTAGAGATTCATCATGGTGAGGAGACAACAACTAAGATAGGGAGTATGTTTGGTGGCTACAACGAGTGAAACACAGGTAAACAACCATAAATTTCAATTTTGTTAAGTAATTTTATTTGAAATTAAGCTAGATATATAAAATTAACTTGTAGGCAAAATATAGGCACCTAAATTGACCCTAGGATTTCTTTAGGTAGACTAGGGGTAGAATAGGGTAATGGGTAGGAATAAGTCAGACCAATAAATACATAAGGCATTATGGTAAATGGTCAAAAATTCATCACTATGAAAGAATAGAGCTGACCTGATTGACTTAGTTTTTAAGGTGAGAAAAAAGAAAGGGGCTAACTACATATTAGTGGGATAACATAGTATTATTAAAGGTGGTCGACTATGTAGCAGTAGATTGAAAAAGTTTTCAAGGAAAAGAAAGATGATTTCATACTAGAGGGATGATGTAATTGGTATAAAAATCCAATTCAGTCTATTAAATAGGGTTGACTATGTACCATAAGGATGATATAGTATTCTAGATATGAAAAAGGGCCAATTTAGTATTAAATGAGTTGATTTATTTAGAAATGTTAAGGGATGATTTAGTATCAAATGGGTTGATTATGTTTAGAAGGATGGGTAAAGGGTTGATTTAGTATCAAATGGTTTGATCATGTAGGAAAACCAAAAAACATAGGAAACTAAATCAAACCAATTGATGGAGTTAATTTTTAAATTTTGAAGAATGTATTTTAATTATTTATGACATGGAGTTATGATACATCCTTTTTTGTTTGATATTTTGTAGATATCTTAGAGATATTGGTGCCTAATAGATGCATCATGATTACTAGATTTATTGGATCATTTAAGTGATGTGGATAGACCTCGACAAGGTGTCTTGGACTTCAGTGGCATTATGGAGATGAGAAGGATCCTACTGAGTTTTGATCTTATTGTCATGTTCCTATGAACATGGGAACAATTGACCAACACTTTCTGATCAGATTTGGATGAGGACACCATTGAGGTGGGTATCTCTCTGAAGGATGTCCATGTATTACTTAGACTTCCTACAGGTGGGAAATCAGTGATCATTGACACACTAGAGGATTTGGATGAGAGAGGAGCATTAGCTTAGTGGGTTACATTCTCATATAGGATTTACCCCAAGTTGAGGGTTATATTATTTTATGTTTAAATGATGGCCATTCTAGACATTTGGAAAGTAGTGATAAGGATTGAAACAACATGAGTGTTGTGTCACAAGTTAGATGGTAAGTTACCACTATTTATGATAACCTTATGTTAGTCAATATTAGATTAATGAGCTCTCTATGATTTTGGAGTTATCATTTGGATCTATCTCATGAATGATATGTATGGGATGATGCCTAGAGGGTAGAATACCATGGTTCATGTGGTTTTATTGAGCACATGGATATACAAGAGGTTCTTCATGTATCAATCAATTGGGTTACCCCATGTGGTCAATGATAGGTTGCCTTAGGTCTTGAGTTAGATATAAGAACATGTATCATAGGTCATTCCTCATGTGACATATTTAAAAATGATCACATGAAGGGAGATCATGTGGCATCCTTATATTCACATTAATACTATATGGCCAAGTTTTTTGACTGTTACAGTAGAGTTAGATCAAGTGAAGATCATAGACCATTACACATCATGGTTGGATTAGCATATAGTGGCACACATACTTATACATTTTAGACTCCCCCACCCAGTGTCCCCTCTAGTATTATTTTCTTATTAGGAATAACATGCTATATATCCAAGAGGGAGGGGAGGTGAAGGGGTACCTATGGAGCTATTGGTGATTAGGCCTCAACATTCTAGACCATGGACTGGTTGGTATAATATTAGGTGGTAATGTATCCATTAGGGGGAGAGGTGATTTATGTGGATGTAAGAAAAAATAGGCACCACAATAGAGGTATCAATGACCATCGCATCCATATCATAGATAGAGGCACCATTAGTGTGAGGAGATGTAGGTGATAGTTGTATCATAGGGTGACCTAATAGCCACTATAGGACATAGTTGGTCTATTGATTCACCTATGAGGAGATGATTGTGGCATGATCAAGTGGTGACTCTTAGATTTGCACTAGTGTAGAGGCATACCACATATGAGGTGTTGAGTGGGAAAGCAGATGGAGAGATGGTAATCAATGACACCAAAACTAGTGAGAAATGTATTAATTTTGATTTAAGTTTTTGATATAGGATACTAGTTGCATTTTGATTATGGTAGATAGATGATTTTGATATAGATGTGATTTGATGCCCATCTATTTTTATTTTTTTAGTTATTATGATATAGGAGATCAGATGGGGATCTTTGGTTATGGATACACACCGTGACATTTTGGATGGGGTGTTATCTCCATATGACCTTACCACATTAGATGATCATGTGGTTCTATATGTCCTAGCCCAGGTAGGCTAGTTTAGATTGGTGGGAGAGGACACAAGGAAACTTCAAGCACATAATGATGGGATAAAACCACTGGTAGGGGAGAGGGAGAGACACAAGCCTATAATACCTTGGCTTAGGAGAGATAAACACACATGGAAACCACTTTCTAGCTCAGATAGGTTTAGGCCCAAATGGCCAATCTATAGGGACAGGTAGTTGGATTGAGATCCCAGATTGCCTCATTACAATTTACTATTCAGAGTGGATAGTCCCAAACATCTATGGGTAGCATGGCTAGGCACATGCAAGGCATGATAGAGCCTAACCTTAGATATGGAGCTATTATATTTTGTATATATATATATATATGTATATATATATATATATGTATATATATATATATATGTATATATATATATGTATATATATATATATGTATATATATATATGTATATATGTATATATGTATATATATATACACACACACACACACACACACACATTTTGATCTCATGAGTTGTACTTGGATGTGGATGTTGATGCACACATATATTTATTTTTAGTACATGTATTTAGCTTTTGTTATATATGTTATAGGAAATATGTAATGTATGTTTTATTTTCTAGCATTATGTGATACACATGCATGGCTAAAAATAAAAAAGGAAAAAATGATCAAAAATAAATGTACTACACATTGTATCATGATGGGGAAATGTGTAATAACAAAAGATGACTAAATATAATAAACCAAAATGGTAAAAAAAAAAAGGGGCAAATGTTTTTAAACCATGTAAAATATTTGCAGCAAGTCAAAAAAAAAAAATCACTCTATATCACATTGGGAAGTATGAAAAATTGTAATAAAATGGAAGGAACAAGAAAAAAATGGTATAAAAAATAAAACAATTAAGTCAATCTATCATACTAAATCATGTTGGGGAGTATAAAAAGAGAGACAAAATTAGAAAATGAAATTAAATTTCTCACACTAACCCAAGCTAGGAAGTATGAAAAATTTAATAAAATGGTTGTAGATATATATGCAATTAGAAAATAAGAAGATAAAAGTGAAATATTAATGAATTTAGTATAAAACATACTAAATCAAGATGGGAAGCATGTCGATGACATGTAACTCATAATCAAACACTACTTATCTTTAAATTTGATAGATATAATTTCATTGTGACTTGGGTATTGGAATATTTTGTGAGGAAGGCCTAGTCTTATCTATGTTCTTACAATGTAACTCAAAAATGGAACACCAATGAGGTGCAAAAAATTGAGGGAATGAATTAAAAGAATGTTTGTAATGTAGTAATTTGTGAGGAAGGACTATTCATATTCATGGTCTTATATATAATCAATAGGAATCCAAGAGGGGATATTAGTATCATGTTAGTATAATTAAAATCAAACAAAAACACACTAATAAATATCATGTTAGTATAATTAAAATCAAACAAAAACACACTAATAAAACTTACACCTCTAGCCTAGACATTCAAAGATCTAGAGAACAATACAAGTAACTATCAAATGAAAACAAAACAAATAATATTTACCTTCCTTGAGAGCAAGATTTATATGTTAGCCATAAATTGATGTTTTTGGTTGTGTGATCAAAGAATATTTGACAATGGAGCTTTTTTCATCACCTATCCTTGTCACCTTGGTAATGTTGGGCTTAGATTTGGCTTCAGCTTGGCTTGGCTTAATAAATGGGAATGATAATACTATACTAAAGGAGATTCTTGAAGTTATATTAGCATAATAAATTTACAAAAAAGAATTTTGATGAATAATGGGTGAAGCCTTGTATTTATAACCTTCCAAACTAACTCTAACCCAAGTGAAATTAGGTTAGATTTAATCATGATTAAGTTTAGACTAACCCTAATTAATATAATGATGGGACATGTAATTAATAGTTGGGATAGATATACCATTTATTAAGTATGGCTCTCTATTTCTAAATTTATGGCTTTAGGGTAGATATTTTCAATTCATTGACTTTGAGGTTGATGACATCATCATAACCTCATTTTTATTGAAATTTCTTTTTTACAAAATTCATTTTCACTAATTGTACATAGAAAATCCACTTAATCATTTAATTTGATTTACTTAGTTAATTCATTATGCTTAGCATTTTTGAACTTTAGGAATTGTTTAAATTCCCCACTTAATGGGTCCAAAGGCTAAACTATGAATTTTATAGGTTTCAAGTCGATTGGAGATAAATCTATGAGAGGTTACAATTGCATACATGATAACACCCCAAATAAGGATGATTTTGAGCACTAGTGTCCAATGTGTGGATGAGATTAGGACATTCAGTGATTCTTAGGCTTAATTTGCATTATTTGGTAGAAATCAATTTGAAATCTAGTTGGAACATAGTTGTAGAAAAAATGGGGTGTCTATAGTTTGTTGCCCTATTTGGGAAGGTACTGTAAAACACAGATACAATAACATATTTTAAAAAAATTAAAAATTTGTCAATGCTTAATGCCCCAAAAAGTGATGGGTGAGCCCTAGATGCCTCCTCAAGGGATCAAGTAGTAAAGGAGATCAGTGAATGAACCCTCAAAAATAAAGAAATAATGTGACCAAGAGGTAAAAGGGGGGAAAGGTTGATTTACCCAAAGGTGGTTATAATCAATGGCATGGTGAGATGATTTAGTAGGGTAGATAAAAAGTATGATTTGCCCAAAGGCAGTTATAATCATTGGCATAGTGAGGTGAAAATAATTATTTTCCCAAAGGTGGCTATAATGATTAGTGTAATGAAAAATTTCCCACTAGGGTGGATAAAGATCATGATTTTCCCAAAGGTAGATATAATCATTAACATAATGAAAACATGCCTAGTAGGGCATGAAAATGATAATAATTTTCCCAAAGTTGGTTATAATAGTTAACATCTAGATAGATCAAAACATAATGATTTTCCCAAAGGTGGTTATAATCATTGGGTAGTGAAAAATACTCCAATAGGGTGGATAGAGATAATGATTTTCCCAAAGGTGGTTATAATGCTTGAGACCGTGGTTGGCCCTAATAGGTTATATGGAAGTGTGATATAAAGCATATTTTCCCTAGTAGGGAAAATTGGTAAAGTGGGCTTACTAACTAAATCCATAGTCATAGATCAAGAGTAAGTTGGTACAGAGGATAGGCATGAATTTGGGATACATAATATTATAGATATGTGCATCATAACTAGAAAGGATTTAAAATTCATTTGTGATTTATTTACTTTACATTTGGATAATATCTGGGTAGGTTAATGTTTTTTCCAAGTGTGAACAAGGAGAAGTATTGTGGAACCATTACTTGTAATCACCATCGAACTAATTTTTGTTGTAGCATGTGATGATATGCTCCATGATATAAAACACCATGATGACCTAGCCATAATATGCATAAGGACTAACACCCAATCTAATAAATAATTGAAAATAAAACACCAATGATAAAAACCATGATGATAATGTTGATTTATGAATATGGATGGACTTAAGTATCATGTGCAAGGAATAACCTAATGAGCACATACATACTAAGTCAAGGCACAAAAATAAAGCAAATAAACATGAAAACAAACAAAAGAAAATAACAATAAACAAAGAGGTATGCACCACAAAAAACTAATAAATAAGAATTAAACCACACAACAAAATACCAAAATAAAGGCACAACAAAATAAAAATAAAAAATAATTAGAAAAAAGAAACAATGGTTAATTATAGTACATATAGAAAATAAATTGTTCATGCATGTGTAATAGAAGTGTTACTCTTGGAGATAGAGTGACCCCTAAGCTAGGTAGCAATGACATAGGTAAAACAACACAAGAACAAAAGACTAATGGTTGGCCATAGTATATAGGAAAATAATGACATAAATGAGATGAAAAACATTTTCCATAAGATATAGGAGACAATAAAACAAACAAACAAAATGGGGGGAAAGAAGAAAAGGAAGGGGTAGCTGAGTTGACTCCAAATGCACTAGGTAAATGGATGCTACCTACATAGTTTGATAGACACAAGATCCAAAATTGAACTTCAATCCAAATGTAATTCTCTTAGGATATGATATAGAATAAAATTTATGATAAGGAAACATGATTATCATGTATAAAAAAATAGGAATGATCTCACAAAAAGGTGATTCCTTATAAAAAGAGAGGGATGATGTTCATGATTAATAAAATTTCAACACAAATAAATCAAACAAGCACAAGAGTATGGATTAGTTTAAAAACCACACTAAAAGGCAATAGAAAATCACTCACACATCAACTAGGTTCATAATGATTACTATGTCTAAGGCTGAGAATGAGAATAAACTAATAAAATTATGATAGCACAAATAACTCAAAAAATGGTGAGAGTATTGGAAATGGTTACTTGTAAAATGGTGAGAGCATAATAAAATCTAATTGGTCATTAGTTTATCAAATTCAAATACATAATGCTCATAAAATGGTGAGAGTGTATGGTTAAGGTCAATAAGGATGGGGAAACTAAAAGACAAGTGGTTACTTTTGAAATAGCTAGGGTTCCTAGAATCCTTAAGGAAAAGAAGTGATCAAAAAATTAAATAAAGTGCAACCAATATAACTCAAGATAATCCATGTATCCAAGTGTTTCCTACATAGTCAATGTGGAAATTCTAAGCTAATTTTCATGAGTTTGTTATTTTTAGGATTTTATATATCTTTTACTAATGTTTTTGGAATGTTTGAGGCATCTCAGCTCAATTGAGAATGAAGAGATACCAAATGGTTTAGCTCTCAAAATGGTAGGAGTATGGCTCAGGTTACACACAAAATGGTGATACTGTGATAAAAGGGTGATTAATCTAGCCTCAATTTGTATTGAGTGCTACCTACATAATCCCAAAATGCGACCTCAAGTCATTATAGTTTTGCCTAATAGTAAAAGATCTGACTAGGTAGCAACAAATTCATGAATTTAGACAAATGGCATAGTATAGAATAATAATGTCAAGTTGATGCAATAATGCATGGTAAAAATGGGGTTGTTCCTAATTTTTCCAAAGGTGGCTATAATGAATAAACAATGACATGGGTTAATGATACTAATTTTATCAAAGGAAGTTATAATTTGTAGCACCAAAAAAGAGATAGTACATGACAACAATGAAAAATGTAATTACCAAACCACTATCATATTACTCCTGGATACCACTTCTAAAATACTAAATCAAATGTTAAAACTTCATCTAAATCCCCTTGTTGAAGGTGCCCAAAGAATCGATGGATCAAAACCAAGGTCAAAAAGGGTGGGGAAAGGATGGTAAAACAACTTCTATCAATAGGGAAGATATGGAAGGAATGGTATACAATATGGTACAAGGAAGGTGATATTATGGTATAATGTAAATGATCCTATAGACAATACCTTAGGTCTCTCAATTAAAATAATGCTTGAGATTTCTTATGTTCATGGGATCATCAAGTTCATCTTTATCTAGTGTAACTAACCTATAAGCTCCAAAACCATAATTAACACCAATGACATAAGTGCCTATCCAATTAGGATTGAACTTGCCTTTCTTATTTTTATCAATCATGGTGTTTTTCTAGTTTTCTTTAAAGACAAGATTACTAGACTCAAACTCTATTTGCTTGACATGCTAGTTATATTGACGATGTAACTGATTTGGATATGATTGAAGGCTATTTAATAAATCCATACATTTGTCATCTAGTAACTCTAGCTCTTACAGCTGAGCAACTTTGTAATCCTCATCATGAAGAATGTGATTTAATGATATATGTAGAGAAGGTAATTTGACCTCAATGTGAAGAATGGCCTCAATTCCATAAACAAGGTAATATGGTTTGTCTCTTATTGGATTAAAATAATTAGTACAATAAGCCCATAGGACATAAAATATTTGTAAGTGCCAATCATAGCCAACATCATTGACAATCTTATTAAGAATATTGAAAATGGTCTTGTTAGATGCATCTAGTTCGCCATTACCTTATGGGTAATATGAAATGGAAAAATGTTAGGTGATGTTAAAATTAGTACATATTGCTTTGACATCCTTTTTCTTAAATGATCTACCATTATTAGATATAATATCAGATGGGATACCATAGCAGCAAATTAGATGGTTGAAGATGAATTTGGAAATTTGTTTTCTAGTCATGTAAGTGAGGGGTATAGCTTCAATCCAATTAGTGAAATACTTAGTGGTGGTAAAGATGTGTTTATGACCATCTAAGGAGGTAGGGTTAATCTTCCCAACAAGAACAAGTCCCCAAGTTGAAAATAACCATAGTATAAGCATTTATTTGAGTGTTCTGGCTAGAGCATAAATCAAATTGGCATGCCTCTAACATTTCTTACATCTTTTCATATAAGTAAGTGCTTAAGATTCTATGGTTGACTAATAATAACTAGTATGTTAGATATTTTTGGTAAGGATGGCCCCACTTATGTGGGATCCACATACTCCTTCATGAACTTCCCTCAATGCTAACATGACTTCTCTCAAATTTAAACAATGAATAAAAGTTACATCAAAGCTTCTATAGTAAGGGGTTAGGCCAAGTAAGGTATATTGATAGGCATAGTGTATAAGGGTTTTTTGTTATTTTTGTGAAAGTGATGATGGAAGGAGTTGGTCATGAAGGTACTTATATAGGTCTAAATATGAAATATAACTAGGACCAACAATATCAAAAATCATTTCAATAGTTGGAGGCTAATGAGTGGGAAATAGAGGATGCTCAATGAGAAACTAATAGTTTTTTTCCTTGTCTATGCTGTGGATCAAAGATACAATGGTAGCCATGGAATATACTATCCTATTATTGGCTTGAGGTATGTGTTCAAAATAAATGCAAAAAAATTTCTATTTGAGAATGTCCACTATGGCTTTGTATGGTACCAAATTATTATCTTTGGTATAGAACTATTATGTAACATTATTAATGACTAGCTAATAATCACCATGGACCAAAATATGATGAATTTTTTATTGTACTGCTTGATGAAGCCCTACAACAAGTTACTCATATTCAACCATGTTATTGGTACAAAGAAAGATGATACAAAATGATTTGGTAATAAGATACCCCTATGGTATGATAAATAGTAGGCTTGCCCTTGATCCATGAGATGTGAAGGACCCATCAACATACATATTATAGTGATACTCTTTAAGAGGTGATTTTATGATGGTCATGATGGACTCATCTAGGAATGCAAAAGTGAGTGGTGTAATGTCAGAAAGGGGAGTTTCAACAAGAAGAATTGTAAGTACTTATCCATTTATAGACTCCTACTTGACATACTCAATCTCAAATTCACTCAAAAACATTATCCACTTAGCCATCCAACCTTTTAAAGCTATTTTTGATGGTAGATACTTAAGTAAATCCAATTTGACAATGATTATGGTCTTGTTGTTAAGCATGTAATGATGTAACTTCTGAGATGCAAGGATCATAGCTAAAAAATATTTTTATATTAGTGTATAGTTATGTTCATATGATACCAATGTAAAACTTAGATAGTACATGACATGTTATTTCTAATTTTCATCATGTTAAGATAAAATTTACACTAGGGAATTTTGTTTGGTAGATAAGTATAATAGAAATGGCCTCCCTAGCATTGGTGATAATAGAACGGGTGGATTGGAAAGGTATTCCTTCAGGTGCTCAAATGATTTATGAAATTATTAATCCCAAATAAATTTAACACCATTATTCAATAAGTGAGTGAAGGGATGTAATTTATCATCCAAATACAAAATGAAGCATCTAATAGACTAAATTTTGCCTTGCAAATTATGGAGCTACTTCAAGGTGGAAGGTGGAAACATTTTGGTAATGGATTTTACTTTGTAAAGATCAAATTCAATAACTTAGAGAGAGAAAATAAAGCCTAATAATTTTACTAAAGTAATGTTAAATATTCACTTCTTGGAATTAAGTCAAACTATATACTCATAAATTCTTTCAATTATCCTTTGTAGTATGACTAGATGATCTACATGGGTTTTTAAATTTAGCTAATATGTTGTTAGTATAATATTTGATATTATCATGGATAATATCATGAAATATGATGGTCATGGATCTCTAGTATGTTTCTAAAAAATTATTGAGTCCAAATAACATAAGCTAATAGCAAAACATTCCCTAAGGAGTGGTGAATATTGTTTTGTGTTGGTCTTCTAGAGCAATCTTGATTTGATTATTTACTAAAAATGCATCTATAAGGGAAAGTATTTTTTACATAGATATATATTTAACTATCATGTTGATATTCGGTAGAGGAAAGTCATACTTTGGGCATGCCTTACTGATGTCTCTAAAATTAGTGTAGAATTTAATCCCTTCTAGATTTTTACTGATAGACACAATGTTTGAGATCCACTTTGAATAGTTGATCAATCTAATTCATCTCACTTCCAAGATTTTTTATAGATCTTTATTAACTAATTAAACAATATGAGGATACATTCTATGTAATTTATTATTCATGGGTTTGGCATCAAGATGCACAATAAGGTGGTGTACAACCAAGGTAGGGTCTAAACCTAACATGTCTAATTAGGCCCATGCAAAGATGTCAAAAAATTCCCTTAAAAGGGATGTAAATATTTAATGTTCCTCCTTAGTGAGGGATGGATGTGCTAATTTGATCCACTTTGAGTCATCTACAGTCTCAATGTTGACTTTCCTAGTATCTTCTACTAGGAGATTCGATCCATCTTCTAGAGTAGTTAGCATGGATGTAGATTAGCCTGAAATGACAAAGTCCTCTAATTAGACTTATTATTCAAGCTCTTCCAACCAAGATGAATATAAATCTCTTAATGGTGGTAGGGTCTATGTAACAAATTATATAGGATATTCTTAGACTATTTGATCAAAGGCATGTTGTTCCTCTATATTAGGTTTAGACCCAAAATCAAGTTCATTATTGGTGGTCTCTTGAGATTCATTCAAAGAAGGGTGATCATCCCAATATAGTGGTGCTTGAAACATGTTTTCACTAAGAGACTAACCTTTTTATTTATTTTTACCTTGGTTTAAAAGTGCCTAAAATATGTTTTCTCTTTAGGACCTCAATGTTTTATTATTTTGTTTTTGGCTAAGGGTGTTCACCCTATCCAAAATAGGCTATAGGATCCAGTTTGATAGAGAACCCTTGTTTGTGGTCTCCCAATGGAATATTGTCTCTTAGGCCTATAAAATCACAAAAGGCCTCATCATTCTCAAACTCATCTAAAGGTACTATGGATTCTTGTTGGTTTGATTCTATAAGTCAAGGATGATAAAAAGGGATAGGGGGAATGTCAAATTACTAGTGTAATGGTGAAAATGGTATTTGGGTCAAATATGTTGGTACTGACAAGGTTTCAATATATGCTATGATCATAATTTTCTTCATTATTGGCATTTTCATCACTAGTTATTATCATTAGGACAAAAATAAGATATGTTAGATCACCCCTATGTGGTTTAAATCTAAGACTATAAGTTCCTTTATATTTAGGCATAGAAATAGGATCAAGAGCAACCTATGAATTTGGCTTGAGGATTCTACTTTAATATGTTAGGTTAACCATAATATTGTTAGGGATAGGATACTTTGATTTTAATAGAAATCAACTAATTTGTCATTATATAACCAAGAATCATCATTAGTAAGTGGGTCTTGTTTTTGGCTAGTAACAAGTGTGAAAATAATAGGTTTTAGGCTATGAAAATTTCCTTTTCCCTTCCATCACCATTCCATGCAATGTGGCTTAGCTTTGTACCTTCTATAGGTCTTAGGATTTTATAGAAGTTTGGCTATGTGGAATGTGTCATGGGTAAAATAATCTCCTAGACCATTGTATAAAATGGTAAAATAATTAGACTTTAAATAGGAGATGTATGTGAAGATGAGGAAAGGCTATTAGGGTCTATACAATTGGTCTTTGGTAATTCAAAAAGTATATATTTATCTTTTTCCTTATTTGGTACTAGTTCTAGACCAACATAGTAATTGTAACTTTCATATTTGACCTCCAAATACTTGTAGTGTTCATATGGATGTAAATATCCATAGATAGTGACTTCCATCCTTAAGTGTTGAAACTTGAAACATTAGTGCAATGTTGAAGGGATTACATGAATTTAATGTATCTATGGTCTTACCAAATGAAAATTTTATGATAGATCTAGGTCCAACACATGGCAAAGTGTATTGTGGGTCAAAATCCCATCACTAAAAAAATTATGGTTCTTTGTGATTCCCTCTCTTCATTATCATAGGCCTTGATAGTAATAGTCTCTGGGCGAAGGTCAATTGTTGTATATCCCAGATGTTTGATGAGCTTTAAAAACATAATATTCAGGTTTGATCCATTATCTATGAGGACACATTTGAATTTGTGTCATGTGATGATAAATCCAATGTATAACACATTATTATGGAGAGGGCTAAGGGATGACATATAAATTTGGTCAAAGGTCAACTATTGTCCTGGGGTTAGGTGTCCAAACAAGGCTTGAAATTTGTCTCAGGTTATGTCATTTGGCACTTGGGATTGGCCTAGGAGTTTCATAAGGATATTAATATGGATGGTAGATGTATGTAAAAAATATAGAATGGGTATTTGTTTGGGTGTATTTTGGAGTTGTTCCACAATCTCATACATCTTTTCCTTAATCTTGGTAATTGGCATACTCCTAGCTGACATAATAGGTTGGATTGGTTTAGTGGTAGGGGGTTATGGGCTTGGGATGGTGATTTTAAACTTCCAATTTATGATTGTGTAATCTAGATTAGATACATGACCATTTATAACTAGAAAATGATGGAGATAGGCCATAGAGGGTAAGTCTTTATTTACGATGCACTTGATTATGGTCATAAGGAAATTAATATTTATTAACACAAGGTCATGAAATGGTAAACTTAGTTGATTTTGTGCTTGGATATAGTCACATGTCAAGGAATAATTACTAGTATAGGTAGGTTGATTGGAATCATTAGATAATGGTCCTAGTCCATTAACATTCAATCTAGGATTAATGGTAATGGTAGAAGCATGCCCACCTACAATACAACTTACAAATTTATTTTAGTCATGTATAAATACATGGTAAGTATATTGGTTATTAGAGTCATTTTGGCCTTAATTCCTTCCATTTAATGGTTGACATTATTGTTATTATTGATGATATTATTGTTTTTGCTATTATTATGGCTATGGTCTTTGTTATTTCTATTATTGATTGGCATTGTTATTATATGAAAAAGGATGTTGGTAGATACCTAGGTTTTGATTGGAAGTAGATGCTCTATTATCCAATTGGATCTTTCCATTTTTAAACATATTTTTAATAAGGTGTTTCAACTGCACACAATAGTGTATAAAATGTCCATGAACATGATGGTATTTATAGAACTCATGATCTGTATACTAGTTTAGATATGGTATACCCTTAGGATAGTGTTTTGGAATTGGACAAATAATCATATTGGCCATGGATAGTTTTCAAAACACTAATTCAATAGGCTCACCAAAATCATTGAAGAATCTAAGAGTGGGTCTCATTATTAGAGGGGTTTGTAAAGGTGGTGGCTATAGCTGTTGAGGAGCTAGTCTAGGTTGAGGCATATGCTACACTTGTTGGATAGGTTAAATTTGTGGAATAAGGTGAATTTTTGGCATAGGTTGAGTATAAGGTGTTGTCACCATTTGAACATGATGTGACTCAATGACTTCATTACCAATAACATTCTTGTTGTAGTTATATGGCTTTGGTTTGTCATAGTTATTGGCTTGATTAGGTGAAAATTCTTGCATTTGGACTGGGATATGATTCGTACTTGGGTATAAGTTTTGGTTTTGGCTATGATTCTAGTTTGATGAAGGCAACTTGATAATCCCTTTGTTAATAATATATTTTTCAATCTATATGCCTTTATCAATGAGTTCCTTAAATGTGTGTGCACACTGAATTTCTAGGTGATAAATTTTTTTTATATGCAAACTTTAGGTAAACACAGCTACCAATTATTTATCTAGTAGATTATGGGTGAAGTGACTAGAAAGTGATCTCCATATCTGTAAATAGGTCATAAATCTCTCACCAACTTTCTATTTGGCTTGACTCAAATCCACTACTAAATTTTATTGCTTGAGATTGTATGAGAAATGTTGTATAAATTTATTCAAGAGATCATTAAATTTAGATACTTAGTTTTATGGTAACTTAATAAACCATTCCAAATCTTGTCTAACTAGACTCCAAAGAAAAAGGAGTAGGTAGATGTCACTATAGGCTATTGGTAGGAAAATGACAAATAACTCTTTTAGATGCCCCTTAGGGTCTCCTTTACCCTTGTACTTTTCAAATTTTGATATCACATAACCTAGAATAAATGGTATCTAAAAATACTCCATGTTAAATAGGTATGAACACACATCATCCAATTTGAATTTCTTGGTCTGCTTTCTTGTCTGAATGATTGTAATTGAATCTTTCATCTGTTATATTTCTTGGGCCAAGAAACTTTATGGCACATTTGGTTATGGTTTTGTTTGGGAATTCAAAGGTGGATTACCTTTACCAAGGTATAATGGAGGTATGGATTATTATGGAATGTTGGTTTTATATACCAAATGACTAGAAATATGCATCCATGCATTAAGATGAGGTTGCTAATATTACATGCATTATTGGTAAATATTTTGGTTTAAATTCATAATATGGCTTTAGGTTTGAATTAATTAAGGCTATGATGGGAGAATATGGCTTTGTGGAAGGTATTATGCCTACTAAGTTTGATTATGGACTTTCTTTTGACTAGTCAAACCTAGTTGAATAAAGGGGACTTATTATTGACCAATGCCCTATCTTTGAATATGTGGCACATTATGGGTAAAAGGAAACTATTTCCTAATAGGTACTTATTGGACATTGACAACTCTTTGAATAAAAACATATTTTAAACTAGGTGCTTGTTGGGTGTTTGGAATTTGTATTTGACCAATAAAAATACATTATTGATTAGACAACATTTCTAATTATTGAGATACATTGGTATGTGATTGTTGAGGTACATTCATCACTACCTATTAGGGTGTAAAATTTATTGATCGCTATTGAGGTGGTATAGTGTTTTGCCTCTATTAAGGTGATAATATTATCCATAAACTAATGGCCCTGGATAACATTCATCACTTATTGAGGAAAAACATTGGTTAGAACCTAATTACTTATCCCCTATTATTACATGCTTGAAGAAGAAACTAGTTGAGGAGTGGGAGTAACCGACAGTGGTTTAAAAATAGGCATTCTTACCCACTACTATTTTTAAGCACTCATAGTATTATAAATAGGCACTTATTATTGGGGGTTATTTCATGGTGCATTTACCATACCTTGGCTTGAATTGGAAGACATTTGCATGTTATCTACTATATTTGACACATTTTACTGAGTAGAAGCCAAAATCACTTCCTAAATTAATGGGACATTAAACATGTCACCTACTTAATTAATTTGTGCAAATGGGTCTACACCCAGATTATCATGACCTAATGAATCAATTAAAACTCTCATTGAATGAGTTAGTTCTATAAGTGGAGCATTTGATATTGCTAATGCATTTAAATTATATGCTAGATTAAGATAGGTTTTATATTCTTGTTTTATTTACATGATTTGGTCTGTCATAGGTTTGTATACTCTTAAAAGAATATTTGGAACTTGGTTTGTCATTGGTACAAGGGAATGAGGGTAACTAGTAGAGGCTTGTTTGATATTCTGGGTATAAGGTACAATTTTTAGGTACTCTAACTATACTAGGTAGGTTTTCATTGGGAAAGTATACTAGAAACTTGTACCTTACCTCTACAACTCTAACTAAAACCTCATCCTTTTTTTTAAGTAAATGATGATAAAAAAGTATGGGTCATATGTCGAGGGCATGGCAACATAGTAAGGTTGTTATTGGACTTGTTCAATACCAAATGACATACTAGAAAGGTATTGAGCTATTTTTTTGTTCTAACCTAGATAAGGAGGTGTATTAACTAGGTATTATGTCAAAAAATCTTGGTCTTGTTTTACATATTGAGCAATGTAAGGAAGACAGGGATCCATCTCAAAGACTACATCATCACCATATGGGTCTTGAATAAAGGCATCATTTATGACCACATTTTTATAATAGATAATGTACATGGCTCCACTATGTGTGTACCAAGGCATATCTAAATCCATGACTAATGTATCCAAAATAAAAGGTATAGAGTTAACAAAAAATCTTAAAACTTGGACTAAATGAAAAATGGTTGATGCTTAAAATGGTCTAAACTTGGCCTAGGGTTACATTTATTATCCAAATTTGTCAATGGTAAGCTTGTTCTCAATGTATCTCTAAGGTATAATGTCTTACACACATATGGTCAAATGAAAAGTAAGTTCTAAATCTTGGTTTTGATAAAGTGTTTTAAATAAAACTAATCTAGGTTTTAAAATAATTTTTTTTGCTAGGTCTTTGGGAATAAGGCAAAAAGCTATAATCAAAAGGTAAAAACAAAATTTGAAAACTAAGTAAAATTCTAAGCCTTTAAAAATAAGGAAAAAAACTAGGCTCAAAAGCTATGAATGAAATCTAAAAATTAAGGAAAATGCTAGGTCTTTGGAAACAAGTCACAAAGCTAGACTTGAAATAACTAGGTCCAAGAACTAAAAGGTAAAATCTAGGTCTCTAGAAATAAGGTACAAATATAGACTTTAAAAACAAACTTGGTTGATGTTAAAAATTGCAAGGAAATTTAATCTATCTCTAAAATAATTCAAAACACTTGGACTCAATCTAGGCACATAAATACAAACACAAACTTGACCTTGGCATAAGACATTCTCCCTTGGAACACACCCAAAACTAATTGGGAAATTTAATCTCAAGTAAGCAAAAATAAGAATGATGAGTAAATCATTCAAGCCCAAGTGATAGGTAAGGCTCCAATGTAAAATAACAATGCCTAAGATTTTACTTGAAAAGAGAGTTTTAACCTTAGTTCAAGACAATAAAATAGACATAAAGCATGTGAAAAATAGAACACTTCCTAAATCCAAGGAAAAATATCTCTAAAATAATCAAGGAATTAGTCCAAGTTGCACAATTCAAAAGTAAGAGGTAAACACCTAAGCCAAAATTAAGCAAGGCATAGGTATAAACCACTTAAAATTTGAATCTTCTCAAGACAAATTTTGAACTTGGTTTAAAATACTTGGGTTCTCAAATAGACAATGTTCTAGACTCAAATGGATGGCATAATGACACCAATTATACACCAAAGGCATAAATGGTTTTGAAATTGGTTAGACACAAAGCAAATGTTTTGAAACAATATGAGTAGCAAAAGAATGCTATCTCACTTAAAAGGTAAGATAATGGTTTTTGTTTCTAAAGCTAAAACTTGGCATGAAATAGGCAATGTAACAATTCCCCATTTAACCAAATGACATGCACATAAATGTTTTGAAAATGTCTAAGGCAAAAGTGTGGTATAAAATGGACATAACAACACCTCTTAGGTGAAAGTGGTTTAAAAACATGTGATTTGGTTTTGGACTTATTTTGACATGATAATACAAACATTTTTGTCTAAAATACGTGTAATGTAGATCAAATAAAAAAAGTAGTTAAAATGGATAATATTATTCCCTATAACTAACATGGGTGTGCATATCTTAAGCCAAATTTTCCACTAATATACTAATACTCATGAGGAATTACATAGTACTATAAAAAAAATAATGTACAGGTATAGGTAGAGTTTTTTATGCCCCCTTTGTCTCCAAAGCATTGATATGTGGCACAAACTTAGAGCGAAGAATACTTGACATTTGGTATGGAATTATATATCAAGTGGGGATTTTTCTAAAAATCTATAAGTTTTGCACATTCTATATGGTCTCAAGTGTGGCTAAGACAAGGAGTGAAAATCACATTAATTGGGTTCATAACAAATAATATGCAAGGGTCTATTCCTTTACATAATGACTCAATCTATGTGATTCTTAGTGGAGTTTGATGTTTAGCCAGAGCTGACCCATGTTTTTTTTAGGATTAGAGGGCTAGTTGCTCAGTCCCCTAGCAATCCCAAAATCATTTTCCCTAATTTATATACCCCACTATAGAGTGGGGTTGGTATACTACTAGGAGATGAATCCCCAGGTCAACACACCTGTAAATAACTCATGGGGAGGTGATGAACTCCTGCCCATAAGCCAAGTGCATCAAAAGAAATAAATTAAAAGGGAAAGACTTTAAAGGTTGATTTTTGATCACCCAAGTCTCTCAGATCTTGGAGAGAGCATACATGAATTTATTTCTTACACACTTTTCAAACAAGGGAAATAAATTAAGTGATTTTGGTCACTCAAGTTCCCTAAAGGGGATGGGGGGAAAGCATACACGCTAGATTTTGTGTTTTTCCAAAATAAAGATATTTTAACCTAAGCGTTAAAAAAAATCAAAAAAGCTTTTAGGAGCTCTAACTAAAGATGTAGATTATTTTTATGAACACCAAATTGAAATGTTTATGAAATTTTTGGCCCGTTGGCTATGTTTGCACTTGTAAAATCTTGTAAAATGCAAAAAAAATTGTTTAAGTGAATTTTAAGACACCTTAACAAAATGTGAATGTATTTTTAACCTTTATAAAACTTGGATTGTCCAAAAATGCAAAATTTATTTAAAAACATTCAGACTTATTCTTCATTGGATTGATTTCTTGAAAATAAGTTAGTGGATTAATTTTTACCTTAAGACAAGGTGAAATTTGGAAGTTTAGCTCTAGAAAACACATAATTTAGATCTCTAAAACAATTTCACAATTACGTAGTAAACTATGAACCAAAAAATTATTTAGGCATAAAAAACATAGAAAAACCTAAATGTAATAAAAAATTACAATGGGTTATTTCATAGTTCTAGAATGATTTTGCTACTCACGTGGACAATTATATTGCTCTGACAAATAATTTCATGATTTAGGTAAATAATTTCACATTTTAGGTAATGATTTTACAATTCTAGAAAACTTGCAAGAAAACATAGGAATAGAGAACAATAATGTTGTAGTTTTCTATAAATTTTTTGGTTAATAAATGATTTCACAGTTCGGTATCACAAATATGCAATTAAAAAATGCAATTTTGCTACCTGAAAATGTGATTTCACTAATTCAAACAATAATTTTTCTACTAAAATAGACAAATTCAAGAATTTAAAACAATGTCATAGTTAGTTCAAAAGGCAAAGGAACATGCTTGTTTTCCTGTAGGATGAATTCCTAGTTTGCTCAATGATTTTACTATTTTTGGGCTTGATTTTGTAGTTATGTAGAGTTGAGGCTAAACCAAGATTATTTCATAATTTTTTGGGATGAATTCATAAATTTGATTAATGATTTCATATTTTACATCATATAATTCATAGTTACGTAGTCACAAATTCATAAATCTACAGTCACAAGCCAAACAAAGAAAATCTAGAAAAAAAATAAAGAAATTAAGATCTAGAATGAAATGTTCTTGGGTCCAAAAGGATCCTAAGATACTCCATTTATGATTTTTGGGTACATGGTCCCACTAGGTATTCCATTATATCATCAATAGTAATCCAAGAGGGGAGATTAGTATCGTGTTAGTATGATTAAAATCAAACAAAAACACACTAATGAAACTTACACCTCTAGCCTAGACACTCAAAAAACTAGATAAAAATACAAGTAACTATCGAATGAATACAAAAAACAAATATTTACCTTCTTTTAGATCAAGATTTATATGTTTTCCATGCATTGATATGCTCAGTTGTGTGATCAAAGAATCTTTGGCAATGGAGCTTCTTGCACCACCTCTCCTTGTCAACTTGGTAATGTTGGGCTTGGCTTTGGATTGGCTTGGATTAATAAATGTGAATGATAAAACTATACCAAAGATATTTTTGAAGTTATTTAAGCATAATAACTTTACACAAAACAAACTTGTTGAATAATGGGTGAAGCCTTATATTTATAGCCTTCCAAATTACCTGTAACCCAAGTGCAATAAGATTAGAGTTAACCATGGTTAAGTTTAGACTAATCCTAATTGATTTAAAGAGGGTACATGTAATTAATATTTGAGATATATATCCCATTTATTAAGCATGGCTCTTCATTTTTTGAATTTATGGCTTTAGGGAAGATATTTTAAACCCCTTGACTTTGAGGATAATGACATCATCATGACCTCATTTTTATTAGAATTTCCTTTTTAACAAATTTCATTTTTACTAATTTCACATGGAAATTTCACTTAATAATCTATTTTGATTTTCTTATTTATTTCATTCTGCTTAGCATTTTTTCACTTTAGGAATTGTTTAAGTGCCCTCTTTAATGGGTCCAAAGCCCAAACTATCAATTTGCTAGGTTACAAGTTGACTGGAGATGAATATGTGAGAGGTTATTGTTGCATACATGATAATAACACAAATAGGGATGCCTCAATATGATTATGATAATTAATGTCTAATGTGTGGAAGAAATTGGGACATTTAGTGATTTTTAGGATTAATTTACATTGTTTTATAGAAATCAATATGAAGTCCAATTGGAACACAGTTGTGCTCAAAACAAGGTGTCTACATTACACTAAACATCATAAATTGTAACCCTAGGGGGAATGATCAGTTAAAAAAATATTTCTCAAGGGGAAATATTAGGAATGTTGTAAATGAAAGAGGGAATGTAAAAATCATGACATATGCATCTATTAGAAGACCTAAGGAAAAATGAGGCATATTATGTACACAAGAAAGACACTAAGAGTCTAGTGACCATCAAAAGACAAAGGATACCCATTTATAATAAATGCAAATATGTATAATAAAATAAGTGAGATACTAAGATTGAATGGTTATATGAATAATAAAATTAAAATGTACCTACCTTCCCACAAAATGTCCCCCATTCTTCAAGACCTATTATAGATTCATCGATCTAATATGAAGATTGGGTACTTGTGTGAGAAAGTAGGTATCACTAAAAGATATTTATATTCTCCTTTACCAATCTACTAGCCTATCACACCCTAATAGACCTTGAATCTATCATTAGGCCAACTATAGAGTTTGAGCTTCAATTAGAAAAAGGAGATGTGCTATGAATCATGTCTTTTAGTGTGATTAATAACTTTTGACTTTTATATGTTTCCTTTTATATCATTGTCTTTTCTTTAAATGATTTGGATTTTAAATTTTATGGCTTTTAAGATTCCTCCTCCATACGGATTTGGAATAACCGACATGAGTGATAAAATATACACACACAAATAAGCTTTAGACTTTGGGTAAAGGGAGCTAAGTATCTAAAGATATGGCTTAATAAACACTTAGGCTTACCTATGAACTAGTATTTAATATCAAGTTTGAACCATGTGTATGCCTAATATGTGAAAGGAGATAAGGTAATAAAGGGAGTTCCAAATTGGATTGGTAAAATAGGATTACAATGAGATGACTTATTTGATAACTAATCACATGGTAAAGAATGATTATTAAGGGGATCAAGGTTTGTATAACCAAGTCGCAGTAACAATTATCCATTTTTTTGAGATAAGGTAGCAAACAATCATGAGAAAATACAAAAACATCCATAAAAAGAAATGAACTCATAAATATAAAAATGTAATCATGGAAAGAGAAAAAAGAATCTATAAGAGAAGATAAAATAAAATGAAACCATATACAACACATAATCCATAATATAAATATCCATGTGAAATAGATAAGTGAAACCAAAGTTGACACAGTTAAATGATATAAGATATATAAAAGTGGATCACAAATCTAATCCAAAATGAAGAAAAAAGTGAAGAAACACCATGTTTTGTTCATAGATACTGCTAAATCTATCCATAAATATTACCCATAACATTTTAAATATCTTAGTGAAGCTGAATCTTAATGACAACCAAAGTCTCATCTGTCCTCAAGGAAAGCTGTGAAAAGACCTTTCATCAAATCTCCTCAACATAAAATGTAGGTGTTGTTTTAGGATCATGTTCATGAGGGATCTCATATGTATAATATCTAGGGAGAGGAATAGATGTCAAAATAGGAATGGTATCTATAGCACAAGAAGGTGGCACCATCGATGGAGGAGGAACCACGAGTGGGGGAGAAGACACAGGCAGGTAAGAAACCATAGGGGAATAAAGAACCACAGGGGAAGAAGGAAGAACCTTCTTACATGGGTGATCTATGGGAGGAGGAATAGTAGGTGCATGAATGGTCATAAGGTGATCATGAAGATGTTTCTAGATAATGCAACAACATTTGGTGTGATGGGTACCAAATTGATGCTAAAGATAATATACCTCCCCATATTTTGGGATATATTTAGCTAATAACTTGGAAGGAGGTATAGCCTTATCTTTGGGTTGGGGAAGGGTAGGATGTAATGTGTTAATATATTGTTGAAGCTTTTGACAATGGGTAGAAGAATAATTATTTGTGCCATGGTAGAAACTGATACATTTGTTAGTAGACTTTGGGGGTCTACTAACAAAAGAGGTAAAAACAAAAGCTAGGGAAGGTTAATATAATTGGTAGTGTATGGTCCAATGACCAATAATTTTGTGAATATCTTAGTAAGGTTGATCAGCCCATTAGGTGGGCAAAGGATTAAGATACATCAAAGGAAGGAGGCCATTACCAAGGGAAGGCAAGGCTAGTGGAGAGACTAGTCTAGGATTATTAGAAGGAGAAGTAGAATTAGATATAAGATGATGCTTAGTTAAAGATAGAGCAGGAATAAGAACTAGACTAGGCTTAGTTAAGGGTGGAGCAAGATGCAAATAAGGATTAAGAGGAGTGGATAACATCTCTAAAGGAAGTAAAGTATAAGGATATTGATATCTAAAAAAATGATAAGAATCAGTCATAACATGATCCATGAGTATGCTCCTAAGAGGTGAGGTGTACCATGCGATTGCTCCATTTCTACCCTAAAAAATAGAAAGAGTATTAGAATTAATAACTATGAAAGAAGGAACACAATAATATGAATGAAAAGACTACAATAAAGAATTATGATATCTAATAATCTCATCATTTATAGCTTGGAAAATTCATGTAAATGGAATGTCTAAAGTATAACCATCATCATAGTTGGGTGCATGTAGGTCAATGTTATAGGTAGGTATGATATTTTCATCAGAAGTTTCATGATGAATCAAATGTCTAGTCTTGGTTAAGACAACTGGTATATCATCGATAATTAGCTAATGGGAGTGCAGCTTCAAGGATGGTGGAAGTTGGGGGATGAGATGAGTAGAGAAACCTAAAGTTTTGATATTGAGGTTGATCTATTTTGGCTCATCATAATAATAATCTAAGAGGATAGGTGGTATATTCTTGATGAGTTTAGGGTGACCATTATAACCTTGGGTAGAATTAATAAGATAATTGAAACATTGAGATTCCCAAAATGGAATACCAGGTAAGGGTTCAAGAATTAGAATTTTAAAGACACCACATTCTTGGAATTATTCAAAATTCTAAAGGTGTGTGTCTCCTTGAATCCTATAGATAAAACCATTATAGAGAATTTGACATATTGGTAAGTAGATGAGGTGACATTCCTCATGTAATGAGTCCAAGGTTTACTAATCAATATGTTATAATAAAATGGAAATTTAAATATCATAACTTTCACTTGAATGGTGATAGGAGGGATAGTATTAGGAAGCCACATGCAACCTAAAGGAGGCATTTTACATATATTGTAACCTTGACATGTACTGCATCTGGACTTAAGATTATACTCAAAATATCCAAGGGTTTTAATAAAATTGAGGGATGCAACATAAGTACCTAAACCCTCATCAATCAAATCATTCTTGACTTGGATATCACCAATTTGGATGCTAATAAATATTTTAAGATCATTCACATGAAATAGAATCTCATCTAGGATCATGGAAGTAATAGGAAATTTAAGGGAAAGAGAAGTGTCTATAATTTCATCAATGTGTATAGACATCTCTTCACATTGTTGTAATATACTATCTTTAGACCCAGACAAGGTAACTTCATATCTTGTTATGGGAGGATGAGGGATGTTCATTTCAAATAATAATTACATCAGATGGTTTCAATGATGGGTGGAAGCTTGCATGAGTTTAATAAAAGGTATTTGAGATGGGAGATGATAAAGTTACACTATGGGGTCCCATTCATCATAACCCATGGGGGTATATCTAGATAAAGGTGCATAATATTTTAGGAACTCATAGAAAAGAAGATTAGAAGTGCATTCAAACTTGTGTTGGTAAGATGTAGTTAGTTTAGTTTAAGGCCAAATAGGTTGATTGTATTTAGATGGTGGGATAGTTTATTTAAGTATTTCTTGTGATTGAGTTGAATAAATACTATTGTAAGGTTGGGGAATTTTTCATATGGATGTAGATGTTGGGGGAGTTTTATATATAGTGTGAGAATATTATCTAGTTGAGATGTTGGAAGTGGTTCTAGGAAAGATATAAGGTTCTCTTACCCCAAATTTGTTAGATAAGATGGGGAATAATCTTGGATAATGTGGAATGTTTGAGAGGTTTGGTGCATGTGTGTTGGAGAAGAATCAATAAAAACAACTACCCTTCACATATTATTCATATTTACCACATTTTTTTATTAGTTTATTGTATAAGACTTTCAACATAATTAGTAGATGGATTAGGCTTGTCATTTCTATCTTGATGATTAGGAAGAGGATATTTATATATGTCAATATGAGTATTACCTTGGTTTAAATCTTGAATTTTGTTTCGTGTTTTGTGAGGTTTAAAGTTTATGTCATATTCTTGTTGTATCTTATGAATGAGTGATTCATGGTCAAATTTTGAGCCAAAAAGAAAATCAATATCAATATTACGTAATTATCTATAAGTATCATGAGAGTGGCCCTAACTTGCATGAAACCAACAAAATTTGTTTGGATCATACCATGATTTCATAAGATAAGTGGGGTCAATCTATCATGTAAGAGGCATTTGAAGGCATATTTGAATCTTATCTAAGGATAATGGTTTGTGGATGTTAATTTTTTTTATTTGGGGAAAATTTGGAGTAGGGGGAGCATGCTCCACAATGTTGTTAGGAATAATGGCTTGAATACTGTGAATAGTGTCATAAGAATGAATGACACCATTGGTAGTAGCATGATAGTTTTTATTTTTAATGAACATGTGAGTGCCTATGGGAGGTTGGTATGGTTAAAATTAGTGCATGAGAAAATATAGGTGTTATTTTTGGTTGAGGGATTTTTCCAAAGTCCTTAGAGACAGTGTCTTAACCCAATATTACAACTTGGGATAGAGAGAATTAGTGAATAGATGAAATATATTATCATCTACCATGTTATTCTCACATTTATTAGATACTTTATTACATCAGTTGATGAAATCTTGTGTTATTTTGGTTTCAAGTTGCTTACAATTGATAAAGTGAGCCAAAATATTCTTAATCGATCGCTAGTTTGAAACTCTTATGCTAAGGAGTTAACTATATCTTTAAAACTAATGATAGAATGGTATTTGAGTTGATTATTCTAATCTAAAGCATCTCTAGAGAGTGTTTTGGTTAATATCTTGGTAGAATCAAAAGTATTAAGTTTGACCCAATCTTTGTAATTATTGCCAAATGTTTTTAAATGTAATGTAGGATCAGTTAAACCATTATAATTAATGGTAGGTGTGATACCTCCTATGTTGATATTAGAAATTTGAGGTATAAGAGGTTCATTTTGTATATGTTTAATCATTTTGTTAATGAGGGGTGGTTGAGGAATGAGGTTGCTATGAGAATCTCTAAGGGGGGTGGGGGACATTTAGATTTTACACTCCCCATAGAACCTATTGGGGTTGATTTTGAAGGTGAATGAGATGATTTTATAGATCCAATATTTTATTAGCATTATTGGTTTGCAAAGTGTTCATTTGATTGAGAGTTTACAATAATATTTAGTGGGTTTGAGTGGTAGTTTTACTAGTTTGCATGGCATGCAAAGCATTAGAATTGGTATTAGTGGCTTGGGATTCATTATGAGTAGTGGCATGTGTGACATTAGTGGTGTAAGAAGCATTGGTAGAAAATGAAGCACTAGTAACATGATTGACATGTATATCAAAAGATGCACTAGTGGAATTATTATCATGATTAGTATTAGTAGCAAAAGATGCACTAGTGGCATGGTTGAGGAGGAGGGGACTTGGAAAAGACCCACTAGATGTTGAACTTTCCATGTTATTAGAGATACTTGGCATGGAGGTTGAAGAGATCATATAATAATAGGTCATGGTGTGATAAGGACTCAAAATAGAAGGGAGAGGTTGATAAAAAAATAAAGTTTCACCCTAAAATCCTTGAGAGAATGTATGGGAGGGTGAATGAGGTTATTATATTTGAGCACCTATTATTAAATTATAGATAGTTGAAGGGTCTTTTCCTCTATGTTAAAGAAATTTGTCAAAGAATAATATTAGTTCAGGTGTGTACTCTAATTTAGGATCATCTTATAATGAGAATAGAGGATTAAGAATGGATGATTAATGAGGATGAGTCCCATAATTAGTAGTGTGAGTGGCAACATGCACATTGCTTTCATCTCAATTGGAAGCCACAAGAATTTTTTTGGGAAACCTATTAGGATTCATAAATATCATCATGTTTGTTGGATTTAACTCTATATTATCCTTAAATAAGAATTCAATGATGAGGAAAAGAGGATAAATGGGTGATGAAAATGAAAAATTATAAAATAGGATACATAATCGAATTGGTTAACTATGTTTTGAAAATTAAAAAAATAGAATAAAGAACAAGAGAACATAGTTGTACATGTTAACTATGTACTACTAAACAAGGAAAATGCCAAGGAAATAAGAAGACATATTAGGGCATGTTGAATGCTTACTACTTAGCCAAGGGTTGAACTAGAAGATAAAGAGACATAGTTGGATAGGTTGATTGTGTACTACATGCAGATAGTCTGAATAGCCTATAAGAGACTATGTTGAAAGAAATGGTAGTGTTATGAAATAGAAAAAGGTTTTACAATATAATTTTAAAGTAAAATAAATTAATCACACAAATAATTGGATCAATGTGGTTGATCCAATTAGAATAGGCAACACAAACCTTGCACCAATGTTAGCTAATGCAATTTTTTCAATACAACATACAATGATCAAAGACCAAAAAACAACTTGAAAGTAAATCTTAACTAATTGGTCATTCTAAGTGTTATAAGTTATAATAAAATTTAATTTTAATGTGATTGTGAAGTTTTTTGTAATGAGGAACTAGAAAGCAATCTAAGGTTGGTTTTAGGATGTTTAGGCTGAAAGGGATATGTATTGGTAATGGTATTAGATTTGTATTGGGGCCTACCCATCACTTCAAAATCCCATAGTGATAAGGGTGTTAGGTGCTTTGCCAATATATAACATCAACCATGTGTTTATACTTGGATAGAAAACCAAGTTAGTTTCCCCTTTGGTGATGAAATCCAAGTAGATAGACCTTGGGGAGAAAAATGTTTAATATTTTTTGAATGAAAAGTGATTTGGAAGTGTGTGTAAAATAAAAAAATAGTGTGACTAAATAAGTAATTTAAAAAACCACCTTTAATCTATCTTTGTTACTCTAAGAATGCAAGTAATTGAAAAGGAAAGATGAATTAATTACTAGAAAATAGAGGTTAATTCTTTGATTTAGAAGAATATAGAGTGGGTTCATGCAAAACTATATGCAAAAAGTGTATAATAGAGTTGACTAGGTCACTACTATTCTATATAAGTAAGATCTAGAAGAACATAGTCAAACAAGTCAACTCTATCTTATAGATAGAATACATGCTACAAAATTATGTTGAACATGTCGACCTAGTTTGTTGTGGGGTTTTAGTTTTATAGACTAAAAACTTTTGGAAAATATTACTAAAAAGGAGAAATTGTAATGAAAGAGAGAAATAAATGAACCTTGATGGGATTGAATATGTTTAGATTTCAAAATTTTATGTTGTGATGTTCAAATGCTGATTCAAAATTTTGGTAATAAGGTCAACTAGTTTGACTAAGTTTACAAAACATGTATGATAATGAAGTAGTTGTGAATAGAGTTGATTGGTTTGACTATGTTTGTGGACCTATAAGTTGAAATAAGATAATTGAGAATAGAGTTGTTTGATTTGAATACGTATGCAAATTTAGAATTGAAAAATAATATTGTGTCAAACTGATCGATCTAGTAACTTGTAATTGACAAAGAACAATACATATAGAATAGAATAATTTTGGAGTGAATGTGTGTTAAAAATACACACATAATGTTATAGCTATACTAATTAGTTTGATATAGTACTACAAAAATAGAAAATATTATATGATGACAAAATGAAATCATGAAATAAAACTTATAAGGGTTTGATTCACATTGGGTTAAATAAAATATTTACAAATGTAAATAAAATTGATCTATTAATCAATCCTAGTTTGGAGAAGATAAATACTACTTACACTTATGATTTTTGATACATTAGATATTTGGGGTCATGAAAAATATGGATCCTTTAATCCTAACCAAGGGATCTCTTACCATAATAACATCACTAGAGAAGGTTACAAAGTCGCTAGTCAAACAACAACATGCGATAACCCTATCTAGGTTTTATTTTTTTATATTTAAAAAATAAGTGATAAGTAAATCATAATCTAATATAGTGCTCACCAAAGCTTATGGAACAAAGTGGGGGTGATAAACATAAAAATTAAAAATGCATAGAAGATCTTTGCTCACTTCAATGTAGATGAAATCCTAATGGATTGGAGAGAAGTAAAAATGAAAATCTATCTACTCTTACAAAGGAAGAACAAAGTTAGGAATAATTACCTTTGAGAATGAACCCACTAAGCCTCAATCTCTCCCTTGGCCAAGGTGTTTCATAAGAGGTTGTTATGGTATGTGAGGATAGCAAGGATAATCCATCTATAGGCTACACAACTTCTATATGCATTCAAAATACTTCTCCACAAGACAAGATCTGTATCTCCAAAGAAAGTATTGAAACCCTAAGCTATACTCCTCAATTAGAATGGTGGATAAGAAAATATGAAATATATTCTTCTTCTTATTCTTTTCTCTTTAAATGATAGAAATGGATATGTATATATAGCTAAATCTAACCCTAAACATTTCCAACAGTTTGTTGGCCCAATTGACTTTGTATCACTATTGATATAAAAAAATTAGGTCTTGGTCTAGGTCAACTAAGGATGGACCTAGATCCTAAATATGTTTTATCAATTTAAGCATAAGGTTGATGTTGGCCACAGTGTGATGTAAACTATCAAAAAGGGTTTTAGGCTTAGGAAGGGGATGATTAAGGTGATAAATGCTTAGATTAGGGTGCAAGAGAGGCAGCAAGGCTTAGGGAAGTGTTTTAGGAGATGGTTGGATTGATAAAAAATGGTGTTATAGAAGACAAAAATATTTAAAAGCATCAATGGTCTACCCACCCCATTCCCAATGCACCTTTTAAGGTGTGCACTCAAGACTTGATGGGTTCCTGCAAGAGAGAAAACATCATTAATTGATAAAGTTTGAAAATATTGTGTATACAATAACCAACAAGTCATTTTATATGACTTCATATTTTTTATATACTATTTCATGTCAATTTGTAAACCATGGCCTCACATAATGTGGAAAATCCATGTTCAACTACAAGAGTATACAAATTTTCCCTCAACTAACCTTGAAGCAAAAAAATAAGCACTTTAGACAAGTGAATGGTGCATTCACCATTTGAATAATACAACTATTAAAAGAGGATTGGGGAAGTAGGATTTCTAAAGAAAGAATCAACTTTGTATCAGATTATGGAAGCCAATTCATTTAATTTTAGAATTTCTCATATATTAGATTTGGAGGTTTTAAATATCCTTTAGGCTTTAGAGGTTGGTTAATGATAAAATGTTGTTGATTGAATTATGTAGATAACTTTCAGATGTTCATCATAAATGTATGAAAAGACACATAACAAAAGTAGTGTTATTAGTTTATATTAGAGACTACACATGCAAGAATTAAAAAAATGCTCTAAACATTAAGGCTATAATAACTCACTTCACTTTTTACGCTAACCCAATTAGAGATTCATTTAATAGTAAGGGATATGTGTGAGCCAATCTATGTATTGGATCCATATATGTTCATAAATTACATCTAAAAATTTATTGGACTAACTATGCTAAGGAATTTGAAGTTTGAAGACATGATTGGGGACATCTAGGATTAAATAAGATTATGATGTTCACTAAAAAATGGGTACTTGATGGAATTATCAATGATGATACTAAACCTTTTGATATAGGCCACATTGAGGAATTCATGGTAGCTCCTCTAAGAGTGATAAAGTAGTCAACCCTTGAAATCAAAAACCTACAATAAATAATCAAGTTCATGTTGATAAGATCATTGAAGTGGTTCAATAAAAATAAGTTTTAGTTCATAGGACCTGGTGGTTCCTACAAATCTAAGGTTGTAACTTCACGTAAATAAACTCCTATATCTATTCTAAGGGAAATTAGATCTAGTGGTTTTGTTATTATCTCTCATCCCACTAATGAGGTTGGTGGTAATAGTGATGATGAAGAGCCAAACAAAGGAGAATAACCACACAAGACTTATGGTGAGGGCCCCTTTATTGGAATAAATTTGAAAGCTAAGAAAATAGTGCTAATTTAAAAATCTTCTTACCCACTTTTAGATCACTCTTAGCTAATCAAGAACACCACACAACAATATCTTGATTCTATTCAAGGGATGGAGCAAATATTAGGTGCAGTAGAGGTACTCACTTCCATTTCACTAGGACCAGTTTGTCTTTTTATTCCATATTCTCCACACATCCCACTCTCAACACATTATACTACTCCAAGATAACCTACACCACCTTATTCATCAATTTATATTGATACACAAATGATTAGTAATTGTAATGTGGATTTTTAATAGATGTTGCTATTTTTATGAAATAAAAATAATATAGTAAATGTGGGGATGATAGAGTTTGACACCTTGGTGAATCCTATTATAACTCCTTACCCTAAAAAATATAATACCACCTATTAGTTGGTATATTTATATAAAATTTAAAAATTGGTGGCTTGAGTGTGGCTTGTGACACCTAACCCATAGGTCCCCCTTACATGCTCTCTTGACCCTTCTAGTCACCTTTTCATTGATTCCTAGTCATCCATAGACTCCTAGAACCTCATTCCAGCTCAACTAGGATCAATTTTACATGATTATTCCATCCTCATAGATCTTATACCTATAGGAAAATAGCACCTAGCTTGGACTATAACACTGGACCCTAGGGTGTCCCATTTCTAGCACTCCTATCTAATCACATTTTGAGCCTAGGTGACCATTTTCTCTTAATTCCTCTTCCTCATTGTGTCGGCCTATCATGAATGCATCTAACCCATGACCAATAAATATCTATAAAATCCCATTCAAATTTCATTTGGAAAGGGTTGGAAAATATTACAAAATAAAGTAAGAATACAAGCAAGACCACTATGGCAAATTTCCCTATTCTTTGCATACAACCATCCAATATAACTACCAGCATATTCAAACTCTCACAATAGTCCCTAACCACCTCAAGCACACCCAGTTTAGAATTTTTGCATCTACATAACACTATTACACAAAGCACATCAAGTGAGAGAAATACATATGGATTGATCCCTCTTTGAAGTATTGGTATGTAGGAAACATTCCCACATAAGGGCTGTGGATACACGTTCAATGCATCTTACACACACTAACCCCCACGCCCCCCCCCCCCCCCCCCCCCCCCTCTTTCTAAAGTTTTATTTAAGCATAATAAAGGTCTAGGGTTATTGATTAAATCATCTCTACAAGGATATTCATCAATATTCAAGACTTGAAATTTTAGAAGAAAATTAATACAAGGACAATAGACAAAACCCAAAAAACTTAGATCTCTATGACCAGTTTGGACAATAGTGATAGGACCTAAACTATAGTACCAAAATTTGAAATGTCTTATTTTTTATGCTCCTATCCTTTCTCTAAATGAAATCCAAATCTTAATTTGTGATAGTATCCCAGTCTTGCATAATTAGTACTAGCTTTTATCTCAGTTATCTTAGTCTTGTTTAAGCTAAGTTATATTTCTCTTATTTTATTGCCATTTTTGGAAAGCTATGAAGGTTAAATAAATTATAAAAATTAGTACTCTATTTATTTAAATATTATTTACTAATTTAATCAACTCAAAATTTTAACTAAATTAGGAATAATACTCCAATATTTCTAAAATTGTTAAATCAGTTAGCCACAAATCTATCAATGCTTAGTTTTTTGAGAGTGTAGAGCGAAATGTTGATAAGGATGAAGTATAATGTGTTAGTTTAGGCTTTTTTCCACCTTGTGGTTTTACTTACATGTCTTTTCAACTTACTTAGGCTATTTAATTAAGCCTTTAGGGGTCATTTACCTTTAAGAGGGTTATAATTGTGAGTTAGGGTTTTACCTTTTTGGTGACCTAATCTCACCTTATATGTACTTTCTTTTTTCCTAAAGTGGTTAATGGAAACATTTCCTTTATAGAATCTTCTTATTTTTTAAGCTCTCATTTTGTCTCTATAGGAATTTGACATTCATCATCTAGCAACTATTTAGAGATCTTGGTGAAATATATCATGGTATCAGAGCTTTCCTAATAGCCTCATGCATTTGTCTCCTTTGGTAAGATCCTCCTGCATTCACCTTGTTTTTTCATATTGTACGATCACCATTTTTAACCTTAGAGGCATTTTTTAAAAAACTACATTAATATTCATGTTAGAAGCCCTTTTATCAAAAATTTGTCTACATATATTTTTTAAGTTTTTTGAGATCTCAAATGGGTTGTCTTTAGTTTTTTAAGACAATTCATGGATTTTTATAAAAAATCTAATTTCTTCATATTAGTAAGATACTATAAAAACAAGTAATCAAGCTTGTTATCTCCAATTTGGTACCCATAGATCAATTCAAGTTCTCTTGGGTGCATTACTTACTCCCTAGACCAATTTGGGTTCTCTGGGGTGCATTAATTACTCCCAAGACCAATTCAAGTTTTCCAGGTATGACTACTCATTACTTGTTTTTTAAGTCACAACTATTCAAGAACCTGATTTACACTATAGGGAAGTAATCAGACTTCTCCAGGGTGATAACTTATAAGTAATCAGGTTTCTCAACCCTGACTACTTAACTACTTTCTCATAGACCATATTAAGTTTCTCAAATAGTTTTACTTATAAGTAATTAGGCTTCTCTAGGGTGACAACTTATAAGTAATCAGGTTTCTCAACCCTATTTACTTGCTCACTAGACCCATTTAGGTTTTCTAGGGTCGATTACTCATTACTTGTTTCATAAGTTACAGTTGTTTAAAACTCTAAAGTTATGCAGGTTGAAGAACCCAACATACACTGAGAAGACCCATTCAAGTTTTTAAAGGTCAACCACTTATTACTCATTACTTGCTTTATAAGTAATAAGTCATGTAGGTTCATAAACCCAATTTACACTAGCAAGACCCACTTGAGTTTTCAAAGGTTGACAATTTATTACTTTTTTTTATTTGAAGTAGTTGGAAAACCCAAAGTTGAAGTAGTTGGAAAACCCAAAGTTGAAGTAATTGGAAAACCTGAAGTAAAGCAGTGTTGGAAATATGCATGACATTCAAGTGGGCTTCAAATTTTAGGTGAAAGGTAATGAAGAAATAAATTAAAGTTTTTTCCATTTTTGGATTTTTGGGTAAAAAACACAAGTACGGGGAAAAAATTCCATGTTTGGAAAGGGTCTAGGAATATGTCGAAGTAAGAACTTGTAAGTGCCATAAATTTTTATCGGTAACTCCTTTTTGATTGCCATTTTTTTGAAAAGTGCTTTTTTTTATGCTCTACACATTAGACCTATCATTGGGCTTTTCATAGATATAATTTTTTTTCACATTTTTTGTACACTTTTAAACACATTATCAGTTGTATCCAACATTCTTCTTATTCCTTGTACTTATGCACCTACTGCTCAAGATGTATTTTTGGTTGAATCCAACATTTATATGAGCATGCTTATATTTGAGACATTCAGGGGGGGTCATTACCTGATAGTTTTAAGGGGGTACTTGTGTGTTTATTATTTATTCAGTCTTTCTCTTTTCCACATCACTTCTTTACTTACTATAGTAATACTTACTTTTGCACTTAGGATTCATTATCAATAAGTTCACTTACACCTTTTAATTATCATGAATGAAAACCTAGAATGGAAATTATCTTGAAATCTAAGGGTTACCATCAAATTATAATGGGTACTGAGACTAAGCCTACTAATGCTAAAGCAAAAATCAAATAGTTTAACCATTGTGATAAAGTCTATGGACTACTATGTCTTTCCATCTCCCCAAATCTACTCTTTCAGATAAATTTACCAAAGCACCACTGAAGTGTGGGCCCAACTCACCAAGCTCTTTGGAGTGTAGGGTGTGATGAGAGGACATGAGGTAGAAAATAAGCTTATTAAATTGAGCCTAGATGACTTTGACACTCTTCAAGATTTTTTCACCAAATTCAAACTTTTGAGATTGTAGTTCAAAACATGTGGAATTTATAATAAAGATGAACAACTTGTTTTGTCACTACTCTCTAAACTAGGTCTTGAATATTTTGTATTTGTCTACTTTTCTTACCACTAAGAGTGCTCTTGACACCACATGGAAGATGCCTTCTTTAGATAATTTTTTTGCCAACCTAATTTGAGAGTAAGATAATTTGATATAGATGGGCATAATGAAGTCATCTAAATCTCATGCATTGCTTACTGATAAAAATAAAGCTTCTAACAATAGAGAGAGAAAGAAGAGCAAAATAATGTTGAAAAGAGTGAAAAATTTTCCACCTCCAAATCAAATAATGAGACCTCTTCTTCCATTCAAAAGCCTAATAAAGATTAGATCAAATGTGGAAATTGCTTAGGTAAGCATGATGAGATTAAATGTTTGAAGAAATAAATTGACCACCTTACTAGCCTTTTTATTCAGAACAACATAGGTGTTCTAGATTCTATCAAAACATCTTCATCAACCCATGAATCCACTAAGAAAAATGACTCTAGAAAAGAAAAGGATTTAGAGAATAATAAGGGGAAACACAAGTGAAAATACTTATTTTCACTTGTACCTCCAACTCCTCCTACATGGGTCATTGACTCTGGTGCCTTAGATCACATGGCCTCTTCACAAATTGATTTAGTTCCTTAGAACCATTTGACATGTACTCTATACAACTAGGTGATAACACTTTTAAAAAGGTTCTCAAGAGAGGGTCTATTGAAGTGAGTGGTGGAACATTCAATAATTTTCTAAGTGTTCCCTCACTCTCAACTAATCTCATATTAGTCTACCAAATCACTCTCCGGCATGCGAGATGAATTCACTCTAGATTCAGTGTATATCAGAGAGTTGCATAGTGATACTATTTTGGCTATGGGAATGTTCGATCATCAGACTCGACTATATAGCTTCTCACACTTTGCTCCCGACTCTCTTTTAGATTCTTCATATTCCTCTTTGGACTCACCTGTCCCTGATGACACTTCTGAGCCTAAGCATTCTTCTGATATTTACAACTCTTCTTCTATAGATGACTATAGTAGTGAAGTGGACACACCTCCATCATCTCCTTGTCACCTTTCATATATTTAAGAGTTAGTTCTTGATTCACCTACCTCTGGTCTACTTCTAACATTATAGGGTAATGGTCTACTGATCCAAGACACATCAAACTTTTCGTAGTCTATTCCATAGTTATAGATAATTCCATAGACCTTATTTGCCTTTAATTCTATTGTACCATCTTGGAATAGAGTATTTGGGCCACCTACCTCATGGTATGTGGATCATTTCTTTCATAGGAATGACACCTTGGTTGAAGATCCATCAAGCACTTGGTGAAAAAACTCATTGTTCTAGGGTAATTCACTCTTCATTGCATCTACTTCTAATTCATAGTCACTTCTAAGCATTCCTCTGGGTGACACTAGATGGCTATAGTTAATTGTAGACCTTAGTGGGAATTTTTATCCCTCTTCTCTTCTTTTCTCTCTTTTGGGGAGGAGTTTTGTTCCTACATGTTCTTTCCTTTACCCCAGTTTATGGGAGTTACATTATACTTGGGTACTTCATCAGGCCTCACTTCCAAGACCCAATTCTTCTACCTAACTAAGCTATGCTTCATGGGGGTGTTAGTGTAGGATTTTTCCCACCTAGTGGTTTTACCTACACATGTTTTCAACTTACTTAGGTTAGTTAATTAAGTCTTTAGGGTTCATTTACCTTTAAGAGGGTTATAATTATGAATTAGGGTTTTACCTTTTTGGTGACCTAATCTCACCCTATATTTAATTTTTTTTCCTAAAGTGGCTAATGCAAACATTTATTTTGTGGAATCTTCTTATTTTTAGATCTCTCATTCTGCCTCTATAAGAATTTGACATTCATTACGTGACCACTATTTAGAGATCTTGGCAAAATCTATCAGAATGACTATCAATGATGATATATTGACATGAGTTTCCTTGGGTAAATCCATTCATGAAAGTGATGTGTAAAGTATTTGAGTAACCACTAAAATAATGATCAAGATATCTAAAGAACATGAACTAACATAGGAATAGTTAAAAGATCAAGTCTGATAGCTTGTAGGATATGTGAATTATCTCATTAATCTAGTAAAACCCATTTACAATGCCAAAGTTAAATCAACTACACAAGTTCCTAGAATAGGTAAAGAGGTTATTTCAATGATATATAAATATAATAATTATGGGAAGACCCTTGAGTCCTATGTGTAATAGTTGTTGCTTGATGGCTTGCAATACATTGATGAGCCAATAAAGCTCTATAAAAAGATCAATTCAAAAAAATCAAATTTAAAAAGCAGATCAAGTTCCATCAAGATTAAATAAACTTGTGGAAAAATGTGTTTCATGACCTATAGGTGATGGTAGGCACTGATGTAAACATGATTTTTAAAATAAGGATGTTTGATAAAAATTAAAATGACATATCATTTGACTAGTTATAAAGTGTTCTACATAAGATGAAGTGTTGAAGCAAATAATGGATCACTTTATGGGTCTATGCAAATTTAGAGGAGATAAAATGTTAGATTCAAGTTCCAATCTGGGGAATCATCACTATGACTTTCTCAAAGATGATGGTTCAGGACATCATTTGGTCAATGACATGAAGGAAACTTTAGGAATATTATTAAAGGAGAGATTTTAAAAAAAGGTTCTTTTAATGTATCTTTCATGATCATACTCAAAGAAATAAATTCTTTATTAGAGGAGATGAATTCAAATTAGGAGTTATTTGATACTCCACATGCTATGGAATTATTATTAGACAAATGACTAATTTAACAAATGAATATGGAAATTCCCAAGGAAATTTTAATTATCGAGGCCATCAAGAAATTCATAATATATAAAGTATTTCTTCATATAAATCCAAATAAATTAATCCAAATATGGATATATCCAAGGGAAAACTCCCTAGAAATCATTTGTCTTATTTTACTTTAATCTTTTTCTAGGAAAAATTGAATTTTCTTTTTTATAAATAACATAAAATTGCAATGTAAATAAGATAAAATTTGGAATATGAAGGGTTAGTCCATTCCCTCATAAACCTATAAATAGGATAAATGGATATTATACAAGAGTTTTTTTATGCTCATTTTAATTTTTATTAAAAGGAAAGGGGGAAGAGACTTGTGTTCATTCTTACAATGAGTAACATAAGTAAAATTATGAAACTTTGTGTCTAGTGTTTACTTTTAGATGTGCGATTATATTATGTTGATACATAACCCTTAACTCTCAATCAATACTTGTTTTATTGTGAAACTAACACTTTAATTTTATAATGTATTCTTGTCATGTAAGGGATGAAATCTATGTTTGCTCTTCCATTCATAACCCTTTGCCTTCCTACTTTTTATTTTTTTCAATAGTTGAAAATAATAAAACATAATAATCCAAATGACCTATAAATATTATAAATAGGTTTATTTATATTTTTCATGTTTTCAATAAAGGTAACCTCTCCTTTTAATAGATCATAGAATTTTATCTCCTTAACTATTTTCAAATACAAAATTTTCCAACATAAAAAATTTTTAACCTAAGTTTTTGGCACCCACCATGGGGTACGTGTGAGTATATTTGTGATATATACTAAACCTATCACTCAGTGTAATAAGTGTTATTCCTATATAAAATATACCTTTTATATATATGAACCCTGTCTTGTAAATCATGGAAAAATAATTTTTTCATCCTAGATAGAAGGAGATTCATAAGGTCTAGTTGGAATGAAGGTATCATTGACCCATTATCTGTGTTACAAGAGTAATCTAACTTTAGAATTTTTGTAGAGTGAGTAAGAAGGATGGTTTGAAATATAAACAAATTATTGTTATTTACTAGCATCTTGGCTCCAATGTAAATTTACTTACAAATCATGGAAGATGTATCATTACTATGGGGTCCACATATTGGGTCATTAGACCTGGGGGCTTTACTCCATGAGTTACCCATAAGTTCTAGGAAAATTTTTCCTAAGGTTATTAGTGACTTTAAACACCATCTTGATGAACATATAAAATATTTATTTTATGCTTACACTATTTTGAGTGTGGAAAATTAATATGTATTAGTCATATTATTCATGGAAACCTCGGTTGAAGGAGTAGTACAATGGTTTCCTTATATACTAGCAGGTTTTATATGAAATTGGGAGAAGATTAGAAATAAATTTTAATAAAGATTGAAACCAACCAAATTTTAACACACACTCTTGACTCAATTGGATCAGATAAAAAATGAATCTCATAAACCCATGAGATAATACATAGATATATTCCATAATTTGATGCATAATATTCCAATGACTGCCATACTTATAATAGAAAAATAGAAGTTATTTTTATTGAATGCACAAACACCCAAAGTGACCTTCTTCCTATGAAAAAACACCCATAGAAATTTAGAGATAACATAAATGCAAGATACATAGATAAAATATGATATGATCATGGATAGAAAACTAAAAATGACATCATTCAAAATTAAATAAAAATTTTCAATGGATATTCTAACTTAGATATTATAATATGATATATTGGATTTGAAAAAACAAACTCCATAGGTTCATTAAGATAAGCCATGTAAGGGTGTGTTAAGGATGCCATTTGTCCCATATAGTGTAAAAGTTCATCCTAGAATTACTACTCCACCTCTACAATTTATCATCAAAGTATATCTTTCACAAATCCATTTCACGTGTATTTTTCATGACATTAATGATCATGATGTTTCTAATTGACTAGAAATTCCAAGGATGATGTAATTATGCACAATTAAAGAAAAACAAAAAGAAGGTGTTTTGGGTACCTTAGATCCTAAAATTTAGTAAATTGATCATGATTTACTATGGGATATTTTGAATATGAACTTGATTTGGAGGAGTATGATGATAAAGTGGAGGATATGAATAGTCACTCATATGCCATATTCACTGAAGCTCAAAATAAAAATTTGAAAGAAACAAAAAAATAGGTGTATGATAAGCAAAAGGATAATGAGGCTTCTTTAACCACAACTAATTTGAAGTTAATCCTGAATAGAGGTACCCCTTTTTCAAACCCTGTAAAGGATAAACAACTTAAAAATATAGGAAGTTATTTTTTTCCTTCTAAAAATATATCTACCAATGATGAATCCTACATTTTCACTTTCTTTTGATATCATTGATCACATGAATAAAACCAAAGTCCAATTTTCTCAAACTATATATCTCAAGTCAAATCTTGAATAACTTGACATATTGATCAAATTTATTAAAGGAAAAGTTCCATTAATTTAAATACATCACCTCATGGGGTTCATGTCAAAACTTTGTATTTTGATCTTCAGAATAACATAGTTGTGTCTACTCAAGTTAATGTAATACCTAAACCATTTTATGTTGCACTCTTAATTGGATGCTTCCATTTTAATAATTATATAATTAACTTTAGATATTTAGATAATGTAATTTTAGCCAAAGTAACATATGCCTTAGGGATAACATGCACTAAAAACTTCAACTATTTTTTCAACATGGAGGAAAAATAAGTGCCTTTAATTGGAAAAATAAAATATACTCAGGGAGATATAAAAATATTTCCTCAAGAAAGATTAAAGATGATTATTATGGTGGTAGACATCCCTCCAAGCTATGGAATGTTGCTAAGCAAGACTTTTTGTAAATACATTGGAGGCAAGATTTGACTAGATTGTACACTTGCCCATTATTATAAAGGGAATAAATGAAAAGTTGATTCCATAACCAAAAGCTAAAAAATTTGTGTAGAGGTCAAATGATACCTAACCATATATTATAAATGAGGAAACATGCCTAGATACTTACATGATGATGAATGAAAAAGACATAGAACTTCCTGAGCTCATTGAAGGTGATTCAAATGATGCATGGACCTTAGAATTTGATGGAAGTTATTTAATTGTAGGTTTAGGTGATAGATTTGTGATCATTTCCCCTTATAATGAGTTATTTCCTTTATCCTATAAACTCCAAGTTGAATGCACAAATAATAAAACTAAATATGAAACATTGGTTCTAGATTGAAAATAACAGAGGAATTGGGAATTGAAAATATCAAATCTAAAGGAGATGCTCAGATTATTGTGAAATAAGTACAAAGTAAATACTAATTAAATAATGACATGCTAATACATTAAAAAAATATGGTATGGGATTACATTAAATCTTTCAAAACCTTTTCCATTGATTTCATTCTAAGAGAATAAAAATATAAAGCTTACACACTAGTTGTATATGCATCCTTATTAATTTACCATCTAACAATTGACAAGGAGAATTACGTTATTGAAATGGTATATCACTCAAGTGTTTTAAATAGTTTATAAATTAAAAAATGATGAAAAAATATTTGATTTCCTAAAATAGATATATAAATTTAATAATTTTTACTTTTAGGGAAGATTATTAACATATAGGGAACCTTTCTCATGAGAGATAAAAATAATGGAAGCTAAAGGGCCATCTGCAATTGAAGTCAACTAATTAGATGGAAAGTCATCCAACTAAATGGAAACAAGATCCATAAATGCTTGGTTCCCTTAGATTAAATGTTTAATAAACATTATAGGTATATAAAAAATAAAATCCAAGAGGAACCTCGAGGATCACTTGACTATGAAAGATTAAATATCATTATGGAAGAAGAACCAAAATATGTAAAGACTAGGAAATTATGTTCCAAGGTATAACATAGGAGGTTTATGTCTTTGTTTAAATTATACATGGATATTTTCTCATGGTGCTACAAAGATATGAATCCTTCAAACTCAAGAATATACAACATAATATTCCCTTGAAGCAAGATATCAATCCCTTCATGGATAAATTGTGGCTCTAAAATCTAAATACAAGGACCATCTATGAAGAGATAAGGGAAATAATATATGCAAAAATATTTTTCGTGATCCACGACTCTACTTGAGTGGAAAACATCATTCCAATAAGGAAATATAATAAGGTTAGAAGTTTTTTTATTTATAAATTTTAAATGAAGTTTTACTCAAAGATAATTATTATTTACCAAAAATGGATCATTTTATATAAGCCGTCATATGTTCCAAAATGATGTCCATGCTAGATAGTTTTTCTTGGTATAATCAAGTTGAAGTTTCATAGAAAATTAATAAAAATTAGTGTTTACCACCCCTTGGTGAACATTTACATGAAATAAGATGCCTTTCGATCTTATTAATGTTTTGAATTGGAGGAGTCAAACATAACAATGAGTAGTGCATAGAGACAAATTTGGACATAAAAATAATATTATTTCACTCTATTCACTTAATTCATAAACATTCAAGAATAATACAAATATATAGTCCAATATTCTCTCACACTTGAATCCTATAAATAAGCTAACATATTATGATATATTCTTATGACAAATAATAATATATCACAATAATATAATATTCTAACTTATCGTATTAACCATATAGTTATAACTACCATATAACTATTATTTACCTCTCGATAGTAAATACCAAAACTAACATGATGTAAAATCTAAATTTCCTAACATTCCCCCCATAGTTTTTACATGGTGTAAAAACATTCACTCTTATCTGTAGTATGCTCACCCATTATAGCATGCCCTATTTAGCTCATGACCTTGATATAAAGAGAGCCTCACTCCTCCCATGGTTTTACAAGTTTATCATAACCTTGACATGAATAGGAACTCCTCTACCTACTATTCACCTCCTAGTGGTTTTTTGGATCTCTAACACAAATCTTTTCAAGACACATGAATTGACTTACATTGGTGCTTTCTATCCTTTCACAATGTTTTCACATCAGGGAATCATGTTTTGTAATTACACATAATTACATATCATGAAAAGGAATAATACTTCTATTATTATTTTGAAAAACACAATAAAAATGAAAAACATACCACATAAAATGTCACCAAAACATTGGTGCGACCCTGTCATTGGTGATTGATGAGAGGTCACTAAAATACCTCCTTTCTCTGTGTATCCTCCAGCCTCCCATATATGATGCTACTTACTTAGATGATGAATATTTATTCCTTAGATTTTGAATGTATTGATTTACTATCAAATATCAATGTTTTGTTAGTCGAGCATTCTTAGGTTCAGTATTGGCCTCATATCCATCTTTAAGAATTTTTTGAATTTTACTATCTTGGAATTGTATAAATTTGACATCGTGTTCAAGCAATAATGCATCTTTATGATTTTGAACATTTTTTGAAACTTTTATAATATTAAAAAAAAAAACACTTTATAAAAAATGACTTAGTTAACCTAAATCACCTAAACAAAATCCTAATATTCACCTAAATAGGACTCAAAGACAAAACAACAAACTTTATCATTTTTTTCTTTTCAACTTGACTCTTTTGAAATTTAAAATTTACTCTCATAAAATCAATATGCCTATAGCTTTAAAATACTATAGACTAATAAAATAACTTTTATTTTTATTTTGACATAAACAACTTAAATAAAAGAATACAAACAGTAAGACTTTTTACAATACTAAAAGACCATATCAACCATTAATAGATTTTGACTATTAACACTAATAACAAAACTATGGATAATTTTTTTAATACACTAAGACTGGAACATAAAATTGTACTAAATGAAAACTATGGTAATAAATAACTATTTAAAATAAAAATTTGAGACTCACTTAACAAACTACTAGACAAGTCATACAAAATATGTTTGAAGTGGTATACTTAGTGAATATTATGGCACAACACATTGTATGGAGAAATGAACACAATATGATGGTCGATATATGATTTATAATGAAACTTATAGGTAATTAGTGCATATAGGTCTATAGATTTGAGACATTGAAGGAGAAGATGAATATAACTAGTAGGAAATGACATCAAAAAATAGCTAGTAGATTTACACTATTTGGTAGCTTCACATTGTGCACAAATATAGATCTAATGTTTTTTATTGCCTTAATATTCTATAGAATCATTTCATTTTTGATATCAATATTTATATTATACCAAGACAAGCTCTAATAAAATAAATAAATCATTAGTGCTATGCAAAGGATGATGGCTAAGTTATTTGGCTAAATACAATATGCCTAAGAATGTAGTATTAAAACCAAAATGCATTTAAGCTAATTCAAATACTAGTGTGGAGATGGTGCATTGAGGTGAGCTACCATAAAAGCATTCATAATTAATTTTGATGACTAATACATTAATATGTAGATCTGGTATATCTATATGTAGTTGTCTGCTATGTGTTGGATAAGATTTGAACATTAATTAGCATGACAACTTTGAACTAGATAATGTACGTTCTCCTCTTGATCTGTCACAAAAATCCTTTATCTTCTCCTTCCACACAAGTATTTCCATAGCTATGTGATGTCTCTAACAATTAAAATTATTTTGAATGATGAATACCTCCTTTAATTTTTTTGCATTAATCATTCTCTCAAGGCTTCCATCCACAAAGGCATTGAAGAACAAAATCACTGCCCCTTCATAAAATAACAATCCATATTGGTAAATAACCTACTCTAATACCACTATTGGGAATTGGAGGAGCCAAACACAAAAATGAGAAATGTATAGAAACAAATTTTGACAGAAAAAATATTATTTCACTCTATTCACTTGATTAATTAACATTTAATAATAATACAAATATATAGGAATAACGTCTTATAATTTCTTCAATATTCTCTCACACCCAAATCCTAGAAATAAGATAACCTATTAGGATATATTTTTATAATAAATTACAATATATCACAACAATATAATATTCTAACTTACCCTATTAACCATATGGTTATAACCACCTTGTAACTATTATTCACCTCTTGGTAAATTAACTAGTTACTATTTACCTTTTGATAAATACCAAAACTAACATGATGTAAAAGCTAAATCTACTAAAAATTAATGCTAGAGCCACTTTTTAAAGAGTAATGGAATTTGATTTAAGTGATGTAAATAATAAAATCATAGCAATCTATCTTGATGATTTCAAGGTATTTTTAAATTAAAGGGACAATCACTAAGAATACTTGAGAATGAATTTTCAAAGATGTCAGGCCCATGTCATATCATTGAAATTGAAAAAGTCTATCCCCATAGCTAATTAAGATAAAATTATGGGGCATGTAGTTTCTAATGAAATGACTAAGATTGGCCAAGAAAGGGTGAAATCAATTAAAATTTTATCTCTGCCTAGTATTAAAATTGGCACACATTCATTCTTTGGTAAGGTAAAATTTATGAGGAGGTTTGCTCTTGAGTTTTGTAGAACTTACAAGGCATAATATTCAAATGATGAAATATAAAAATGTTTCCAAATGGAATGAATATGTAAATAAATACTTTAGTGAAATAAAATATATTGTTTCCAAAGAACATGTTTTAACTTGCCCATATTTTTTGGAAATATTTCATTGTGTATTGTTACTCTTCTGAATAAATTTTTAGCCATCCTCAAGCATACAAATGAAGAAGGCATTAAATATCCAATTAAATTCATTATTTTTGGATTAAAATATCATGATATAAAATATTATTTTATCAATAAACATGTATATGTTTTGGTCAAGGTTGTAAAACACTTCAACTTTGATATCTTGAATCTTCACATGATCATGATGGTACTAAATACTATCAAATATATTTTGACTAAATAATAACTTGGCTTAAAAAGACGAGGATGGATTGAAAAATTAAAATAATATGATATGGGTATCAAACCCACAAAATTTGTGAGATGACAAATTCTTTGTTAATTAATTATCAAAGGTATTGATTCACAAAGATAAATGAACCATGTTAATAAAATATACAAGTTATTGCTAGTTCTCTTCATTGATTATCTCAATGAATGGTATTCTAAAGTTGCATAATTATTATAATAAGGATAATTAAAAACCCACTTAAATTATAAATACAAAAGGAATTTGAGCCTTAGGGTAACCAACTATGTAATCTGGGATAACACTCTCTTCATGAAATCCCTTGATGGGACCTTTTTGAGATTAGTACACAAATAAAAACAAACAAGATTGTTGGAGGATTTCCATTATCAATCCCATGATGGAAACTTTAATTTTATGTTAAAATTTTCAAAATCCTATAATCCCATTATTATTGGCCAACATTTTTCAAAGATACATATTAATGGGTTTCAAAATGTGAGGCTTGTCAAAACTTTGTGGGAATGTCTAAACTTGTAGCATTACCTCTTCACCAAGTAGTAATTGAAGATATTTTTAAATAATGGGTTTTATATTTCATATTTACTTTGAATCCACATTCTATTTCAAGACACACTCAGGGTTTGACAACTACTAATTACTTCACAAGGTGGGTAGAAGTAATTCCAGTAAGATCGACTAATTTTGAAGTGGTATGTAATTTCATCAAAGAGAATATTTTTGTTAGGTTTGGAGTTTTAAAAAAATATTATGATGAATAATTCTTCAAATTTATATTGAAATAAACTCATTAGTTTTTGATATTTGTATGGGATCTTAGTAGCACACTCTTTTGACTAATACCCTAAAGGTAATGGCTAGGCAAAATGAGGTAATAATAATAAGATAACTATTGTTTCCAAAGTAGCTAATGAAAGTCAAATAAATTATCATAAGAAACTATATCACACTCTTTGGATGGACTTTATAACTCATAAAAGATCAATTGGAGTTCCCCTTTTCAAATAGTATATGGTATAAATGTAATGATTACCATTTATCTAGAGTTTTTGGTTTTATTTTTAAATTATGTAGTGAGTATTTATAATAATTTATGATATCATGGAAATTATAAGTAATATAAATATTTAAAATTTAATGTTCACTCCTACATACTCTAGTGGAAAAATAAATAACAAGGATAAATAATTTCTTGACCATCATCATATGTCTTGCACAACCCCATCAAAATTTTATCCCACCATACCCATGTAATAATCTCAAATCACTAGCTAAGGTTGCATTCAACATATCCAAAATAATTAGGATAAAGTATAAATACCTAGGGTATGAGCCTTTGTCCATCTTAAAAATTAATGTCTTAGAAATATGTGTTTCAATGATACGACACATAGATTTGGATGAAATTCATAAAATAATTAGAAATAGATCAACTACACTCAAATTTTACCTCTTAGAAATAAGTGGCCTTCCTAAAGCAGTCAAATTTCTAATTTTCATACAGTGGTTGGATCTAGTCCTAATATATGCTCAGTAATATGATGCAAAAAAATGGAAGTCATATTTGTGAGAAATACTCTAGTAGTAAAGCTTGTTATAAATTACATTGATACTAAATTTTAAATTCCATAAAGGAATACATATTATATAATGAGTGTAGATATTGGCCTTACTTTTTAGTATAAAAAATAGAAAAACATCTCTATCCTAAATAATAGTTAGTTGAAGGTGAAACAAAAAGGCATATCTAGACTTCTAAATACTTTTTCCAAAGCAAATTTTGTAGAAGATATATCAGATATGAACACCCTCCTAAATAGGATAGTAGGAAAAGTAGATACTAAGGATTTTCATCCATGGATGTTTATCCCTATGAAAATGATTTATTGTATTGCAGTCCATCGATTAGCTAAGTATGATCAGTAATGCACTCCAAAATAAACTCACCAAAATGACTACCACCAATTCATTGTTTATGAATTCATATTTTTTATACACTCTTTCATCTTAATGTGTATACCTTGGCCTCAAATATTTGTTAAATCGAGCATTGACTACAAAAGTATACATATTTTTCACTCAAAAAAATTTGAATCAAAGTATGAATAAATTTAGATGAGTGAATGATGCATTCACACTGAGAATAGTGAAAGTAATGAAAGTATAACTAAGGAAGCATGATTTCTAAATAAGGAATAAACCTTGTATTAGAGTATGTAATCCATTTCATCCAATTCCAAAATTTATATTATATCAAAGTTGGAGGTTTTGAAGTTTGTTCCATGAGGCTTCTAAGGCTATTCAATAATAAAATGTTGTTTATTTCATAGTGTAAAAAAAATTTAGATGTTCATTAGAAATGTAGGAAGAAACATGTAGTAGGATTAGTGTTCACAAATTATATTTAACATTGCACATGTAAAAATATAACATAACTCTAAACATTTACTCTAACATATCTCACTTCAATTTTTACCCTCACATGCATATAGATTAATTTGATAGTAATGGATATGTGTGAATCAATGCGAGTATCAGATCCTCATATTTTCATAAACCACATCTAGAAGATTGGAGAAATCTAAGCCTTTATCAAATCAAGATGTTAATTGATAAATGGGTACTCGATGGAATGATTGATGATGATAGTGAACCATTGAATCTAGTCTACATTAAGGAAGTCATGATAGTTCCTATGCGAGTGATAATTTAATCTATCCATAAATTATATACCAATAAAAATAACCAAGTTTTTGATGAAAATATCATTTTCGTTTCGTAAAAAAATTGTAGAGTACATAGGAGTTGTTAGTCACTATAAATCTAATGTTGTAACTTTACCTAAACAAGCTCTTATATCTACAAAAAAGGCAAAAAGATCCAATTTTATGGTACTATCTCTCATCTCACTATTGAGGTTGTTGGTGATGGTAATGATGAATACCCAAACTAAAGCAAACAACCTACCAAGACTTTTGGTGAGGACCACCTTGTAGGAAGAAATTACAAACCAATAAAGTAGTTTTAATGCATAAATATTCTTCCTTACTATGAGATCCCACTTTGATAATCAAGAACACCACACAAAAATATATTGTTTATGTTCAAAGGATGGATCAAATCTCAAGTTTAGGAGAGGTTTCACTAGGAGTAGTTTCTCCTATCATCCTAGCTTCTCCACACATCCCATTCTCACCACATTATACTCCTCCATGAAAACCTATACCACAATATTCATCAACTAGTGTAGATACACAAATGGTTCATACTAGCAATGTCGATATCTAATATATGCCACCATTATTAGGAAAAATAAATAAGATATTAAATGTGTATCTATGAAAATTCAACACCTTGGTGAATATTCTTGAGACACCTCCCCTAAAAAATATAATAACACCTCTTGGTTGGTCATAGATCTATCTGGTACTCATTTTTTTGAGATTATAGAGGCAAATGCCAAGAAGAATGAAGGAGAGATGACTATATTTTATTATACATTGAAATAATTTACTTTGGTGAATCCACTCATGAAAGTGATGTGCAAAATATTTGAATGACTTATGAAATAATGATCAAGAGATTTGGATAGGATAAATTGATGCAAAAATAATCAAAATATAAATTCTAGCAGATTGCAGGATATGTGAGCAATCTCTTGAATCTAGTATAAACCCCTCCCAGTGCCCAATTTTAATCCCTTGAACAAGTCCTTAGACTAAGCAAAGAGACTATTTTAATGATATCTAAATATACTAGTTAATAGAAGGCCCTTGAGGCTTAGGTTGAATATTTTTTTCTTGATGGCTTGAAATAAATTAACGAGACAATAAAACTCTAAGAAAAGATTGAATCATAGAAAATCAAAGTTAAAAAGTATATCAAGTTCCTCAAGATGAAATCAAATTATAGAAAAATGTGTTTAAAAAACTAGAGGAGATGGTAGGCACTAATGCAAACATTATTATCAAAATAATGATTTTTTATTTAAAAAAAAAATAGAATGACATATGAATTAGCTAGCTAAAAAGTGTTCTACATAGGATAAAAGTGTTGAAGTAAGTTTTGGATCATTTGAAAAATAAATTAAAATTTGGAGGAGACAAAATGTCATATGTATGCTCCAATATATAAAATATTCACTATGACTTACTTAAATATGATGGCTTAGGACCTCATATAGTCAATGACATAAAGGAAAAATTCAGTAAGATTATCAAACAATATCTTTTCAGAGAAGATGCCTTCAATTTGTATTCCATAAATATACTCAATGAAATACATTCTTCATTAGGGGAGATTAATGTTTAATGGAATGAGTTCTCCAAGGTTCCACATAATATAGAATTAGTAACAAACAAAAGTATCATTTGACATAAGAATATGTAAATTCCAAAGGGGAATTAAATTTTTGAGGCAATAAAAAAGTTGAGAATATGTAAAGCATTTCCTAGGAAGAAATCTAAATCAATGTCAGGATCGTAACAAGAACAATTGATTAATTTTGCAAGCAACTAAACATGGAATTAAACCAGAATTGAAAGTAACTAGAAATCAGAATCAACAAAGAATAAGAGATACAAGAAATAATGAAAACTTGTATTAAACTCTTGGAAATACAATTGAAGAAATCTCTCTTTCTTCCACACCTCTCTTAGATGTACAGATCTCTTTCCCTCAAGAGTTCTCTCTTCACAATTACAAACATAATTCAACTACTTGAATTGTCTATCTTACATCTTACAACTTACAAGCTATGAAGATCTATCCCTATTTATGGAATTAGGGATCATGAGCTATGCAATATCAACCATTAGATACACCTCTTAATCTAAGGCTTAAAACATTCCTATTAAAGATAGAGATGCGGACTTAAGACTAACACTTAATCTTATCATGCAAACAATCTGTTCGTCCACAAAAATAGAATTTTGGAATGCACAGGTGACTGATGTCGGTCCTTATTTGCCTGCATATGACCGACATCGGCTGATCCATAACCGATGCCAGTAGCCTTTAGTCAATCCCTGACCGATGTTGGTCGCTCCTGACCGATGCCGGTGACTGTGTAAATCCTACAACTTTGCACTCACTCATTTGGTGAAACTTTTAGCTCCACACCTCAACAATCTCCCACTTGGAGATAAACAGCTGCACCTGTACCTATACAGCAACATCTTCTAGCTTCTCCATCTTCAAGCTCAATCTTGAAGACCAACAAAATTTAAATGAAGATTCAACTTCTCCTTTGTTATCAACTTTGTTAACATATCAACAGGGTTCTTATCTGTATGGATCTTTTCTTGCTTCAACTCACCATCCTCTAATACCTGTCTAATGAAGTGGTACCTAAGCTATATATGTTTGGTTCTTGAATGAAAGGCTGAGTTCTTAGCCAAATGAATTGCACTCTGACTATCATTGTATAATCTGCAACTCTCTTACTCCTTTCCCAACTCTTCCATGAACCGAGTCATCCATATCATCTCTTTGCTAGCCTCTGTGACTGCAATGTATTTTGCCTCTGTAGTAGACAAGGCAACAACCTTTTGCAACTTTGAAATCTAGCTAACTGCCATTCCACCAACAGTGAAAACATATCCTGTGGTGCTTCTCCTACCATCCAAGTCACCTACCATATCCGCATCTACATATCCATGTAGAGAAGTGTTTGACCCTCCATAGCATAAATGCCTACTATAGGTCCCTCTCAGATATCTGAGAATCCACTGAACTACTTTCTAGTCTTCCTTCCTTGGATTGGCCATAAACTTACTAACAACTCCCACTGCTTGGGCAATATCAGGCCTAGTACATACCATTGCATACATTAAGCTCCCAACTGCGAAAGCATATGGAACTCTACTCATGTACTCTACCTCATCATGTGAATTAGGACACTATTCTTTACTCAACTTGAAGTGTCCAGGCATAGGTGTACTTACCAATTTTGCATCCTACATATTGAACCTCTCCAACACTTTGTTCACATAATCCTCTTGAGACAAAATCAACCTATGCTTTTTCCTGTCTCTCTTGATACTCATGCCAAGGATTTTCTTTGCTGCTCCCAAATCCTTCATGGAAAATGTGTGAGCTAATTTCACCTTAAGCTCAGAAATATCCTGCATGTGTGAACCTACAACAAGCATATCATCTACATACAACAACAGGATAATATATCTACCATTATCCAATCTCTTAAAATAAACATAATGGTTAGATTGACATCTACTGTAGCCATGCTCAGTCATAAACCTATCAAATCTCAAATACCATTATCTAGGAGCTTGCTTAAGACAATATAAGCTCTTCTTCAGCCTACATACAAGCTTTTCCTTACCTTTGACCTCAAAACCCTTTGGCTGATCCATATATATTTCTTCATCCAAATATCCATGAAGAAACGTTGTCTTAACATCAAGCTACTCAAGATGCAAATCCTCAATAACAACTAAAGACAATACAGTCCGAATAGAAGTCATTTTTACTATAAGAGAAAAAATTTCACCAAAATCAATACCTAGTTTCTGTGCAAATCCCTATACTACCAACCTGGCCTTGTGTCTCATTTGTCCATTCTCACCTTCCTTTAACTTGTAAACCCATTTATTTTTCAGTGTTCTCTTTCCTGCTGGAAACTCAACCAAATCCCACATTTGGTTCTCTCTTAAGGAATCAATCTCCTCATTCATGCCAAGCTCCCACTATTTTTGGGTTTCTACCTGCATTGCTTCATCAAAACTCTCTAGTTCTCCACTATCAGTGAGCAACAAGTAGAATAATGAAGGGGAATATTGAATTAGAGGTTTACTTACCCTTTTTGACCTCCTTAAGGGCATTTGAGACTCATTCACTACTTGTTGTCTGCCCAAATTATTTGTCAATGATCGATCTCAGTCATCTCTAGGTCTGTACCTAATCAACGTTAGTTTTACCTGACCGACATTGGTTCCTATCTGACTGACGTCGATCACTGTCTGACTGACATCGGTTACTGTCTGACCTATCTAATTGATGTCAATTCCTGCTTAACCGATGTCAGTGTCTGTGTTTTTTTGGAAGTGATTTCTTGCGAGCTCATTTTGGATCACAATCTCATCCAAATCTCTATTGCTTTGCTCAAAATCATTCAACCTCTTGAGCTGATCCCTGTACATCACTTTCTCATTGAAAACAACATCATGGCTTCTAATAATCTTGTTAGTTTCTAGATTCCACAACCAAAATCTAAAATCTTCAGAGCCATAACCAATAAAAGTGCACCTCATAAACTTAGCATCCAGCTTCTTTCCATTTTCTTTATCAACTTGCATAAAAGCTTCAAAACCAAAAACTCTGAGAAATGAAAGATCTACCTTTTTACCTATCCAGGCCTCTTTTGGAATTCCACCATCTAGTGCAGTACAAGGTCCTCTATTAATTAGGTAAACTACAGTGTCTATAGCTTTTGCCCAAAATTGTAAGGGCAAACCAACATGCAACCTCATACTCCATGCACACTCCATTAATGTTCTATTCATCCTCTCAAAAACTCCATTTTTATAAGGTGTCCTTGGAACCGTCCTTTGCCTACATATTCCATTCATAGAACAGTACCTGTTGAACTTATAGCTGTAATACTCACCACCATTGTCAGATCTAAGGCACTTCAATCTCAAACTTATTTCATTCTCAACCAAAGCTTTCCATTTCATAAATGTGTCAAATACATCAGATTTCTTTTATATGCAATAGACCCATACCTTTCTTGTAGCATCATCAATGAAAGTAACATAATACTGTGATCCTCTAGTAGAAGCTACCTAAGCTGGTCTCCACACGTCTGTGTGAACAAGCTCCAACTTGTGCTTCTTCCTTGTTGACCCAATTTTGAGAAACTTCACTCTCTTCTGCTTTCCAAAAATACAATGCTCACAGAAATCTAGATCTATGCTTTTCAAATCTGAAACCTTACCTTTTTACTTAAAAACTTTCATTCCCTTCTCACTCATGTGGCCGAGCCTATAGTGACACAACTTTGCATCTACATTTGAAGTAGATAATACAGAAGGAGAATAATCAGTAATACAATTACATAAATAGAGAGTACCTTCTCTCTTACCTCTAGCCAATACAAGTGCACCCTTGGTAACCTTCCAAGATTCAACTGTGAGAGTTACTATACAACCCTCATCCCCCAACTTTCCTACAGAAATCAGATTCCTCTTTAGGATGGGTACATGCATGACATCTTTCAACACCCATGTGTTGTCATTCTACAATTTCAGCTGCACTTTTCCTTTGCCAACAATTTTACAAGGCTCATCATCCCCTAAATAGACTTTTCCAAAATCTCCCTAGACATAATCACTGAAAAAATCTCTATTTGGGGTAGCATGGAAAGAAGCACTAGAATATACAACCCAAGATTCTATTCTATTATCCAAAGAAAGTATAAGAGCATCTTGTGCAACAATACCTACAACTTTTGCTTCTTCTTTACCTTCATGCTAATTTTCTTCTTTAACCGGCAACCAGCAATCTTTCTTTGCATGCCCTATCTTTCCACAATTCCAACAGGGCATTCTTCTTCCATTTGTAGATTTGGATTTAGACCTTGATCTCCCTTGCTTGCTCTTCTCTTTTTTCCTTCCCCTACTTTCAATACTTAAAGCATTACCTGATGATTCCCCTGTGCTTTTCCTATGAGTCTATTCATTCAGGATTACACTAACAACATCATCTACTTTTAAGATATTTGTAGCAGATGTAGTATTACTAACTACCATTACTAAACTATGCCAACTTTCAGGCAAAGAGCATAATATTAAAAGAGCCTTAATTTCATCATCAAAAACTATTTTGACTGAATTTAACTGATTTACAATACCATGGAAATCATTAAGATGACTAGATACAGATCCACCTTCCTGTATTTGCAAATCAAATAATTGCTTCATAAGATATACCTTATTTGAAGCTGAGGGATTTTCATATAAATTTGCTAAAGTGTCCATCAACTCTACCATTGTCTTTGCCTGTGACAAGTTGGAAATCACAGAAGATGCCAAGCTCAACCTTATGGATCCCAAAACCTTTCTATCAAGAACATTCCATTCTTCATCTTCCATATCTATGGGCTTCCTTGAAACCCTACCCAATGGTAAGTATAGATCTTTCTGATATAGATAATCTTCTATCTGCATCCTCCATAATTGATAATTCTTGCCATTAAACTTCTCCATTCTCAGTTTACTTTCTTCTGCCATTGCAATACTCCCACTCAAACAGAAACACCTGTGAGTAACCTATAATCAACACACACTAAACAGATCTAAAACCACCTGTTAGTGAACCCAAGCTCTGATACCACTTGTCAGTTGGTATCACTTGGTGAACTAGCAACCTAGCTTTGATACCACTTATCAGGATCGTAACAAGAACAATTGATTACTTTTGCAAGCAACTAAACATGAAATTAAACCAAAATTGAAAGTAACTAGAAATCAGAATCAACAAAGAATAAGAGATACAAGAAACAATGAAAACTTGTATTAAACTCTTGGAAATATAATTGAAGAAATATCTCTTTCTTCCACACCTCTCTTAGATGTACAGATCTCTTTCCCTCAAGAGTTCTCTCTTCACAATTACAAACACAATTTAGCTACTTGAATTGTCTATCTTACATCTTACAACTTACAAGCTATGAAGATCTATCCCTATATATAGAATTAGGGATCATGAGCTATGCAATATCAACCATTAGATACACCTCCTAATCTAAGGCTTAAAATAGTCCTACTAAAGATAGAGATGTGGACTTAAGACTAACACTTAATCTTATCATGCAAACAATCTGTTCGTCCACAAAAATAGAATTTTGGAATGCACAGGTGATCGACCTCGGTCCCTATTTGCCTGCATATGACCAACGTTGGCTGATCCATAACCGATGTTGGCCGATCCATAACTGATGCCGGTAGCCTCCAATTGATCCCTGATCAACGTCAGTCGCTCCTAACCGATGCCGGTGACTATGTAAATCTTGCAACTTTGCACTCGCTCATTTGGTGAAGGTTTTAGCTCCACACCTCAACAATCAACTCCTCCTTCAACTACATGTCCATCCAAGGGAAAAATTGTCTAAAAAGTATTTTTGTCTTATTCTAATTTCATCCTTTTCTATATATAATATGAACTTTATTTTGTAATAAATAATGTAAAATTTAAAAGTAAATAAGATAAAATCTGAAATACAAAGGGTTAATTGATTCCCTCCTCAACCTATAAATATGAGAAATGTCTATTTTATAAGGGTTGTTTGATGATCATTATAATTTTACTTGAAAGGAAAGAAGAAAGAGACCTTGTGTTCATTCTTCCAATGAGGAACACATGTAAAATTTCAAAACTTTGTGTCTACTTTGCATATGTGTGTATTTATTATGCTAATACATATCCTTCAACTCTCAAGCAATACATGTTTTATTGTGAAACTAGCATATTAATTTTATAATTTCTTCTTGTCATGCAAGGGATGAAATATGTGTTTGTTCCTTCATGCATGACTCTTCACCTTCCTAATTTTTATTTATTTTTAATTATTGAAAGTAATAAAACATAACATTCCAATTAACCTCTAACTATTGTAAATAATTTTATTTTTGTTTTCCTATTTTTAATAAAGGCAACTTCCTCTTTGAATAGAGAGACTTTTGTCTCCTTCATTTTTATGAAATATAAAACTTGGAAAAGTAAGAAATATTTCACTAACAATTGCTTATGCCCATGGTAGGGAATGTTCATGGTAGGGAATGCATGAGCATTTTCATGCTATGTAATCAATCTATCATTTAGTGTAACTAAAGTGTTATTCCTATATAAGTTCAAACTTTGACATATATAAATCCTCTCTTATAAATTATAACAAAATTATTTTTTCATCCTAGTTGGAAGGATATTCAGAAGGTCTACTAGGAATATAGGTATCTCTGACCCATTATTTGAGCTATGTGATCAATCTAACTTTAGACTCTCTCTAAATAGAGAAAGAAAGATGGTCTGGTCTCTAAATAGATCATCTTTGTTGACATATGGTTTCAAAATAAAAAGAATTCTAGATCATGGTAGTTGTACTGGTACTATGGGGTCCACGTATTGGGCCATTGGCCCTAGGATGTATACTCAATGAGTTACCCAAAGGTTATAGGAAAAAAATTCCTAAGTTTACTGGTGACTTTAAACAACATCTATATGAACACATAAAATATTTATTTTCTTCTTGCACTATTTTTTAGTGTGGAAAATGAAGATACATTAGCTAGAGTATTAATGGAAAACTTGGCCAAAGTAGTATAAAAAAGGTTTCATCATCTACCATGAAGTTTTATCCAAAACTAAGAGATGACAGAAAAAATTAAAATAAATATTTAAACCAACCAAAGATGAACAAACATTATTGGCTCAATTGGATTAGATAAAAAAGGAATCTCATGAATTCGTCAAAGAATACATAGCTAAATTTAACATGCTAATACATAAGATTCTAACAACAATCATACCTATCATATAAAATTATAAGTTTTTTTTATTGAATGTAAAATTACCCTAAGTGAGCTTATTCCTATGAGTAAATCACCCACAAAATTTGGAGATAGAAAAAACATAATCTTCAAAGATAAAAGATGATATTATCATGGATAAAAAACTAAAAAAGGATTCATTCAAAAGCAAAGAATTTTTTTTAATAGATATTCTAACTCATACATTATAAAATGATATAGTGGATTTGAAGAAACAAATTACTTAGGCTCATCAAGCTACCCCATATAAGCATGTTCCTAGGATACCATTTGTTCCATCTAATGGTAGTGTTCATCCCAGACTTCTTGATCCACTTCCACAACTCACCATTGAAGCTTCTCTTGTAAAAATAAATTTCACATGTATTTTTCATGACATTAATGATCACAAGGGTTATAAATACCCAGTATTGATGAGGATGATATAATTATGTACAATTGAATAACCACTAGAAGAAGGTGTTTTGTGCACCTTATATCATGAAATTTAGGAACCCAATGGCAACTCCACTATGGGATATTTTAAATATGAACCCAATTAAGATAAGTATTATGATAGAGTGGAGGATATGAAAAATCACTCATATTACATATTCACTAAAGTTCAAAATGAGAAGTTGAAAGAAAAATAAAATAATAGAGTCAGACAAGTAAAATACTAAAGAGGCCCCTAAAGCCATAACTTCTCTAAAATTCATACTCAATAGAGGTACCCATTTCAAAAAGCCTATAGAGGATAAGCAACCTAAAAAATTTAGGAAGTTATTTTCTTCCTCCAAATGTCTCCACTAGTGATGAAACAAATCTTGCCTATTCACCTTCATTTGATATCATTATTCACATGAATAAAACCAAAGTTTAGATTTATTAAACTAAATATCTCAAGTCAAATCCTAAACAACTTGATAGATTGATCAAATTTATTAGTGGTGAAAGTTACAGTAAATAAAATACATAACATTACGAGGTTCATGTCAAAAATACCAATTTTTACCTTCAGAATAACATGGCTATGTTTAATAAAAGTGAAAAAAGGACCAAACAATTTCATGTTTTGATTTTCATTGGAGGCTTCTGATTGAATAATTACATAGTTAACTATGGATATTTAGATAAAATAATGTTATCCAATGTAGCACATGATGTAGGGATAACATACACTAAATATTTTGGCTACTATTTTAACATGGAGGAAAAATAAGTACCTTTAATTTGATAAATAAAAGATGCTTAGGTAACTCTAGTAGCATTTCCTTAGGAAAGAGTCAAGATATTATTCTTGTGGTAAAATGTTGCTAAATAAGACTTTTTACAAAGAACATAGAGTTGAGGTTTGACTAGAATCAACACATGATACCATTATTATAAAGGAAATCAATGAAAATTTGATGTTATAACTAAAAGATAAACTCCTAGTATATAGGTCAAATGATTCTTGAGCATATATTCTATATGAGGAAATAAGGCTAGGTATTCACATGTTGATAGGTGAAAAATATATATAAATTATTGATTTCATTGAAGTCAAATGACATATGGACCTTGGAATTTTATGGAAGTTCAAATGTAGGTTCAGGTGCTAGAGTTGTGTTAGTTTCCCCATAGAAAGAGTTAGTTCCTTTCTCCTATAAAATCCAATTTGAATGCATAAATAGTATTGATGAATATGAAGTGATATATCTAAGATTTAAAGTAGTGTAGGAAATTGGAATTAAATCTCAAAGCACAAGGAGATGTTGAGTTAATTGTGAACAAAATATGAGTCCAATACCAAGTAAATAATGATAGGGTAAACCATTAAAAAGATAGGGTCTATGATTGTATTGAATATTTCAAAGAATTTTACATTGATGCCAATTAAAGATAATAAAAATCTAAAGTTGACACACTGGTTGTATCTACATCCTTGTTAATTTACCAGTCAATAATTGACAAGGACAAATACATTATTAAATTATTATATTACCCAAGTGTTCTAGATAATTTTAAACATTAGAATGTATTCAAAAATGATGAATATATAATTATTTTCTTAGAACAAGTAGATAAATTTATAAATTTATAGTTTGAGATAAGGTTATCAACATATAGGGAATCTTACTCGTTAGAGAAGAAAATCATCAAAGCTGAAGGACCATCTAACACTGAAGCCAACTAATTGAATGGAATGATCATCCAAATAAAGGGAAATAAGTTCCTTAAAGGCTTACCATCCTTAGAGGAAATGTTTTATAAACACAATAAGTAATTAAAAACTAAAACCCAAGAGGAACCTTGAGGATCACATGACTATGCAAGTTTAAATTTCAGTATGGAAGAAGAACAAAAATATGTAAACATCAAAACATGTTATTGTAAGGAAGAATGTGTGAGGTTTATAAATTTGTTCAAATTGTATAGGGTTAATTACACAAGGTGATTTTTGGATTTGAAGTTATTTAGACCCAATAATATGTAAAAAAAATTCCCTTGAAGATAGGTATCAATCCCTTCATGTAGGAATTGTGACACTACAATACAACACTTGTAGGGACCATCTAAAAAGAGATAAGGGAAAGGAATGGATATATTATAATTTGTGTTTATTTTCATAAGTTTAATGAAGATTAAATAATAAATAAATATCCTTTGGTAATCATGGATAATATTATACAAGCCATCATAGGTTCTAAAATTATTCATGGTAGACAATTTTTCTATGTATAATGAAGTCGAAGTTTCCCAAGGAGATAAATTAAAAAAAATGTTTATCACCCCTTGGATTTTTTTTCAAACAAGAGGATGCCTTTTGGTCTTTTAAATTATATATTTAATTTCCAAAGATAAATTGACATGAGTTTAATTGATGTAAATAATAAAATCATAGTAATATATCTTGATGATCTCAAGGTCTTTTCAAAAAAGGGGATGATCATAATGAACATCTGAGAATGTTTTTAAAAAGATGTCAGGCCTATGGCATATCATTGAATCAAAAAAGATCCATATTTGTGATTCAAAAAGATAAAATTCTAGGGTATGTATTTACCAAGGAAGGTACCAATATTGATGTAGAAAGGGTGAAAGTAATTCAAAAGTTATATCTGCTCACTATCAACCTTGACACTTCATTCTTTGGTAAGGTAAAATTTATTAGAAGATTTATTTCTAATTTTTTAGAACAAAAAAGGTATGTTATTTAGATTATGTGGGGGGGGAGGGGTGATTTAAAATGGAATGGTGATAGAAATAAAGCCTTTGTGAAAATAAAACATGCCATTTTTAAAGCACCTATTTTAAATTTATTAGATTTTTGGAAAGATTTCATTGCATATTGATACTCTTTTGAATACACATTTTCAACCATTTTTATGTAGAAAATTTAAGGCAACATTGAATCTATAGTTTCCTTCATAATTTACATATTAATATCTCATGAGCTCAAATATTTTTTGATCAATAAAAATGCATATGATGTGGCCAAGGCTATAAAACACTTCAAATTCCATGATGTTGTTTTTAAATCTATTTTGACTCAATAAGTTAGATTCAAAGAGAGGATGATGGATTGCCAAAGTGAAATAATATGATCTAGCTATCAAATGCACCAAATTGGTGAGAGGAAAAGGTATTTTTCAATGGATTTCTAATTTTTTTGATTCATAGAGAGAAATTAATAATGAAAATAAACAAGAAACTATGTTATTAGTGGATTCATTGATTATCTCAATGAATGGTATTCTAAAATTACATAATTCGTATCATATGAAGAGTGTAAAACCCATTTAAATTATAAATAAAAAAGTATGCTCAAGTTTAGGGAAACCAAATATGTAATTTGTGATAACACTCTCTTCAATAAATCCCTTAATGGGACCTTTTTTATATGCACAGATAAAGAACAGTAAGAGATATTATTGGAGGATTTCCATGATCAAGAATATGGTGGACAGTTCTCATTTTTATTACAAAATTTAAAGTCATATAATCCTAACACTATTATTTGATATTGTTCAAGGATACATGAAAATGGGTTTTAAAATTCAAGGCTTATCAATACTTTGTGGGAAGGCCTAAAGTGTCAACAATACCTCTTTGCCCAGTAGTCATTGAAGAACCTTTTCACTAGTTGGGTTTGGATTTCATAGATATTATAGCACAAGACACACACACATGTTCTGAAAACTACTGATTAATTCACAAAGTGGGTAAAAGTAATTCCAGTAATATCAACTACTTATAAGGTGGTTTGTAACTCAATTAAGGAGATTATATTGGTCAAGTTTAGAGTTATACAAAATATTGTGATAAATAATGCTTCAAATTTTTATTCATTTGAATGCAATAGTTTTTAATATGGGTATATGATATAATTATCATAGTCTTTTGACTATTACCCTCAAGATAATGGCTAGGTAGAATCAAGTAATAATAATATCATAACTATTATCTATAAACTGATTGATGAAAATCAAAGGAATTGTCATAAGAAACTATATGAAACTATGTGGGTAGACTATATAACTCCTAAAATATAATTTTGAGATTCACCTTTTCAAATACTATATGGTATAAATCCAATGTTTCCCATTTCTCTAGAGTTTTTGGCCTTACGATTAACACAATCTATGGAAGATTACTAATTCAAAGATGCATTAGAAAATAGAATTATGTACTTGACCAAATTAGAGGGAAAAAGAGTGATGGTAATCTACATGATCAAATCTCATTAATAAAAGGTGAAAGAGGTGTTTGATCAAAATGAAAGACAATAAGATTTTCAAGTTGGAGATTTGGTACTCTTATGGGATAAAATGAGAGAAACAAGGGGAAGTCATGGAAAGTTTGACTCCATATGGATTTAGGCTTTCAATATTTTCTATTTTTGAGGTGAAAAAATTTAATATTTGTCATATTAAGACAAAAATCACCTTTTTATACCCTATAATGGGAAATATATGACGCATTACAAATAGTGAAGGTAGGTTATCACCTATTTTCCCTAGAGGTGATTTAGGTTTTTATTGTGTGTTACATTTTTGTTGTGTGTTTCCTCCCCCCTTATATTTTCCTATTTTCTTTCCCATTCTAGTTTTCTAATATTGGTTTTGAATTCCAATGGATTAAACACTAAGTCTTGAAAATAGAGATTCTAAGAGCCTGCCTAATGTAATTTTATAAGTCCATGTATCCAACCTTGGCCAAATATTGTTCCCAAAATTTTCCAAGTAAAAATTTCCCAATATTATGGTAACAAACAAGAGGTCAAGTTGGGTTGAATATTTTGAAAATTTTCAAAAAAAAAAAAGAATTATAAAGTCAAAATATATGATATAAATATGGGGTATGTACCTAGGCCCTTCATGCCATTAAGGTTAAGATTATCTAAATTACTAATAATGTAGGATGAAAGGGTGGATACCAACCCCAAAATTCATGTTATCACTCTTTATATGTCCATATGGTTGGGATCACTTCCACATATGTGACAAATATGAAGTCACCTATATGGGAAAACACATAGACGATTTCACACCTACCATGCTTATGAGGCTCAATGGACCCCACCACATGGATGTGTTGAATGCATGCACACATGGGGGAAATGTCAATGCTAAAATGTGATAATAATTCCCCCATTTTTATTTAAAAAACATTTAATATTACTCAATTTCATAAAAACTTTTTATTTAGCTTAATATGAACGTGCCTATGAAACTCAAACCTTCCACCATTATCTCTTATGAAGAGATAATTCATATAGAGTATAGTAAAAATATTTGTGATTCCAATTATTTTACATTGGTATGATTTTCAAAGTCTATAGTGAGAATTTATAATAATTTTTGATAAATACTTCATGTTCGCTTTTATATAATCTAAATAAAGAATAAACATTGAGGAAAATAGTTTTATGACCACCATCATCTTCCATACATAACCTCACAATTATTTTATCCCACTATAAACCTATTATAATATCAAATAACTATTTTAGGTCACATTATAAATCACCAGAATAGTCAAGATGAAGTGTAAATACTTTGGGTATGAGTCTCTATCCATCCTAGAAAGTAACGTCTCAGAAATCCATTATTTGGTGATTGCACACGTATATATGAATTAATTTCACAAAATAATTGATAATATATTAGATAGACCTATAGGTTACCTCTTGTAAATAAGTGTCCTTATTGAAGTATAAAATTTTCTAATTTATGTTGAGTGCTAAGATCTAGTCCTAACATTTGCTCAATACTACAATGTAGAAATAAGGGAAGTAATATTCATGGAATATGTTTTGGTGGCAAAGCTTGATAGAGATTACATTGATGCCATATTTAAAATTACAAAAATGAATGCATATGGTAGAATGAGTGAATATATTGGGAAGACTTTATGGTATAAAAATATATAAAAACATCTCAATGTCATGAACAATATTTTCTTAAAGGTGAAATGGAAAGGAATCTAGACTTCCCAAAAATTTCACCAAAGTGGATTTTGTATAAGAACTATTAGACATGATTACCCTCTTAAATTTAGGTAATTTATATGTTAATTATTCTCATCCATGTATGTTTTTATTGATTATCATCATCTTTTTGGTAAGAATATCATATATTAGTGAAGTGTATCAATGATGCATTCCATGACTAACTCACCAAAGTGACTGCCACCAAGTCATTATATATGACTTCATATTTGATTTACGCTCTTGAATACAAATTTGTATACCTTAGACCCACACAATTAGAAAATATAGGGTCAATTATAAGACTATATGAGTTTTCCCCTCAACTAATCTTGAACCAAATAAACAAGCACTAGAGATGGTTGAATGATGCTTTCACCATGTGAATAGTGTAGATGATGAAAGAGGACTAGGGAAACAAATTTTATAGAGGGAATCAAACTTGTATAAAATAATGGAATCCATTTAAACTAATTTAAAAAAGGATAATATATTTGTCTCTTTTAAAGGTTATCTAATGAGGATTCTAATGCTGGTCAACAACAAAATTTTGTTGATTATATTGTTTAGAAAAATTTGATTTGTTCATCATAAATCCATGAGGAAACATGCATACATAGTAGTGTTCATAATTTATCTAAGATATTACACACCCAAAAATTCAATATATGCTCTAAATATTGAGGTAAGAATATATCACTTTAGTTATACCCTCACACGAGTAGTGATTCATTTTACTGTAAGTGATGTGTGCAACCCAATATGGGTGTTTTCTCCTGATATGTTCATAAACCACATATGGAATATTACTTATACAACTTTGTTGAGTAATTTGAATTTATAAGGCATGATTAAAGACATCTAAGCCTAGATCATATTAGGATGTTCACTAAAAGATGGGTACCTAATAGAATGGTCACTGATGGTAGTGAACCCTTTAAGCTAGATTTCATTAAGGAAGTCAAGGTGGATCCTCTAAGAGTGATGAGTTGGTGAACCAATGAAATCATAGACATGATAGAAAGAACCAAGTTTATGCTGAAAAGATAATTCAAGTGGTTTGTTAAAAACCTTATATAGTTCATAGAAGTTGATGGTTCCTTCAAATCTAAGGCTACATCTTCCCTTAAACAAGCTCAAGTACCTAATTCAAGGGAAATTAGATACACTTTTTTGGTATTATCTCTCATCACACTATTGAGACTATAAGTGATGGTAATGATGAAGACCCCAACCAAGGCATATATCTAAGTAAGACCTATGATGAAGGTACCATTGTAGGAACAAAATTTCAAGCCAATAAAATAGTGATAATGCAATAATCTTCTTCCCCACTTAGAGATCCATATTTATTGATAAATAACACCACACAATAATATCTTATTATATTTCAAGGTATGCATCAATAATCATGCAAGAAATGTACCCACTTATATTTCACTAATACTAATTTCTCATGTTATAGCATCTTCTCCACACATACAAATCTCACCACATTATACTCCTCCAAGACAACATACAACACATAATTCATTAGATGATGTAGATACACAAATGGTTAGTACTAGTAATATGTATTTTTAATGTATGTAACCATTACTAGAAAAAATAAATAATCGAATAGATGTGGATCTATAAGACTTTGATGCCTTGAAAATATTATTATGAATCCTCCCCTTAAATAAACCAATACCACTTCTTGGTTGGTGACAAATCCATTTGATGCTTAGTTTATTGAAAGTGTAGAGCCAAATGTTGATAAGAATGAAGCATATATGACTATATCTAAATATACATTGACAAGAGTTACCTTGGGTGAATCCATACATAAAAGTGACTATATATTACTATATATTCATAACCTTTGATTGATTAACAAAATAATTATAAATATATTTGAACAAGATGAAATAACACATGAATAAGATTGTAGGGTATATTAATTATCTCTTGAATCCAATAAAATTCCTTGTTATTGCCCATGTTGAATCTCTTCCAAAATTTCCCATAATAATTAATGAGGTTATTTCAATGATACCTAAATATAATAGCTATGGGAAAACCCTCGAGGCCTAGGTGGAATAGTTGTTACTTGATGGATTAAATTCCATTGATGAGATGGTAAAGCTCTATGAAAATATTCATTTTATAAAAGTCAAAGTTAAAAAATAGATCAATTACCATCAATATTAAATAAACTTATGGAAAAATGTGTTTCATTATTTATAGGAGATGGAATGTAGTGATGTAGACATTATTTTCAAAATATGTATATTTTGTAAAAAATAAAATTACATATCATTTGACTAGTTATAAAGTGTTGAAGCAAATAGTGGATTACTTGATGGATCAGTCTAAATTTGGAGGATAGAAAATGTTAGATGCATGTTCTAATTTATGGAATCTTAAATATGACTTGATCAAAGACTATGGATTAGGACCTCATTCAGTTAATGACATAAAAACATAATTTAGGAATATTATCAAAAAATGTATTTTCAAATAAAATTCATTTAATGCATGTTCCATGAACATACCCAATGAAATCCATTCTTCATTGGAGGAGATAAATGAACAGTGGAAGGAATTATCCAAGACTTCACATACTACAACATTAGTAGCAAATAAATGGCTCATCTGATAAAGTAATATAATAATTCCTGAGGGGAATTACATTTTTGAGGTGGTCAATACATTTAGAATATATAAAGTGTCTCTTTATAATAAATCCAAATCATTTCCTCCAACTGTAGGTCCATCCAAGGGGAAAATTCCATATAAATCAATTTTGTCTTGTTATAATTTCATATTTTTCTATTAAAAATCTGAATTCTCTCTTGTAGAAACAATATAAAAGTATAATTTAAGTAAGACAAAATATGGAATATGAAAGGTTAGTCCATTCCCTCCTAAACCTATAAATAAGAGAAATGGTTATTGTAGGATTGTTTGATGCTCATTGTAATTTTTATTGAAAGGAAAGGAGAAAGAGGGTTTTTGTTTATTATTTCAATAAGTAACACAAGGAAAATTATAGAATTTTATGTCTAATGTTTTATTTGTAGATGTGTGTTTTTTATGTTGAAACATATCCATCAACTCTCAAGTAATATTTTATTTATTATCAAACTAGCATATTACTTTTAAAATTTATTCATGTTTTGTAAATGATGAAATCAACCTTTGATCATTCATGCATGACCCTTCACCTTCCTTATTTTTATTTTTATTTATGGTTGAAGGAAATAAAACCCAATACTCCAATCAACCTATAAATATTGTAATTTTCTTGTTTTTACTATTTTTAATAAGGGGAACCTCCCCTTTGAATATAGGAGATAATTTTTTTACCCTCCACTATTAAAAAATATAAAACTTGTAAAAGTACCAAATATATAATGAACACATATAAGGAATTAAATAAGTTTCACTATACACACACTATTAGTTAATCCATTATTGATCATAAAACTATAAATGGCTTTTTTGTTAATATAAGCTCATATGAATAGTACCTAGAAATATGAATCATCATAGACAATCTATATATCATCAAATTTGATCATAGGATGTTATGATGAGGTGATAATAATTGTACTAATAATAATGTCTATAGGGTGAGCATATGTTATAGGTGTAGGATGCATATTGTATGCATAATATACTTCTAAAGTATCGATAATATCTATCATCTCATGCTTTGGAAATGGATCATTAAATATTTTCAACTTGTCATTTCTATTTTTCATTGGTATATATTCCTATATAGGCATGGTCAAATTAATAGTGTTATCATTAATAAAATATTGTATCATATATCTTAATTTGAAGAATATTTGGTATAATGTTGCACAATTTGATGATAGTCACAATATGAATGGCTATCATATTTATTGGCATAGAAATGTTTAGATAAAACTATTATGGAGGATGAAGAGTGATAAGGTTTTACTCAATTTTTAATTGTATATGAGGGGGTGATTATAATTTGGAAAATTTCCTCTTTGGTGGAGCTGAAAATTGAATTTGTTTTGTAGGCTGTGATACTATACTAATTATGATATTTTCCTCATTATTGTTTTTAGTTGGTTTAAACTTGTATCTTGGTTTGATTTGAAATTTCATTATTGAAATATTTGTAGGAGTAGGTGCATATTTGATTTTGGTGAAGGTTATGACCTTAACATATCCATATCTTACTATTTGGTGTAGGTCATCGAATGATTTAAATCTCTTAAAGATGATTGAATAATGGAGTGGTGCAAGTGATAGTTTATTGAATGTGTATGGCAACTCATTACCAACCATAACACTAGGAATATTAGTTAGAATACTATTGTACTAGTGTACATAATCGCTAATTGGATTGTTGGACCCTTGATTGAGTTTACAAATTTGTCTATAAGATAATTTTTTAATCAATGTTAATAACAAAATGTGATAGAAACTAATCTAAAAATTGTTTGAATGCTCTGGATGATTGGATGGAAAATTCATAGAACCATTACAACACATATTACTTGATACTTGTTAAGAATAAATAGTTTAATAATTTGTCATTGTGTGCATAACAAAAGCATGTTGTGTGGAATGTGTTGATGTGGGTTTTATGCACAACACATGAAATTTTTTATGTGGTAGCCTCAAATGTCTTAGGATCAGTGAAAAGTTATTCACTCCAAGACATGAGTTGCAGGGTATTGCATTTTATAAATAGCTTGTTGGTAGAATAATGATGATTAGAGTAGATTATTTACCATGAATGGGTAGGTTATGGATGAACTTATATAGACTTGAGATGGATTGAAGGATGATGGTTCTAACTAATGTTAGTAGGAATTCAAAAGAAACTCAAGAAAGAGGGAAAGGTAGGGTAGGAAAAGAGGCTTGTAGACCACACTAGATGAAATATTTCAATACCATTTCATGAACTTAGGTATGATAAGAAATCACATACCATTATTTAATATAAGATACTATAACACACCAAAGATTAAACATGGTTAGGATTCAATGGGAAACAAAATATAATATACTTAAACACATGAAATCAAAGGTTCCTACACTTGTTAGATTGCAAAAACACATCTACAAGGGGGATTGTGATTTTTATGCAAAAAGGTATTAAAATAATATATAGCTTAATATGAATAAGATATATTAATAACATCATGTGATAATCTCATGAAATTCAGTCATGTACAACATTTATCGCTCAGAATAAAATTCTTCATCTAAAATATAATATATACATGTTAAATAAATCTAGAACTAAAAGTTTCATCTTAACTAAACCATGCAATTATATGTATAATTATAAGGTGATAATGTGGCACTACTGGAAGAATTTAAACTATGACATAGTTAAAATGGAAGTTGACGTGGATGGAATTGGAGTTATAACTAAAGTTACAGCTAAAACAAACACTGGAATTAATGATGAGCCCAAAGTAGCTACTAGAAGTAGGACATAAGATGATCTAATGTGTGTACCAATGTATTTTTGGAAAGTTGAGTACCTATAGTGAGCTTGGCACAATCCCTACTACTAAAAGTGCTTGTTTTGTTACCTCCATTTGAAGGTAAATAACATGACTCATATGGAAATAGATCTCAGTGGTATCAAAATCAAGGAGAGATATTTTGAATAACTAAGGAAGATTGTCCATTAGTTTTTTGTGTATATCTAATGTATATCTTACCCTAAAATGAAATGACTCAATCCCAATAATCTTATGTCTCACAAAATTTACCAATTGATACTTCTCAAAGGTATTGCCACTGATATATGCAACTGGATTTTTTATTAGCATAAAGTGTATTATCTTTCGATAATTTTTTCCATTAAAAATAAAAAAAACAAAAGTTATATGCATGGCATTACCTTAGGCTTGGAAACTATGTTGTGGATACCCATTACATTGATGGTTAATAGGTCATTTATGTATCTTTATGTGAATATGATAGTTGGTCATCAACTTTTTAAGGTTTGGTTATTTCAACAACAACCCAAATGGTAGAATAATGCTTAAATTAATGGTTCAAGGATGCTAAATCAAAGGTTGTATCTATAACTTTAGTCAACTCTAAAATAAAGTATGTTGAGGGAAATAGAATGTAAGTTGTGGTTGTTGTTTAGTATTTGGTTTAAAAATCCTTTGCTATGTGAAAAGTCAAAAATTTCTTTGTTACAAGATATCTATGAATTCATAGTGTGCACTCAGATGTTTGAAAGTAATGAAATTAAGTAGATTTGGCAATTTGAATTATATTAATTTAGTGTCATATGCTTTGATAATTCAATGTATTAATTAATTATTTTGTGCAAGTTAATAGCTACAATAGCTTTGTCTATTTTCTTCTACCTAGTCTTTTCTTTTTAAATTCATAAAATTGACTTCCTTATATTTTTTATGCTATGTGTGTTTTTTTGCATGTTCCTAGATGCTTAGTCATCTTATTATGATAAACGTCTCTTTTCAACTCTTTCGGTCTTAGTAGTGGTGTATTTGATGTTTGCTTACATGTCTTTAGAGGACACATGTTTGTATGTCATTTTTATGCTGATGGCTAAGGTGTGATATATTATACTTTTATTTTTAGGGTTGTGGATTAGTATAATGATGAAAAGTGGATGGATCTAGGTAGTCTTTTTACCTAAAATTACCCATACAAAGGTCCATTATGGTGTCACCTCTAGGTTCATTGTATGGTGACACATGAATGGCTGTTATTGCTCTACTTGCTTAGGATCATCCATACAAAGGTCTATGATGGTGTCACCTCCAATTTTTTAGTATTCAAGCTAGTAGGATGGTGACATGTGGATGACTCTTGCTACTTCACTTTGTTGAGTTCATTTGTATAAAATGCTCTACTAACATCACCTCTGGGAGGCTGAGATGACTTATGATTTCAAATTAGAGATTTAGATAATTGTAAATATTCCACATGGAAAGGCTGAACTCTGGGATGGTTTGGGAAACATCTAATTAAGAAATGACCTATTCAAAAATGCAAATAAAGGTAAATAACCCACCAAAAAAAATAACACATCAATTTGGTTATCTATTTAAAACCATGAATTGAACCATGTATATAAGAATTTAAATAAAATTGAAGGCAATTAATAAATCATATGTTAGGGCTTATACATAAATTTTATTCCTTTTAGATTAGAAAACACCTTGTAATTAACAAGATAGAACCTATAGATTGCGTTAACTAACAAATAGAAACAAAGATAGTCAAGTGAATTTATTAAGCACCAAATAAATTATTTGAACTCATGTTTTTAAAACTTATGCATCATATAATTATTATTTAGAAGACCTCAAAAGGATGTTCAATTAATATTGTGACCCTATTTGAAAATTTAAAAATAGGGTGTGTGTAATAGGGCACAACAAATGACAATTCATAGGGGGAAATACTCTTGAGTATTTTGAGAACCCATAATTTGAGTAACACATCATAACAAAACTTTAGTTCCACAAATAATTACTAAGTAAAATAAACTTTGAAATAGACTCTTACTTTTTGATGGAACATACTAACCCTTTCCATTCCTTGGATTTGTGTGTGTAATTTAATGAAATCAATGCCTCTTGGTTATGAAAGTTTTAACATAGACCTGAATAACCACCTTAGGATTCATTTTGAATTTTTATTTTGCAATCAACCAGTAAGGAAATTCTGGGCATTGCTCTACTTAAGGATAGACAACCATAGGCCTGACATAGATACCTATGATTTCACTCAAAACCTTACTTTATTGCTAGCTAGGAATCCATATCCCCAATAGAGATTGCTTGAATCACCCTATTTTATTAGTTTGTATAAATTTTTATATATATCACAAATAGAAAAGGGTTGGGAACCAATATTGGATAGGTGAATGTATAAGAAAAATTATTTTGTCAATATGTCCCTATAGGGTGTATCCAATTCTATGTTTATTATCTTTCACCCAAGTTTTAGAATGAAATAGCATAATTAATCTTTGTAAGTGGAAAATATTTATAAAATTTTCATTAGTATATTAGAGTAAGTACCAAAAATTGAAATAAACTATTCAACCTAGGTTAAACCTAGCTCAATCACATCATGTACCTCAATCCCATATAATTTAAATATATTAGAATAAATGCTTGTGAATACCAATCATTCTCCCTTAATATATTACACCTTATTTTTGGCATATCTGTTTGACTTTGGTATAGTAAATTGGTTGGTCTATTTTTCAAATTTAGAAAACTTATATTGAAAGCACATAACAAATATATTGAAAGCTAAAATGTATAAAGGGAAATTAATTCTAGAAAGCAACAAGTTTATTTTAGACTATGAAATCTAATCTAGAAAGATTACAATCTAATCTGAAAAGTAAGAAATCTAATCTATTCCTAATATATATATCCACTTATAGTTTACATAAATGCATCTCTAGTTGGATTAGCCATGAAGTAGTGCTTCAAGGACTATCCATTGAATAGAAAGGCAAGGTCGTCACCTTGGAGGTCTTTCAACTGAAAGGCATTCTTACCTAAGATATCTGATATGCTGAAATACATAAAGGATTGAACTTATCATGTTTTCCCTTCTTCTCATGTAATTTATCCTATAAAAACACCAAGTCTAAGATCTTGAAGGCCTTAATCTTGGATCATTTGTCAAAACATATTTTGAAAATAACCAAATGTTTATTAAAGTTGTGTAATGATTCAGTTCTTGCATCCTCCATCTAGATTATGTCTAATAATCTATATTTTACTCTTTCATCTTCTCCCATGTACTCTGACATGAATTGATACATTGGTATATTGAGAGTAACAGGGAAGAGAGGTGTTATTCTCTGGGTTTGTATTATACCAACTTCTTAATGTCATCAATTAGATTCTAATTGGTAGAATCAACTAATCCATTTATTTATGGGTGTTGTTTAAAGAAAACTTAATTGTGATTTAATTATCATAGACCTACTCTATAAATTCAAAAGATAAAATGCTGGAAAATTATCAAAAACTAAGTAAATGGGACTGCTAAACCTGGTTAATATATTTTCTTCCAAAAACTTGATGACATCAATTTCTCTATAATTATTTATTACCACAATTTTTGTCCACCTAGTAAAGTAGTTAGTAGTTATGAATATAAAATTGTGTCCTATAGAGGATGTTATGTTTATCACCCCAATAAAATAAAGGCCTCATTAGGCAAAGGGGCATCCCTTAATGACTAGTTACAAATGTATAAAATCATTTAGTTATCTCTTCCCAAATACCAGTAGTCATGGTAGGTCCTGACATGATTGTGGGAATCTTTGAAAATTGTAGGCCAATAGTATCTCATCCTCAACATTTCATGATCTTTTTTGTTTATTGAGGGATGCTCACTAACTATTTTTTGATGCAAGTTTTTTAGGATGTCTACAATGTCTTCCTTATAAATGCATTTTAGATAGATGCCTTCATATTTATTTATATACTAGACTCCTTTTCTAATCATGTAATGAGCTAATCTGAGCGTGAGTGCTCATCTTTGATCCATGTTTAATTTTGGAGGACATACATCTATGATAAAGTAATGGATGATTTGAGTGTATCACTTTTTACCTATTACCTGAGTCTCATTAATGTGTTCAACATTTATTTGTTGATCAGTTTTGATCATCAATTAAATAATAACCTAACCTATTATCATCTTAGATAGTTTGATTTCAAGGTCAAAATCCAAGAGTTTTGCCATCCATTTGCCTCTTCTTTCACCTAGTTCATTATGTCTAAGCATGAGCTTGACAACATGATATGTAATGATAGCATATGTTTTGTTTCATAGAAAATAGTGCCTAAATTTCTTAACAACTTTAATCAAGGTATAAATTTTTATATCTATCATAGAGTAATTTAACTCAACATGCTTCAAATTTGTACTTATGAAGGTAAAGTGATGTTCATTATATTCTAACTTTTGGGTAAGCAGAATATCCAAAATATGTTGTGAAGTAAACGAGTAAAAATAGAAATGCTTACTAAAATATAGACTAATTAGAAGTTGATCTTCAGTAAGGGTAGTTTTGATGTCTTAGAAATCTTTCCAAGATTTTATCATCCACTCTATATTATCATCTTTATTTAGCATAGCATTTAATATCTTAACAATCTCTAAAAATCTAGAAATGAATTTTTGTACAAAGTTTATCTTACCAAATAATGACTTCAGTTCCTAATTACTGCTAAGAGGTGTCAACTTGGATATGGCCTACACCTGATTTGGATCAATGGAGATCACATCTTTGGTGATGATATGACCCAATAGTTTCCCTTCAGTAACTCCAAATATACTTTTTTTAGGGTTAAGTGATATTCCATACCTTCTTCATCTATCAAATACCTTTTATATATGGTCCATGTGATCATATCTATTTTTGGATAAGATTGTAAGTTCATCCATGTATATGATGATGCACTTGCCAACCAACCCCTAGAAATTGAAGCATATGGCTCTTGAAAAGGTTTATCCTACATTAATTAGGTTGAATGACATCCTATTATATGCAAACGTTCCCCACTTTATTATGAAGGTAGTTTCATTTGATCCTCTCCCTCTACTAGTAACTGATTATAGTCAAATAATCCATCCAAGAAAGATATCATTTCCAATCCACTTACCATTTGAATTACCTCATATAATGAGGGAAAGGGATACCCATATTTCTCTGATGCTCAATTCAGGTTCTTGAAATCACCATAGACTCTAATTTGTCTAATTTTTTTATGTCTCACACTAAATTATCTACCCCATTATAATGCTTAATTGGGAAAAAAAGATGGCCTCAAGTAGCTTTTGTACTTCTATTTGAATTAGAGGTTCCAAAAATGGATTTACTAGCCTTTGTCTTTGCTTGAAAGGCTTATGATATGGATTTAATAGAATAGTGTGAGTAATGACTCTGGAGTCAAATACTTTTAGGTCATATTATGTCCAATTTATTACATCTTTGTATTATACCAGTAGGTGTTTCAACTTTTATTTCTCAATTTGAGTACAAATTAGGCTTACATTCACCTACAAAGGGTGTTGGATGGTAGGCAAAATTTGATTTAATTGCTCTTGGTGGTTTCTATTGCTAAGCTTTGGGGTCAAGATTAAAAGCCTATTCTAAGGACACCATACCCATATGGATTATTTTATCATTTAGTTTCAATATTTTATCTTCTCCTAGGTCTTCATCATGAATGGGTTTGGCATCCTTTTCATCAATTATCTATGCTTCAAAATCTCTAGACCTATTCATGAATTGCACTATCTATTGGTCATCCTCAAACACCTGAAATTTGTCCACATTATCTAGGATGGAGGAACAAGGAAACAACTTTACTAATAAATTTATTATCTTTGACTCCTAGAGTGGTGTTACACTAGCAACTGAGGCTACTGGTGAGTCGACCATCTATTTTTGCTCTCTAGGAATGGATTTAATGTTAAATCCTTCAAAGGACTCAATCAATCCCAATATCTATTATTATAATTATTTAATTAAGTGAGCTTACACTGATACTTATTCTTGATCTGATTGACCATAGGTTAAGAGTCACTAAATATTTATATCAGTTTAACATTGTGCTTAAGTGTAAAATGTAAGTTGAGGATTAGAGCTTCATATTCTACTCTATTATTGGTGTAGGGAAACTATAACCTATAAGTGGTTAATTGCTTCTTTACATATAACTATGTTAAAGCCATGCCAACACCAGAGTCCTATTTTAACCCGGATCCATCAAAATGAAGAGTTCACAATTGAGATGGATATTTAAATTCTTATTCACCCAATGCATGTTATTTTCTAATGGTAAATGTGTATGCACCTACATGTGAAGATATTATATTTAAATTTTCATTCATGTAATTGTACTTAGTGATCAAATGTCTCATCTTTGGTTCATGGTCCACTTGAATCTAGTTGGATACCCCCTTCCAAGGAAACCACATGTGTGAGAAGTCAATGGCCATGTATCTGTTCAATGTTTTAGACCAATCATAGATCAATAACATATTGTAGGCTTCTAAAATATAAACTACCAATATGTTTATGGCCTCTTACACACATGGATTAAATGCCACCTAAATTTGCATGTTAATTAATTCTATGACACATGGGACCAAAGACTTATCCAATTGTAATACCACTCTCTTTGACTTATCATAGGTCAATCCTAACTTCTACCATATGGATATCAACATAAAATTGGTTGAGGCACTTGAGTTGACCAATAAGTTGTGCACATTATTTATGAACATTCATAAAGTTAGGAGAAAAGTTTGTACTTCATGTTTATATTTAAATGCCATCATATTTGTATGCATAGATTTGGATTTGCTTAATGTATAAGACCTTCTGATTAGGTCCTTTAGTAAAAATTACCTTTGTTCAATGATTTGAACTAGTTCATTCACAATTATATTGGCCTTAATCTTCTTCATGTACTCAACAATGTTGTACCCATCCTTGATTTAAGGTTTGACACTTTACACCTACTCATCTCTCATAGGGGAGATGGGTTATTATTAGCCTAAGAATATGGAGGACTAACATCATTAATATTTGGTGGTATTGAAGTGGTAATTGGTAGCTTGTTCCTTAGATTGTAGTTGTTCCTATGAAACTATTAGAATTCATAGATTTCATCTATGTTATCCTCTGGTTCATTATTATCTTATTAGGTAAATATGAGATCATTAGTATAAAAAAACCATTAATATACTTGAGTTCCCAGGACTAGTATAGGAAGAAGTTTCAATTTGATATGTATAGCCTTCTTACTTATCCATCTCCTTCTAAAATATCTGAAAGGCTATGTAGAACTTGATGCAATTGAGCTTACCAAGTTGCACAGTTTTATTAACCTTACACAAATTAAGAAGGGATGATTCCATAATATTTATCTCTAGAATAATATTTGATTGAACTTGATGTTCTTTACTATTTTTATACTTTTTGAAAGGTCTATTATATCTATAGAATCCAAAACTATGATTGGTGTTCTAGCCTCCAATGTTACCCATAGATTTATGTATGTTCAAAAATTCATTGATTAGGTTTTGGACCATCCTCTAGATTGATTCCAATTATATTTTTTTATAATCATATTTGGTTTCCTATGTTATGTTAGTATTAACTAGTATCAATAATTAATTTAGGCTTTGTTAGTTAGGTGTAGAGTTATTTAGGAAGCCAAGATGTTGATTGGGTAGTGTTAAGGTTAATGGTAATTGATTATAAACTAGGTTCTAGTTTTGGGCCATAGTTTTTTTATTTGTATTTGGAATTAGACTAAAAGATGTAAAAATAGGACCAAAAGTGAGTGGGGCCAAATATTGCATTTGAGGGATTAATTATTCATCCATATTTATATCATTAGCATAAGCCATAGATAATGTATCAATACCAACAAATCTATATTGAAGGATAATGACTATAGGGTCTCAAACATTATTGTACATCTCTAGAGAAAAATATAAATTAGGTGTGTAAAGAGTCTCAAATATATTATACATATTCTAAAATCTAGTTTCAAATGCTCAAATTGGCTCATTGGTCTCTCTCCTCATACTTGTTAAGTGTTGATAAATAATACTTGCATTGGTGACCTGGCCAAATTATGCAAAGGCGTATTGTAAAGCAATCTAAGATGTAATGGAACATTATGGGACATTGAAAACCCATTCATTAGATTCATATTTTAATGTGAGAGGAAATAGTCTACATGCCATGTCTTCATGGGTTACATTCAAGATTCCCAAGGTAGTTTTGAAGGCCTTGATGTGTTCTTCTACAGTCATTATTCTTGAGAGAGAAAATGAATATAGATATTTATTAGGGTTCTTAGGTAATTCATAGATAACCATTAAAAAATTAATAGTAGAACCAATCAACCAATTTGGAGCCTAAACTAGATCTTGGATTTGAGGTTGTGGTTAAGGCTAAGGATAGGCCATCGAGATTAATGGAAGGTGGGATTTCCTTCTTGGAGAGAATGATTGAGCCTAAGGTTGCCTCCTAACTCATTTATCAAACCTAAATGTTCTATGGATTTATAAATGTGGGAACAATGATTTATTGTCTAAGGTTGACCTTTTAGGTATTTTGGGTGTTTTTAGTATAACTCAAGTGATAATTTTCAAATTAAATAAAGGTAGAGGTTCAAGGCCTCCTCCTAGCACCAAATTTTGCTCACTTTATTGATATGTATTTTATGCACACCATAATAAAATTTTTATGAGGTATCATATAATGTTTTAGGATCATTGAAAAGGTATTCAGTTCAAAGCATGATTTGTAGGGTATTGGGTTTTATAAACGACATGTTGGTGGAATAGAAGTGAGTAGAGAAAAATATTTACCATGGATGGGTTGACTATGGATTAACCTAGATCTAATTGAAATGGATGGAGGGATGATGGCTCTAACTAAGGTTGGTAGGAATTCAAAATAAATTCAAAAAAGAAGGAAAGGTGGAGTAGGAAAGGAGGCATATGGACCACACTAGATGAAACCTTTCAAGACCATTAACTAATTATCTAAGATTAACCAAAAATTACAAAGGAGGTACACTATGTATTGAGATATTAGGTCACCATAAAGGTAACACTCAACTCACAATTAGAAAACATATTAAGTGTATTTCTCCTAATAACCTTAAAAATCATAAGCAAGATGACTAATAACCATATAGGTAAAAAAAAAAGTGGGAAAAACCTTACACTAATACCCCCTAAAGCACAGCTTAGGTGGGTAAAAGAATTGGGTCTCGATAAGAAGACATAATGAGGTAGCCAAGTACAATGAAACTCCAATAAAGTGGGGAAAATAAGAAAAACAATAGGACAAAACTCATTCCCTAAAAATATCAAAGATAAGGTGATAAAAATCCCCACTATAATCTAAAACTATCTATCACCATCTTGTATCATACAATGGAGTTCTTGAAAGTGACTGTCGATCAGAAATAAGTGTAGTGAAGAGTGGATCACCCTAGAACAATGAATGTCTCCACCAAGTGCCTAATGGATATTCAACCAATGTATGATTCCTATACAAGGAATTTGTATCCTCATCTAAGGTAGGAGGGATAACTTATCTATGTAATTATGCTGGAATGGTAGTAGAGGAAATGTAGGACTAATAAATGCCCTCAAATTATGGTATAGACTGCTAAATGTTTGATGTGTCCTAAATATACATATTCCACGTAGTGTTTGAAGTGGATCAAGAGTAGGTTAATTAGGGAATGTATATTTAGTATCTATAATGTGACAATGATATGGTGTATATGTGTGCCCATCACTTCTGTAGTCATCTATGCTAAAATAAAAGTTGCTGATATCAGAGGTGTGCTTAGGCATAAAAATGTCCTCAAGTTTAGGTGAGTTTGAAGAAGAAGAAGAATCTGAAATAGAGTTAGGAACAAAATCTAAGAAGTTATATAGTCAAGTTTTATGGTTGACCATTCCCTCTACTAATATAATATCATAGTGCGGCTCTATAACATACACTAAATCTGGAGTGAAATCAACTCACATACCTAAACCAAGGTGAGTGATTTGGTAAAATGATAGGAGATTAATCAAAAGTGAGGGGACATTTAGAACATTATTAAATGTTCCATCACGCACTTCAATAGACCCTATATCAAGAACATTTTTAGAAGTTTCATCACCCAATTATATAAAGTACACGTCACATGGTTCCAAGGAATTGAACTCAATCTGTGAAGATGCCATGTGATGTGAAACACTAAAGTCAATGACCCATGTAGGATTTAGAGGTAAAAAATGAAACTATGGCCCATTTAATTTCCCTTTACTATTCATTTTTGCCTTTTATTTACCATTATAATTTACCTTAGAGGATTCATGGGTTGATGAATTTTGATTGGTAGAATCAGGGACAATGATGTTGTGCTTCTTAGGCATCTTAGTTATTTGGTCAATCTGCTTCTTCAAACATTTTCTTTCTTCATGTTTTCTTAAACAAAACCCACATTTTATTTAATATTTATTAGTTTTAGAACTAGAATAATAGGTTTCATGGTTGGATTTTCATATGGAAGAATTTGCATCCTTCTCTTGATCCTTTTTGTTTTGTTTCTTATCTTTATTGCTTGAAACCTTCTCTTTCTTATCAAAAAGTGCATGATATTTGAGGTCTTCACTATGCACATATGTTTCAACTTATCTTGCTCTTGAGTCAAGTTAGCAATAAAGGTATCTAAATAAATAATCTTCCATGTAGTTATAAGAGTAATTTTTATCGCATGGAAAGTGGACACAAACACAAAATAGTGTGAACCTAGTTTGGACAGCATATATAGAATAAGTTGATCATATTTCTTATCAATTCCACATTCTTTTAACTGCAACCCTAGAGATTTAAAATTAGTGAAGAAATACTATAGTGTCAAAGTCTATCAGGATTAAAATGATGTCATCATTCTCTATTTCGTGACCTTTAATCATATCTTAATTCTCAAAGAGTTCTTATAGTGTCGTCCATGGTTCATTTAATGTTTTAGTAGATTCAATTTGAAAACATAAATTAGGAAAAATAGATAAACTAAGAAAACCATGGGATTGATCACATCTATTAAACCATTTATTTTTATTTTTATCCATTACATGTTCAATTTCCTTGTTCATAGATATCTTATAGAAACCTTATTTTCTTAGAGTAAGTAATATATTTCTTTTCCATTTGTGATAATTGAATGTTGTAAGAGGTGGAAATGACCGACAATCCATGATGAAATAAAAGAGGTTGTTTCAAAAAATAAATAAATATAGAAAAGAAAGTACACAACACCACTTATTACCCCTTATAACTATTAGATTGACTCTCCCTTAAGTTACAAATACAAGAAAACTCATATAGATGTCAGACATAGTTGAGAATTATATTAAACAATTTTTGCATAAGTATTAAAGAACTAAAGGGACATTAGAATCAATTAATAATGCATCCAAGAGTGTAAAATAATTAGTTTTAAAGGATCCTAAAAATGTCATCAATGCGTAGATCATGAAAAAAAGACTTTTCAAGAAGATGGTATTCAAATCCAAATTACCAATCAAAAGTTATGAATGTTTGAAAATCTGAGCATGCATGAAAATTTGGGTGAAAAACGGTGATGGAGATTTTTTAATCAACTTTCCCAAAAAAATAAAGGCCCCTTAGAAAAAAAATCTTTACCTAAAAAACATTATGCCTCCATGAAGCTAAAGTTAAGCATTTTTTGGTTGGAAGTGACCAAGGGCTTAATTTCCATATGACTAGGGTTTAAGGGATATAATGGGTATTTTAATTGATGTGGGTGATATCCAAAATTATACTTATTTTTCAATTGAATATTATCATACTTCATAAGGTTAAGTTTGACGTCCTCTAAACCACTGTCAGAGTCTTTGAGGTCCTTTATAAGTGCTGAAGATGCTAAGAGTTCCCACAATAGTTGCACATCAAGGTTAAATGTCAGGATTCTAATGATCTTCTATAAAAATATAAGTTTTCTTCAAGAAATGTGAGTGTTATATGCAAATTTAATTGTAATACTTGTTGACCAATTTTGACCCCTAGGTCAAAATGGTCAACTCTTATAGATTGAAACATTTTCATAGGATTATTAAAGCTTGTATATAGTTTATATGGTCTTGTAATGGTCTTATAATTTATTCAAAGAGGTCAATAATTTATTTAAAGTGGTCAAATACATCTTTATTTAGCATTGATTAAGGTTGGGTCTCTTTTGTACTTGTATAGAATTAAGAGTCATACATGATTAAATGAGTTGTCTTTTGTGTTCAAGGGTTATCATGGTGATGATTCATTATATAAGGTTATTAATGTGTCTCAAAATTTAATTCTCATGTATTAACTTTTTATTATGTTGTTATGCATCACAAAGTCATTTAAATCACATTTCTAGGCCAAAGTTGATTACTTGTATGTACCACTTTCAAGAAAAAATATTTAAAGAAGTGTTATAATATCATTGATGTTAGATATGGTTAGATCCTGATTAATATTGGAGCTCAATGCCTAAATTGAGAGAAATACTCCTTTACAAGTAGTTATGGGCACTTGTATGAACTTGAAAGATCTATTTGTAGGTGAAAAAGGTTCAAATGAGTCTGTAAAATTTCCATAAATCATATTTAGGATTGAAATCAAGTTTTAGGTCTTAGAGATGAAAATAACTCTCTGTCTCCTCCATTTCTCCCTTCACAAGCTCATAAAGATAAAATTCAAACGCATGATACAGCTAGGAGAGAGAAATTTGAAAGCTAAAATTTTGGGAAATATTAGGGATCCTAGTAAGATTTAAGTTTGTGTCATTAGTCTACATATTTACCTCCTCTCATTTATAAACAATCAATAAGACTACAAGGTCACTATGTCTTGCTCATTCAAGTAAGGTCTAGTTTTGCTCATATTTTTTCACTTAATAGTTTGACGCATGAGAATGGCCTTTGTGATATGTTTTTAGAGATAAAATTATTCAGTTTAATGTTGGTTTCATCAATCAACTCAACCTCATGAGGTGTCTTTAACAAGGAGAAAAGTATCTCAACTACTACAAGTTTTTTGGTTAGTTTTAATTATTATCACTCTTCAAAGTTTTTAAGTGCCTCATTATTAATTGAAAATACTTAAATATTATATTATCCATGTATTATCTCTCTAAATATGGTTCTTTATGGATATTTCTTTAAAAGGTGTCATGTTCTTGCTCTTTAGAAACATGATATAATCATGAGCAGTCTTCTAAAGGCCTGACTATTAAACCTATCCTAAATAGCAATGGATAAATAAATGGTATCATGAGGAAGAACTATTAAATATGATATAATCTCAAGGTAATAAGCATGAGTTTCAAATATACTCTTGAACAAAAATACCTGGATAAGCCTTATCCACCCTGTAGACACCAAAATTGTGTCTACTCCCTGGTCGACTCCCCTTTAGTCCCCTTGGTCCACTTCTAAACATTCCAACCCACACACTTATTAATTTAAATAAATTTCCTATTTTAAATTAATAACACCACCCTTGACACCTCACCCATGACACACCACCCTTGACACCTCTCCTTGGATTCCTTTCCCTTGGATACCCTCATTTATCACCCTATGACTAATCATTCCAACTCTCCCACTAATCCTCACGCCTATTAAACCCATCTTCGACCGTTTAACCACAACCACTAAACTCGACAGATGGAGGAATGGAGAAAAGGCTAAAAATAGCCTTTTTACTCATCCTCTAGTTGCTGACGTCAGTCAATCGTCGGCCGACGCTAGTGGAATCGTCGACATCAGTTTCTTAAAACCAAATTCAGACCTGAATCCAACCCCCAATGCAAATTCTCTTGCACCCAGAATCTGACCTCTCTCTCTCTCTCTCCCAGACGCATGCCAAGCATCACAGGCTATAATAAATCTGCATCAGTCACTCCACCCCTGATTGAAACATTACAGGAAGTCTTCTACATCAGCCGCATCAACAACAAGCATTTCAAACACCTCTTGTTCTGCACCATGCAAGAGCTAAGTATTCTTTTGTCTTTTCATTTCAGTAGCTTAGAATGTATTTGTAATTATTTTCTTCTTAATCCTTCTAAGCATTATCAACCAGACCTGGATATCAACCAGACCAGACCTGACTTTCTTCTTGGAGAGGCTGAGAGGCCTTCCTCCTACCCTTACCCCTTTTCTGACAACTTATCCCCTACCTTATCCTTCTTAAGAGTCTATCCACTATCTCGTACCCCTACACAACTCTTTTAAATCTCACAGACCACTCTATTGACCAAAGACATAGCCTGAAATCCATCTAAAAGACCATTTCCCTTACTAACATCATCAAAATAACTGACGTTGGCATATTGACCAACCGATGACGGCAGACTAACCAGCGTCAAAAAAATTGACCAACTGATGATGGCAGACTAATCAGTGTCAGTGACTATGACAGACCGATAGTAGAATATAGGTACGCATTATCTCTATTTCTTTTGTTTAGTCTTTCACCATTTCTCTTTCTAGCAACACTCTTTCATCAACTAGTGGACTGTCATCCCTCAAAGAAGTCTTTGCACTTTTGGGATCAAGCTTTGCTTGGCAGTCCACCATATATCTATCTAACATTTCCTTTGTTTAATTTTTTCTCTCTATAGGTGTCATCCTCCACAGCCAAAGAGGAGCTCCTTCAATTATTTGGATACGGTGCACAACTTCATTTGGGTACGTATAAACCCCTGACCATTTAATCTTAGTTTCTTACTTCCTTTGAATGTAGAAAAGCGAAAAATGAGTGGAAACATTCTGGCACGCCCGATGGGACCCTGGAGTTTTCCTTGGGTTCATTTCTTCTAAAACACAACATTCATATAGGTGCATTAGATCCCTTGCATCATTTTCTTCTATCTCTTTATCTTGAAAAGACACCATTAGCACAAGTTAAAAAGAACCACTTTATTTTTCCTCTTGTCACCTTTCCTCTTGCATCTTAGAGTAGTGAAATTCATACTCTTAACCTTTTCTCAACTTGTTTGCATCCAAACAAAACATTTCAATTTGGGCTTAAAATATATTGCATCTCATTCCTGCTTAAATGCATTTTTAGCTCATCTAGTAACTTAAAAATGCATTATGAATAAAGTGTAGTCCACTTATGTTACACAATCTGGCCACATTCAAAAAATCAAACATCTAAACATACCTGAGACAAGGCCCAACTAGGATTTCATCACCTAGCAGATACCTTACCCTTCCTGGTAATCCTACTTGGACTTCACTACCAAGGGGATAACCCACTCTATTCTCTGGCAGAGTATAAACTCTAGGGGAAGTATATATTGGCTAAGTGACCCAGCTAGGCTCTGGGTTCATGAAGTGAGGGGAGCAACCTCCTAGCACCAGGTCACATACGGAACCTAATACAGATTTTGAGCACCAAAATTAACCCAAAACCAGCCTTAAACTGCCTCTTTTAGGATCCATTCTAAAAGCCCAACCCCCCAAACATATTATTCTAAGGCATAAGCCATCAAGACTCTAAAATTTATTCTTAGGAATTAACGTTTAGACATTGCTTGTCTTCATCTATTTTTCTATCTGCATCTTATTTTTTGAGTTAGTGAGGTTGCATTCTGAGATCTAAAAACAACTCAGACTTTCTTCTTTCTTCCAAAAACTTTCAGTTTTTTGAGTTTCTAGAAACACACAATAACCAACATCGGTTTTTCTACTGACATCGACAAATCTTCTTCATCGACATCGGTTATCTAACTGACATCAGCAATTTACTTCACTGACATCAGTTCTTCTACTAATGTCGGTCACTGTCAAAAATCTTTCTTCTCAAATAGCAAGCTAAAGACCCGACTCTTTTGCTGTCAAAAACACATTCTGAGTTTCTGAAATTGAAAAAAAACACACTTTTTGGAACCTGACCTTTTTTTGCCTTAAATGGTTTTGACACATAGTCAAACCAAAACTCTTTTTGACCACGCAAGGCAAAAACCACTCCCACCTTCGCCATCTATATCAAGTCCCCAAATGGAGTATAATGCAGAAACTGAGAGTACTCCTATCCAACCAACCCCAACTCAACATCCAATTGTTCCTGAAGGGGATCAAGACTTTGAGAGGTTCCTTGACCTTAATGTCAAGGCTCTTCAGCACTATCTCGCGAGAAGTCAAATGTGAGATCCTTCAGGCAACCCAATGTATGGGATGCCAACTTCCTTAGTCGAAATAGCAAACATATCAACAATGTCTGTAACCCATCCCATAGACACCTAGGCCATTGCCTCAACTAACAACCTGACCATGACCAATCTTCAAAGTGTGGCTTCTCCTTCTATTTTTGGACCTACCTCCATTGGGGTTTCTATACCCCCTCAACTACAAACCATTCAACAAAGTTCTACACCATTCCAGGACTTAATCGTCTCCATCCCACCTACTCTTACACCCATAAACACAAGAGTAACTACCTACCCTTTGGTTAGTGTTGGCACCATCCAACCACCTGTGGCGACATCAAGCTAGGTTGTGCCTTCTAGCTTTATGACACAACCACCCTTAACTTCAACATCAGTCCCTATGACTAGTTACCAATATGTTGCCCCTATACAGGCGCAACCAACTATGTCATATGCCCCTTCTAACACCTTCCAAATGCCTTACAATCTAGGGGGTGCCCCACCTACAAATCCATCAACTGATCTAATCAAGATGTTGATGGATAAGATGTCTAATCTTGAGACATCTATTTTGGGTTTAAGAAATGCTCTCTCATATGAACAAATTTGTAATGAACCTATTCATCCTTTAGTCCCAATCTGACCATATCCAAGTCAGTGGGAACTCCCCAAGTTTACTCATTTTTAGAGTAAAGAGGACCTGCAACAACATCTATGAGCGTTTAGACATGCTTGTTACCTTTTAGCACATGACAATGCATTATTACTATGCACATTTCCCATGTCGCTTTTTGGTGTTGCCCTTGATTGGTATAGATCCCTTACCAGTCATTCTATCTTTTCTTTCACTCAACTCACCCAACTATTTCTTGATCACTTTTCAATTAACATAACTAAAAATGTCTCCATCACGGACCTATATTTTATCAAATAATTTGACTATGAGTTAATAGCTGACTTTGTCGCATGTTGGAGGAGTTTAATCAACCAACTCTCCCTTCCTTTACCTCAACCTGAGCTCATCGAGCTCTTCTCAAGAACGTGTGCCAAACACATCTCATCTACTTTGTGGGTCCAAACATTTCGCACATTTGACGAAGCTTTCACCATGGCCAGGAAGCTTGAACTCTGTGTTGTTGAGGAAAATAAAGTCAAATTGTGTAATAAAAACCCCAATGCAAAATCAAATGACCCTTCATCCAAATCTTCTTCCTCCAATTCCAAATCCAAGGGATTGACAAATGTTTTGGTACTCAGATCATCTTCATCGACCATAACTAATCAATTCGAACCTTCCACATCTCAAAGCATTACATGACAATTCCAACAATGATACATACATCATCAATATACTCCAATAGGAGAATCATACGCTTTGGTGTTGGATAAACTAGTCAAACAGGGAGTCCTCAACCTCCCCCAAATTCAACCACCACCTCAATTCAACCCCTCAAAACCTATCCCTGCATGGTACAGGGAAAATAACTTCTGTAATTATCACTGTGTCAAAGGCCATGACATAAACAACTGCAAAACCTTTAAAAACATTGTCCAAGACATGATAGATAAAGGTGATCTTGTCTTGGATAACCCAAATGTGCCACCTAACCAGAACATAGACATCTTTAGACAACCTTTTCCTAACCATCTCCCTAGTCAAAATAACATTCAAACCATGGCCGATGACCCCCAAGAGCGTAATATACGCACATTCAACACAATTTCGTCTTCCATCCTTAACCAACCTCTTCCACAAACTGAAGAGGTTAGTCAACCTATCCCTCCACCACAGGTAGAAGAACCTTCTTCTCTTATTTGTCCACCACAGGTAGAAGAACCTTATTCTCCTAATAGTCCTCCATCTACCCCTCTTATATTGGAGGATGCTTTAACCATACCAACACCACTAGCCCCACCTTCATCCTTCTTACTACCAATGGAGGACCACACCTTTCCTGCTCTTCAACCACAAGTAGAAGGTACAATCATCCTTGCCCTCTATCCTCTTGAGGAGTCATATTCTCCAATTCCTTCTCCATAAAGAGAAAAACTTGTCTCTTCACCTACTTTGACCGAAGACGATCCAATTATGGCTCTCTCACGCCTTTGGCCTGAGATCATTGCATCTAACACATTTTCAATCTCACAACCACCCACATCTTCTAAAAAACCAAAGCCTCATCTAACATCTTCAAAACCATTCTCTCGATTGGATGAGAACTTAGGATTTCTCCATTCAAGGAACTTAAAGCATGAGGCATTATGGGAGCGACTTAAATCTCCTTATCTTACACTTCCCATCTCATCTCGCACTGATGACCCTCCTTCGACAAAATCTCCCAAAGTCACCAATGAGAACTGGGCTTTTACTTCCAAATCTTTAGGAGCTCAACCTTCCACTTCTCAACCTAAACCCTCACAAACATCAACTATACCAAAACATGTTAAATCCCTCGATGTTCACCCCATACCTAACCTCACTCACCCATAAGTGAAGGTAGACTTAAATCTTGCCCCCCATAATAATGGTCCTCAAACCAAGCTACAGAAGGCCACTAAACCACGTCGAAGAACTCCTCCTCTGCCATCATCACTACCCTCCATTTTGGGCCCTCATCCTTCTACCTTAATAGGAGTACTTCCTACTCCAACATCTATCAACAACAAGTTGCCTCCATTACCCCCTTTGCCAACCAAAAACATACCTCCTCTAAAAAATTTGGCACCCCTCACAAAGAAAGTGTCATCTACATGAGTGGCCGCACCACTAGTCAAAAAGGTGGTATGGAAATTTCCCTCAACAATGCCCAAACAAAAGTCATCAACACCTAGCACATCAACAAGCGCAGACCCATTAGTGGGTTCATATGCTTTGATACTACGCTAACTTTTGCAAACCTCTAGCATCACTCTTCCACCTATTAAACCAGTTCAACCTCTCAAACCAAAACCATCCTAGTTTGATGACACTAAAATTTGCCTATATCATCGCACACCTGGACATGACATTGAAAATTGTTGTGCCCTCAAAGTTGTCATTCACCAATACATGGAAAAAGACACCCTTATTGTTGAGGATACTTTCAACGAATCTCCAGCACCATCTAATGTCTCTCTAACCTCTCCACCTTCATTGGGATCTCATCATCAGACTATGGTCCCTTTACCTCCTCTGTCTCCTCTTTTCGAGATTAACACCATCAATGTGGCCACTAAGTCACAAACGTTAAAGGATAAAGCAAAAGAGAAAGCTATTATTCCTTGGGCCTACCCATTTATCAAACCTGCTCAACCACCCAAACCCAAGATTTCTATCTTGGGTGCATCCCAACCAACTTCTTCAGAGGCAATCCATGATTCTATGGTGAAACAACTTCACCAAACTCCCATGAAGATGACTTTATATGACCTCATTCAAAGCTCTCCACAACATCGTCAGGCTCTAATCAAAGCTTTATAGGCAGCGGAGGTCTAACCCGATGACCCCCAACCACTAGCTGCCTTAGTCCAATCATTACCCACCGTCGCCTCTATTACCTTTAGTGATTCTAAAATTCCTACCTCCAATTTGGAAGATTAGGATGCTGCCCTTTTCATCATAGCCTACATTGATCGAACTCACGTTAAGCGAGTTATGATTGATGGGGGTGCCAGTATCAATATCATTTCCACCCATGCCTTTGACCAATTAGCCCTCCCAAAGAATTGCGTGGCAAAGACTGACGCAATCCTTTGCTCTTTTAATGACTCCACCACCACTACCATTGGCACTATCATCTTACATATTCGTGTTGGCCCACAAACAATCCCAGAGCTCTTCTACATCATAGAGGGAGAGTTCCAATACAACATGTTATTAGGATGACCTTGGATCCATGCCATGGCCTGTGTCCCTTCTACATTACATTGTTGTGTCAAATTTGAACACGATGGTCAAGTCCATGTCATTCTTACAGACCCCTCCTCTTTCAAGACATGCAACACAACTTATCAACCCAATGATGTTCTCATTCCTTTCAAGACATCAACCCAAACACTGCCTCTACCTGTAAAAGCTTCAACAAGTATGCAAATGGTGGTTATATCTACACCACCTCCTCAAGTGACAACAAAAGACCCTATGGAAGATACCTTCCAACGCCTTTCACTTGGGGAGTATCATTTACTCACCTTGGACATGTTCCAGACTCCTCAAGAGTATGGAAAACTTCATCACAATCCTAGCTATGACCATCATATTAGAATGGTCATCCCTTATTGTCCTCCCAATCTTTGAACAAATCTCATCTATGGAGGGCTAGATCGAGCTCCCACTGATGGGAATCCTCTTTCATCTCCCCAACCATTTATGTCTGACTTCTCTTTTCTTGGCAACCCAAACTTTGCTCACACCTATCTTTATAGTTGTGCATGGAAGGGCTTTGGCTTTGGGTGCTACGAACAAGGCTCCCACCAGCCCATCGAACCACTAAATGATGAGACCATAAAGAATGCCAAGAAGCAACATGGCCAGGGTTTTGAAGAGCCTACTGAAACTTCTAAAAACCCTCACCCTGAACGTATCATAGAATGATCACTTCCAAACTTGCCTATTCCCCCATCTTCACCTATAGAGTTGGTGGTTTCCATCCCTCCTAGTTTCTTTTTTGCATAAACGGCATTCACTTGGAACCCCTAACCTATCAACTAAGTGGGATATCCAAGTCTCTCTATCTCACCCATTGATTATCCGTAATGGGTGTCAAACATCATCCCTATCACAAAAGCAACTGGGGGAAATTCCTCCCAACCTCTCTAGTCCACATGACATTTGGACTACTTGACATATTTCATCATCCCTCCTAATCTCCCTAGAAATACACGACAAGCTTTTATCAAGAGTACTACTCGCTACACTATGCTAGGGGGTCATCTCTATAAACAAGGTCTCGATGGCCTCCTTATCCAATGCCAACAACATACCAACCAATTTCACGTCCAACATCGACCACAACCTACCTACAACCAAAATCTGAAATAGCGAGATTGTAAAATCAAAGATCTCATCCTTAAAGACCATCTCCATGTCTACCAAAATCACATCAAATGCACCTATAACAAAGATTTGAGAGAATGAGATTTCAAAATTGGAGACCTCGTCCTTAAATAAAACCAACACGTGACCAATATGGAGAGAAGTAAACGAGGCAAGTATGCTCCTAATTGGCTCAGACCTTATATCATAATGCACAAATATGGGTCAGGGACCTATCATCTGTCTTCTCTTGAAGGCTGGCCTGAACCTGAGCCCCTTAATGCCTTGCATCTATGACCATTCTACTGTTAATCAAGTACTCAATCACTTGATATTTAACTTGAGCTCAATCCCTTGAGCAACCCCCATCATCGTCATGCCTATTTCTTTCGACCCTTAACCTTACAAACATTAGTCAAACCCTTTTGTCAAGCATGAATGCTTTGTCATAATAAAAGGGAAACCCTCTAAACCTCTATAGTCAAGTCCATGACCAAAAGTCCAGTAAAAAAAAAACAAAACAAAACAAAAAACAAATAAAATTGGGATGCCTATTACAAGGTCATAAAACTATAAATGTAGACTGCTCCCTCGAAGGATGGCTATGCCTAAATCTTGTTACAAATAGCACTATCTCAGAAGCTTCCCACATTGATCAGCTTCACATATGACCACAAAACAAAACAACATCCCCACGTAAACTTCCCGCATTGATCAATCTACCAAAAAAAAAAACTGACTGACAAACTATAAAGTCATGGACTTGTCTATAGTTGTTCTCAGGGTCACCTATAAAAGGGGAAAAGTTATCCCTGCTAAAAAGGGTTACCCTACCTTGACATATCACATATCACACCTATCACCCCAACATACTCAAGGGATTCTGAGCTCACTTAATGTCAAGTGATTCGAATACTTCTCTAACACAAACAATGGTCAATGTCGTAATGCATGAATGGGGCTTTTGTTTCCAAAAACCCTATCTATGTAATCATTATGGTCCTTGTCAATAAAAGAGAAACACACCTTTCAATTCTTATACATCTTCATCAAATACAATCCAACCAAATCATTTCCAAACCAAAAACCCAACCAAAACCAAACCAAACATTTTCAGACCACTAACATGACATAGTCCATTTCACATAGTTTCTATGGAAAATAATACACATGGAAAATATCGACCACACACAATTTATGTCAAGAATAAACCATTACTTGCTAAAGCATAAATAAATCTCAATTCATTTTTAGCATACACCATTACTAATATGGAAAATTGTTAGGGATGAAAGACCACTCAACCAATGTTACAGAGTACACCATCACACAATATGGAAAAGGCTATGACATCATCATACATTCATCATTTATAACATGACCAAACCACCCATCAACCACTTTGACTCTTCTTTTGAACTACATTGGCTTGAGGCCCTTCAAACAGGGGCTATGTAGGCAGCACTCAGATGGCATGACGTCTTCTGGGGTTAGCTCGACCACCTCCGTTTGTTCGTCTACTTGATGGACAAACCATTTAACCTTTAACCATGACTTAACCTCATCAAAACCCATCCATAACCGACCCTCTTCCTCCCTTTTAAGGAGAACTAAATTGGCATGAGGCCCTTCAAATAGGGGCTATGTAGGCAGCACTCAAATGACATGATGTCTCTTGGGGTTAGCTTGGCCACATCCATTTATTCATCTACTTGATGGACAAACCATTTAACCTTTAACCATGACTTAACCTCATCAAAATCCATCCATAATAGACCCTCTTCCTCCCTTTTAGGGAGAACTACATTGGCCTGAGGCCCTTCAACTAGGGGCTATGTAGGCAGCACTCAGTTGACACGGGGTCTTCTCAGGTTAGCTCGGCCATTTCTTCGTCCGTCCATCTAATGGACCAACTATCTCAACTCAACTCGACCAAAAACCTTGGAGATCATGACTATCTCCTCAGACCAAGACCATTTTTGAGATAACTTTGCCTTAGTTGTTTTGATTGCATATATGCTACCTCACAAATGGTTAGCAAAATTGTCTGCACACCACATTACGACCCTCACAAGTATTGGATCATGAGCAAGTTGATCCCCACTACTTGTGACATTTTTGTGTTTTCTAGGAGCACTTCCCAGGCCCAGGATACTTAGAACACGATGACCAATTAGAGCTACAGCTTGGATCAAATAACCCAATCAGCTATGACTAAATGCTGGGGACCGGTTATTTTGATTTTAGCACTCCTTGACCTTTGACTATGACAATTTGACCTGACCATCTTGTGAAGTGGTATACACACAATATCAAATTTTTTAGCGTTCACACTCAAACTTCACCATATCCATCCACTATCTATCAAATCGACCCCCTATTTCAGGTTCCCTTCCCTCAACTCCCACTTTGAGGGGGCATACCTCATCACATACTTCAAGGCAATCTACACTTATCCTTGTCTTGTAGTTCGTCAGAACAACCAATAAGACAAGCAAAGACCTCATCCCATACCTGGGGCAATCAACTCTTATTTTTGTCTTGCAGTTCGTCAGAACAACCAACAAGACAAGGAAAGGACCTCATCCCATACCTGGGGCAATCAAATCTTATTTTTGTCTTGCAGTTTGTCAGAACAACCAACAAGACAAGAAAATACCTCATCCCATATCTGAGACAACTTACTCCTATTTTTGTCTTGCAGTTCATTAGAACAACCAACAAGACAAAAATGGGCAAATGTAGACACCAAAATTGTGTCTACTCCCTAGTCGACTCCCCCTTGGTCCCCTTGCTCCACTTCTAAACATTCCTAACCCACACACTTATTAATTTAAATAAAATACCTATTTTAAATTAATAACACCACCCTTGACACCTCTCCTTGGATTCCTTTCCCTTGGATACCCTCATTTATCACCCTATGACTAATCATTCCAACTCTCCCACTAATCCTCATGCCTATTAAACCCATCTTCGACCGTTTAACCATGACCACTAAACTTGGTAAATGGAGGAATAGACAAAAGGCTAAAAATAGCCTTTTTACCCATCCTCTAGCTACCGACGTCAGTCAACTGTCAGCTGATGCCGGTGGAATCATCGACGACAGTTTCTTAAAACCAAATTCAGACCCCGAATCCAACTCGAATGTGAATTCTCTTGCACCCAAAATCTGACCTCTCTCTCTCTCTCCCAGATGCATGCCAAGCATCACAGGCTATAGGAACTCTACATCAGTCACTCCACCCCTGATTGAAACATTGTAGGAAGTCTTCTACATCAGCCACATTAGCAACAAGCATTTCAAACACCTCTAGTTCTACACCATGCAAGAGCTAAGTATTCTTCTATCTTTTCATTTCAATAGCTTAGAATGTATTTGTAATTAGTTTCTTCTTACTCCTAAGTATTATCAACTAGACCCAGCTATCAACCAGACCAGACCTGACTTTCTTCCTAGAGAGGCTGAGAGGCCTTCCTCCTACCCTTACCCCTTTTCTAACAACGTGTCCCCCTACCTTATCCTTCCTAAGACTCTGTCCACTGTCTTGCACCCCTACACAACTCTTTTAAATCTCACAGACCACTCTGTCGACCAAAGACATAGCTTGAAATCTGTCTAAAAGACCATTGCCCCTATTAACATCATCAAAATAACCAACATTAGCATATTGACCAACCAACGATGGCAGACTAATTGGCATCAGCAACATTGACCAACTGACGACAATAGACTAACTGGCATTGGCAACTGTGATAGACTGATAGAAAAATATAGGTACGCATTATCTTTATTTCTTTTGTTTAGTCTTTCACCATTTCTCTTTCTAGCAACACTCTTTCATCAACTAGTGGACTGTCATCCCTCAAGGAAGTCTTTGCACTTCTGGGATCGAGCTTTGCTTGGTAGTCCACCATATATCTATCTAACATTTCCTTTGTTTAAGTCTTTCTCTCTACATGTGTCATCCTCCACAGCCAAAGAGGAGCTCCTTCAATCATCTGGATATGGTGCACAACTTCATCTGGGTACATACAAACCCCTGACCATTTAATCTTAGTTTCTTACTTCCTCTAAATGTAGAAAAGCAAAAAATGAGTGGAAACACACCCACAGGTCTATAGACCTATATGTGGGTGTTCATATATCACAAGTTTCATGTTGAGTATATTTAAACATTGAAGAAGACCTGGAATTACCCACTTAAAAACTTAGATGGACTTGATTGGTCTCACTATAAATCATCAAAAAAAACCAAGACTCTAATTTTTATGCAAAGCCTAGAGCTGACCTCTTATAAGCCTATGTATATAAATGAGTAATTTGAGATTACATGGTGTTAGTTAGAAGTATACAAGCTATGGATGTAGATGATATGATAAAAGTATAATGATTTTATGAAAACTAAAAGTTTTAAAGACCTAATAAGATGTTTTCAACAATCTATCTATGCAAAAAGGTAGACCTACAAGTTACATTTCTGTAGGTCCTCATTTTGGATAAAATCCTCTTGTTATGTGAAGAAGAGTTTATGAAATAAAAATGAATTAATATAAGCATGTAAAAATACATGTATCAATGATAACTCTTAATTTATTTGAGTGTCAAAATAGGGTGGAGATGATTGAGTATATAGGTTTGGATACTCATACACAAGCCTGTGTATGAAGACAAGAAGGAAAAATCTTGTAGGTGATATGAAATACTAAGTACATTCTAAGATAGTGAAAGTAGCATTAATTTAAGTTAATCACTCCTAAAATCTCTCTATAATAGTTTATAAATACAATTTCAAGACTCAATGTTCAAACTCTTTCCTAATTATCACCTACAATTGTGCTTTGAATATACATGAGAAAAGGAGTGTATGCAAGTAAAGATGTAAGATTTTGGGAAGGTTTAAAAGTGATAGATAAAGACACTAAACAATAATTTTTTTATGAAAAAAAATATATACTTAGGTAATTGTAGATGGAGGTCTTAAACTTAAGACATATTCAGAACCTCAAAGAATCACCTACAAGATTGGTTGAATAGTTCAAGTTGACTTCAAACTTGAAAAGAGGATGTCATACACATAGTGAAATTTGAATTCTAGGTGATAAAATAAGTTAATAAGGTCATTATATATCAAATAAAACTCAAAGTATGATCATAATAAAGTGACCTAAATAATATTCACTCCAACCCTTGTATACACAGTTGATATATCACTTACAGGCTTGCTTGCCTAGTGATGAATGGTGTTTTCTTATTTTTTAAAGACAAAGTGAGTTGAAAGAAATTTATCCATATGATAATGTTACTATTATGATAATATTACTCCATATAGTCTTAAAAATCAATAAAAGAGATGTCAAAGCCTATAACTTTGTTTTAGCTTGTAGGGCCTAAGACCAAGCACACATGCATACAAGTATAATAATGGAAAGGGTGGATTGTTTAGGATAAAGTGAAATGTTTATAAATTTGATAAGTTCATAAATATATAAAAAAACCCTTCAATACCACCCACATGAAGGGGAAGATACAGAATGTGACTTTTAGGCCTTTGAGACCTCCTCGAGCTCATCTAATGTAGAACTGCAATTGAGGACTAACCTTCTCTCACTTGGTATGACCATTGACACTATCCATGTAATAAAATAAAGTTAATAGATGGTGTACGGGTCCCTATACTCAAATTTTTTAGTATTGTCTATTAGTTTAGGCCTTCAATCTTCATTAATAAATGTTAATAATACAAACCCTTCTCCAATGGCCTAGTTGCAACCTGAGAGACATTTTTTTGTGTTTGGATATATGAAATGATGCATGGGGACCTAACCTCGAAGGGAAAGTTGAGGGAGATAATGAAATTGAGATTTATGGAATTGGTTTAGGAATTAAGGGCCTAGGATTTATGAACAATAATTAAGAATCTAAGTCACTCTAAACCCTCCTAAAACCCTATAGAAACATGATGTGAGAGAACATCCTCAAAAGTGCATGAGATGACTTGAATTTATTTTAAAACATCTTGAACATTGTTGATCACTATAATTAGGTTCTCACCATGAGTTTTGTCTATACCTAAAATTTTATATACTATAATTAATGCTAAGTTTTACAAGAATTTAAGGTGAAATGTAGGGTTTTGGAAAATTGAGAACTTGAAAACTATTTTGGAGGGATGGTTTCAGCATATTATATCTCTCCAATCCAAAAAATCCTTACAAAACACCATGGAATTCATCCTACAGGTCTAGTTTTTGAAAGTAGTTTGAAAAGGCTTGAGCAAGAGACTAAGTTTTGAGATCGTTTCATGGTTCTTACAATTCCATAGGGTCTCATGACCTAAAATTTGACATTAAAGTTATTTAAAATATGGATAAAGTGAATAACACACTTATTTTTGGTTTCACACATGTGGGAAAAGTATAATTAGAAATTTAGTATTTTAGGAAAGGAGACCTAATTGAGGCCTAATTGGGCATAGAAAACAACACAAAAAAGATACTTCCACTTAGAATCGAGATATGAAATTTTTCATGGAGTTTTAAATCCATATTAGGTCCTAAAATATGTACTCATGTTTTTAGTAACATACGTGCATTGTCCTATATAAGAATTTTTATAGGTTTTTAGGGATATAAGGAAAAGAGGCCAAATGAGAGCATAAATAGCAAAATGATGTCTTGGGGGTTATTACATGAACCCAAATGAATTTTTTAAAATCTGATAATGTATTTGAATAATTCAAATTTTGATCCATTTGGACAAGACTAGATGTAGTAGATGAACGGGCTTATTAACACCCAAGAAGTTATGTGATGATTGCCCCTAAAATGTAAAAGCAAGGGAGTTTCAAGATGAATGATAAGTGTCTAATAAAAGGTATTAAGGAAGTTCATGGTGATTCAATGATGAAGAGGTAAATTTTTCAATCCTCACATGCAAAGAAGGGAAGTTTTGAGAAAGAAGCACATAATTGACTATGGAGATTTAGATAAAATAATGCTATCCAAAGTAGCACATGATGTAGGGATAATATACACTTAATATTTTGGCCACTATTTAAACATGAAGGAAAAATAAGTACCTTTAATTAGATAAATAAAAGATGCTCAAGTAACTCTAGTAGCATTTCCTTAGGAAAGAGTCAAGGTTATTATTCTTGTGGTAAAATGTTGCTAAATAAGACTTTTTACAAAGACCTTAGAGTTGAGGTTTGACTAGAATAAACACATGATACCATTATTATAAAGGAAATCAATGAAAATTTGATGTCATAACCAAAAGATAAACACCTAGTAAATAAGTCAAATGATTCTTGAGCATATATTCTATATGAGGAAATAGGACTAGGTATTTACATGTTGATAAGTGAAAAATATCTAGAAATTCTTGATTGCATTGAAGTCAAATGACATATGGACCTTGGAATTTTATGGAAGTTGTTCAAATGTAGGTTAAAGTATTGGAGTTGTGTTAGTTTCCCCATAGAAAGAGTTAGTTCCTTTCTCTTATAAAATCCAATTTGAATGTATAAATAGTATTGATGAATATGAAGTGATATATCTAATATTGAAAGTAGTGTAGGAAATTAGAATTAAATCTTAGAGCATAAGGAGATGTTGAGATAATTGTGAATAAAATATGAGGCCAATACTAAGTAAATAATGATAGGGTAAAACATTAAAAATATAGGGTCTGTGATTATATTGAATATTTCAAAGACTTTTCCATTGATGCCAATTCAAGAGAACAAAAATCTAAAGTTGACACACTAGTTGTATCTACATCCTTGTTAATTCCCCATTCAATAATTGACAAGGATAAATACATTATTAAATTATTATATCACCCAAGTGTTCTAGATAATTTAAAACATAAAATGTATTAAAAAATTATGAATATATAATTACTTTCTTAGAACAAGTAGATAAATTTATAAATTTATAGTTTGAGTGAAGATTATAACAATATAGGGAATCTTAATTGCTAGAGAAGAAAATCATCGAAGCTGAAGGACCATTTAACACTGAAGCCAACTAATCGAATGGAATGATCATCCAGATAAAGGTAAATAAGTTCCCTAAAGGCTTGCCATCCTTAGAGGAAATGTTTTATAAACACAATAAGTACTTAAAAACTAAAACCCAAGAGGAACCTCGAGGATTACATGACTATGAAAGTTTAAATTTTAGTATGGAAGAAGAACAAAAATATGTAAATGTTAAAACATGTTGTTGTAAGGAAGAATGTGTGAGGTTTATAACTTTGTTCAAATTATATAGGGTTAATTACACATGGTGATGTGTGGATTTGAAGTTATTTATACTCAATAACTTGTAAAAAAATTTCCCCTAAAGATAGGTATCAATCCCTTCATGTAAGAATTGTGACACTACAATACAAAACTTGTAAGGACCATCTAAAAAGAGATAAGGGAAATGAATGGATATATTATAATTTGTGTTTATTTTCATAAGTTGAATCAATATTCAATAATATATAAATATACTTTTGTAATCATGGATAAGATTATACAAGCCATCATAAGTTCTAAAATTATTCATGCTAGACAATGTTTCTATGTATAATGAAGTCGAAGTTTCCCAAGGAGATAAATACAAAAAAATGTTTATCACCCCTTGGGTATTTTTTTCAAACAAGAGGATGAATTTTGGTATTTTCAATTATATATATACTTTTCAAAGATAAATGGACATGAGTTTTATTGATGTAAATAATAAAATCATAGCAATATATCTTGATGATCTCAAGGTCTTTTCAAAAAAAGGATGATCATAATGAACATCTGAGAATGTTTTTTGAAAGATGTCAGGCCTATGGCATATCATTGAATCCAAAAAGATCCATATTTGTGATTCAAAAAGGTAAAATTCTAGGGCATGAATTTACCAAGGAAGGTACCAATATTGATGTAGAAAGGGTGAAAGTAATTCAATAGCTATATTTTCTTACTATCAACCTTGACACTTCATTCTTTGGTAAGTTAAAATTTATTAGGAGATTTGTTTCTAATTTTTTAGAACAAAAAATGTATTTTATTTAGATTATGTGGGGGGAGGGATGATTTAAAATTGAATGGTGATAGAAATAAAGCCTTCATGAAAATAAAACATGCCATTTCTAAAGCACCTATTTTAAATTTATTAGATTTTTGGAAAGATTTCATTACATATTGATACTCTTCTGAATACACATTTTCAACCATTATTATGTATAAAAATTAAGGCAAAACTGAATCTATAGTTTCCTTCATAAGTTACATATTAATAGCTCATGAGCTCAAATATTTTTTTATCAATAAAAATTCATATGATGTGGTCAAGGCTATAAAACACTTCAAATTCCATGATGTTGTTTTTAAATCTATTTTGACTCAATAAGTTAGATTAAAAGAGAGGATGATGGATTGCCAAAGTGAAATAATATGATCTAGATATCAAACACACCAAATTGGTGAGAAAAAAGGTATTTTTCAATGGATTTCTAAATTTTTTGATTCACAAAGAGAAATTAACCATGAAAATAAACAAAAAACTATGCTATTAGTGGATTCATTGATTCTCTCAATGAATGGTATTATAAAATTACATAATTCATATCATATGAAGAGTGTAAAACCCATTTAAATTATAAATAAGAAAGTATGCTCAAGTTTAGGGAAACCAAATATGTAATTTGTGATAACACTCTCTTCAATAAATCCCTTAAAGGGTATTTTTTTATATGCACATATAAAGAACAATAAGAGATATTATTGGAGGATTTCCATGATCAAGCATATGGTGGATATTTCTAATTTTTTATTGAAAAATTTAAAGTCATATAGTCCTAACACTATTAGTTGATATTGTTCAAGAATACATGAAAATGGGTTTTAAAATTCGAGGCTTTCCAATACTTTGTGGGAAGGCCTAAACTATCAACAATACCTCTTTTCCCAATAGTCAATGAAAAACCTTTTCACTAGTTGGGTTTGGATTTCATAGATATTATAGCACAAGACACACACATGTTCTGAAAACTACTGATTAATTCACAAAGTGGGTAAAAGTAATTCCAATAATATCAACTACTTATAAGGTGGTTTGTAATTTAATTAAGGAGATTATATTGGTCAAGTTTAGAGTTATGAAATATATTGTGATAAATAATGCTTCAAATTTTTATTCAATTGAATGCAATAGTTTTTAATATGGGTATATGATATCATTATCATAGTCTTTTGACTATTACCCTCAAGATAATGGCTAGGTAGAATTAAGTAATAATAATATCATAACTATTATCTATAAACCAATTGATAAAAATCAAAGAAATTCTCATAAGAAACTATATGACACTATGTGGGTATACTATATAACTCCTATAATATAATTTTGAGTTTCACCTTTTCAAATACTATATGGTATAAATCTAATTTTTCCCATTCCTCTAGAGTTTTTGGTCTTACGATTAACACAATCTATGGAATATTATTAATTCAAAGATGCACTAGAAAATAGAATTATGTACTTGAAAAAATTAGAGGAAAAAAGAGTGATGGTGATCTAAATTATCAAATCTCATTAAGAAAAGGTGAAAGAGGTGTTTGATCAAAATTAAATACAATAAGATTTTTAAGTTTTAGATTTGGTACTCTTATGGGATAATATGAGAGAAACAAGGGGAATTCATGGAAAAGTTTGACTCCATATGGATTTAGGCTTTAAATATTTTCCATTTTTGAGGTGAAAACATTTACTATTTGTCATATTACAACAAAAATCACCTTTTTATACCCTATAATGGGAAATATATGAAGCATTATAAATAGTGAAGGTAGGTTATCACCTATTTTCCCCATAGGTGATTTAGGTTTTTATTGTGTGTTACATTTTTGTTGTGTGTTTCCTCCCCCCTGATATTTTCCTATTTTATTTCCCATTCTGGTTGTCTAATATTGATTTTGAAGTCCAATGGATTAAACACTAAGTCTTGAAAATAGAGATTCTAAGAGCCTGCCTTATGTAATTTTATAAGTCCATATATCCAACCTTAGTCAATTATTATTCCCAAAATTTTCTAAGTAAAAATTTCCCAATATTATGGTAACAATTAAGAGGTCAAGTTGGGTTGAATATTTTGAAAATTTTCAAAAACAAAATAGAATTATAAATTCAAAATATATGATATAAATATGGGGTATGTACCTGCACCTTACATGCCACTGAGGTTGGGATTATATAAATTCCTAATAATATACAATGCAAGGGTGGATACCAACCCCAAAATTCATGTTATCACTCTTGATATTTCCAAATGGTTGGGATCACTTCCATATATGCGATAAATATGAATTCACCTATACAGGAAAATACATAGATGATTTCACACCTACCATGCTTATGAGGCCCAATGGACCCCACCACATGGATGTGTTGCATGCATGCACACATGTGGGAAATGTCAATGATAAAATGTACTACTAATTCCCCCATTTTTATTTAAAAAACATTTAATATTACTCAATTTCATAAAAAAAATATTTAGCTTAATATGAATGAGCCTATGAAACTCAGACCTTCCACCATTCTCTCTTATGAAGAGACAATTCAAATAGAGTATAGTAAAAATATTTGTGCTTCCAATTATTTTAAATTGGCATGATTTTCAAAGTCTATAGTGAGAATTTATAATATTTTTTGATAAATAGTTCATGTTCACTTTTATAGAATCCAAATAAAGAATAAACATTGAGGAAAATAGTTTTATGATCACCATCATCTTCCATACATAGCCCCACAATAATTTTATCCCACTATAAACCTATTATAATATAAAATCACTATTTGAGGTCACATTCTACATCACTAGAATAATCAATATGAAGTGTAAATACTTTGGGTATGAACCTCTATCCATCCTCGAAAGTAAAATCTCAGAAATCCATTTTTTGGTGATTGCACATGTAGATATGAATTAATTTCACAAAAAATTGATAATTTATCAGATACACCTATAGGTTCCCTCTTGTAAATAAGTTTCCTTATTGAAGTATAAAGTTTTCTAATTTATGTTTATTTCTAAGATCTAGTCCTAACATTTACTCAATACTACAATGCAGAAACAAGGGAAGTCAGATTCATGGGAGATGTTTTGGTGGTAAAGTTTGATAGAGATTACATTGATGCCAAATTTAATATTAAAAAAAGGAATTCATATGGTATAATGAGTGAAGATATTGGGAATAATTTATGGTATAAAAATATATAAAAACATCTCAATGTCATGAACAATATTTTCTTAAAGGTGAAATGGAAAGGAATCTAGACTTCCCAAAAATTTCACCAAAGTGGATTTTGCATAAGAAATATTAGACATGATTACCATCCTAAATGTAGGTAATTTATATGTAAATTATTCTCATCCATGGATTTTTTTCTTGATGATCATCATATTTTTGGTAAGAAGTTCATATATTAGTGAAGTATATCAATGATGCATTCCACGACCAACTCACCAAAGTGACTGCCACCAAGTCATTATATATGAATTCATATTTGATTTATTCTCTTGAATATGAATTTGTATACCATATCCACACACAATTATAAAAAATAGGGTCAATTAAAAGAGTATATGAGTTTTCTCCTCAACTAATCTTGAACCAAATAAACAAGCATTTGAGATGACTGAATGATGCATTCACCATGTGAATAGTGTAGATGATGAAAGAAGACTAAAGAAGCAAATTTTATAAAGATGGAATCAAAATTGTATCAAATAATGGAATACATTTAAACTAATTTCAAAAGTGATAATATATTTGTCTCTTTTAAAGGTTATCCGATGAGGATTGTAATGCTGGTCAACAACAAAATTTTGTTGATTATATTGTTTAGACAAATTTTATTTGTTCATCATAAATCCATGAGTAAACATGCATACATAGTAGCGTTCATAATTTATCTAGGATATTACAAACCTAAGAATTCAATATATGCTCTAAATATTGAGGTTAGCATATCTCACTTTAGTTATACCCTCACACAAGTAGAGATTCATTTTACTATAAGGGATATGTGCAACCCATTATGGGTGATTTCTCCTCATATGTTCATAAACCACATATGGAATATTACTTAGCCAAAAAAATTTAGTAATTTGAATTTATAAGGCATGATTAAAGACATCTAAGCCTAGATCGTATTAGGATGTTCACTAAAAGATGGGTACCTAATAGAATGGTCACTGATGGTAGTGAACCCTTTAAGCCAGATTTCATTAAGGAAGTCAAGGTGGATCCTATAAGAGTGATGAGTTGGTGAACCAATGAAATCATAGACATGATAGAAAGAACCAAGTTTATGCTAAAAAGATAAGTCAAGTGGTTTGTTAAAAACCTTATATAGTTCATAGAAGTTGATGGTTCCTTCAAATCTAAGGCTACATCTTCCCTTAAACAAGCTCAAGTACCTAATTCAAGGGAAATTAGATACACTTGTTTGGTATTATCTCTCATCACACTATTGAGACTATAAGTGATGGTAATGATGAAGACCCCAACCAAGGCATATATCTAAGTAAGACCTGTGATGAAGGTACCATTGTAGGAACAAAATTTCAAGCCAATAAAATAGTGATAATGTAATAATCTTCTTCCCCACTTAGAGATCCATATTTATTGATAAATAACACCACACAATAATATCTTATTATATTTCAAGGTATGCATCAATAATCATGCAAGAAATGTACTCACTTATATTTCACTAATGCTAATTTCTCATGTTATAGCATCTTCTCCACACATACCAATCTCACCACATTATACTCCTCCAAGACAACATACAACACATAATTCATTAGATGATGTAGATACACAAATGGTTAGTACTAGTAATATGTATTTTTAATGTATGTAACCATTACTAGAAAAAATAAATAATCGAATAGATGTGGATCTATAAGACTTTGATGCCTTGAAAATATTATTATGAATCCTCCCCTTAAATAAACCAATACCACTTCTTGGTTGGTGACAAATCCATTTGATGCTTAGTTTATTGAAATTGTAGAGCCAAATGTTGATAAGAATGAAGCATATATGACTATATCTAAATATACATTGACAAGAGTTACCTTGGGTGAATCCATACATAAAAGTGACTATATATTATTATATATTCATAACCTTTGATTGATTAACAAAATAATTATAAATATATTTGAACAAGATGAAATAACACATGAATAAGATTGTAGGGTATATTAATTATCTCTTGAATCCAATAAAATTCCTTGTTATTGCCCATGTTGAATCTCTTCCAAAATTTCCCATAATAATTAATGAGGTTATTTCAATGATACCTAAATATAATAGCTATGGGAAAACCCTCGAGGCCTAGGTGGAATAGTTGTTACTTGATGGATTAAATTCCATTGATGAGATGGTAAAGCTCTATGAAAATATTAGTTTTGAAATAATCAAAGTTAAAAAATAGATCAAGTACCATCAAGATGAAATAAACTTATGGAAAAATGTGTTTCATGATTTATAAGAGATGGAAGGTAGTTATGTAGAAATTATTTTGAAAATAGGTATATTTTATAAAAAATAAAATTACGTATCATTTGACTAGTTATAAAGTGTTGAAGCAAGTAGTAGATTACTTGATGGATTAGTCTAAATTTAGAGGATACAAAATGTTAGATGCATGTTATAATTTGGGGAATCTTAAATATGACTTGATCAAATATGATGGATTAGGACCTCATTAGGTTAATGACATAAAGATGAAATTTAGGAATCTTATCCAAAAATATATTTTCAAATAAGGTTCATTCAATGCATACCCAATGAAATTCATTCTTAATTGGAGGAGATAAATGAATATTGGAAGGAATTCTCCAAGACTTCACATACTACAAAATTAGTAGCAAATAAATGGTTCATCTAATAAATTAATATAATAATTCCTAAGGGGAATTAAATTTTTGAGGTGGTCAATACATTTAGAATATATAAAGTCTCTTTAGAATAAATCCAAATCATTTCCTCCAACTGTAGGTCCATCCAAGGGGAAAATTCCATAGAAATCAATTTTTTCTTATTTTAATTTCATTTTTTTCTATAAAAAATCTGAATTCTCTCTTGTAGAAAATAATATAAAAGTACAATGTAAGTAAGGCAAAATATGGAATATGAAAGGTTAGTCCATTCCCTCCAAAACCTATAAATAAGAGAAATGGTTATTGTAGGATTGTTTGATGCTCATTGTAACTTTTATTGAAAGGAAAGGAGAAAGAGGTTTTTTGTTCATTATTTCAATGAGGAACACAAGGAAAATTATATAATTTTGTGTCTAATGTTTTATTTGTAGATGTGTGGTTTTTATGTTGAAAAATATCCATCAACTCTCAAGTAATATTTTATTTATTATCAAACTAGCATATTACTTTTAAAATTTATTCATGTATTGTAAGTGATGAAATCAACCTTTTTTCATTCATGCATGAACCTTCACCTTATTTTTTTTTATGGTTAAAGGAAATAAAACCCAATACTCTAATAAACCTATAAATATTGTAATTTTCTTGTTTTTACTTTTTTTAATAAGGGGAACCTCCCCTTCAAATATAGGAGATAGTTTTTGTATCCTTCACTATTAAAAAATATAAAACTTGTAAAAGTACCAAATATTTCATCAACACATCTAAGGGATTAAATAAGCGTCACTATGTGCACACTATTAATTAATCCATTAGTGATCATGACACTATAAATGGGTTTTTGATTGATAAAAGCTTGTATGAATAGTAACTAGAAATATGAATCATCATAGACAATCTAGATATCATAAAATTTGATCATAGGATGTTATGATGAGGTGATAATAAGTGTAATAATAATAATGTCTATAGGGTGATCATATGTCACAGGTGTAGGATGCACATTGTATGCATAATATACTTCTAAAGTATCAATAATATCTATCATCTCATGCTTTGGAAATGGATCATTGAACATTTTCAACTTGTCATTTCCATTTTTCATTGGTCTATATTGATATATAGGCATGGTAAAATTAATAGTGTTATCATTAATAAAATCTTGTATCATATATCTTAATTTGAAGCATTTTTGGTATAATGTTGCACAATTTGATGATAGTCACAATATGAATTGCTATCATATTTATTGGCATAGACATGTTTAGATCAAACTATTATGGAGGATGAAGAGTGATAATTTTTTATTCAATTTTTAATTGTATATGAGGTTGTGATTACAATTTGGAAAATCTATTCTTTGGTGGTGCTGAAAATTGAATTTGTTTTGTAGGCTGTGATACTATACTAACTATGACATTTTCCTCATTATTGTTTTTAGTTGGTTTAACCTTGTATCTTTGTTTGATTTGAAATTTCATTATTGAAATATTTGTAGGAGTAAGTGCATATTTTATTTTTTTGAAGGATATGACCTTAACATATCCATATCTTATTATGTGGCATAGGTCATCAAATGATTTAAATCTCTTAAAGATGATTGAATCATGGAGTGGTGCAAGTGATAGTTTATTGAATGTGTATAATAACTCATTACCAAACATAACACTAGTAATATTATTTATCATAGTATTGTACTAATGTACATAATCACTAATTGGTTTGTTGGACCCTTGATTGAGTTTACAAATTTGTCCATAAGATAGTTTTTTAATCAATGTTGATCAAAAAATGTGATAGAAACTAATCTAAAAATTTGTTGAATGCTCTGGATGATTGGATGGGAAATTTATAGAACCATTACAACACATATTACTTAATACTTGTTAAGAAAAAATTGCTTAATAATTTGTCATTGTGTGCATAGCCAAAGCATGTTGTGTGGAATGTGTCTATGTTGGTTTTATACACACCACATGAAATTTCTTATGTGGTAACCTCAACTATTTTAGGATCAGTGAAAAGGTATTCACTCCAAGCCATGAGTTATGGGGTATTGGGTTTTATAAATAACCTATTGGTAGAATAATGATGAGTAGAGTATATTATTTACCATGAATGGGTAGGATATGGATTAACATCTATAGACTTGAGGTGGATGGAAGGATGATGGTTCTAACTAAGGTTAGTAGGAATTCAAAAGAAACTCAAAAATGAGGGAAATGTAGGGTAGGAAAAGAGGCTTGTAGACCACAATAGATGAAACATTTCAATACCATTTCATGAACTTACGCATGATAATAAATCACATACCATTATTTACTATAAGATAATATAGCACACTAACAATTAAACATGGTTAGGATTCAAAGGGAACCAAAATATAATAGAATCAAACACATGATATCAAAGGTTCCTATGCTTGTTAGATTGCAAAAACACATCTGAAAAGGGGGATTATGATTTATATGCAAAAAGGTATTAAAATAATATATAGATTAATATGAATAAGATATAGTAATAACATCATGTGATAATCTCATGAAATGCATTCATGTACAACATTTATTTCTCAAAATAAAATTCTTCATCTAAAATATAATATATACATGTTAAATAACTCTAGAACTAAAAGTTCCATCTTAACTAAACCATGCAAGTATATGTATAATTATAAGGTGATAATGTGGCACTACTGGAAGAATTTAAACTATGACATAGTTAAAATGGAAGTTGACATGGATGGAACTGGAGTTATAACTAAAGGTACGACTAAAAAAAACACTGGAATTGATGATGAGCCCAAAGAAGCTACTAGAAGTAGGACATAAGATGGTCTAATGTGAGTGTATACCAATGTATTTTTGGGAAGTTGAGTACCTATAGGTGAGGTTGGAAAAATCCCTACTACAATAAGTGCTTGTTTATTTACCTCCATTTGAAGGTAAACAACATGAATCATATGGAAATTGATCTTAGTGGTATCAAAATCAAGGAGAGAGATTTTGAATAACTAAGGAAGATTGTCTTTTAGTTTTTTGTGTATATCTAATGTCTATCTTACCCTAACATGAAATGACTCAGTCCCAATGATCTTATATCTCACAAAATTAATTAGTTGATACTTCTCAAAGGCATTGCCACTAATATATGCAACTGGATTTTTGATTAGCCTAAAGTGCATTATCTTTCCATAATTTTTCCATTAAAAAATAAATAAAACAAGAGGTATATGCATGGTATTACCTTAGGCTTGGACAATATGTTTTGGATACCAATTGATTTGATGGTTAATAGGTCATTTGTGTATCTTTATGTGAATATGATAGTTTATCATCAACTTTTTAAGGATTGGTTATTTCAACAACATCCCAAATGGTAGAATAATGCTTAAATTAATGGTTCAAGGATGCTAAATCAAATGTTGTATCTATAACTTTAGTCAACTCTAAAATAAAGTATGTTGAGGGAAATAGAATGTAGGTTGTGGTTGTTGTTTAGTATTTGGTTTAAAAATCCTTTGCTATGTGAAAAGTCAAAATTTTCTTTGTTACAAGATATCTACAGATTCATAGTGTGCACTCAGATATTTGAAAGGTATGCAATTAACTAGATTTGGAAATTTGAATTATATTACTTTAGTGGCATATGCTTTGATAATTCAATGTATTAATTAATTTTTTTGTGAAAGTTAATAGCTACAATAGCTTTGTCTATTTTCTTCTACCTAGTATTTTCTTTTTAAATTCATAAAATTGACTTCCTTAGATTTTTTATGCTATGTGTATTTATTTGCATGTTCCTAGATGCTTAGTCATCTTATTATGATAAATGTCTCTTTTCAACTCTTTTAATCTTAGTAGTGGTGTATTTGATGTTTGCTTACATGTCTTCAGAGGACACATGTTTGTATGTCATTTTTATGTTGATGGCTAAGGTCTGATATATTGTACTTTTATTTTTTAGGGTTGTGGATTAGTATAATGATGACAAGTGGATGGATCTAGGCAGTATTTTCCCCTAAAAGTAACCATAAAAAGGTCCATTATGGTGTCACCTCTAGGTTAATAGTATGGTGACACGTGAATGGCTCTGATTGCTCTACTTGCTTAGGATAATCCATACAAAGGTCTATGATGGTGTCACCTTTAAGTTTTTAGTATGATTAAACATGGATGGATCTTTATATTTTGCTTGCTTGGGATCATATATATAATGGTATATGATGTCATCACCTTCAGGCTAGTAGGATGGTGACATGTGGATGACTCTTACTACACTTTATTGAGGTCATCTGTATAAAATGCTCTACTAACATCACCTTTGGGAGGCTGGGATGAATTATGCTTTCAAATTGGAGATTTAGATAAATGTAAATATTCCACATGGAAAGGGTGAACTCTGGGATGGTTTGGGAAACACATAATTAAGAAATGACATATTTAAAAATGCAAATAAAGGTAAAGAACCCACTAAAAAAATAACACATCAGTTTGGTTATCTATTTAAAACCATGAATTGAACCATGTATATAAGCATTTAAATAAAATTAAAGGCAAATAATAAATCATATGTTTGGGATTATTCATAAATTTGATTCCTTTTAGCTTAGAAAATACCCTGTAATTAACAAGATAGAATCTATACATTGCGTTAAGTAACAAAGAGAAACCAAGATAGTCAAGTGAATTTCTTAAACACCAGATAAATTATTTAAAGTCATGTTTTTCAAACTTATGCATCACATAATTATGATTTAGAAGACCTAAAAAGGATGTTCAATTAATATTGTGACCCTATTTGAAAATTTAAAAATAGGGTGCATGTAATAGGGCACAACAAATAACAATTCATAGGGGAAAATACTCCTGAGTATTTTGAGAACCCATAATTTTAGTAACACATCATGACAAAACTTTAGTTCCATAAATAAAGACTAAGTAAAACTAACTTTGAAATAGACTCTTACTTTCTAATGGAACATACTAACCCTTTCCATTCCTTGGATTTGTGTGTGTAGTCTAATGAAATCAATGCCTCTTGGTTATGAAAGTTTTAACATAGACGTTCATAACCACCTTAGGTTTCATTTTGAATTTTTATTTTGTAATAAAATAGTAATGAAATCTTAGGCATTTCTCTACTTAAATATAGAAATCCATAGACCTGACATATATACCTATGATTTCACTCAAAACCTTACTCTATTGCTAGCTAGGAATCCATATCCCCAATAGAGATTGCTTGAATCATCCTATTTTATTAGTTTGTATAAATTTTTATATATATCACAAATAGAAAAGGGTTGGGAACCAACATTGGTTTGGTGAATGTATAATAAAACTTATTTTGTCAATATGTCCCTATAGGGTGTATCCAATTCTATGTTTATTAACTTTCACCCAAGTTTTAGAATGAAATAGCATAATTAATCTTTGTAAATGGAAAGTATTTATAAAATTTTCATTAGTATATTAGAGTAAGTCCCAAATATTTAAAGAAACTATTCAACCTAGGTTGAACCTAGCTCAATCACATCACGTACCTCAATCCCATATAATCTAGTACTATTAGAATAAACCCTTGTGAATTGGTATAGTAAATTGGTTGGTCTATTTTTCAACTTTAGAAAACTTATAGAAATCACACAACTAATATATTGAAAGCTAAAATGTATAAAGTAAGGGAAATTAATTCTAGAAAGCAACAAGTCTATTTTAGACTATGAAATCTAATCTAGAAATAAAAAAATCTAATCTAAAAAGTAAGAAATCTAATCTATTACTCATATATATATATCCACTTATAGTTTACACAAATGTGTCTCTAGTTGGATTAGCCATGAAGTAGTGCTTCAAGGACTATCCATTGACTAGAAAGGTAAGGTTGTCACCTTATAGGTCTTTCAACTGAAAGTCATTCTTACCTAAGATATTTGATATGCTAAAATACATAATGGATTTAACTTATCATGTTTTCCCTTCTTCTCATGTAATTTATCCTATAGAAACACCAAGTCTGAGATCTTGAAGGCCTTAATCTTGGATCATTTATCAAAACATCTTTTGAAATTATCCTAATGTTTATTAAAGTTGTGTAATGATTCGGTTCTTGCATCCTCCATCTAGATTATGTCTAATAATATACATTTTACTCTTTCATCTTCTCCCATGTACTCTTACATGAATTGATACATTGGTATATTAAGAGTAATAGGGAAGAGAGGTGCTATTCTCTGGGTTTATATTATACTAACTTCTTAATGTCATCAATTAGATTCTAATTGGTAGAATCAACTAATCCATTTCTTTATGGGTAGTTGTTTAAATAAAAATTGATTGTGATTTAATTATCATAGACCCACTCTATAAATTCAAAAGATAAAATGCTGGAAAATTATCAAAAACTAAGTAAATGGGACTGCTAAACCTGGTTAATATATTTTCTTCCAAAAACTTGATGACATCAATTTCTCTATAATTATTTATTACCACAAATTTTGTCCACCTAGTAAAGTAGTTAGTAGTTATGAGTATAAACTTGTGTCCTATAAAGGATTTTATGTTTATCACCCCAATAAAATAAAGGCCCCATTAGGCAAAGGGGCATCCCTTAATGACTAGTTACAAATGTATAAAATCATTTAATTATCTCTTCCTGAATACCAATAGTCATGTTAGGTCCTGACATGATTGTGGGAATTTTTGAAAATTGTAGGCCAATGGTATCTCATCCTCAAAATGTCATGATCTTTTTTATTTATTGAGGGATGCTCACTAACTATTTTTTGATGCAAGTTTGTTAGGATGTCTACAGTGTCTTCCTTAGAAATAATTTTAAATAGATGCCTTCATATTTATTTATATACTAGAAATCTTTTCTAATCATGTAATGAGCTAATTTGAACCTGAGTGCTCATCTTTGATCCATGTTTAATTTTGGAGGACATATATCTATGATAAAGTAATGGATGATTTGAGTGTATCACTTTCCACCTATTACTTGAGTCTCATTAATGTGTTCAACATTTATTTGTTGATAAGTTTTGATCATCAATTGAATAATGCCCTAATCTATTATCATCTTAGTTGGCTTGATTTCAAGGTTAAAATCCAAGAGTTTGGCCATCCATTTGCCTCTTCTTTCACCTAGTTCATTATGTCTAAGCATGAGCTTGACAACGTGATATGTAATGATAGCATATGTTTTGTTTCATAGAAAATAGTGCCTAAATTTCTTAACAACTTTAATCAAAGTATAAATTTTTATATCTATCATAGAGTAATTCAACTCAACATGCTTCAGATTTATACTTACGAAGGTAAAGTGATGTTCATTATATTATAACTTTTGGCTAAGCATAATAGCCAAAATATGTTGTGAAGTAAATGAGTAGAAATAGAAATGCTTACTAAAATATACACTAATTAGAAGTGGATCTTGAGTAAGGGTAGTTTTGATGTATTAGAAATCTTTCCAAGATTCCATCATCCACTCTATCTTAGCATCTTTCCTTAGCATAAAATTTAATAGTTTAACAATATCTTCAAGTCTAGAAATGAATTTTTGTACAAATTTTATCTTACCAAATAATGACTTCAGTTCCTAATTACTGCTAGGAGGTGTCAACTTGGATATGGCCTACACATAATTTGGATCAATGGAGATCACATCTTTGGTAATGATATGGCCCAATAGTTTCCCTTCAGTATCTCTAAATATAATTTTCTTAGGGTTAAGTGACATTCCATACCTTCTTCATCTATCAAAAACCTTTTAGATATGGTCCACGTGATCATATCTATTTTTGGATAAGATTGTAAGTTCATCCACGTATATGATGATGCACTTACCAACCAACCCCTATAAATTGAAGTCTATGGCTCTCTAAAATGTTTCTCCTACATTAATTAGGTTGAATGACATCCTATTATATGCAAAAGTTCCCCACTTTATTGTGAAGGTAGTTTTCATCTGATCCTTTCCCTCTACTAGTATCTGATTATAGTCAAATAATCTATTTAAGAAAGATATCATCTCTGATCCACTTACCATTTGAATTACCTCATCTAATGAGGGAAAGGGGTACCCATCTTTCTCTGATGCTCAATTTAGGTTCTTGAAATCACCATAGACTCTAATTTTGTCTACTTGTTTTTATGTCTCACACCAAATTAGCTAGCCAAGTAGAATTCTTCATTGGGAAAAGAATTAGGCCTCAAGTAGCTTTTGTACTTCTATTTGAATTAGAGGTTCTAAAATTAGATTTACTAGCCTCTATCTTTGCCTGAAAGGCTTATGATATGGATTTAATAGAATAGTGTGAGTAATGACTCTAGAGTCAAATACTTTTAGGTCATATTATGTCCAATTTATTACATCTTTGTATTATACCAGTAGGTGTTTCAACTTTTATTTCTCAATTTGAGTGAAAATTAGGCTTACATTCAACTATAGAGGGTGTTGGATGGTAAGGAAAAACTGATTCAATTATTGTTGGTAGTTTCTATTGCTATGCTTTGGGGTCAAGATTAAAATCCTATTCTAAGGAGACCATACCCATATGAATGGGTTTGACATCCTTTTCATCAATTATCTATGCTTCAAAATCTCCAAACCCATTCATGAATTACACTATCTATTGATTATCCTCAAAGACCTAAAATTTGTCCACATTATCTAGGATGGAGGGACAAGGCACCAACTCTACTAATAAATTTTGTATCTTTGACTCCTAGAGTGGTGTTATATTGGGAACTAAGGCTACTAGTGAGTCGACCATCTATTTTTGCTCTCTAGGAATGGATTTGATGTTAAATATTTCAAAGGACTCAATCAATCCCAATATCTATTATTATAATTATTTAAGTAAGTGAGCTTACACTGGTACTTATTCTTGATTTGATTGACCATAGTTTAAGAGTCATTGAATATTTATATCAGTTTAACATTGTGCTTTAGTGTAAAATACAAGTTGAGGATTAGAGATTCATATTATAATCTACTATTGGTGTAGGGAAACTATAACCTATAAGTGGTTAATTAGTTCTTTCCATATAAATATGTTAAATCCATGCCAACACCAGAGTCTTATTTCAACCTGGATCCATCAAAATAAAGAGTTCACAATTGAGATGGATATTTAAATTCTTATTCACCCAAAGAATGTTAGTTTCTAATGGTAAATGTGTATACACATACATGTGAAGATATGATATTTAAATTTTCATTCATGGAATTGTACTTAGTGATCAAATGTCTCATTTTTGGTTCATGGTCTATTTGAATCTAGTTGGATACCCCCTTCCAAGGCAACCACATGTGTGACAAGTCAATGGCCATGTATCTATTCAATGTTTTGGACCAATCATAGATAAATAACATCTTGTAGGCTTCTAAAATATCAACTACCAATATGTTTATAGCCTATTACACACGTGGATTAAATGTCACCTAAATGTGTATGTTAATTAATTCTATGACACATGGGACCAAAGACTTATCCAACTCTAATACCACTCTCTTTGACTTATCCTAGGTCAATCCTAACTTCTAGCATATGGATGTCAACATAACATTGGTTGAGGCACTTGAGTTGACCAATAAGTTGTGAACATTATTTATGAACATTCATAAAGTTAGGAGAAAAGGTTTTACTTCATGTTTATATTTAAATCCCATCACATTAGTATGCATAGCTTTGGATTTGCTTAATGTATATGACCTTATGATTAAGTCCTTTAGTAACAATTCCCTTTGTTCAATGATCTAAACTAGTTCATTCATAATTATATTGGCCTTAATTTTCTTCATGTACTCAACAATGTTGTACCCATCCTTGATTTAAGGTTTGACACTTTACACCTACTCATATCTCATAAGGGAGATGGGTTATTATTAACTTGAGAATATGGATGAATAACATCATTATTATTTGGTGGTATTGAAGTGGTAATTGGTTACTTATTCCTTAGATTGTAGTTGTTCCTATGAAACTATTAGAATGCATAGATTTCATCTATGTTCTCCTTTGGTTCATTATCATCTTATTAGGTATATAGGAGATCATTAGTATAAAAAACCATTGCTATACTTGAGTGCCTAAGACTAGTATAGGAAGAAGGTTCAATTTGATATGTAGATCCTTCTTACCTATCCATCTCCTTCTAAAAACCCTGAAAGGCTATGTAGAACCTGATGCAATTGAGCTTACCATGTTGTAAAATTTTATGAACCTTACACCAATTAAGAAGGGATGATTCCATAACATTTATCTCTAGAATACTATTTCATGGGACTTGATGTTATTTATTATTTTTATACTTGTTGAAAGGTTTGTTATATCTATAGAATCCAAAGCTATGATTTTTGTTCTAGCCTCTAGTGTTACCCATAGATTTATGTATGTTCAAAAATTCATTGATTAGTTTTTGGACCATCCTCTAGATTGATTCCAATTATATTTTTTATAATCATATTTGGTTTCCTATGTTATGGTAATATTAAATAGTATTGTTTATTAATTTAGTCTTTGCTAGTTAGGTGCAGAGTTATTTAGGAAGCCAAGATGTTGATTGGGTAGAGTCAAGGTTAATGGTAATTGATTATAAACTAGGTTCTATTTTTGGGCCATAGTGTTTCGATTTGTATTTAGAATTAGAATAAAAGATGGAAAAATAGGACCAAAAGTAAGTGGGGCCAAAGATTTAATTTGAGGGATCAATTATTATCGATATTGATATCCTTATCATAAGCCAAAGATAATGTATCACAACCAACACATCTATATTGAAAGACAACGGTTACAGGGTCTAGACCATTATTTTACATCTCTAGGGCCAAATATAAATTAGGTGTGTAAGAAGTCTCAAATATATCAAGAAATTTTTTATAAGTTTCATTACCCAATTATATAAAGGACATGTCACATGGTTCCAAGGAATTGAACTCAATCTGTGAATATGTCATGTGATGTGAAACACCAAAGTCAATGACCCATGTAGGATTTAGAGGTAAAAATGAAACTAGGGCCCAATTAATTTCCCTTTACTATTCTCTTTTGCCTTTTATTTACCATTGTAATTTACCTTAGAGGATTCATGGGTTGATGAATTTTGATTGGTAGAATTAGGGATAATGATGTTGTGCTTCTTGAGCATCTTAGTCATTTGGTTAATTTGCTTCTTCAAACATTTTATTTCATCATGTTAATTTGAACAAAACCCACATTTTATTTAATATTTATTAGGTTTAGAACTAGAATAATACATCTCATGGTTAGATTTTGATATGGAAGAATTTGCATCCTTATCTTGATCCTTTTTGTTTTGTTTCTTATCTTTGTTGCTTGAATCCTTCTCTTTCTTAGTAAAAAGTGCATGATTTTTGAAGTCTTTACTATGCACATATGTTTCAAATTATCTTTCTCCTGAGTCAAGTTAATAATAAAGGTATCTAAATAAATCATCTCCCATGTAGTTCTAAGAGTACTTTTTATGACATGGAAAGTGGACACAAACACAAAATAGTGTGGACCCAGTTTGGATAGCATATATAGAATAAGTTGATCATATTTTTTATCAGTTCCACATTCTTTTAATTACAACCTCAGAATATTAAAATTAGTGAAGAAATCCTATAGTCTCAAAGTCTCTTGGGCTAAAAATGATGAGATCATTCTCTAGTTCATGAGCTTTAATCATATCTTACTTCTCAAAGATTTTTTTAGTGTCGTCCATACTTCATTCAATGTTTTAGTAGATTCAATTTGAAAACATAAATTAGGAAAAATAGACAAACTAAAAAAACCATGGGATTGATCACATCTATTAAACCATTTATTTTTATTTTCATCCATTACAAGTTTAGTTTCCTTGTTCATAGATATCCTATAGAAACCTTATTTTCTTAGTGTAAGTAATATATTTCTTTTCCATTCGTGATAATTGAATGTTGTAAGAGGTGGAAATGACCAACAATCCATGATGAAAGAAAAGAGGTTGTTTCAAAAATTAAAAAAATATATAAAAAAAAGTACAAAACACCACCTATTACCCCTTAGAACTATTAAAGTGACTCCCCTTTAAGTTAAAAATACAAGAACACTCACATAGATGTCAGACATAGTCAAGAATATATATTAAACAATTTGTGCATAAGTATTAAAGAACTAAAGGGACATTATAATCAATTTATAATGTATCCAAGATTTTAAAATAATTGGTTTTAAGGGATCCTAAAAATGTCACAAATGTGTAGATCATGAAAAAAAGAATTTTCAAGAAGATGGTATTCAAATCCAAGTTACTAGTCAAAAGTTATGAATGTTTGAAAATCTGAGCATGCATGAAAAATTTGGGTGAAAAATAGTGGTGGAGATTTTTTAATCAACTTTCCCAAAAAAATAGAGGCCCCTTATAAAAAAATCTTTACCTAAAAAACATTATGCCTCTATGGAGTGAAATTTAAGCATTTTTGGGTTCGAAGTGACCAAGGGCTTAATTTCCATATGACTAGGGTTTAAGGGATAAAATGGGTATTTTAATTGATGTGGGGGTGATATCCAAAATTATACCTATTTTTAAATTGAATATTATCATACTTCATAAGGTTAAATTTGACGTCCTCTAAACCACTATCAGAGTTTTTGAGGTCATTTGTAAGAGTTGAAGATGCTAAGAGTTCCCACAATAGTTGCACAACGAGGTTACATGTCAGGGTTATAATGATCTTCTATAATTATTAAAACTTTAAAAAGTTACAGAAGTGTTGAGGTTATAGTGAGTTCCAATAATGTCAAGGTTGTTTATTTTGGGTGTAGTTAAAAGTCATAACACTTTGAGGTTTTTGACTATGGGAGTAATCAAAAGTCTTGATGTTGGGGTTTTGGGCTACACGAGCACCCAAAAGACCTAATCTCAGGGTTATGGACTATGGATGCAACTCTAAAATTAGATGTTAGGGGGATTTACTATGGATGTAACTAATAACTTTGATTATTTATATTTTGATAATGGAAGCACCCTAAACTTCTTATAGGTGTAATAAAGGTATGGAAATCTAATTTAGCTTGTAGGGATGGATTTTTCATAAAGATCAAAATCTTCAAATATAGTAAGGGTATGAATATTATGCCAAAGGCCCACTAAGTATATAAAAAATCCCATAAAATCTTATAAAATAATTTTTCCATTGAGAACTAACTATATGGATTTGTGTGGAATCATCGAAAGAGCTTTGAAACTCTCTAAAATGGCCAAAATTAACTGTCACAAAACTAGGTTGTGTTTATAGTTGATACTAAGGTTTTGACACCTTTTAAATCTGATGTTGTTGTTTATTTTATTATTTGAGACACCGTATATATAGTTTTCATGGATTGTATTTAAATCCCAATAAAACTATGAAAATTGAAAAATTAATAAAGCCTGTAAAATGCATGTAACAAAGATCTCAACAAGGATATTAATAAATGGAAAAATGGTTGTGAGATCAGAGATCTAATACCATGTTGTATTACCTCAATATATATAAACATCATAGATTGAAAAAAAAACCATAAGATTGGGTGAGAGAGATATTACCACAACATAAGTTACATTAAATGCATCAAAAGCTTTATTAACTGATTATATGAGATTAGCCAAAAATTACAAAGGAGGCGCATTATATAGTGACATATTAGGTCACCATAAAGATAACAATAGACTCACAAATAGAAAACACATTAAGTATATTTATCCTAATGACCTTAACAACCCTAATCAATATGACTAACAATGGTGTAGGTAAAACCAAAAGTGGAAAAAAACCTACACTAAGATAAACACCATCCACCACTATCCAAATAGTTGTTTTTAATATTTACATACACTAATAAATCATAATATGTTTTTAACTCATTTGTGGTTTTTTCTTGGTTCCATGATTAAGAAAAAAACATAGACATCATAATTTGTTATCTTTTTTTTAACATTTTCATATGATAATTTATTAGAATAATATTGTTTCATCACTTCTCTTTGATACAACATTACATCAAGTTGCAAAGTTACATTTCCCACTTTATTAAAAACATCCTCCAATGCAATGGAAAGTGAATTGCGTCTACTATGACTTGAAGACTAATACAAACTATTGATAATAATTTGTAAATTTTGTCATTTTACATTATATTATTCATATGATTCAGCTTCTTATTATATAAAGTCAAACTATTGATAGTATTTATCACAATTTTATTTAAAATTTTATCCAGGAAATGGGTCCATTGAATTTTTTTATCTTTATAAAAATATAAGTTTTCTTCAAGAAATGTGAGTGTTATATGCAAATTTAATTGTAATACCTGTTGACCAATTTTGACCCCTAGGTCAAATGGTCAACTCTTATAGATTGAAACTTTTTCATATGATTATTAAAGCTTGTATATAGTTTCTATGGTCTTGTAATTGTCTTATAATTTCGTCAAAGAGGTTAATTATTTCTTTAAAGTGGTCAAATACATCTTTATTTAGCATTGATTAAGGTTGGGTCTCTTGTGTATTTGTATAGTCTTAAGAGTCATACATGATTAAATGAGTTTTCATGTGTGTTAAAGGGTTATAATGGTGATGATTCATTATATAAGGTTATTAATGTGTCTTAAAAGTTAAATTCTCATGTATTAACATTTTATTATGTTGTTATGCATCACAAAGTCATTTAAGTCACCTTTCTGGGCCAAAGATGATGACTTGTATGTACCACTTTCAAGGGAAAATATTTCAAGAAGTTTTATAATGTAATTGATGTTATATATGGTTAGATCCTGATTAATCTTGGATTTCAATGCCTAAATTGAGAGAAATACTCCTTTATAGGTAGTTATGGTCACTTGTATGAACTTGAAAGATCTATTTGTACATGAAAATGGTTCAAATTAGTCTCTTCAATTTCCATAAATAATATTTAGGATTGAAATCAAGTTTTAGGTCTTAGAGATGAAAATAACTCTCTCTCTCTCCTCCATCGCTCCCTTCACAAGCTCATAAAGATAAAATTTAAATGCATGGTATGGCTAGGAGAGAGAAATTTGGAATCTAAAATTTTGGGAAATATTAGGGGTCCTATTAAGATTTAATTTTGTATCATTAGTATACATATTCACCCCCTCTCCTTTATGAATAATCATTAAGAATATAAGGAGGTCACTATGTCTTGCTCATTCAAGTAGGGTCTAGTTTTGATCATATTTCTTCACTTCATAGTTTGATGTAGGAGAATGGCCTTTTTGATATGTTTTTAGAGATAAAATGATTCATTTTAATGTTGGTGTTAGCAATCAACTCAACCTCGTGAGGTGTCTTTAACAAGGAGAAAAGTATCTCAACTACTACAAGTTTTTGGGTAAGTTTTAATTATTGTCACTCTTCATATTTCTTAAGTGCATGATTATTAATTGAAAATACTTAAAGATTATATGATCCATGTATTATCTCTCTAAAAATTTTTCTTTATGGATAGTTCTTCAAGAGGTGTTATGTTCTTGCTCTTTAGAAACATGATATAATCATGAGCAGTCTTCGAAAGGCCTGATTGTTAAACCTATCCTAAATAGAAATGGACAAATCAATGGTATCATGAGGAAGAAATATTAAATATTTTATAATCTAAAGGTAATAATCATGATTTTTAAATACACTCTTGAATAAAAAGACTTGGATAAGCCTTGTCAACCCATAGGTCTGTAGACCTATATGTGGGTGTTCATATATCACAAGTTCTATGTTGAGCATATTCAAACATTGAAGAAGACTTGGTATTCCCCACTTAAACACTTAGATAGCCTTGACTGGTCTAACTATAAATCATCAAAAAAAATTACCAAGACTCCAATTTTTATGCAAAGCCTGGAGCTGACCTCTTATAGCCCTGTATATATAAATGAGTAATTTAAGATTACATGGTGTTAGTTAAAAGTATGAAAGATATGGAGGTAGATGATATGATAAAATGAAAATGAGTTTATGAAAACTAAAAGTGTGAAATACCCAATAAGATGTTTTCAACAATCTATCTATGCAAAAAGGTAGACCAATAAGTTACATACATGTAGATCCTCATTTTAGATAAAATCCTATTGTTATGTGAAGAAGAGTGTGTGAAATAAAAATTATTAAATATAAGCATGTGATAATACATGTATCAATGATAACTCTTAATTTATTTAAGAGTCAAAATAGGGAGGAGATGATTGAGTGTACAAGTCTGGATACTCATACACAAGCCTGTGTATGAAGACAAGAAGGCAAAATCTTGTAGGTGATATGAAATAATAAGTACATTATAAGATGTTGAAAAGATAATTAATTTAAGTTAATTACTCCTAAAATGTCTCTATAATATTTTATAAATCTGATTTCAAGACTCAATGTTCAAACTCTTTCCTAATTATCACCTACAACTGTGCCTTAAATAGACATGAGAAAAGGAGTGTATGCAAGTAAATATGTAATGTTTTGGGAAGGTATAATAGTGATATATAAAGAAAATAAACTATATATTTTTGATAAAAAACACTAATATACTTAGGGAATTGTAGATGGAGGTCTTGAACTTAAGACATAGCTAGAACCTCAAAGAATCACCTACAAGATTGTCTGAATAGTTCAAGTTGACTTCAAACTTGAAAAGAGGATGTCATACACATAGTAAAATTTGAATTTTAGGTGATAAATAAGTTAATGATGTCATTATAGATCAAATAAAAATCAAATTATGATCATAATAAAGTGACCTAAATAATATTCACTCCAACCCTTATATACACAGTTGATATATCACTTACAGGCTTACCTGCCTAGTGATGAATGGTGTTTTCTTGTATTTTAAAGAAAAAATTATTTGAAATAAAGGAATCCATATGAGAATGTTAATATTTTGATAATATGACCTAAGCCTACAACTTTGTTCTAGCTTGTAGGGCCTAAGACCAAGCACACATGCATACAAGTATAATAATGGCAAGGGTGGATTGTTTGGGATAAAGAGAAATTTGATAACTTTGATAAGTTCATAAATATATAAAAAAACTTTAAACACCACCCACATTAAGGGGAAGATACGAAAAGTGACTTTTAAGCCTTTGAGACCTCCTCAAGCTCATCTAATGTAGAACTGCAATTGAGGACTAAACTTCACTCACTTGGTATGACCATTGACACTATCCATGTAATCAAATAAATTTAATAGATGGTGTATGGGTCCCTATACTAAAAAATTCTAGCATTGTATATTATTTTAGGCCTTCAATCTTCATGAATAAAGGTTAATAATACAAACCCTTCTCGAATGGCCTAGTTGCAACCTGAGAGACATTATTTTGTGTTTGGATCTATGAAATGATGCATGGGGACCTAACCTCTAAGGCAAAGTTTAGGGAGATAAATAAATTCATATTTATGGAATTGGTTTATGAATTAAGGGCCTAATATTTATGAACAATCATTAATAATCTAAGTCACTCTAAACCCTCCTAAAACTGTGCAGGTTCACAATGTGAGAGACCATACTCAAAAGTGCATGAGATGACTTGAATTACTTTTAAAACATATTGAACATTGTTTATCACTCTAAGTAGGTTCTCACCATGAACTTTGTTTATACCTAAAAATTTATAGACTATAATTAATGTTATTTTTTACAAGGATTTAAGGTGAAATGTAGGGTTTTGGAAAATTGAGCACTTTAAAACTATTGGGGAGGGATTATTTGGGCATATTATATCTCTCCAATCTAAAAAATCCTTACAAGACACCATGGAATTTATCCTACAGATCTAGTTTTTGAAGGTAGTTTGAAAAGGCTTGAGAAAGAGACTAAGTTTTGAGACCATTTCATGGTTCTTACACTTCCATAGGGTTTCATGACCTAAAATTTGGCATGAAGGTTATTTAAAATTTGTCTAAAGTGAATAACACACTTGTTTTTGGTTTCACAAATGTGGAAAAAGTATAGATAAAAAATTCAGTATTTTAGGAAAGGAGACCTAATTGATGCCTAATTGGGGGAAGAAAATAACACAAAAAAGATACTTCCACTTAGAATCAAGATATGAAATTTGTCATGGAGTTGTAAATCCATACTAGGTCCTAAAATATGTACTCATTTTTTTAGTAACATACGTTCACTGTCCTACATAAGAAGGTTTATAGGTTTTTAGGGCTATAAGGAAAAGAGACCAAATGAGAGCATAAATAGAAAAATGATGTCTTTGGGGTTATTCCATGAACCCAAATGAATTTATTCAAATATAATAATGTATTTTAATAATTCAAATTTTGAGCCATTTGGACAAGACTAGATGTAGTAGATGAAAGGGCTTATTAAAACCCAAAACGTTATGTGATGATTGCCCCTAAAATGTAAAAGAAAAGGAGTTTCAAGATGAATTATAAGTGTCTAATAAAAGGTATTAAGGAATTTCATGGTGACTCAATGATGAAGAAGTACATTTTTCACTCCTTACATGCAAAGAAGGGAAGTTTTGATAAATAAGTGCAAGGTGTCAAGAAAGTATGAAGACCCCTACACCATGTGGGAGATGAAACATCTTCAAAGAAGGAACACATGTATTTAGAGATATGTTGAAATAGTTTATAAATCCTTTTTATTTTTAACTCTTTCAAGAGACAGTTTTCAATCTCTCTCTTGTTTTCCCATCTCTCTCTCTCTTCCTCATTTCTCTATATAAGCTACCTCTTTTAGCAGTATAAGACATCCAAATTTGGTATGGCAAAGCCTTGTTGAATTAACTATTGATTTTTCCTTTGAATAAATATTTTAAGATAGTTTAGTTTCTCAAATTATTGTGTAAGTGTGTTAGGTAGTCTATTGTTGGATGGTAGGTGATAGTCATATTTTCTTGCACTCATCTCACTCTTTCATGCTTTATGTGAGCAATTTGCCTTTTAACAGGTTTCATGATGTGAAAATGGTTTATTTGTGTGTATTTAAGTGTGAAAAATACTACTAGTGTCTATTAATAGACCTAATATTCATCTACCTTGATAAATACATTGCATTTTACCTTCATGTTGAAACACTTTTGTTAAGAGAACCTTGGGTTTTGATATTAGTTTTGTATGTTTTCTTTTATAGTGTAAGTTCAAGTAGGATTATGGAATTTATATTGGTTCATATCCTCCATCATGTTAGTTTTTGATCTCATTCTATCCTTTCCCTTCAAATCAAGTAGATTAGTGGTTATTTTTAGGTGTTGTACATGGGATCTACCCCATACTCTAGGGACTCGCCTCTAAGAATTGTTACCCACAACATATGAGGTGTTTAAATATTATCCCAAATTGAAGGAGGTTATAATATACCTCTTTAGATTCAAAATTTAGTTGATAACAATTTTTTTGATGCCCAATGAGACCTCATGGTCCAATAAGTTTTCAAAGGTGGATGTTGATCTTGACAAATCTGATGTTGTAAAGATTTCTTCATGCAGTATCTTGCAACTCCAACAATCATTGGCTCTTAATTATAGAATAGTGATTCATTTTCATGCCTAAGGTAAGGATAATATATTATAATAAAGGCATTCCATTTAAATTTTTAGAGCTTCCTTACTATTCAATTAGATCAAAAAGGTATGCTAACACCAATCCATATTAAAAGTAATATTTTGTTGCTCACATACCTATTAGGAGACTCTTATTGGGTCCAATTTACAAGATGGAAGCCCCAAGTAACTTAAATTTTTTTTATTAAATGGACATAGTCCTTTATAAATTTCTCACAATGACGACATTCTTATGTTAGCCCTCAAAAATATGCCTTCATTTACAAGAAAAACTACCATTATTCCTATTGAACACATAAGAAACATTTTCAAATTTTGTAACATACATAACATCACTAAAGAGAATGTTTCCATTAGTGTGTTGGATATTTGTTTTAAGGATAAGGACCTTAATTGGTATGGTACTTTGGATCCTAACTCTGTTAATACATGGGATGAATTAGGTGACTTTTTGAGAAGGAGATTTGAATATAAATCTGATCACGTGTCTTTGACCAAGAATCTGATTACCATAAAGAAAGCACCTCAAAAGGCCATACAAGACATCAAAATAATATTTCAAAAGACTTTGGATATGATCCAAATCTTGGTAAAGCCTACTGCACTTCATGTTTTCCTCTATTACCTTAGAGATTTCAATAGTGACATGTATATGATGATTCAATCTATGGGAGGGGATACACTGCCCAATACATATGAGAATAATATAAGGGTTATGAATTGACTTATTTAGGCTAGGAAGAAATATCATATATACCTCATGCCTTTTTTTCATCATTTAAAAACTCATATGCCCACTATTGCTCCCATCCCCACACCCAATTATAAACAAGCCACAACTAATTAGCCAAAAAAGTTAAAAGAGGAAGATCTAATCAAGGATATTAAAGAATATAGAGAAGATAAACAAACCCCTAAAGAGTAAAAAACAATAGTAACAATGGAGCTACAATCAAGGTCCTTTTCAACCCTATCAATCTTATCAAGCTCCTAGATAGCCTTTTCAAGGCCACTATCAAGGACAAGGGAATATAACTCAAGTGAAATAATAAAATAGACAAAATCATAATGTTATTTTTACTTAAAAATCACTTATACCTATACAAAATAATATTTTATAAGACAATGGAGAGCAACATTCATGGGATCAGCCTCATGACTCTTCCACTTATGTAAATGAGACATTCAATCAAGCCTATATAGTATAATGAGGATCAATGCCTTATATGACTCAATAATATATGCATAGTGGAGTATAAATCAATGGAGAAGCTACTCAATCAAATGTTTCCTTGATGAACTACCTTTAAGGGGGATCATGTGCAGTCAACTTCCAAGGGAACTTGAACATAGGATCAAATCCTAAACTACAAACATAAGGTCAAAGAAGAGAGAGGTTGAAGAGGTACAAGGGACAAGTGGTGGTCCAAGTATGAACCCTTAAGAATATCAAGGAGTAGGTGTGTAAAATAAATCCCATATGGCTTAGGTATATCAAATATTTTATAATTATAAATCTCCTTCTATGCCTCCTCCTATGCATCTAGTGACACAAGGTTGTGGTAGTGGTATAGATTTAGAGGATATGACAAGATTGGTAGTTCCCTTATAAATATTGTTGAACCTATGAAGAAGGTTAATGTAAGCATACTAATGTGGGATACATTATTCATTCTTAGATAAAGAGACATGATCGAAAATGAGCTCTCAAATCTCAATGCATCACCTAGGTAGCTTAATGGAAGAGGGGCATTTTTGACAAATGAATTGAAGACTAAGGATGGGAAGCCAGTAAAAATAGAAATAAAAGATAAACCTCCTCCATTTTACCTCTCTATAATAAATGGAGACTCATTGGTCCATAATTATTAGATTGATAGTGGATCAACAACATTATTCATGCCTAAACAAGTAGCTAGCAAGCTAAATTTGAAGTATGAATCACACTCCAAGGGGGTGTTACATCTAGATGGATTAATTGCCAAAATAGTTGGCATCATCAAATATTTTTAGCTCACTCTTAATTATTGTCCTACATTATCTATCTCTCAAGGTTTTGTGGTTTTCGATGTGCCACTTCATTTTTCCATTTACTTGTCAAGGGATTTTACTTTTAAGATTAGGGGGTACTTGACTTCATATTGGTCCTATATGGCATTCAGGACTAGGTATGGTGTTAAGGTCTCTATCAAGTTTGAACCCTTGTCTAAGTTTCATGTGGAATCATATGTACCTAACACATCAAACATGAAATTAACTATCAATGAGGAGGGAGACTATCTTAATGACCAAGAATATATGACACCTCTTAATGGCATAGTTGATATCTACCTTGATGAGTGTGTAAATGATCATTATGGGTTTGATCCATATAAACTCATTGAGGATATAGATATGGTAACATATATCATACATGAATAAAGTGAAAATTTCTCTAAGGTAAGTTTTAATTATGTTCTTAAATAATCTACATGGAACAATTACTTTCTACACATGGATGATGATGTTCCAAGGGTATTAGATCATGGTAGTCAAGAGGAATAAGTATTTATACCAACCAAATAAGAAGAGATCCATAAACATGAGACTTAATAAGGATATGATGATATGTGGCAGTAGTACCATGACATAATGTAGGAGTTTGAATAAGTAGGTGGGCCTTCTCTTCCTTTAAATAAAAATGGGCTTGATGATGAGGTCAATGATGGACCTAATGAGCATAAATAAGAGTGATGAAATCCAAATCAAGCAGAAGGTATCCTTGAAGGAATGTGATCAATTCGAGGCATAAGTTTGTGTGAGTGAGGATTAACATGGACATAAATTTGATGTTGATTCACTTGTAGATGTGTTTGTCAAGCATGAAGGCAAGCTTGATTCCTCTAGACACTTACCATATCATGGTTTAAATAAAGTTTTATGAAGTTAGGAAGAGTTTCATGATTAATAAAGAGAAAATTGAGAAGTGCCTAGTGAGCATAGGATAAACCAAGTGGGTTACAATGTTAAGAAATCCTAAAAGAGGGATAAAATGATCATTCAAAGGAGTCTCAAGTGATGCACTTAAACTTATCAGAGGTTTTAAGGGTGATAAGTCATTTGATCACCTTCATAAGTAAGTTTTCATTGACAAACATTCATAATATGATGGTTTGTTCTCATGGAGAAACTATGATTATAGAAACATTATTTTTGATCTTGGTTGAATAAGGAGGAATTGTTTCACCAACTCAAACTTATTTTGAGGTTTTCTACATAATAGGTTGGGTGTGTTGTTTTGAGTGAGTCTTTTGTTGTGTGTTTCCCCTGAATGCCTTTGGCATAATGTGTTTGTTTCTTATTATGTGTTTTGGTGTGAATTTGAGTTTTCAAAGGCATGTTAGTTTAGATTGTATTATAAGAGTGTCTTTATTTCTCAATAGAAGAATAAGGCCACTAATCTATCAACATTGTAGGCATGCTACCTCTGTGAATCACCAATTTGTTGACCAATTTTGACCACTAGTTCAAAATGGTCAAACCCTACAAATTAAAACTTTTTCATATGTTTAATAAATATTTTATATAGTTTATATGGTCTTGTAATGGTCTTATAATGACTTCAAAGTGGTCAAATACATCCTTCTTTAGCATTGATTAAGATTAGGTCTCTTATGTACTTGTATAGTACTAAGATTCATACATGATTCAATGTGTTATCATGTGTGTTCAAGGTTTATCATGGTGATGAGTCATTATATAAAGTTATTAATGTGTTATGAAATTTATATTGTCATGTATTAACCTTTTACTATGTTTTTAAGCATCACAAAGTCATTTAAGTCATCTTTCTAGGATAAAGTTGATGGATTGTATGTACCACTTTAGATGAAAAATATTTAAATAAGTTTTATAATGTCCCTAATTCCAAAGAAGGATTAGATATGGTTAGCTCCTGATTAAACTTGTAATTCAATGTCTAAATTGAGAGAAATACTCCTTTGCAGGTAGTTATGAGTACTTGTATAGACTTGAAAGATATATTTGTAAGTGAAAATGGTTTATATGAGTATATTTATATTAAAAATTTATATTAAATATTGAAATCAAGTTTTAGGTCTCATAGATGCAATTAACTCTCTCTCTCTCCTCCATCGTTCCATTCACAAGCTCATTAAGGTAAAATTCAAATGCATGGTGGGCTAGGCGAGAGAAAGTTAGAGGATGAAATTTTGGAAAATGTTAAGGTTCTTATTAAGATTAAATTTTTTGTTATTATTTATAATATTCACCCCCTCTCCTTTATGAATAATCATTGAGACTATAAGTAGGTCACTATGTCTTGCTCATTTAAGGAGGGTCTAGTTTTGATCCTATTTCTTCACCTTAGAGTTTGATGGAGGAGAATGGAGTTTGTGAAATGTTTTAAGAGATAAAATTATTCATTATAATATTGGTTTAATCAATAAAATAAACTTCATTATGGTTATATAATAAGGAGAAAAGTATCTCAAGTTTATGGAACATATCAAGCCTACTACAAGTGTTTTGGTTGGTTTGAATTTTTATCACTCTCAAAAGTTTTCAAGTGCCTCATTATTCATTGAAAACCATTAAATCTTAGATGACCCATGGATTATATCTCTAAAAATTTTTCTTTATGGATAATAATTCAAGAAGTTTCATGTTCTTGCTCTTTAGAAATATGATACAGTCATGAACAGTCTTCAACTGGCTTGAATGTTGAACTTGGCATAAATAACAATGGATAAATCAATGGTAACATGAGAAATCATTGTTGAATATGTTGGAATATCAAGGTAATGAGCATGATTTTAAATAAAAATCTTGAGCAAATACTTGGATAAGACTTGTCCACCCAAAGGTCTACAGACTTATAGGCGAATGCTCATAGATCACAAGTTCCATGTTGAGAATTAAAACATTGAATAAGAATTGGTATTCCCCATTAAACACTCAGTTAGCCTTGATTGGTCTCACTAAAAATCATCAAAAAACATGAATACCTAGATTCCAATGTTTATGAAAAGCTTGGAACTAACCTCATACAAGCTTATGTATAAAAATAAGTAATTTGAGAATGCATAGTGTTAGTCAGAAGTATATAGGCTATGGAGGTAGATGACATGAGAAAATGACAATGCGTTGATAAAAAATACAATTGTGAAAGAGCTAAAAAGATGTTTTCAATATTCTATCTATGCAAAAAAGTAAACCTATAGGTTACATACTTGTAAGTCCTCATTTTGGGTAAAATCCATTTGTTATGTGAAGAAGAGTATGTAAAAGAAACATGAATCAATATAGGAATTTGAAAATAATTGTATCAATGAGAAATATTGAGTGATTTTAGAGTCAAAAGAGGGTGGAGATGAGTAAGTGTACAATCTTGGATACTCATACACAAACCTATGTATGAAGACAAGAAGGCAAAAGCCTATAAGTATTATTAAATACTAAGGACATTATAAGATGGTGAATAGAGAATTCATTTAAGTTCATCACTCCTAAAATTTCTGTAGCATATTTGATAAATCCAAGTTCAAGACTCAATGTTTAAATTCTTTCCTAATCATCACCTACAGTTGTGCCTTGAATAAACATGAGAAAATGAGTGTATGCAAGTAAATACGTAATGTTTTGGGAAGGTTTAAAAGTTTCAAAGAAAGATGATAAAATAAAAATTTGTGATGAAAAATATTGAGATACTCAGGGGCTTGTAGATGGAGGTATTGAACTTAAGATACAACTAAAACCTCAAAGAATCACCTACATGATTTAATGAGTAGTTCAAGTTGACTTTAAACTTGGAAAGAGGATGCCATACATAATGAAATTTAAATTTTATGTGATAAAATAAGTGAATGATGTCATTAGAGATTAAAAAAAAAAAAACTCAAAGGATGACCAAAACAATGTGACCTAAACAAGAATCACTCCAATCCCTACATACATAGTTGACATATCATTTAGAAGCTTGTCTTCCTAGTTATGAAGGGTGTTTTCTTGTTTTTGAAATACAAAGTAATTTTAAATAAAGTTATTCATATGATAAGGTTACTCTTATGATAATAGGACTCCCTATAGTATTAAAAATTAATGAAAGAGATGAAAAAGCCTACATGTTTATTCTAAATTGTAGGGCCTAAGACCAAACACATAGGCATAGAAGTATAGTCATTGAAAGGGTGGATTATTTGGGGTAAAGTGAAAGTATAAGAATTTTTATAAGTTCATAAATATATCATATACCCTTAAATACCATCCACAGTAGAGGAATAAAAGGAAAGTTCCTTTTAGGGCTTTTAGACCTCCTCAAGATCATCTAATGTAGAATTTTAATTCAATACTAACCTTCTCACACCTAGTATGACCATTGACACTATTCATGGAATCAAATGGATTTAATAAATGGTGGAGGGGTCTTTACATTGAAAATTTATAGAATTTGTTGTCAGTTTAGGACTTCAACCTTAATGAACAAAGGTTAATAATGTCAACCCTTCTTCAATGGCCTAATTACAACCTTAGTGGCATTTTATTATGTGTGGATTTATATAGACATGATGCATGGGGACTTAAGATACTAAGGAAAGTTGAGGGGGATAATTCACTAGAGATTTAAGGAATTATTTTAGGAATTAAGGGCCCAAATTTTATGAATAATTAATAAGAATCTAAGTCACTCTAAACCCTCTTAAAACTTTAATAAGGACCTGATGTGATAAAAATGCCTCCAAAATGCATGAGATGACTTGAATTTATTTTGAAACCTCTTAGACATTATTGAACACTCTAATTAGGTTATTACTATGAAATTTGTGTATACCTAAAACTATATATATTATAATTAATGTTATGGTTTGCAAGGATTTAAGGTGAAATGCAAGGTTTTGAATGTTTGAGCACTTGAAAACTATTGAGGAGGGATATTTGGCAAAGATGCATCTTCACAAGCTTATTTTGGTGAAGATGAATAGTGAGTTGTATTTGAGGTATGAGCTTGTGTGCTTGATGTGAAAAGGAATCCATGTGACAAGAGAGAATTTGAAGGAAACCTAATGAGAATTTGAAGGCAACCTAATGTCTCTTATATTGGTTGATGTCAAGGTTAATGTCAAATTTTAGGTCATCTTGAAGTTATTAGTATTATCACAAATAGGTATGATGGTCAAGTGAGAATTGAATCATGGTTATGAGGATCTAGGTATGATTGAGGAAATGAGAGAATATTTATTAAAAAGAGATTATTTTAGTGGTGTGAGGTGATATCTAAAGATTGTTCTTATTTTATATCATTGAGGTAAACATGTTTGAGTAATAGTTCTTAAGTACAAGGTGTCTTGATAAGCCTAGTCTAGACTCTATGAGAAGGTGTGTATAGTGAATTTTCATGAAGTAAGTAAGCACAAGATTTTGAGAGTTTATTATACATTTTTTGATCATGTAAGTAAAGTATAGATACTTTCATAAGTGTTTCAAGATTAGTTTTCAAGTTTCAAGTGATTAAGAAGACTAGACATGACACTAGTCATGGCATGTAAGGTCCTTATGAGAAGGTATGAGTATGGTGACTTGGTAAGATGGATGCACATAGGAATGAGATTTTTTATGAATTATATTGAGCATGTATGAGAGGCATTGGATCACTCACAATATTCTCAAGGTGAGCCTATAGGGGTAAGACCTCCAAACCAAGTCTACACATAGATCACTTCTAGACCCTACTTCGCCTAATGAGGGGTCATGATCATATTTCAAGATGTTTTATCTCATGTAAGAATTATAATATGTGATTCATTTTATTTCAATTTTTTCATGTAATTTTAGGTTAAGGCTTTCAATAAAATGCATGAAAAGTTATTTAGAGGTCTCTCAAGTGCATATAATGAAGGGTTCTCAACCTGAGTAAGGTTTTATTGTGCGCATCAACTAATAATACCTATGGATTGTAACCTAATATATTCATGGTATATGAATAAATTTCATATACAAAAATTACACCCATTTTTTTTGGATTGAGGGGCTATGATTTATGAATGATTGTTAAGAATGGAAACAAATTTAAACCCTCCTAGAACCCTAATAAGGACTTGATGTTAAATATGTTGATCAAAAGTGACCTAAATAAATTATTATTATTAGGTAAGATATTTGACGTTGTATTAAACTCTACAAGGCACCTCAAAGTGTGATTGAGTTGTCAGGTGTGTGAGTAGACCTTACAAGAAAGTGCTAATTTCTTAGAAATTTACTATAGTAGTTCAAGTTGACCAAGTCAAAGTATGAAAATAGATGGAGGATGAAGATTTATACTCAATTTTAATTTACATGAAGGTTTATAGATAGGTTATATACATAAATTATGATAAACTAATCATCCAAGTTAGCTAGTTGTTAGCAAGCCTAATGATGGAACCAATGAAAAACCCAAGTATCAGTAAGAAGACGATTAGGAATGTGTTATCATGATAAAGTGATTAAAAAAGTGCATGGATATGTTTTTTTGGATTTGTATGTCCTATTAATTTTTTTATAAATATTGAAAGCTAGGTATAGTTGTGAAAATGATAAAGCCAAAATCGCTTGTCTGGCTCAGTGAGGTATATGTACAATGAGGTCATGAGATTGGTTTGAAATACCAATATTTTCCATTTAAATATATTATATTTATATTTTATAATGATATAATTATCTCATAATATAATATAAATTAATAATAATTATTTTAAATTATTCATACATGTGTTGAAGGTCAATGTCACCATGACTGTGCTTCAAGGTAAACTGGCAATTTTGGGTAAACAAGTTGCAGTGATGAGTTTAATATTTTATGCCTTGAGTTAAAGTGTGTGTGTATATATATATATATATATATATATATATATATATATATATATATATATATATATATGTATGTATGTATGTATGTATGTATGTATATATGTATGTATGTATGTATATATATATATATATATATATATATATATATATATATATATATATATATATATATACTTTAAATTATTTTTCATGATTTTTAAAATTTTGGAAGTCAGTGTAAGAGGTTGAAATGTTGAAAACAAAATGGCTTGTCTGGTTATGGTTTGATTATGTGTAGTGAGATCAAAAGATTTGTCTATAAGACCAATATGTGACTTTATACCTTGTGAATTTTTTTATTCTATAGTGTTATATAGATTTCAAATTATATTTTTTAAGTATTATTTTTCATGTTAAGTGTTATTTTATGTGTTTAAAATCAAGTTGTTCATAACTAGTTTTTGGAGTATTCTAGCAATTGAAAGTGGGTTATTTAGAGAGAAGTGTTTGAGTACTTTTCCATGAGTTTTGAATTATAAAGCACATGGTGATGTTTTTAGGTCATTAATTTTATATTAATATTATTTATTTTCATGGATATGTGACTAAATTGTGTACATGCTTTAGTTTTATTTGGCAGAATTTCAATAGGTTCACAAGCCTAATTGTGAACAATGCTACAAGGAGCGTTAATGAAGGGGTTGGTGATAAAAAGTGTTATTGAAATTATAAGATGTTTATTGGGGTATATTTTATAAATTTATGAAAGGATAATGTTCATAAATAAAGGTAAAGTGTTACAAGTAAGGCAAAGTGTAACATATCCCAAAGTAGACCTAATGGAATTAGGTCTCCTTGAGACCTAAAAGTGAAATGAGGTCTAATAGAGTTATGATAGAAAAAAAGGTAATAAATATCCATTTGAATAATATTTAAGAGAATTTTTTATACCTATTCCATGGCATACCTAATAGGTTAATGGTGAATAGCAAACTAAGTGGCATATGAAAAAGGAATGGTATATATACAAGGCAGTTTTAGGCCTATTTATGTATGTAGAGTGCAAGAGAATAAAATATAACATTGATAAGAATAAGGAGGTATTTTAGACCATAATATGAGTATATATGATATTTAATTAATATTTTATAGTTTTTTTCATATGAATATCAAGTTAATATGACATAATCAGTCTTGAAGAGACCTAGTTAAGCGAAGAAGCCTAAAAGGTAGTTTGAGAGAGTTAAAGAGTGTAAAGAGATAAATAAGGTGATAATAATATATTGTGTGAGAAATATAGTGTTATAAAGGTGATCAAATCAATTATATTATTTATTTGGTGCTAATTCATCTAGGGTATTGGCGCCTCCTTGCAAGTTGGTGCTTGTTAAAGCCTAGCTGGGTTGATACTTAACTAGTTGGGGTTTGTTCTCCATGTGGAGTTGGTGCTTCACTAAAGTCTGATATTTTAACTTATAGGACTATATTCCATTTTTAGGGATTAGTGATTTTTATTCCCCTTGATTTTTTTCCACATATATGATGTGTTGTCTTATGTAATCTTATTTCATGCTTATATATTTGATTGCTTATGCATTGCTTGATCTATATATTGATGTGATGGTTCATGTATGCTAAGGAGGAATTGAAATAAAATTTTAAGAAAATGATTCAGCCACCCCCTCTCATTTATTGTGATTATAACATTTTGTATTAGATCAGGTCCTTTGAATTAGGCCTTACAACCTAAAGGAGATCCTAAAAGTAAGGATGACTAGTCAGCAAGCTCAAGGTGATTTCTCTACTAGTAAGGATTCATTATTCATTAGGAATAATTATGAATTCTAGAGAAAATAATTAGGAAATATCTAATTTCAATAGGCCATGACATATGGTAGTCATTTATGGATGGATACACTCCATCTCCTACACCACCAACTAATGTATCAGGTAAGAAGGAAAGTGAGAGCAATTCCAAGGCAATGAATGACATTTTATGTAGCCTATCAGAGGTAGAGTTTGTGAAAGTGATGAAATATGAACTAACCAAGGTGATATGGGACAAGTTTAATAATATATATTAAGGATACACCAAGGTGAATATGGATAAATTATAGACTCATAGAAGGTAGTTTGAAAGTCTAGGTATGAAGGAAGATGAGATTATTATATCCTACATGTTAAGGGTTGATGAAGTGGTCAATATCATTAGAGGATTAGGAGAAGAAGTGAAAGAGTCTATAGTTTTTCAAAATGTTTTGAGATCACTAACTCTTAATTTTGATTCTAAAGTGTCTATAATAGAAGAGATGCAAGATTTGGATAAGCTAGAGATGGATGGGCTTCATGGCATCTTTACTGACTATGAGATGAGAATGAATGAAAGAAGGCCCAATAAGGAAGCCATGTTAACAGTTGAGAATAATTCAAAATCCATTAAGGTCAAGGATGAATTATGTTAAAATGTGGATGATGATGAACTAATAACCATGTTTTCTAGAAAATTGAGGTTTGGGTTTAGTAAGTACAAGGGTAAGTTAGCTTTCAAATGTTTAACTATGGTAATATTGGTCACTTTAAACCTAAGTATCTTAATAAGGATAAGACTAAGTATGATGAAGAACACGATGAACATCATGGAGATGATAGTAAGGTTTGTAAGCTTGACAAAGAAAAGAAATATTTTAGGAAGTATGAAGGTAGGAAAGGGTCTTTCAAGACCAAGAGAAGTTTATATACTAAAGAAGATAATAGCTCATCCAATGTAAGTGACACAAGCACATCTAATAATGATGATGATAGTAATGAACATGACAATAATGAAACCTTATTCATGTATATAAATATATACAATGAGAGTTTCTCAAAATGGAAAGGCCTTATGGATGATGAAGAAGAGGATGAAGTGAACCTTGAGTTAGAATTGGTGAGTGATCTAGAGGATTTGAAGTTACAAATAAGGAATAATCACAAACTAAGATCATTAGTTAAGGAATATGAAGAGAATATTGGTTTGTTTGAGAAGATACTTAGTAACACATCTAAGAAGTATGATATGATCATCAATCAGATTGAAGCACAGATGGATAAAGTCACTACTAGCTTAAAATATAAAGAGGAAGAATGTACCAAGTATGGAACTAAAATGGAATCCTTAAAAGCTGAGTTAGATCAAAAGTCTATCAATTTAAAGATCTTTATGAAGTTTGAAAGGAGTATTGATGCTCTAGATAACATCTTGAGTAATCAGAAGTCTACAAATGATAAGATAGGTCTTGGTTTCAAAGAAGACCAAAAAGAGGTATCTCAAGTCAAGGAAAAGGTCAACATGAAAATACCAATTAGACAACCTATTGATATGAGGTATGTTAATTAATTTAATGGTTATTTTTTTGCATGTAATCAATTTGGTCATAAATCAAGAGTGTGTAGAAGATATTATAAAAATGAATATGCATGGGATTATGAAAGGAATCATTAGTCAATAGGTATGCATGAGGCTATTTTATATAGTTGTCATAATGTGAGACACATTGAAATATTTTATCCTAATAGAGTTAAAAGACCATCAGGTCAAAACAAGAGGTTTGAATCACCTAGAGTGTAAGAGAGAAGGAAAATGAATGTGGAAACCAAAGATAGTAAAGGTCAGCCATCATCAGTCTAAGAGACTAAATGGACTATTTTCTATGTTAGCGCACATTTCATATGTGAAATCAAGTCAAGAATGTCTAATATCAGCTCATATTATTGATCAAATGACTGATGAAAACATCAATCCTAAGGTGCCAACAAATCCTAACAAGATCTTGAAAGATATTCAGTCTTGTGAGAGCATGAATATCTAGGAATCTCTTGAGTTTGTGCTATTTTAGTACCCTATGAAAGGGGTGACTCCATTAGTTTTCATGGAGACTCTCTTCAGTTATAAGAAGAATGGTGGATGATTGGTTTGAGGGGGAGATATTTAGGTTGTTCATAAGATCCAATTGTAGTTATTAACAAATATATAAGAGTTTTTGAGATTAGTTGCCAAAGAAGGAGAATGAGTGGTTCTATAAGATGTAGTATGTATGAACCTTTATCATTAATGTTAAAGGGGGAAAAAGTTAAAGAAGGGAGATTGACTAGATTGGGAGAGATGAGAGTGATCAGATTGAAGAATGTTTTTCCATCAATGATAAAGGGGGATTTTGTTTATAATTATTGTCATTGATGTCAAAGTTGATGTCATTGATGTCAAGGTGCATCTAGTGAAGATGCATGGTGAGTGGTCTTTGAGGTATGAGATTGTGTGTTTGATGTGACATAAAACAAATGTGATAAGAGAGAATTTTAAGGCAAACTAATGATAATTTTAAGGAAAACTAATGAATCTTCTATTTTTTGATGTCAAATTTGATGTCAAGGTTTAGGTCAACTGGAAGTTGTCAGTATTGTCACAAAGAGGTATGTTAGTCAAGTGAGCATTGACTAATGGTTATGAGGATCTAGACATGCTTGAGGACATGAGAGAATATTGATCAAAAATATATTTTTATACTAGTGTGAGAGTGTTTTTTAAGAGTGTTCTTGTTTGATATCATTGAGGTAAGCATGTTTGAGTATTAGTTCTTAAATACAAGGTGTCTTGAGAAACCTAGTCTAGATTATGTGAGAAAGTGTGCATATTGAAGTTTGGTGAAGTAAGCACAATATTGTGAGATATTGTTTGGAATTATGTGATCATGTAAGGTATATATAATTTTATAAGTGTTTTAATGTAATTGGTGAAGTTTCAAGTGCTTAAGAAGCTTAGACATGACACTAGTCATGGCATGTACAGTCCTTGTGAGAAGGTATGATTATGGTGACTTGTTAAGATGGATATAGAGAGGCATGATAGATTGTATGAGTTTTATGTATCATTTATTAGAGGCATTGTATCACTCATGAGAGTCTCAGGGTGAGCTTACATGGGTAAGACCTTCATAACAAGTCTATACCTAGACCACTTCTAGACCCTACTTGGCCTAATGAGGGACCATGATCAGATTTCAAGGTTTTTGATCTCATGTAATAATTATCAAAGGCGATGCATGTTTTTAAAAGTTTTTTCATACAATGTGAGTTCAAGGTTTGTAAGAATATACATGAAAATTTGCTTAGAGGTCTCTCAAGTGCATAGAATGAGTGGTTCTTAACCTGAGTAGGATTTTATTGTGTTCATCATCTCATCATATCTATGCATGGGAACTTAATATATTCATGGTATATTGGGAATGGTCCTAGCTCAAAATTATAATATTTTTTTTGGATTGAGGGGTTATGTTTTATGAACGATTGTTAAGAATGGAAATAGGTTTAAACCCAGCTAAAACCCTAATAAGGACATGATGGTGATAAAAAGTGATTAGAATGGATTGTTATGATTAGATAACCTATTGGAGGTTGCATTAAACTCTCCCAAGAACTTTCACATGTTATTTAGTTGTTAGGTGTGTGAGAAAACCTTACAATAAAGTGTTAATTTCTCAAAAAATTGTTGTAGTAGCTAGAGTTGACCAAGTCAAATTATGAAAATGGATGAAGGATGAAAATTTAGAATAATGTTTCATGTCCATTAAGGTTTTTGGGTAATTTATATCCCTCAAGTGTGATAAACTAGTTATCTAAGTTAGCTATTCACTAACAAGTCTAATGATGGAAACAACGAAAAATCCAAGCATCAATGAGAAGATGATTATGAATGTGTTATCATGATAGAGTTATGAAAATAAGTGAATGGATATATTTTTTTTAGAATTGAATTTTCTATTAATTCTTGGTATAAATATTTAAATTTATGTACATTTGTGAAAATGATGAAGCCAAAATGGCTTGTTTGGCTTAGTGAGGTCTATGTACATTGAGGTAATGAGATTGGTCTGCAAGACCAATATTTTCCATTTGAATAATTATATTTCTATTTGATAATGATTTAATTATCTAATAATATCATATACATAAATAATAATTATTTTAAAGTGGTCATATAGGTGTTGAAGGTCAATATCACCATGACTATGCTTTAAGGTAAACTAACAGTTCTGGGTAAGCAAGTTATAGTGATGAGTTTGAGACTCTATGCCCTGAGTTGAAGTATATAATATATATGTTTTTTTTTAAAATTTAAATTATTTTTTAAATATTTTAATTCAATGGAATAGGTTGAAATGTTGAAACCAAAATGGCTTGTCTGGTTTTGGTTTGACTGTGTGTAGTGAGATCAAAAGATTGGCCTGCAAGACTAATATTTAACATTATACCTTGTGATTTTTATATTTTAGAGTGGTATATATATTTAAAATTATATTTTTTAAGTTTAATTTTTCATTTGAAGTTTTATTTTAGATTTTGAAGATCAAGTTATTCATAACTAGTTCTTGGAGTGTTTTGGCAGTTTTGAGTGGGTTATTTACAGAGAAGTGTTTGAGTCCTTTTGCCATAATTTGTGAAGTATAAATAGTATGGTGATATTTTTAAGGTCACTAATTTTATTTATTTTTATACTTATGTGACTAAATTGTGTACATGCTTCATTTTTGTTTGGTAGACTTTCTATAGGTTCACAGGTCTAATTGTGAACAGTGCTCCAAGGAGTGTTCATGAAGGGGTTAGTGCTAAAAAGTGTTATGGAAATTAGTATATGTTTATTTGGGTATATTTTATAAATTTATTAAATTATATTTTTCTTCAATAAAGGTAATGTATTCCAAGTATGGAAAAGTGTAAGGTATCCCAAAGTAGACCTAATGAAATTAGGTCTCCATGAGACCTAAAAGTGAAATAAGGTCTAATAGAGTTATGATAGACAAAAAGGGACTAAATATACATTTGAATAATATTTAAGAGATTTAATAATACCTATTCCATTTCTAACATAATATTTTAATGGTGAATATATGACTAAGTGGCATATGAATAAGGAATAGTATATATACAAGGTAGTTTTAGGCATATTTGTGTATGTAGAGTGGAAGCAAATAAAATAACACATTGGTAAGTATAAGGAGGTATTTTATAATTTAATAGGAGTATATAGGATCTATAATGAATATTTTATAGTTTGGTTTCTTATTAATATCAAGGTCATATGATCTTATCAGTCTTGAATAGACCTAGTTAAGCAAATAAGCTTAGAAGATAGTCTAAGAGAGTTAAAGAGTGTGAAGAGATAAAGAAGGTGATCATCATATATTATGTGACAAATATAGTTTTATTAAGTTGATAAAATAAATCAAGTGGATTATTTGGTGTTGATTCATCTAGGGGGTTGGATCCTCTTTGCAAGTTAGTGCTTATTAAAGCCTAAATGGGTTGATGTTCTATGTGGAGTTGGTGCTTCACTAAATTGTGATATTTTGAATTAAAGTAATGTATTAAATTTTTAGGTATTAGTGAGTTTTATTCCCTTTTAGGGTTTCCCATATATATTATGTGTTGTCTTATATATATTATTTCATGCTTGTATAATTGATTAATTATACATTGTTTGATCTATATGTTGATGTGATGGTTTATGTATGCTAAGGAGGAATTGAATGAATTTTTTTAAGAAACTAATTCACCCCCACACCTCTTAGTGATTTTTATTCCAACAAAGATAACATTTGGTTTTATATTAATTTTTTAAGTTGTCTTACATAGTGTAAGTTCAAGTAGGATTATGGAGTATATCTTGGTGTACTGCCTCCATTAGATTAGGGTTTAATCTCATTCTATACCTTTTCCTTCAAAAAAAGTATAATATTGGTAATTATTTTTAGGTGTTTTTCATGGGATATAACCCATTGTATAGATACTCACTTCTAATAATTTTTACCCATAATATATGAGTTGTTTTAATGTTATCTCAAATTGAAGGAGGCTAAAATAGCCCTCTTTAGGTTAAAAATTTGGTTGATAACAATATCCTAACTATAAATAAATATAAATGCAAACCCTAAAATTTAAATTCAATAATATAAATGCCTAACGCCATGATCAAAATTTTGAATCCAGTTGGTAGGATGTAAATCCAAATAACACACATCCTCTTCAATACCTATTCCAAGACGTGAAAGATACTTCAATTGTAAAAAATGGGTCACATGTTTGAGAAAATGAGTAAAAAAACAAAGATGAAATAAGGGTGTATGGGATTTTGTAACCATAAAGGGTGTATAACCTTCGTGGCCTAAAGGGTGTGTGTCCTTTCGACCATAAAGGGAGTACACCCTTTTCTAAAGGGTGTAAGCCATTTGACCCAAAAATGGTGTACACTCTTTTGAAAAGGGTGTATGCCCTTTTTATTTGGTACCATGATAAAAAAACATAGGCACATATTTTTTAAATTGTTCTATAATTTTTTAAATGGTCATACACCCTTTGAAAAAAATTCTCTCCCCATGCATGACACCTTTATTGTCCCCTAACTTTGTGCATCCACTCTTAGGGTGGACCTATTGAGTATTATCTCCCCCTTATTTCAAGTGAATTTTTGAAAGAGAATTTTTTGGGTTGTGTATATAAAATGTTTGGATGAAGGACTAATATATCCTTAGCTAGGAACTCCTAAAGACTCATATTGAGCTTAAAATACACAACAAGATATGCTTCTTCAAGTCAAGATTCTAGACCACAATCTTATCCCAATATGACTTAGGGTAGAAGTGTGATCAAAAGCATAGTGAATACAGTCTAATGAAATGATATTAATTAAATATGACCCTTATATATAGTAATCCAATACCTAAACCAATCATAAACTCTAGGCCAATGGTATTTTCCCATCTAATATAGTTGGAAAGTAGCAGCTAACATTTTATTATAGTGGCTATGTCGATACAATATGAATTATAGAAGTAACACCCTTAACTACACTAAACTAGATGATATATTACATGAAGGGATACATGGACTAACATATGGTATCAACTTGGCTAATACAATAGGATATATTAAAGCTAGCACAACTAAATAAAGACAAGATGAAATAAGGTAATGGTAGGACAATATAAGGAAGATAAAATGATATTATAAATCATGTAATCATGTTAGAATAGAAAAATCTATTACACAACACCATGATCATTTTCCACCCCTTTCCTATTATACCCATTAAGGCATGCACTTTGGGATATTAATGCTCGATAATTCAATACAAGATAAAGTGTCAAAAAATGATAAAGTGACAAGCATTATGTGTATACACTTTTTCTCTTCAATAACTATGTACCATAACCTCATTATTTTGTACCATAACCTATAAAATTAATTATTCATGTACCTTTAAATCCTACATATTAACAAGATTTCAATTTTTGGGCTCCCATGTAAACCTATAATTATGTTTCTTTCTCTTTTTTACTTGGCACATCATTTATTATACATGTGGTTACTAGCTATCATGTGGGGTCCATGGCATTGCCAAAAAAATTCAACATATTATTCTTCCACATACTAGGTAACCCCAAGATTTATTCCTCCCATGTAATTTGAATCTTGTGGAGTCCTAAAATCCTTAAAATTTATCACACCATGAAACCATGCACCAATAAGCCTAGTTTTATTATTCAATTAACTAACTCTCTTTTCAAGTTAATCAAGATTTATAATTTGCCTAAGATTCTCCTAGATCAAACTCTTGAGATAATTGAAATGTAATCTACTACTTAAAATTAGGGTATGAATGGTATAACCACACATTTATCTATATTTTAGGGCCATGGTGTTAAATTTATCTTGATGTGTTGTCTAAATATGGTTTCCCTCCACTTATTTTTATACTATATCCTCATTTAGCCATAAACTATCCTCCTCTACCAAGATTTGATACCTTTTCTCCTATTTTTTTCTTTCTCTTCACTCTTTTGGGTTTGTGCCCACCATTGACTATGAAATTCCTCTAAGTGTTTTCACCACTATGATTGTGCACTTTACACTCACTTATGTTGATAATTCATTTAGTTAACATACCATATGAAGGGTTCTTACTCACCCAAACTCTCATGAAATTATATCTAAGGAGGATCTCCCCAAGGTATATATCTACTAGGTCATGGTGAACCATATCTCACTCAATTGGTCATTAGGAATTATTCCATACAAGGCTCCCATTTGAAATAAAATTTAGATAAATGATGAAAAATGTTGGTCTTATAGATTTGTTACCTAGGAGGTCAACAAATGGATTTGGCATGTAAATAAAAATAATTTATCACATGCATTGAAAATATATTCAATAATGAAAAGGTTTTGTAATCAATATGAAAAATGTAATAATAGATTGTAACTTAGAAGACTATTTTACCTACTCTAATAGAGATATAAACAAGAGTAAAAGAGAAAGGGAAGGGTTAAATAATAGATTAGCCCAATTTTTAGAAGATACATATATGACTCTATTGATTATACAAGTCCTTTGATAAGTCCAATATTTTCATTGCCAAATTATCATAAATAGAAACAAATAAAATGAAAGATTCTAAGGAGAAAGTTAACTATGAAAAAACATGGAAACATAGCCACAATATACATGCATAGGAAATGGATATCAATTCACAAATATTTCAAAAAAAAGATGATTCATGAATCATAAATTTAGGATTCATTAAATACATAGATGAATTAAATAAATGTTTCCAAACAACCTTGACTCATGAAAAATATAAAAAAGTAAGAAAGTAATAAAAACATAAGGGAAGGAAAAAACTTGATCTCATATCTAACTATATTTATTCTTTCAGTTGATCAATAGCTAACACTTATTTAAACAAAGAGTTGGTCTTCCATAAGTAATTCAATTTCATGAAGTCATTAATTATCTCATTATCTATTGGTTTTAATAATTTAATGAAGTGAACCCACTCTAGATCAAATGTGAATCAGATCCCACTCAATCCCAAGGTCATCAATGTTGGGGGCCATGCTAATTGAATTCAAATTGAATTGTAGGTGGCTAAATTTCATAAGATCCATTGGAGTGCTCAGGTACCCATAATTTGCATAGTATAAGCCATGCTTAATTAAGGAAATATTTTTTCCTTTGTGCCCTTTATCACTCTATCCAAACATACATGCTAGGTTTAAATTTAAAGCCATCACCATGTTAGTTTTGAATTCTAATTTTGTGATCAATCCACCATTATAAGGTCTTCCTAAGATTATAATATGAAGGTAAAATTGAATGGATAGTCTATTCATATTATTTGATGGTTTTTATAGGTGAGATAACCAACAAACTTAAGCTCATAAATATTGATGAGGATACCAGTGTGTCCATTGCTAGCCAGGTCATGCCATGTGGTTATTCTTTATTTATCTACTACTCAACTAGATCTCAATATATGCCAACTATTTTTTTATCTTTGGTGAGATTGTATTTAATCACATGGCATCATATTTCTTATCCAAGAGTTTGATTATGGGTTCCATTTGCACAAACTAATCTAGGTCCATGATGAAGTGGGATTTCACCACATGGCATCATCCTACTTACATGCTTGATCTCCTACCTAACCAAACTATATTTACCATCCCATGGTTAGGGTGAGTCAATATTTTTACACATTGCATCATCTCACTTACTTAGAATTTATTAGGTAGGATCGATGTCCAAAATGACCTAGGGGAAGCGAAGGGGAGACATATTGGCACTTGAAAGCATCTCTCTCATCTAGAGCCTTGATAAAAAAAATAATAATTATGAACTATCATAGGGATTCATGGAGGTTAGATCATGACACTTGGTGACATCCCATTTTTCTAAGAGTTCATAAGTATATCATGAAGATTGAAATGGCCTAGGGCCACAAGGCAGTGAGATCTAGAAAAGTGTAGCATCCTGATTATGCATGGGATATAAGAATTACTTGAAAAGTGAATAAGTACTATAAAACTATGGAGAATAAACTAAGTGATAATTGGTAGCTCTAATGAAGGTGAACCTATAGGAAAAATAAAAATTACCATTATCCCATTGAGTTTGAATTAAAACAACTACATGAAAAGCAAAAAAAAGCAAAGGAAGATAGAATAAGTAAATTAAAATGTCCATTATTCTAAACTAATATTTAATTTAATTCAACATATAAAGTGACTAAGTTTAAAATTTAAATGATGCTAAGTTAATTTAACTCAAAAGGAAGCAATAATAGGCCAAATTGCTTGAGAAAAAGATGTAGAAACTCTAAAAATAGTTAGATAATCTACATAAGTCTAAGTCAATTTTTAATTGAAAGTGAAATTTGTATACCCTTCAAAACATGTTTCATAAAAATCAAGACTCTTTAAACTTAGGAAAATTTAGATAATTATACCAATGACATATTAATTTCAATTTTTGGACCAAGTACAAATAATGAAGATTTATTGCTCAAACTTGGTCAAAATAACAAAGCATGATTAAAATTTAGATTTAAACATTTAGGTACCTTCTTAAATTAGACCAATAAATCAAATAATCCAATGCCACCAACTCCATTAAAAAAAAAGAGTAAACTCCAAAGAAAAATGGGTTCTATGATTTCATAAAGAAAATAGGGTGTGTTGTGTACAAAAAAAAATGGTGACTCTATTGAAAAACAAATACTCCTGAGTATTTTGGGATGAAATAAATATGTCTATGAACCCAAAATTTATGGTTGAGACAACACATGGAACATGAATATATCAAAAAAAATAAAATATGGGAGTTCACAAGTGACCAAATTCATTAATCTCATTGACCCATGTGAGAAAATTAATTAATTTAACAATTTCATGGACTGACAAGAACTAACTACTATGGTTCCAACCATTTGGCTAGTGAATTCTACCTTGGGAAAATTTGTCTAGACATTTTTATGCTTCCATCTAGGCATCTATATATCCTTGATGGAGTCATATTTGATCCCACTCAAGGCCTTTCTCTACTACCAACTGGTCATCTATATCCATGATAGAGATTTCCTGAATCACCTAGAATTGAGTTTTTATGACATTAATTTTTAATTTTAACTTTTTTTTCTTATTTATTTATTTATTTTTAATATATTTATTTTGGGTTGGGGAACACCATGGCAAATAAAAATTTAAACTATAGTTTTTTCACCCTATATATTCACCATAACAGGTTCACCCAAGAAACTCTAGAAGCTATTTAAGACATGTTTTTATGCTTGGTTTCGAGAGAATATCTTTAAAGGCTGAATAGTTAACCCAAATGCATCTAAATATGAATAAATTTAGAACACACATGATAGCCTAAGATTTAAAAATCAAATTTTAAATGCAATATTAAGCCACAAACTACTCATATTATTTGCACACCAAAGTGTCATATACAACTACCTTCATCCACACCTTTCTTTCTTCCTTTCATTGACTAATGAATAACCTACAAGGCAAAAACAAACATGCTAGGAAAAAATGAGAAAAATGATGAGGCCAAACCAATGAAAAAATGATAAAATAAATAAATGAGGGAAATAACACATTAAAAAAATTAAAACAAAGATAATTTATTCACATGACCTTAACAATAAAATATATGCCTAGAAGCAAGAGTTTGGGTAGCAGCCCATTGATAAGCAATGAAAATTCATCATGAGTTAAACACCTGATACAAAATGAATTCACACTCAATTTTTTGTTAAGATTTAGGTAGGGATACTACCAAAGGTAAATCCCCATTTATGGTGATGTTTCCTTTTTTGTTCACACACACTATCCTAAAGAGTCTTATTTACAATGCTTTCATGTGAATTGAGTAAATTATCATTATTAATCTCAACAATGTATTCATGTTTAATTTGTAAGAGATACTTGGGATAGGGTTTAATAAATACCTTTACCCAAATGGTAATTTATGATGAGGGATATGGGTGGCTATCAACACATACCAAAGAGGTTAACATACCCACCTTGGTAGAGATAGTTCTTCATGGTAGCCAATCAGTGAATAAATTGTTGGATTCTCCTTTTATGATATGAATATTTTGGTGGCATCCTTATTTCTATTTTCATTATAAAAAATACATAGGGTAATTTATTCCCATGTTAAGGACATCTTAGTTTTATCATCAATGGCATAAGTATGTGGGGAGTTATAATGGATCAGGGAATTTTAAGATATAATTCCCACTAGTCTCATTTATTCATTACTTGGGCCATCATGTTCATGATTGTTCATTTATGATTCAATTTTATTTACTACTATGAGGATCATGATTATGTTATAATAACCTAGTATAGGTTGTTTACTATGATCTAAATCTTTAGACGTAAAGATAATGACCTGATTTTCCCCTTCCTTTCACATATCATAAAAAATGAATAATTATGACTCTTTGATGATGAATAACCTTGTGTTTATATCATTCAAGTCTTCCTCAATTAGATCAAATTCAATGCTAAATTTGAGTGATATATCATCTAGTCTGAACTCATTTAAATCATCTTACTCATGTGGACAACCAATCTCAATGTTATCTTCTTTTACTTCAATTATCTCCAATGATAAGAAGAGAACCAAACCATTGCAATCTAATTGTTGATCTTCCTAAATCAACTCTTCAAATTTAGGAACAACAACATAAGATAAGCTTGTTTCACATGTATAACATACATCTTCTTTGTCTAATTAATCCATTTATTCCATTTCATCTTCTACCTAATTACAAGAGGTTTCTAATTTTATTTCTTGTATAATTAAATATTTTCTATCAAGGTTTTCTTCCATGAACTTGTTTGAAATGACTGCTATAAACACTTCATTATACTCATCCTCATCACTATTCTCTTGAACTAGTTCTCACCTATAAATGGAAAATTATCTACCAAAAATACTATTTTATAAGTTATCTCATTTCCACATCTATAGACCCTAAATTGTGAAATTAGGAATGGGGTCTCATAGGTCAACCCATACATCACTTTTTGGGAATATCTTGTGACAAATTACACTTGATTAGAAATAGTACTGGAAGATCCTTGATGACTAAAACTCGATAAAAAACCTATTGATTTCATTCTAAATTATCATAAATTTATGCATTAATAGCAATAATAATGTTCTCATTTATCACATGAATGTTATGTTGATTATAATATTGAGATAATGCTTGATTAGGAAGCATAAATTGGTTCATAAATTGATTTGTAGGAAAATAAAATGAAATATTTTAGGTGTGAACACCCAACTATCCTAATGAGTAAAACATGCCAACACCATATTTCTATGGCATTGATAGTTTTTCAATGATGAATTCTTATTAGTAATTCAATGCTAATAATGTGAGAGAATATGGAGTCTTATAGATAATCATAATAGTTGGGGGATCTAGTGTTTTAAGATAAATATCAATAGTAATTACTTCTATTTAGAGTAATGGGTCTTTCAACCTCTTGTATAATTAATTAAAGTGACTATTAAATGTGTTCATAGGATCATATGATCCGTACAAGTTGTATCAAATTGATAGTACAAGGTATTAGGATTAATGGGTATGCTTAAATGATTGAAAGATACATTTTAAAATGTATTCCATGAGGTGATGCACCCATATAACAGGTCAAGGTACCATTTGTATGCAACCTCATATAAAGAATAAGGGGGAAAATGAAAAGAAACATATTCATGTTATATTTGAGCCTAGATAATCACATACTTGAATGATTTAATGTGCTCTTCCAAAGTTTAAATACCACCTTATGTGTATATCAAACATAATTTATCTAGATTCTTAGGTAAGTCATGAGTTATCCTTGGGATATTGATAGGGAAACCACCTCTACCAAGAAAATTAAAGGACATAGAAGGGTTTTAGTTTTTAATTTTTTAGTATTAGTACCTATAATTTCATTCTAAGAAATGCCTCTAAAATGTCAAATTTTAAAATTTCTGCCATAAACATAGTTTATGCCATCCTTATAACACCAATCTATTGAAGTGAATTTAAGCACACAACATGGTGGGGAAAGTGTAAAGGATGTCTATAAGAAAAAAAATGATATATTAAAAATATTTCAATTCATAGCCATTCTTCTAGCCCCAACATGTTGTGTTTAAGCACATAACAAAGTGTGGAAATCGTAAAGGATGGCCACAAGACCAAAACAAGTGATAAGTTCTAATATATTCTACTTAGGCCCTCCTTCTAGTGTCAAAACTATTGATGGTCTATTTAGCACACCAACTAAAGGTAGGGTGATGACTCACCCAAACTCTCATAAAATTAGATCTTATGAGGGTCTCCTCAAGGTCTATATCTACAAAGTCACAGTGAACTAGATCTCCCTTAGTTGGTTATTGTGAATTATTCAATACAAAGGGCAAATTTGGAATAAACTTCAAATAAATTATGGAAAATGTTGGTCTTGTGGATTTGGCATGTAAATATAACTTATTCATCACTTTCATTACACACATATTCAACAATGCAAAAATAATAATGAAAAGGGTCTTTAATGAAGATGAAACATGAAAACATAGATTACAACTTAGACTATTATACCTACTCTAAAAGAGATATAAAAAAGAGTAAAAGAGAAAAGATAGGGAGAAAAAAACATGAGCCTACTTTGTATAGGAGATAGATCCAATTCTATTGAGTAGATGATCCCCTTGAGAAAACCAATTTATTTGTGTTCAACAAAGCACAACTAAAAACAAGGATAGTATAGGAGTCTAATGATAAAAATATGGAAATAGAGTTGACATATACACATATAGGCAATGGATATAAATTCACAAATATTTTTAATATAATATAATTCATGTATCATAAATTTAGGATTCATCAAATACTCAGGTGAATTATAGAAATGTGTCTAAATAGCCTTAACTCATGTAAAAGGGAAAAACATACTAAGAAATTAGGAAAAAAAATTGAAAGGGGGAAAGTAACTTGATATCTTATCTAACTAGATCTATTTTCTTAGTTTATTAGATATCCATCACTTATTTAATGTAAGAGATGGTCTTTTATAGGAAATTCAAGTCTGTAGAGTCATTAATCAACACATTGTCTACTGATTACAAGAATTCAATGAGATGAGCCCACTTAGGATTAAATTTTAATCAAATCCTTCTCAATCCCTAGGTAAACAATATTTGGGGTCATGGTGATTGAATTTGAATTGCATTCTACGTAGACAAATGTTGTTGAGATATATTAGAGTGCTTAGGTGGTTATACTTTATGTAGCATAAACCATTCCTAATTAAGGTAATCTTTTGTCTTTTGTGCCATTTGTTGCTCGATCCCAATGTCCATGTTATGTTCAAATTTATTTACACTACCCTATTGGTGTTGAATTCTAAATTTTATTATCAATTTTATATTAATAGGTTTCTCTAAAATTAGGCATTATAGGTTAGATTGGATGCATAATATATTTTTAGGCTTTGATAGTTTTGATGGGTAAGATGATCATAAAACTTAAGCTCATAAGTGTTGACTAGGATATCAACATGCCATTTTTTGGCCAAGTCATGACATGTGGTTATTTTCTACTTCTATGGTATTAAATTAGGGATCAATATATGCTGATTATTCTATAGCTCTAGTGAGATGAGATTTCACCATGTGATTCATCTCACTCATCTAGGAGCTTGACTATGAGTTTCATTTGCACAAATTGTTCTAAGGCTATGGTAAAGTGGGTTCTCACCATTTAAAATCATCCCACTTACCTGCATGATCTCCTACATTCCTAAACTATATTTAGAGCCATGGTGAAGTGGGGTTTCACCATGTGGTATCATCTTGTTTACCCATAATTTCATAGGTAGGATTGATGATCAAAGTGATCTGAGGAAGAAAAGGGGTGAGATCTTGAAACTTGGCATTATCTCATTAATTTTGAGCCTCACTAAAAATTTAATAGGTATAAACTATTATCAGGATGTGATGAATCTAGATCATGACACTTGGTGGCATCCTACATTTATGGGAGGTCAAAAGATATGGCACAAAGATAGAAAGGGTTTAGGGTCATATGGTGGAGATATATAGAAAAGTGGAAACATCCCACTTGTCTAAGGACCCAAAAGAATAGCCTAAAAAGTGATTAAATCCTAAAATATTATAGGGAAGCAACTGAGTGATAAGTGGTAGCTCTAATAAAGGTACACCTTTAGGAAAAAGAAAAGTGACCCTTAACACATTGAATTTGAATTAAAATAGTTAAGTGAAAAAGCCAAAAAATAAACAAATAAAAAATCCATTTTTTCCAAATTAGTAGTTAATTAGTCCAAAATAGAAAGGAACTAAGTCTAAAAGTGAAACAATGTAAACACTAAGTCAATTAAATTTGAAAGAAAGCAATAATAGACTATATTACTTAAGGGAAAGATGCAAAAACTATGAAAAAATAGTTAGATAACTTGCATAAGCATAAGTCAATGTTTTCCTTTATGGAAATTTTTATACTGTTTAAAACATGTTTTAAAAAAATAGGACTCTTTAGACTCAGGCAAATTCAACTAATTAGATTAATGAAGTCCTAAATGCAATATTTAGACCAGTGCAGATAATGAGGATTTAATGCTCATACTTGGTTAAAACAACAAAGTAGGATTAAAATTTAGATTTAAAAATTTAGGGACATTTTCAATTTATACCAAGAAATGAAATAGGTCAAGGCCAAAAACTCCTTAAAAATAAAATACTAGACTCTATAGAAAAAAGGGGTTCCATGATTTCATAATGAAATTAGGGCATGTTGTGAAAAAAATAACTTATTATACACACCTCTCTCCTCCTCTTCCTTATCATATTTATGATTCCTCACTCACCATAATTTTTTCACATCCACCAAAATTTTATCATACATTTTTCTTATTTCTATGTTCACTCTAAACCTATTAATACTCCACTATCCATACTTTATTCCTTATTTTTACCTTCGCAAAAAATAGACATAATTTCAATCTATCCTTTTTTCCTTTATAAATTTATGTTTACATAGTAATTCCATTTTATTCATATTTATAGAATTTATAATACCTATTTTATTATATGTTATGCAAGTCCCTATGGGATTCATTGACTCTCATATATTCTCATTTATTCTCCTCTACTTTATGTGTTTAGACTAGAAATCTCATCAGTCACTTCTCCTCATTAGTTTTATATTGAATATTATTTTATTATCTATCATTAAATGGATCCATTAAATCATGAAAAATGAATATTGGGATTCTCCAATTTAGCTACATGGTGACTTATTCTCACCTTCTCCTATGTACCCCCTATTCTATGCTAAAGAACACTTTTACTCTTTCCATAGTTTCTCCTCTACACCTATGTAATAATGTAGGTCATTCCTATAACTTTTTCATGCTCCTACACCTCCACTAACTCCTATGGAAATATGTCCACCATTTCCTTTTGTATTATGCACTGCTACAATTAGACTTCCACTATCATCTCTCCTTTATCCTCCCTATTGAGGATATTCTCCTTTTGTGTGTCTTTTCCTTCCTACACACCTTATTACATATATTATTTTTAACAACTAAAAATTCTATAATTCATGTTTCCTACATTTTAAATACAATTTATCTCTATTAAAATGTGTTGGTATCCCCTAACATTTATCATTATTCAAATGCTTCCTTTGTTGAACATGACGGGTCAAATTTTATTCATCTATATTCCTTTGGGTACTAAGAATATATCATATGAAATAAAACTAATGCTTCTCCTTTTATTATTTTTAAATGTGTCTTTGGGCATATATTTTTTATTTAATCTATTATACACTTTTAATCTTCTATTTTCACACATGGTAACTCTTTTCCCATTATAGCTTCCTCAATTGATCTCTCTCCTAATAGTACTTGGTATAGATCTTCCACCTATTCAAGAGGAACTTTTTAGTCTCTATATTTCTCACATGTCAAATCCTCCTACATATTTACATTCATGTTAACCCATTCCTATCATCTCTTTCACTTAATCAATTTAAGTTCCTTCCTTTATCTCCCCATTTTTATTGCATGATTCTCTGTGTAAATTTCAAACCTCCTCCTCCCTTTGAGATAGTATTTTGGGTACACTACTAGTTAAATATTTTGAGAACCATTTGGTCTCAAATTTTCACCTCCTTAATTCCATTCCATATTATTCTTTCTTGGAGATATATCCATATTTATGTCATGTTAATATAATCATATAAAAATGACACTTAAGTGTTAAGAGTGTTACTTGAGACCACCCATCCATAGCTTATCCCTAGACCTATCTTAGGGTCTATTTAAACACTTATCTAGACTTTGTGTGGGCAAAAAATTTCCATAAACATCCATAAAACATTCACATACCCTCAAATTAGCATCCTAGATCCTAGTGCCTCAGGTTTTGCCACCTAAACACTAGTACCATAATTTGGATAGTAGTGTCAATGGTGTTAGTGTCTTAGTTTGGGAGTTATTATAATTTTATTGCCTTTGGCCACCAATGGATATATTTTAAAAACAAAAATCACCTAGGGTTAGCCTATATCTCTTTTAAGATGCACACAAACACTAGACGTATATATGACTTTTATCCCATTATTCACTAGATGGAAAATCAGATGGAAATAACACAAGCTAATTGAGAATAAGTTAAGCCAAATCAAGGTTATCGATCCCTATTCTACCATACTTATCAATACACTATATATAACCATATAAATCTTATAATACTCAAATTTATAGTCTTAATATCCACTCAAAACCACTCAAACTGGCATTTATTAGCTTCACTTGCACTTAGATGTGGATAACTACATTGGGCTTGATCCCTCCTCAAAGTATTGATATGTAGGAAAATCTCATCACAATGGGGTGTTGAGGATGTATAGCCTATCATACTAATATCACACTTTTATATTTGTGCTAATTAGATACCCTAACAACATAGAGGTTTAGGTTTTTACACACAAAATTAGTCAAACTAGGTTATCTATAGGGAATCAAAACTTGTGCACATATGAATAGACTTGGAAAACTCAAATATAGGTTCACCTAAAAGCTCAAAATAGTTATACATAGAAGGAAATAGTGATATAATAAGGACACTAGTGCCATTATTTATATTGTCTAATTAGGGGAATATTATCCAAGAAGGGTTTTAACACTTGGATCTTATCCATGATAGTCATATTAGCTCATATCCTAGTTTATAACCTTCATATCTCCCATCTCGGTAAATTTATGGTGAATTACTTATATCATTTATTTATATTTTTATAAAGGTCAAAATACATCATTTTTTTTTTTTACAAATAAGTGGTTGTATTTATTGCATATTTATACCCTAATTTAATATACTTAGACCATTTAACAACCTAGGGATTAAATTCCATAACCCTAAAAAGTTAAATCATTTAGTGAACCGGATTTACTTCAATCACATTATTTCAAATCCTAGTGCACCATTAGGGTTTCCCTTCTTATTTCTAGAATATAATAAGTTTTCATTTTGTAGCCTATCATCATGATTGTCATAGAGAATGTCATTTACTACTTTTTGGCACAAATTATTGTGGTTTGTATTTCAAGCATATTAACCACCATTTGTAGAAATATGCACATGTATGTCACTCCTCTCATGGATCATGTCAGAGCTTAACTTATTTTACACATTGGTCTTCCCTCTCTTGAGTCCCCCTTCTATAAGGATCATTTTTACATGGATCACTTTGAGTTACCTTCAATTACTACTTGATGATAGAGATATCAGAGGACTTATTATGCCTTTTCCAAGACTAGTTTATTGCATTTGATCACATACCACCTTTACTTATCACCCTTATAACATATTATATCCCATGGTTTGATCTATCACTAGATATAACAAGATGCCTCTTCAACCTATACAGGAATAACATAACCCCACCATACCTTCTCATCCTAAAAACACTATAATGGGCCCTAGAGATTAGCACATAGAATTTGATATTATGAATCAGTTGAAAAACACATTAGATAAGATATCCATATTATAATTACTTTAACATGCAACTATTTTCAAATATATTCTTTTTCAAACACTCAATCATAAATCTTTTCCTCATGACATAGAGCCAAATTAATTTTAATCTATCATGAACACTATCAAAGACATTGAGGATGTTATATATTTTTATATTGAGGATTTTACATCATAGTTAGTTATTAATCAAAATCTACTGATCTTTAGTTAGGCACAAATCAATAGCACCACTATTAAATGAATTCTAAATGACAGTGGTTCAAGACTTAACATATGAAACCTCACATTTTTATAGACTATGGGGTTTGATATAGCATCAATTTAGAAGACATAAAAATATTAGAGTTTTTGATAATATTCCTAAAAAACATTGAGTTCTATTACACTAGATATTATAGTTGGGCCAAAAACCCTACCTACATAGTTTCAAGGGATGCCTAATCATTTTCACTACAACCTTTTGCTTGGGAGACCTTGGATACATGTTATGAAGGCCGTACCATCTACCTTGAACATATGCTTTAATTTTTTACATGATGGATACTTATACACTTATCCAATAGATAATCAACCATTCAAATATTGTAGAGTCACCAATCCTACCACCCCGAGTACATATTTAGATGGGACAACTTATGTTATTATAGAGTCCCCACCTCACAATATTCTAATTGAGTAGTACATACATATGAAGTTTAGGAATCTAGAAACACTATCCATACACCCATTATATATCCTCCTATAACACATTTACCTTCAGTCATGATGGAAGAAGTCCCTCTTATATTATAACTATCCCCATCTAGGGTAAATGATGGGATTCTCACAACATAATTACCATTACTTGTTAATTTAGAGGAAGTATACATCCAAAAATATGATACATATTCTGAAGCCACCATAGAAGATGATCCAACACCCATTGAAATTGATGATTACTTATGTGGATTGATATTCAAACTAGTGGTCCCTAAAGAGTGAATAGATGATTTTAAGGCACTCATGCATTTTTTACACTAGAAACACCACTAGTTCATAGTCTCACATCTATAAGCCAACCTACTTAGTTAAATTTAGAGGTAAATCCCTCCATTTACTTAGTACATATGGTTACATCTATGGATATTGACCTAGTTATACAAATTCAAGAAAGTAGTTCATAGGATAAACCACATCAGATTATACAAATATTATTTGATAGAGTATTGATGTCATTACCCATAGTTTGTCACAAATCCATCAATAGATTATTAAAATATGAAGTTCAAACATTTTATCATTATCATAGGCTTATAGGACATGATATAGATACATGAGCAACATTATAGCATAATTTGAATAGGTTCAAGGCTTAGGGAACTATTTAGATTACACAAGCTCCACCTTCACCAGTACAGGCACCATGTTAAACTCATCATCAACATAGATACTAATAGAATGATCCATGTAATATATAATTTTTTTTGAGGACATATATATACCCCATGTTGCTATAGATGAGGATTTTGATCCTAATAATTATACTTTGGAATTTTTATAACACATAATACATCAAGATAATGAGCTAAAACATGTTGTATACACATAATATTTTCAAACTTTCATTGATTATTGACACTTTATATCTTGAAGGAACCTATTTAGTCTCAATCTATCAGAGTGCACACCCTAAGGGGTGTATTGAGAAAGGGGTGGGAAGACCATTGGTTCTTCATAGGATTGTTGTCCCTTTTTCCACTTGTTATCTACACACTTGTCTCCTGAAACCATTAACCTTAAGATTGTTATTCTCTATTGTACCCATTCCAAGCATTTGATACCTTTCATCCTCTTATTCCATACTTAAATACCTTTTTTTAAATCAATATTATAGGGTCAATTGGGTGGACCCTATATAGTTTTGAGGCATTTTTTACTTAGGAGCTAGTTGACCTTTAGCTGACCTAGTGAATTATTATATGAAATTATGCTAGGTCGAATGGGTCGAACCTATCAGCTAGGATTTTTGAAAGAGTTTAGGGTTAAAACCACCTATAAATACAATTTAATTTCCATAATTTATCATAGAGAAGCAAAAATAGGAATAAGAGTGAATGAACATCTACTTATTGACCATTCTACTTGAGGAATACAACTTAGGGTTCTATACTTTCTTTAGAGATATGAATATTTTCTTATGGATAAGTCTTTTTGTTGCATCAATAGGTTGTGTAGATTAGATATGATTTATCTTTGTAGTCCTTACATATCATAATAACATCTTGTGAAGCACCTTGGACAAGGGAGAGATTGAGGCTTGACAAGATTATCTTCAAAGGTAAGTATTACTAATTTTATTTCTCATTTGTAAGAGTAGATAGATAATGCATTTGTGCTTCTCTTTCATGCATTAAGATTCTGTATTTAATGATGTGACTATATTATATTTTCTAAATTTTTATTTTTATTGTTTCTAACCCCTAATTTGTGTCACAAGCTTTGGTGGATAATAGATTAGATTTACTTTCCTTGTTATTAGAATAGGTGAAATATCAAAACCTAGGACCCCCTTAGGGTTATTACATGATTGTGTTAGATTAGAGGCTTTGGAACCCTCCTTAGCATAGTGTATTGTGATAATGATCCCCTAATCAAGTCTATCATATCCCCATATTGGTCATGTTATAGCTTAATAAATGTATTCCCAATTGAAAGTGTAGGTATGCTCTATCTTATATGATTTAGGATTGATTTATAAACATGATGCATTTATGATTGCATACATTCTAGTGATCCCGATGTGAACTAACCCTTTGAATATTTGTTCACTTATTTTTCATTATTTTTATCATATATTTTCCATATTGAATCAACTACATTGACCCAGTTCTAAATTATGTGTCTGGGTTTAACACACAGTTACATCCATACGACTCTATTCTTTCTGTGTAGGTTATTTTTTAGGTACAAGCTACTAGTTTGACACCTAGTATATTTTTTTAGACTTTTAGACATCCAGTCTAGACTACTAGGTCATCCTAGTTGACCTTATACATTTTAGACACAACAATAGGTTTTTACAAAGCTATATTGACCCTATTAGTAGGATTTGTAAGCATTTATCAAGTTCCTTTGATAATAATCTAACTTATCTACATATTCAAACCCACCAAGGTTACTTTCTATCCTTTTTCTCTTTTATTATAATCTTTCTTTTCATAGTTTGTATTCTTTCAAACTACCCCTATACAGTCAATTAAATCGACCTTGTCGACCTAGTTTTGTATTTTATGTGTTGTTTGGATAACTAGGTCGACTCTATCGACCCTATTCATTTTTTATACCTTTGCTTATATATTACATAAGAGACACTTTCAACCCTATTTTGTATTCTGTGTATACACTATCTATTGCATCAACACTATACCTTGTTTCAAAGTTGGAATTAACATTTATATGCTAATAATTAGCTCACAGTTTCATTTCTTGTTGATTACATGCTTAGAATAATTCACATAGTCTAATTAGGTGTTTTTTAATATACCATTTAGTTTCAATATTTTTCTATTGTATGTATACACAACCAAATCATAAAATCATAAACAAACACTTTAAAAATTGTCTACCCAAGGCCAACCTACTTGGATTTCATCATTAAGGGGGAAGATGACTTAGTTTTTTGGCCAAGTATAAATACGTGGTTAATGGTATATTATGGATAAGCACCTGACACCCTTATCTCTATGGTGTGTGAAGTGAGGGGCTAGGCCCTAATACCAAGTCTATACCATTGTCAATATAGCTCCCTTTCAACTTAAATTTCCTAAAACCATTCTTAGATTTATTTTTAGTTCCTTGCTTACAACCAACTTCCCATAACATTTAAAACTATATTATAATAATATAATAACATTCAAGTTAACAATCTAGTTATATTTTACTTTCCAAGTTGATTTTCTTACTCTTTTCTCAATTGTATTTTGTATTACAAAAAATTGCATTAGCTAACATTAATGCAAGTATTTGTGTTATGTGCCTCAATTGGATCACCCTCATTGATCCAATTAATTTTGTGTTTCCTTTCATTTATTGATTTTATAAATATTTATAAAACTATTTTTGTCTCAGTACATAGTCATTTCAGTCAACACAATTTGTTATAGGCTATTTGATTTTCCCTACTTACTATACTAGATCGACCCAGTCAACCCTGTATACTTTTTCAACCCCTGTCTATTGTACTAGATCAACCTAATCAACCCTATATAGTTTTTAGGCCCTTTTTTATGACAGGTAAACCTAGTTGACCTTGTACTATTTCTACCACTTTATATTTCCTTGATTTTGCATTTTTATTACTTGGTTTTAATTTATTTCCTTCATCATGAATTTTTTGTTTGATGACAACACTATGTCAAATTAAATAAACATGATGAGATTTACCAATAATCATAGGGTATATCATACACAGAGTAGGGATCCTCTATTGGATGAGATTAATGTTCACATATCCACTTGCACATGAACTATGGGACCCATCCCAATACCTCTTCATAGCATAATCCTATCTTCTCCTTAGAAGACCAACCCAAGTTAGAGTATACCCCTAAAATACTCTTCTTTATTCCAAATTTCCTCAACACTAAGGAAAGGATCCTTCTACCATTTACCATCTCATGATTAGTGGTCAAGTTTAAGATTCTCATTCACCTATTACCACACTCTCAAATGGATTTGGGAGTACCACTTTTGTTTTATTCTCAACCTCTTCCCTTGATTATGACCCCTTCTCATACCATGACCTCTTCTTATTTAACTTCTTCCACCTCCATGCATAGTATGTCCATTAACATGGTAGGTTCTACATCTATTGGATCTCTCACAATATCCACTATCCTTAATCCTTATACTAGTGCATCATTTGCTACCCAAGGTAGTCATGCTTCTAGTGCTTCCTCTTCTCATCCCTTCACTAGTCCATCTTTTGATTCAAAATAAATTTTTTTCACTAGTGCTTTACATTCTCATAATTCCTCTCAAACTCCTATAAAAACCAATAGTGGTACCTAGGACAATAATACCAACTCTAATGCTTCAAATAATGTTAACATTGATGATCAAACCCACCAAATCTTGTTACAAACACTTAATCAAATGAATACCTTTAAAGCTCATAATAAAAATCAAAATATGAGAATGTAAAATTACCTCCTCCATCTTCAAATTCATCCTTAACCAATGATTTGGGGCATGCATAACCAAAATGCTCCCCCTCCTACTCTTCAATATTCCCAAGGCAATCTCATTCCTCAACCTCCTTTGGTCAACAAAACCATTAAACACCTTCAAAATGAGCCTCTTACCACTCATATTTATAATATTGATGTAGGAGGTATCACCCCTACCATTTCTTATAATGGATCAATTGATCTTACCCTTCATCTTAAAACATTTGGAAATCTCTATAAGGATTGGGTTAAATTTAACACTTTGTCACTAGTAAGCTCTTAGACAAAACCCTCACAGGTGATGCCTTAGATTGGTACAATAAACCTAGAACTAATTTTATAAATGGTTTAGAATATTTATTAGATGTTTTAGTTCAATAATTCCAAACTAGTGGTCTTCTTGAAAACACTTTGGCCCACTTCATAAATTGCAAATGACTTGAAAATGAAACTACCCAAGCTTTTGTTAAAATGTGGAAAACTTTATCAAACAAGCGTGAACATAAAATTGATGATGATAAACTTTAACATATCTTCACTAATTTTATTTTTCCCAAGTTGCAATATTTGGTCCATACTCTCTCTACATGCACTTTGGAGGAGGCCATTGACCAAGCCAAACATCAAGATTTCCTTATGCATCAATTTGAGCCACCCTAACCTTTTGTGGTTCCTTATTTTTTAATTAAGAACAAAAATCATAATGCTACCAATTATGGTGTCATGGATTCTTATGACACTACTCACACTATTCAAGTTGTCATTCCTAACCAATCTTCAGAACTAGTTTTCACTTCTCAATAGTATATTAATCCTCATCTATGTTCACTTAATACCATTAATGTTCACAAAAAATTATCCTCAACCAAATTACTTAAGCATCTACCTAGGCCTCTACCACGAGACCTTGATCCCACTCATCCTATTAAACCTTGGTATGATCTTAACAAATTTTGTTGGTTTCAGGCTATGTAGGGTCATTCTCATGAGACCTATAGGTAGCTCCATAATTTGGCCATGGATTTTCTTCTTGGTCCTAATTTTGATCATGATTGTATCATTCTAAAGCATCAACAAACATGTGACATAGATTTTAAGGATCATTAAACACATTCTAAATCTCAAGACTTAAATCAAGCCAATGCTCATTTGGCCATCTACAAAGACCCTCTTCCTAATCATCAACCTAATCAATATACCCAAGATAATCCCACCTCTATTACCAACAACTTAGAATATCTTATTGATCCCACTTCTAAATAAAATGTAGTTAACTTGACTATTATGCCAAGGGTGGTTTCTTTCATTGACCCTTAACCTATTTACACTCCTCCATTATCTCACACATTTTGTGTTATGCAAGATTCTACTCCAACTCACTTAAATGAGTTGGGGGATAGATGAACTTATAATTTTTTATGAACCTATTCTAAACTCTCCCTTTGATAATACTTCTCATTCTATCTTTACCATCCCTCCATATTATTTACCTAGCACAAATGATACTCAAGATTCTACTAACACTTCTACTAATTCTTAAAATCAATTTAAACCAACTGCTTCATATTCACCACATAATTTAAAACCTTATTCTAAACCTTCTCCTTTTTATCAACATAAATTCCAATGTAATTTGTTTCCTCATTCAAAATATCTTCTTAATCATTATGTACCTATTTCTAACAATATTCTTATGGGTTATGATGAGTGGGATCCCATTATGGAACTCACTAATGTCACATGCCAAATATCATTCCTTGAGCTTATGAGGACCTCTCTGCATCATAAAAACTATCTTATGAAACTATTTTTTGAAATGAACATCTCTCTTCCTCCCCTAGTAGGATGTAAAGTAACCTTATCTAGATCTAAGGATAACATATTACAATAATGTAAAGAGATGTCCATCCATGTTGATGAAATAATGGACACTTCTCTTTCCTTAAAATTTCCCATCACTACTATGATTCTTGATGAGATTTTGCTTTGTGTAGATGATCCTCTTTTAATTCATTAGTGTATAAATAGGTGATATCCAATTCAAGTGTACATTGATTGATGAGGGTTCCAACACTTGTGTCACCTCTCTAGATTTATCAAAACCCTTGGATATTCTGAATGCAATCTCAAGTCCATACATAAAACATTCCAAGGATATGATCGAAGTAAAATGCCTCTGTTAGGTTGTGTGTGGATTCTCATTACTATTCCACCTATCACTATTCATGTGAAGGTAATGATATTTAACTTTCTTCTTTCTTATAAAATCTTGTTTGGTAGGTTTTGGACTCATCATATGATAGTAGTTGATTCATTGACCTACTAGTGTGTTAAATTCCCTCATAATGGAGCCATATATAGGATTCACAGTGACATTAACCCTTGGAATTTTGAATAATTATAAGACCATGATATCTTCAAGATTCTTACTCTTGAACCTTTTCCCAATGTTCCATTTCATGAGCCTCAACACTTCAATTTTCCCATTAATTCAACTCGAGGTTACATTGTTCATCCTAAACTTATTTGTAATATTCCTCCTAACCTCTTAGATTTCACTGAAAATGAGCTTAATGAGATTGACCTAAATATTAAAACTTTTGATCTCTCACCTCATCTCATATAATAGCTTCTATCTTATTTACATCCTTGTTCTTGCAAAACACCTTGTGATGACATTCCCATTGTCTTGACTAAGACTTGACATTCCATTCATCATACTTCATTAGATGGAAAGGTCATCCCTACTTGCATCATTAACCTTCACAAACTTGACTATGATAAAGGTTATTCCTTAGATGATCTATTACTAGGTGGTCTTGTTTAGGTTAGTAATGATGATATTATCTATTATTATTTTTCTTTACTTCAGTATTTTAGTGATTCTTCATGTGTTCCATCATTTATAGTTATTAATTTTAGTATTTTTCCTCTTTATTTTAGGGTAGAGATGGCACTGACACCTCCAATTTTTGAGGAGCCTCATAGGAGTATGCTCACAGATCATGTTATGATTGGGCCTTAGTACTTTTCTAAGTACCCTAACCACTATAGTTAGTTTACTCCTAAGATGTGTGAAACCCTTCTTAGGCATTCTATAGATCCCACACCTCTTTTAGTGGAACTCACATCAAAATGCATTCCTATTCCTATTATAGTTGAGCCCATCCTTGATCATGATATAGTTATGTGTGTTCTTACTTCCATTATTGTTGAGTCTACCCTTGATTCTGATCCCATTACTCCTTCATTCAAGCCTAGTATAGTCCCTTCACCACGAACACATTCCCTTGGTGATGGTTTGATTCCTTTACCTAAGATGGCTCCATTATCCACCAAATGGGCCAACAAGTCTTCTCCAACTCCTTTCACTCTTATTACACCTCCTCTTGTGAGTGCTTCTACTAAGACCACTCACAAGAATATATGTTACTTCCATGGAATATATAATCATTCATCCCATGCATTTTTGTAATCTATGACAATATATTGATACTTTACATCCCTCTTCCCTTTAATCTTAAGACAAATCCATGCCTCCCATGAAGGTTCTACCTGAATATATGCCTAAGTATGGTGAGGCGCATTATCAGTGGCACCAATGTGGTACCCATCACACTTCTCATTATTGCATATTTTAACAACACCTTAAGGATCATCTTATAACTATTCCTAGACCTTCTTCCATTCCTCCCATAGGCCATCCCTATAAGAAGGAGCCTCCTTTTTATCCCATGGTTCCAATTCCTATAGTTCCTTCCCCTCCTATGGCCCCTTTTTTACCTTTTGTTCCTCTACTTATGAATCCTTCACCCATGGACCTTCCCTCACCTGTGGATCCTTCACCTAAGTTCCTCACCTATGGATCCTTCCCCACTAGTGATTCTTGAATATACTATAAATTCCACTCATATGAAATCTCCTAAGCATCCATTACCTAATTTCCATTCTTAATATGATCCATCAAACATTCCTACTTTTTATATTGAGAAGATTAAATGAGAAGTATTTTCCTAGTTTTCATTGAAGAAAGAAGAGACATTAAAGACAATTCATGTCTAGCTTCATAGAGATCTATCCAATGTTCTAAATAATGTGTGTGGGTAAATTTATTAATATTTATGAGGACATGCATGGTGATTTTACATTTTTCATTTGGATTGGACATATTCTCTAATCTTATCTTTATCTATTTGTTGTATCATTTAACACTATGTCAAATCCTTATTTCTCTTACATGATGATCTTTAATTCACACTCTATATTGCTTATATTATCATTTATGTTTGCTTATAGATGTCTTTTATTATCATTGCTTTCTCTTTCCTTCTTGAGTTTCTTTCTTAAAACTCCCATACTTTCTCTTTATGATTTGTTTTCTTTCTTATCTCTATTTTTCATGGCTAATTGCTAATTTTCATTATGACTTGGTTATACAAACCTAGTTCCCTTTAGTTCTTTTTCATATTACCATGTGATCAGTTAGCAAATAATTTACCTCATTATATTATATTTTTACTGGTCCCTTTTGGATCTCCTTTTTCCCTTTCTTTCCTTTTCATAAATTAAGAATAAACATGGTTGAGTCTTGAGATAACATGTTGGTTCATTGTTATGCCTAAGTATCCTAGTCAGTATTGTCTTTGGTTACTTAGCTTCCTTTATCCTAAGCCTACATCTCATTCATGTGTATCACTCTATCTCTCATGTTTGGTCCTTCCAAATCCATATGGAGGAGGAATCTTAAAAAGCCTTAAAAAAAGTCAATGATACAAAAGGCCAAAAACATTTCAAAATTCTTAAAAGTCAAATCACACTAAAATATGTGATTCAAAGCACATCTCCTTCTTCTAGTTGAAGCTCAAACTCCTTATTTGGCCTCATGATAGAGTTGAGGTCCATTAGGGTGTGTAGGCTAGTAGATTAAATAAGGAGAATAAAAAAAAAATTTAGTGCTACCTACTTTCTCATGTAAATACCCAATCTTTGCAGTAGACTGATGGCTCTGTAAGGGGTACTAAAGAATGGGGAACACGTCATGGGAAGGTAGGTCCATTTTACTTTTTTTTTACTAATCTACCTTCATGAGTTGATATTAGTAGCATGTTTATTTTCCTATAAATATCTGTGTTTATAGTGAATAGGTTTCTTTTTTACATTAATGGTCACTAGTCACTTAGTGTCTTCTCATGTCCTTGGTATGCCTCTTGTCTCCTAAGGTATTCTCATAATATGCCTAATTTATTATTTTTACATTCCATTTTCACTCCCTACATTCCTCATATTTCCTTTTGATAAATTTTCTTTGTTCACTAATCACTCCCCTTGGGATTCTATTTGTGAGTTACATTATAAGACCATGGATAGGTTTTGGCCTTGTTAAAAAATTACCATAATTCCATATTCATATTACCCACATCCTTTGTTACCCAAATTTTCACATTTATTTCACATCATTGGTGTTCCCTTTATGAGTTGTAGTGTAAGACCATGGATAAAACCTGGCCTTCCTCACAAAAATTTCCATTAATCCAAGTCACAATAAAAATTATGTGTCAAATATGAGAAAAGATGTGATCGACTATGAAGTTACACATCATTGATATGCTTCCCAATTTGATTTAGTATGTTTTATGCTTAATTCATTTATATTTCATCTTTTATCTTCTTATTTTCTTATTATTTGATTGCATGTAAAAATCCAACCATTTCTTGAATTTTTCATACTTCTCAGCTTGAATTAGTGTGTTGAATTTAAGATCCAATTTTTGCTAATTTTGTTTTTCTCTTATACTACCCAACATGATTTAGTATTATTGAATGACTTAATTGATTTGTTATTATACCATTTATTATTTCACATGCTTTCCACTTTATTACATTATTTTAATACTTCCCAACATGATTTAGAGTGATTTTACTTGTTTTAATTTGGTGCCAAATATTTCTCTTGGTTTACAAACAAAATTTTTACCATCTTGTTTTTCCATCCTTTTGGTTTTCTATACTTAGTCATTTTATTTTCATTACACATTTCCCAACTTGAAATAGTGTGTATTACATTTTTGATTGATTATATTTAACCAAGTCCTTTTTTCCTATTTATTTTCAACCATGCACGCATCCTACATAATGCTAGAAACCAAACCCCACCTCATATATTTCCTATGACACATATAACAATAACTAAATACATATGCCATAAATAAATATATCCAAGCATCAACAACCATAACCATAATGATAACATATAAAACCAACACCTAAATGCCAAAATTATATATATATATATATATATATATATATGTATGTATGTATGTATGTATGTATATATATCTTAGACAACCTCATTACATTATTCTGTTTAGAGCATTCAGATCAAGGCATCGATGAACAACATGGCTAGGCCATGAGATAAGCAGGATGGAGCCCAAACATTATGTATGGTTGTATTTTTGGGATCATTGATTATCACATTTCATTTTCAAAAATTCAAAAAAAATAAAAATAATAAACATTCAAATAATAATAAAAATTGTACATAGCTCCTTGATTAATTGTGCCTTCTTTTCTTATATTTTTTATATAATTTATTGATTTTATAAGTCTTATATCCCTTGGATATTTATGTATTTTTGGTCTTTTGCTTCTTATTTTTCACTTTCCTAATGTGAATAGTCCAAAACAATGAATTGATACTTCCATATTTTTCCATTCAGTATCACGATTTCATTGTCTGAACATAACATTATGTATTTTTCACCATAGATAATATCATCAAGAAAAAAACAAGAAACACTATCAATACTATCATAAACCTAATGATACTAACCTATATATTCTTACACAATCAAATAAAACATTGAGCAAATAGAGCCTTAATACATTAACTTTTTCGATACTATACCCTATTTTAGTTTACACATTATTAATATTTCATATCAAAATTTTCCTTTGTGTATTATATTTATCATATATTTGTGTAACATATCTTGAAAATTTTACATTTTATGAGGTGAGGATGTACAACCATTCATCTACATTCTTATTTTATCCCCCACATGCCTTTCAATTACAATTAACATATACAGTGGGTGTATCTTGCTCATACATGGCTATGCCATGATATTCAGTAAATACTTAAACTTAACACATGTTACAAATTGTTTACATTCCTTCCCATTATTTTACTTTTGAACCCATGTTTTATCTCCAAGCTTATTTTTATTATTTAAAATTTTAAAAATGTACCCAAAAAATCAAATATTTTAATAATATTATTTAACCCTTTTGGGGGAAAGATTTATAAGGGAAATAGTTTAATCATTTAATAATAAGATAATTATTATAATCAATCCAATTAAATAATTCATATTCATAATATATTATGATACAGTGTTGAATTATGGAAATATGATAAATATATAAAGTATGATTCTAAACTCATTATATTATATAAATAATATGTCTATTAGCTTGGACACTACTATCAATATGGGGACACTATCATCAATGCTTTTGTTCAAAAACCAATGCTTCTATCCTATGTAGACTACATGTCCTTTTATTTCAAATTCTAATTATACCTATTAGGGGTCATTATCAACTTAAATATTTTATATCTCAAATAATCCTCCATCTCTTAATGATACCTACATAGACATATCCTCTGAATAGGGCCTCAGAACTATGTACATATCCCCTTTGAGTGGGTTTGTGTGTGAATAATTATGCAATATGTTATATACAACTGTATGCCATAATATAACTTAAAAATTGAGAAATATTGATAATGATATGTTATTTTAATTCTTTATAAGTGTATGGATATTTATCCTATGACTAATTTAGAAATAGGAAAGAATAGGGTAATATAACTCATTTTTACAGATGATTTAGTGAGCTTAATAGGTGCATTCTTGGTAATTTCTAGATCAATATTGAGTAGGATTTGTTTTGTATTTATACAAAAAAAATTGAAATTATCTCATGGGATGGTTAAAAAATACTATATTACAACCAATACATTCCAAAATATTTGAAAATTTGAGTGTTTTTAGGGTATAGATGCTAGCATTAGATTTTGGATACTAACATTGATGTTAGTGTCCTAACCTAGACAATAGTGTCTAGGAAGATCAATAAATGTTGAAGATATGTAACTGATAATGTAATATATTCATCATTTTAAAGTATATTATGGGGTATATATGATCTAGGTAATAAAAATATTAGGTTTAAACTATAGGATAAGCATTTAGGCATAGTGCGATGGTAAAAGTGAGCCTTTCAAATATGAGGAGGTAATGAAGTGAAGGGTTGAGACATGAATGATATTTCAAAAGTGTACATGACTAGTTTATCATGTAAAATCTAAAATTATCATCTAAATTCACTCACATTTAATAAAGTAATAATAAGGATGAAATTGATATTCTAAAGGAAAATAAATTAATATCATGGTGTGTATAACACACATTGATTTTACTCGAGCCTTGTTTGAATTTGGTGTTTGTGTATTACCTATAACTAATATCATGTTACAATGAAATTAGTGAATATAACATGAACATTTAATAATTTAAGTGCTTTAAATAACATAGATCAAGGAATGAATACACATGTGTGTTGATGCAACCATGTTTCCCCTTTGTATTTTTATTTGGTAATGAGTCTTCCTTGTTAAAGAATTGGAAAGAGGTTCATAAATAATCCTTGGATGTGTGAATAGGATATTTAGATGATTATCATGCACCCAATATGAGATATTTACAAAGGTTCATCAATAATCCTTGGATGTGTGAATAAGTGAAGTAAAATAAACTAACATAAGCAAATCATACTAGTTACTACATACATGTGTTAGTAAAATGTCATATAACATAGCATATGTAAAACATTATGTAAAATTTAAACATGAGTATAGGAATATGTAAGTGTTAGTATATAAACCCAAAATTATAATGTAAATGATTATAAAATAATATGACCTACATCAATCATGATAAATATATACAATATGTCCCCAATTTAGTGTGTCATTAGAGAAGAGGGAAAGAAAAACATTTGAATTTTCATGTATCATGGATATAGTGTATGCCTATATCACACTTATTACCCATGAAATATATGTGTGTAAATAAATATATTCTATCTACTAACATAAATTAAACAACATATTCAAAAGTTAGTAAATATGTAGATGCTATGTATTTTTGTATTTTTTCATTATTTGAATGTTTTGTATTTTCTTGATTTTTAATTTAATTTATAAATTTTTGAATATTTTATTTTTATTTGAGTATTAGGAAAAGCAAGGGATAACCAATGATCACATCTAAGGGATTCCCATAAAATTCTTTTGGATCGATATGGGGCATAATATATTGGTTATACTACTGAGGATCATGTATATGTGTTAAATATGAATCTATAGAGTCTGTCATATCCTACCTATGCCTCATAGGACTATGTGGTCATAAAGTAGTGGTGGAATTTTTAGTGGTTCATGAAAACTATTTTTTAGTGATCTGTGATTTCTTTAGTGTAACTTTAATTTTGGATCTTTGTACCCTCTTTACAATGTGTTAGGCTACTCTCAAAAATGGCTAGGCCATGTAAGTATAATAAGGACACTATGGAGTCCACTATGTATCTTTGATGCAATGATATCTCAAGTATTAGTCACATAGGAAATAAGATTTACTTTTTCTTACCCTTTCATTCATGATGAACTTTAATAGTTTTTATGATTGCTATCTTAGAATAAAATTATCTTTTATAGTAGATGATTATATTGAATATTTAAAAATATGATTAGTTTGTTGGCATGAATATACTTCAGACATCTATTCACTATGGATGGTACTTCATAGATATTATAAATCCAAGGTCATCTAAATAACATATCAAATACTCCCATATGTGGTATAACTAAAAATTTTGTGGTCACATGTGTTGGGACATCTTGTATTTAAATTAGTCTCACTAAAAACCTCTATTGTTTTACCATATTATGCTCTGACCATTTTGGTTGAAGGATATACATAATAATGTGTATATCCAAAATGTGTGAGTAATGTCATGGTACATACATTCTCACTTGAACCATTATGAAACTTAACATTATGTATAAGCTGATGATCAATATGTGCTCTAATAAAAATGAGTGAAGATATAAATCATCATGAAAATATATATCTATCATCAAATATAATAGAAGGCCTTTAAACCATAGGAGGTATATCATATGTATTGTGTCCAAAATCTCATCAAATGAGTGCTCATAATGTGATGGAAGAGGATGATCATTATACTCCATTTACACTTCTAGTGTTTCATTATAATTATATTTTAATAGATTGTTGAATATCTTATATTTTTGATGGTCACTATGTTGTTATCTTGAATCCTTTGGAACATAATAAAAGGTATTTTTTTTAATATAAATGAGATCTTATATCTTATGCTCAAATTTTAAACATTTATTCATATAATTCCAAGCACATTAGTGATAGTCACAATAACCACTAGAATCATATCCTTTTGGTAGAGTTCAGATCATATTAACCTCTATGGGTAGAGGGAGAGATATGAGATGACACTTTGTTATATTATTAAGGAGATAAGCTAGAGACTCAAGTAATAGTTTAAATTATCTTTTAGATGCATTAGATAAGATAATCTAGCTGGGTTTTTATGAAACTATATTCACCATTTTTCTTGCTTGATTTTTAGCCTCTATATGTTTTACCTTATATTTTTTCTTGATATGAATCTTCATATTTTATGTAACCGATGTGTTGGCTACATACTTCAACTTGTTCAATTCAATAATTTTCATTTATTGATGTCAAAAATATGGCATAGGTCATCAAAATATTTAAAATTATTGAAGATAATATACTCATGTAGTGGTGTAAGTAAGATTTACTTAAATATATCTTTAAGTTATTTATCTTCCATTGGATTTGTCATTTTGTCCAACATTTTATTATACCTCAAAACATATTCATTGATAAGATCATTGATTCCATATGTGATCTTTTTAGTTTGTGCATATGGCATATTATTGGTAATGTTGATAGAAAATGTGTTATAAATTGATCTACTAGAGACTTGAATACTTTTATCGATTGTATTGGTAGATCATAGAGCCATATCAAATCATATTATTTTAGGATTGCTATAAATAATTTTTTCAAAAGTTTATCATTTGAATAAAAATAAAGGCATGCTAAAAAAAAGATTAGAGATGTTGATCAGGGTCACCCTTTCCATCATAAATTTTTAATTTGGGATCTATAAAACTAGTTTGAAAAGGGTGCAAAGATATCTCAAGTAAAATATTATTATGAAAGACATCTTTTGAATCAATATCATGAGTTGATTTTGAAGTATTTTTTTTCAATATTCTTAACCTTAGTGTTGATGCCTCAAGTGTATCACAGGTGCTCTTAGTGTTTAAACAACACTTCTCATTTTAAAAATCAAAGAATTTAGAGGATGAATAGTAGGTTGCGGTAATCTGGTTACTTGTAATGAAATAACAACAAAATAAGTAAACTATTTCACAATATTTATAAATTATGGTGGTTGGGAGCCACTTTGGTCCTATCTTGGCAAAGTAAAATAATTTGTGCTAGTTAATATTAATTATTCTCAATTATAAGTCCAAAGATTAATCTATATGAATATTTACAATGATACTCAAACTAAATTGATCTGGTTAAAAAAGAAGTAAAAGGTAGGGTAGGGTAGAGAAGGAAAGTGTTATTAATCCTTATCTCAGACATCATGACAAAGTTCAAGTGTTTCCCAGGCATGCACTTAAAATCAATATATGAAATAAATCAGCTTAAGCTCAAATCATAACATATATTAGGCAAATTTCTAAGGAAGATAAGAAATAATGGAAATAAAAACCATTGGTTACTTTAAAGTTTTACTCCTTTAAGAAGAATACAAATCTATAAATGTAGAGCAAATAAAATAAACCAAACTAAATAACCTTTAATTAACCTAACATATGCACAAGTTAACAATTATGCATCCAAAAGGTACGTGCTAAGAATTCAAAAGAACTAATCAAATATAAGATTCAAATTAAAAAATTAAGAGAGAAACCTATTGATGTCTATAAATTCACCATAGAGGTTCTTAGTGTTCAAATAACACTTCTCATTTTAGAATTCCAAGAGTTTAGAGCATGAGTAGTAGGTTGTGGTAACTTGATGTCACCTATGGTGAAATAGTGGCAGAGATATGTATGAGTGTTCCACAAAATTTATGATAAGTAATGGTTGGGAGCCATCATGGTCTATTATATGTGAATTGTAGAGGATCTATTTTAACTTAGTGAATTATGATCCAAAACTTGAGCTACAAATTAATCTAGATGTATATTTATAATGAAGCTTAAGCTAAAGTGATTTGGTGTAAAAAGGAGCAAAGAGAAGGGTAAGGCATAAAATAAAATGAGTGATTGATTATCTTAGTCATAAATATCATGAAAAATCATCAACTCCAACTGAGTATGCATTCAAACTAATATATAATGTAAAATATCCTAAGCTCATATTTCACTATATACTAGGCAAACTTTGAAGGATAGTGTAAAGAATCACAAGTAAAAACTAGGTTTACTTTTAAATATTTACTACTATAATCAAATAGCATTATCACATCTAAATACAGATCAAAATGAAGTGAAGTAAATCCAATATTATTTAACTAATCTATCATATGCACAAATTAGAAACCTTGTGATTAGTAAATGCAACCCATAATTCAAAGAAGCTATTCAAATTCAAGACATAAAACTCACAATTGAGACAAAATATATGTTAGTAATTCACATATCAAAAATAGAAAATCTTTGAAAAATTCCTTGATTATATTAATTGCTCTAAGTGTACAAAATTAGCACAAAATTCTCCCTTCTTACAAGATGGTAATACATGCCTTTTATAAAAAGATTAGGCAGTATACCAGTCAGTTACAATATATAGGTGTACAAAATATGGGGATAGTTGTCCCTCCTTAGAAAGTTCTAAAGTACACTTGTCTTTCATAATTAGACTAACCTAAGGGAAATATGCTAATATACTATCATATGCCTTATAAAATAATATTCCTATTCTAATTATTACAATGTTTTTACAAAAGGATTATTTATCTATTGGGTGGGCCCATTATTGAAGGGTCCCCTTGTTGATTCTATAGAAGCTCCATTGCTTTCTGATGTTGGTCTTTGATGAGCTCTAGGTCTACAACTAGATTCATGTGGAATACTTCTTCCTAATCAGCCAAGTTATCCAAGTCTCTATCATCTCAAGCCATAGCCTCCTTTATGCTCATTGCCTTTGAAATTTTCTCCTCGACTGTGAAAATCATGTCCAAGATTCTTGTGTTGTCTCTACTAGACTGGAATTGGATCTTTCTCCTAAATAATTACATTACCAAAGTGAACCTATGTTTATATTTATCATCATCAATGATTCCAAGGGAAGTGGTCTTAGTAATATTTACCAACAAAGTTCATAATAACTGCTAAATTCTAATGATCAATCCTTTATCATCCATTAGAAGCCTATTCAAATTATTTGTCCAAGTACTTAAACCTTGGACCTTGTCCATTATTACTCATAATATGGCATTCAAATGGGCTAAGCTAATAGTTTTGAACTAATGAATCTTGTTCCTAATAAAAATGTCAATGAGATCCCTTACTTGGGTCTCTACTTTTTTCCATTCTGTTATTAACCCCCTAGCTACTTCACCTCATTAGCTTAGGGCATTCTACCTTAGATTTATTAAACTCAAAGAATTAAACATATCAAATAATGAGTCTTCAAACATATCCATCATGGTATTAGGCACTGACAAAATGGCCTATTTTTCTAAGTTTTCCTTTTCCCTTTTCAAATTTTGGATTCTTTGTTTCATCCCTTGGATCCCAGCCTTAGCTTGAGCTAATTGAGCCTCAATCAAGATCTCAACATCCTCCTCATGGATAGGATCTTAACCAAGTTATTTCCCTCATATTGGGGTCAGGCCTACAAAAGGTTATACCTTTTGAAAGGTGAACTCCTTAGTTCCCACCATGGCCTTCCTGGTGGTGACTATTTCCAATCTACCTATCTTTGGATTAAATTGGACAATGGTGACTAGCTTTGTGAACTTGGGAGGTTCTAAGACCTCAATATCAATGTTACTAGATGCTCCTAGATTATCCATTTTCTTACTTTATAGCCCCACAATGGCCACTATCCTTCTTTCTTCTTCTTCTCTCATCACAAATTTGATCCATGGCTTGATATCATCATGCACTTCTATGTCACTAGCCTTTATCAGTGTGCATGAGTGGGAAAGAGAAGGGATATCCTAAAATTTACCATAGATGAACCAATCATGGATGATTGGTCCATAGATGGGGAACTCATCATTGAATAGATTAACTTCATTTGTGGGGTGAGTGAGGGTCAATCTTGAATTCTTCCTTTGTCCAATAGGAACCAATGCAAGTTCTTCTTTCCTCTTCTCTTGGGGTACCACTATGACTATGTCAAGAGCAAGCTATTTTCCTTTTTCTTTCTTAGGCCCTTTAGCTTGGAATTAGGCCTATTCAATCTATCCTTCTTCCCCATCAATGCCATATGCCTCCACAAGTTATTTAAGGGCACCCTCAAGTGTCTCATCTGGATCTAAGGAAATCATTTCTAAATACTCAATTGGTGAAGGTGGCCTTTAGGGTAGTGCTAAAGATGAGAGCCCCTCTCTAGGTGTCTCTTTCAACTTTTCCTTTCTATGCCCTTATTCAATTAGATTTTGAGGTTTTGGCTACTCCATTTAAAGCTGATTTTCAAGTGGTCTAGAAGATGAGGGTAGTAAATGATATTGGAGAGGATGCATTTGTCACACTTCTCTTATTTGTCTTTAGTTTTCAACATGTGCTCTAGTTTAATGTTATGCCCTTTGATACTAGCCAACACCTCTTCATAATTCTTGGCCTTAATGTAAATGTTATCATGAACATTGAGCTAATGCATATACTTAGGCTTGGGTAACTTCTTCTCCTTTAAATGATTACCTACTATATTCTTTGGATCCCACATTTTGAGCTCATGTAATTAGAATCCAAATGAGTCCCTATGCTTGGACATGGTTTCAACATACCTCAAATCTTACAATACAATCCTTCCAATGATTAGAGGGAAGGGGTGGAGAAGACTCTTCCTCTTCTCGTTACAAATTCCATGAACTCTATTGATAGAAATATGAGGCAATCTCTTATTTAGATAGCTTACTAAGAACATGTACATGCAATCTGTATAGCTAAGACAAGACTCCCTCAATCTTGATAACTATGCAATCTGGATAGAGCCATATGTCACCCATCATCTTTACATAATTTTTTATTAGTGGATGGACTCTAAGAATACAAACACCTAAAATAACCTCCACTATGGTTGGGTAGAAACAATCACATGTAAATTACATGTGATTCCTATACTTAAAGATGTGCAATTTGGAGTAATGGTGGGAAATGGTAGTTCTCCTTTCAAGAGACCAATTTTTAATGCTCAAAATTTTTATGGAGGCAAGATGGGCATATAGTAAATATGACATCATATAGAATTGCTTAGTTATTTTCATTTTGATAGTAGTGAACTTCTTAATTAAGAAGACACTAATCAAGTCTCCATTTGGAGGCATGACATTTTATTCCACCATGAAATACACATAGGGGACCCCAGTCTTATTTACATAGGTGGTTGAGGGGGCTCTTAATGCTCAGTTTAATAGGGTCATGATCACCCTGATGCTCTCCCTAAACTAGACTATTGGGATCTTACCCTTAAAGTCTCTGAAGATATGGGTTATTTGGTGTAACCAAGGTCTAAAGACAGTATCTAGGTCATGCTTAGAGGTCCACTCCTTGATTTTAGATAAGTTAACATGGGGGATTGGGAGATTATACTATTTTTTTAAGGACATAGCGGAGCTATAGGCTACCTTCCTAGAACTTCCCTCATGGATGATCCATTCATAATCTATCCTAGAATCTATAAAGATAAGAATAAGTACAAAAATACAATGAAGTACCTTAGGATTGACAATGGCATAATGAAGTTTGGCCATTTAGACTACAACTAGGTCATTATATTTCTTTCTCACCATGGTAATTATCTAATCTTCCTTGGTGATGGTTTTTAGCTCCTCCATTGTGAAGAAGAGTTCAAACCAATTCTTGATGCCTGGGGAGTTTAGGGCTACAACATACAATTTAGTGTCTTTGAATATCTTACATTTGTTGTCATTTAAAAGTAGAGTTATGCCTCCTCTTTCAATTGCTGCCTATGAGCTACCATGGTTCCTACTTCAGCAATTTGTTCACATTAGATTGTAATTGATCTTTGTGAAAGATCTTTCATGCTCAAAAATGCAATTGAGCTTCTCTCAAATTCAATTATGATCAAATGAATCCAATTAGGGTCTATTTATGTAGGGTTTAGGATTTTAGAGCTTAATGGTAGGATATATCCAAACTTTGGCTCATACATGCTTGGGATTTGATTTAGACTTTTGCCTTTATACTTTTGCATTTCCAAGCCTACAGATCTCTTATTTTATCCTTTTTTTCTTTTATGGTGCTTATGTGGTAACAATATATACCTTTCAAATCATTTTTCATAAATACCTTTTAAGTACTAACCGTTGGCATTTAAAATTCGTTCTTTTATTTTTCACCATCGGATGAGGATCCCTTGAGTGACCACAAATCATTGATCATGCTTTGGGTCTTTGTTTGTGATTAGCTCCTTTCTATACCAAGCCTCATGGTTGTATGAATTGACATCTTCACATGCCTTCTCATGTTTTGTATCTTATGTTAGTCATTTTTTTGGACAAGTACTGACCATGTGGTGAGTTCACAGGCCTTTGAAAAGTCATTGGTGCTTTTATTCCATTGGATCATAAAGCATGATGAAGCACAAACTATCAGATCATCTATCAATTTTGTATTCAAATGGGCTTCTACCATATGTAGAGATCATGGGCTCTCAAGACTCCATTGAAAATTTGATTGGATCTCTACATCATTGGATCATCCTCCCATGATGAAGTGTGAGTCATTGATCTACAAATATGCCTAGGTTTTAAGGCAGTATATTATTATTAAGGTGGGACTTAGGTTTAAATCCCTTAGGCTAAGGTTTTATTTCATGTTTTATTAAACAAATAATAAACCTTAGGCTAAGGAATTTATACCTAACTTTTCTAAATTCATACAAAGGGGCTCATGGCTAAATGTTTTTGGGCCAAAGTTTACACTATGTTTAATAAACATAATGTATACTTTGGGCTAAAATATTTATTCCAAGCCTATAAATATGTTCAAGGGGGTCAAAATGATATAATGGTCTAACATAAAATAGAGTTTTATTGCATTAATAAGTACACTAGAACCTTTGTTTAGAAACACTTGGTCTAAGTTCTACATAATAAAGACTCTTTTAGAATAAGACTTAGTATAAGTCTATAGTTTAAGGTTCACAGGATGTTTGAACAAAATACAATGGGGACCTTAAAGTATAGACTTAGACTAAGTTTATTTTGCATATACTTAGACCATAAGACCATTTACACATTTGTAAATTGAAGATTTCTAGTGTTTGAGAATCTTCCTCAGGTTTTCATTAGTCTACATGGCAATTCATGAGCTTTTTAGCAACATTTTGGAGTGTATTTTGACCTTGAAAAGAATAATGTGTTAGCTTAAATTTGGTGGTCTCACAGATGTCAAATATGTCTTTACAAATTTCTAGTGACAGTCCTGTGAACATCAATTTTAAGCTAGAAAAACTACAAATTTAATGGGCTTAAACTTGATAGTTGTGCAAGTGTCAAATAAGTCCTCATGGAAATTAAATGATGGTTATGCAAACATCAATTTTAATCTCATTGAATTCTCATGACCTAATTTGAGAGTTCCACTTGGCACCTCTATGGGGCTTCCCAAGATCTTGGACATAATCTACTCTATTGGATGAGGATCCATAAGTAAATGAGAGATGTAAGATTGTGATCTACGAGCTAACTCATGATTAGTTATTTCCATCAGGTGGGTCCCATTTCTTTTCAATTTTCAAATGTAAGGGTATTGTATATCAATCCTACATGCCTTTTGTAATATTTTGACTTTTCAACTATGTCTCATTCTATCTAATCAAGTCTTTACAATGAAGTGAGAACCATTGGATGAAGGCTAAGGGCATAGCTTTGTCAAGACCTTTGCATCATTGGATCCTTTTCCCATGATGAAGCACGGATCATTAGATCCTCTAAGATGTAATTTATTTAAGTGAACTTTTGGGCCTTTCTCGTTCTATTAGATCAAATATAGTGATAAAGTGAGGGTCATTATATCTTATAAGATGAAAGGAAGTTATGTTAGGACTTACTATGAAATAAAAGACTTAGGATATGGTATTAAGGCTAAAGTCTCACTTGTATTAATAAATACGATGGAACCTTTAGGATTAAAACATTAGGCTAGGGTATAAATCAAAGGGGCCAAGCTAGGAAATATTAAAAGGACCCTACAAAATGAATATTAGTTAGGCATGCAAGGAACTTAAAAGTGGAAAACAATAAAGGGGACCAAGAATTTTAAATTAAGCTTTAGTCATGTTAAAAAACATGACTAAGCTTAAAACATGGATTTTATACTTAGGTCTAAAATGAATTTCTCACCAATTTAGTTCCCACCAATTTTCAAATTTGAACTGAGGGTTTTGCCAAGGTTTTGGAACATGAATTTCTTAGGAAAATACACCATGGAACCTACAACTAAAAGCCATGAAGACCATTTATTAGTAATGTTAGACAAAATTAAAGTAAAACATAACTAATTTAGCTTGTTTTTGATAAAGTGGATGATTTTCAAACTCTATAAATGATCTTAACATGCCATATTTTCATGTTCAATTTTTAGGGTTTCTCAAGGGTCCTAATTTCCAAAAAATGGGGGGATGTTGGCCTCAAAAAATGGTGAATCATGGGGGAAACATTGTAATATGTTAAAACCTAGAGACTCTAATTTATCAAAATAATTAGGTGTCAAACATTAAGACATAGCCACAATGTGTGTTTTTTAATTCCACTTATTGTTTTTTATTGGGTTCACGAAATAACTTCCAAGTTTCATGTCCTTAATTACTAACACTAACTTATAATATGTTAAGATGTTCATTAAGAACCATGATTTTAGCTTAGGAAAGGCTTGGGTATTGCTCTACTACCAGCCATACATCCATAGCCCTGATAGAGATGTCTTTAGCTCTACTCAAGGCCTTACTCCACTACTAGCTAGACATCCATATCCCTAGTGGATATTACTAGAATGACTTATGCTTATAAAGCTTTTGATTTTGCATTGAATTCTCTTTTTTTGTATTTTCTTTAGATGTTTATGTTTTCAGCAAGGTTGGAAACCAAAATAGATAGGTTTTAAAATTTGGTCAAGTGATTGATTTTTAGAGAATCACCTATGGTTAAAACCCTTAAACTAAGAAAGGATGTTGATTAAGTGAAAGAATGGATATCCCTTAATAGTTTGAGCTCTCAGCCTATAAGTGCAAGTCTTCTTAAAACTAATTTAAGGTCAAGACAATGGTTAAGTTCTTATGTAATGATTGGTTTCTTCCATTGTTCTTTACTAGTTTCTTCAAACTACAACATTAGGCTCATATTATAAAACCATATCCATCATATGTATGAGGTACACACCTACATTTTTGAATTTTGGGAATTTTCAAGCAAAATATATACTTTGAGTTCAAGATTGTCTAAAAGGACTTATTATAATCAAGGAACAAGGCAACCAAAGCAAACACATAATAGAAAGTAAGAAATTAAGAAAATAAAGGAACAAATAAATATATACATTCTTATATACAAACAAGGGACAAGAAGGAAATAACTTGAAAGGAACTAGCTAGCCTACCTAGACTAAATCTAACCATCTTACAATTTACTCTATAAAGACCTCAGGGGTAGCAGTATAGAAGTAGTCTTAAGGTACTACCCATTGGTGGGCAATGTGAACTTTGTTCATTGTAGATATTTAAGCTTGAAGGTGTTTTTCTCATGTGTTTCTTTAACCTGGTAGGGGCCAAGCCACAAAGGTGTGAATTTTCCATGTTTACCCTTAGGCTCAAATGCTTTGTTCTAAAGGAAAACTAGGTCCCCTTATTTGAACACCTTAATCTTTGATCTTTTATCAAACCATACTTTTACTATGGTTTGATGCCTACTAAAATCAGCAAAGGCTTTCTCCCTTGCATCTTCCATCTGAATTATGTCAAATAGTCTTGAGTTTGTTAATTCCTGACCCTCTTCCATATATTCCTACATGAATCTATATGTGGGTAACTTAAGAGTGATAGAAAAGATGGGTTCCTAACCATACACCAATAGAAAAGTTGATTCCTTCAAAGCATGTTTAATATTAATCCTATCTACCTATAATGCTACTTAAGTAACTTGTGCCAAGTCTTGGATTTGTCTTTAGCAGATTTCTTGATTGATTTTATTAATTTTTTATTGGTAGACTAAGAAACTCCATTCCATTAGGGATAATGGTTGGAAGAAAACTTTAGACATATACCATTATCATAAGCCATTCATTCATCTCTATGGATGAAAATGAAGACCCATTGTCACACACTAGAGAGATTGGTCTTCCAAATCTAGTACAAATGTTCTCTTTCATGAAATTGATCACCTCCTTCATTCTACATTATTTATTGGTTATAGCTTTAGACCACCTTGCACAGTAATCTATGGTAGTCATGATGAATTTGGGTTGATTACTCCTAAAAAGTCCAACCCCCATTATGCAAATGGTTTGTCAACCATGACTAGTTATTGAGGCATTTCTACCTTAGGCTCCTTGGTGTTAAAAATATGGCAAGAGTGGAATTATATCACATGCTTGTGAGCATCATTGAAGATTTTTGGCCAATAGTATCCATCTCTGAGAATCTTATGTGAAGTAGTCTTCCCTGATGGGTATCCATTGCCAAACTTCTCATAGAATGTACTCATGATTTGAGTAGCTTCCTCTTTTGAAACATACCTGAGGTAGACTCCTTCAAATTTTTCCTATATAAGACTCCATTCTTAATTAGATAATGAGTAACTTTAAGCCTTAGATCCCTCTTTTTATCCTTTATTAGTCTTGCAGGACAAGTGCCCTTAATTAAAAAATGAATAATAGAATCATACCATTCACTATCTTGAAATTTATGCTAATCAACTTGTATAAAACTTAACTTAGGGTTGGTATTAGCAATCATTTAGATTATACCTTGGCACCTTACCATTTTTTATATTTTTATTTCCATGTCATACTCTTGCAAAATTGACATCCACTTACCTCTGCATTCTCCAAGTTCATTCTATCTTAACATAAGTTATGTGGTAGGGTCGAGTAAGATAACATGCACCTTATTCCTAAAGATATAATGCCTAAATTTTTTTACTGCCTTTACTAATGTATATGCCTATTTATCAATCAATGAATAGTTTAACTGAGCATTATTAAAATTAGTGCTCATAAAAGATATTGGGTGATCATATCCTTCTACTTTCTGAGTCAATATAGCAGTCATGGTATGTTCAGAGGTAAACGAATAGAGGTAAAAGTCCTTTGAAAAGTCAAGACTTATCAAGACTGAATCCTAGATAATGGCCTCCTTAATGTCATTGAATTCCTTTCTAGATTCTTCATTCCATGATACTTTGGTATCCTTCTTTAACATGTCATTCAATGGCTTGACAATCTTTGCAAATCTAGAAATGAATTTCCTTATAAATTTTATCTTACAAAAGAATGACTTTAGCTCCTTCCTACTATTTAGGGGCTCTATTTTGGATATAGCCTCTACCACTTTAGGATCTATATAGATCCCTTCCTTGGTTATAACATGTCCCAATATTTTACCTTTAGCAACACAAATAATAATTTTCTTAGGGTTTAAGGAAAGCCCATACCTTCCACATCTTTCAAACACTTGTTGTAAATGCATAAAGTGATCTTCCCTATTTTTAGAAAAAATTATTAGATCATCCATATAAATAATGATTAATTTACCTATCAATATTTGTATGGCATGGTTCATGGCCCATTGAAATGTAGCTCTTGAATTTATTATCCCAAAGGGAATTCTATTGTAAGAAAAGGTTCCCCACTTGGTGGTGAATGTTGTCTTCATCCTATCCTCTTTGTCAACCAACACTTGGTTGTAACCTAAAAATCCATCAAGAAAAGACATCATAGATGAACCTAAAATAACTTGAATAACCTGGTCAAGAGAAGGAAGAGGATAGTTTTCCTTCTTAGATACTTTGTTTATATTCTTAAAATATATATAGAGCTTAATCTCACCATTATTCTTCCTAACTGGTACCAAAATATCCACCCAGGTAGAATGCCTAAAGGGGAAGACTATCCTCAATTCTAAAAGTCTTTTATCCTCTTTAAAAATCATTGGTTCTATGATAGGATTTACAGACCTCTATTTCTACCTAAATGGTTTGCAGCTTTCTTTAAAGGGTATAATATGGGTAATAACCCTTGGATAAAAGATCTTCAAATCATCATAAGACCATTCTATGGCATACCTATATTGGGTAAGGAGCTCTTTAGATTTCGTATTCTCAATGTTTGTGTAGGCTTTCCCAATGTTTAGTAACTAGGGTTGATCTCAAAGACCAAGATCAATAGCATTATAGTCCTTCCCACTTACCTTAGGAATCTTAGAAACCTCAGCGAATTTTTGTTTGATCAAATAGTCTCTCTAAAGCAATCATCCCCTTAGGGATCTTATTGTCATTCAACTGAATGACTTTACCATCAAACTTGTCCTACTTAGATACATTTTCATTAGTCTCATAAATAATATGAGCATAAAATGCTCAAAAATTGGTTATGAAATCTAATATCTACTAATCATCATTAAAAATTTGAAAATGGTTAACATTATTTGGAACTAAAGGACAAGGAATGAGCTCAATGCTAAAATTGGGGGAATCCTGGTTAGGCATGAGGATGGCTACAACAAGTACCAACTCATCAGTAGCATGGTTTTCTTCTCTTAGGATGTAGGTGATGCTAAAATAATCAAAGGACTCAATCAAGTCCCAAACCTTAAACTTATACCTCTTAATATATGAGATCTTGCATTGGTATTTGCTTCTTACTTGGTTGACCACTAATTTTGAATCCCCATAAACTAGTAGTTCTTTAACCTTATTCTTTATATAAAATTGTAAACCCAAGATAAGGGCTTCATATTAAAAAAGGTTCTTAGTAAAAGGGAATTGGAGTCTATAGGAAGCATGGTATTTTTCACCAATGGTGTTAGTAATGATAATACCTACTCCAGACCTAGCATTGCACTAAACATCATCAAAATGTAATTTACATAGTTTAAGAAAAACATGATAACTCTTAAGATCACATATATTATCATTATCTAGGGTTAAAACCACTAATTTTAAGCCAATTATGTTGACCCTCTCATTCACAACATTATACTCCATTATCATGTGTTTCATTTGTGGTTCCCTCTCAACCTTGTTCTGATTAGGAACTCCCTTCCAAGGTAACCACAAATGTGAGTAATCTATGGACATGTAACCATTTAGGGCATTGGTCCACTCCCTACTCAATAGGATTTCATAAAAATTAGGTATATCAAAAACTTGAATATCAATGAACTATTGCACTCTAGGTTTATAAGCTAGCTACAAATAAACATTTAAAAGTTCCCTAATAAATTTAACCTTGGATTTGTCTAATTAGGTGACAACCCTATCAAAATTTATAGGTGTTAATCCAAACTATTTGCATATACCTAAAGGCATGATATTATTAGATGCACCTAAATATAGTAAGTAATTATGTAATTTCTTACCAAACATCTTGACAGTGAACAAGAAAGGAGGAGATTCAACTTTGGATTTGTACACAGTCACATTGGCATGTTCAGCCTTGAGCTTATTGGACTTCTTTGAAAATGACTCCAATAGGAGGCCCCTTTACTCTATAATCAACATAAGTTCATGTAATGTAATATTAACCTTTATCTTCTTCATATCCTCAATAATGTTATATCTAGTTTTAGAAGAACTAGGAATATCAATGTTAGGTTTAAAAGTATTCCATTTAAGTGGCTCAAGATTATTTCTTGAAGAAGTACTTGAAGGAGTTCCAAAATTGTTTGGAAGAATTGAGGTAGTAAAAGTCTTCCTTTACTCTCTATTCCTCAAGGGATAGGTCTTCTTCAAGAACTATTGAAAGGCTTGGATCTCATCAGGCTCATTTTCCTCTTAGAAAGAGAAATCAAAAGTATCCACCATGAAGGATTTATCAGATGACTTGGATCTAAAAGCACCGACAAAACTTTCCTTGTTATGGATTACTTTAAATGTATCCAAATCCTCTTGGAAGGCCTCAAAGGCTTTGCAAAATTTGATGTAGTCAATTTCACTATGTTTGATTGTGTAGTGTACTTTACAATAATTAGGTAATGCAATATGAGTAAGGTTAATTTCCATGGTCTTATTTTTAGTAGATGGATCATTGTTCTTATTATTATAAAAACTATCATTCTTAAATCTATTATTTGGCCTATTATACCTTTGAAATGAGAAGTTCCTACCAGAGCTTTCAACAATATTTCCAACTTGTTTTTGTAGTTGAAGAAAATCAATGCTCAACTTTTGGACCATTTTAAGGATAGCTTCATTCTCATTTTTAGGGGTCTCAAAATTATGTACTAGTTATTATTAGTATATGGTACCAAATCCTTTTGATCATTTGTATTTAAGCCATTGGTAGGATGATTTAAGAATCCTAAGTTCTGATTGGGAACAACATGACTCAATGACAATTGATTTAAGTTTGGGAGTTGGTTCAAGGCTGAGATATTTTATTTTTTGTTTGGAAATATGTTTAGAATGGGCATGTGTGGGTTAAAATTTAGAATATAATATGCCATTTGTCCCTGGGGATGCATCTGATCATTGATGGTTACTACCTTAGAATAGGCCCTTATTAATGATGTTATAGTTGTCATGGATCTCTTCAAGAATAAAAAGGTCATGGGATCTACTACATCCTTGTAGATCTCTAGAGCTAAAACATCATTAGGCTTATAGGGTTCTATGGTCCTACTATACATTTTTTGAAATCTATAATTAAAGGACCTATTAGGCACACTTGCATCCCTTCTAATGGTGGTGAACTAATGGTAAATGACATAAGGATTGATAATCTTACCAAACTGATCTATAAAAACATCAATGAAACCATCCCAACTAGTGATGTAATTATCAGGTAGGTTCAAGAACCATTCATAGGTAGCATCTTTAAAGGTAAAGGGGAATAACCTATAAGCTACATCCTTATGTATAGCATTTAACAACCTCAAGTTAGCTTTAAAATACTTAATGTTCTTTTTAATAGTTGTGATGCTGGTTGGACTAAATGTAGGAAAATACTTCTCAGGGTTACGTAGGAAATCAAGTACCACACCTGGCACATTTATTGAAGACTCTCCCAACTAGGACATACCTAGATGAAATTTGAAGGCAAAGGTACCTTGGAGAGGTAAAGTTGGTAAATATTTGGATCTCCTGTGTCTACCTTTGTCATGTCTAGCATTTCATTGATCCTTAAGTTCAATCAAAGGTTCCCTTGTCTCTGAGTGTGATCTAGTTCAAATCTTTGGAAATTCTAGCTTGAAATTTAAAGATCCTATTTTAAATATTATGTATTAGGCTAATAATTATAAGGAATAAGGATTAAATTTGTAAATTAAGCTCATTTTGTAAAAATTGTGTAAAGAATAGTAAAGGACATTGATTTTTGCCTATAATAGTTCAAAGATATATCCAATTATGATAATATGATCTACCTTTATAAGTCTAAGACTAAATGAACTCAGAAATATGAAAGATATGTCAATATTTTATTGAAACAAGCCATCCTAAGCTCAAATACTATGGATCTTTAAATCTTAATCAAATTTATCAAAATTGAGCACCAATCCTTAAAGAACCTTGATATTTTTCAAAGTAATCACAAATATACATTACAAACTACAAAGATAAATGATATTTATACTTCTAAGAAAATAATTCACTCAAAAACACAAAGATACACTAATCTTAGATCAAAATATGTTAAAGCTAACAAAGATTCAAATAATTCATAGAGGCCCTCCTTCTAACACCAGTGGAAATGCGTGTTGATGTCTCTAAATGCACCATAGAGGTTATTAGTGTTTAAAGAACACTTATCATTTTAGAACTCCAAGAATTTAGAGCATTAATATCAGGTTATGGTAACTTGATGTCACCTATGGGGAAATAGTGGCAGAGATATGTATGAGTGTTCCATGAAATTTATAATAAGTGATGGTTGGGATCCATCATGGTCCATTATTTTTAAATTACAGAGGATCTATGTTAACTCAATGAATTATGATCCAAACCTTGAGCTACAAATTAATCTAGATGTATATCTATAATGAAGCTTAAGCTAAAGTGATTTGGTGTAAAAAGGAGTAAAGATAAGGGTAAGGTAGAAAAGAAAACAAGTGATTAATTATATTAGTCTCAAATATCATGAAAAATCATCAATTGTAATCGAGTATTCATTCAAACCAATACATAATGTAAAATAGTTTAAGCTTAGATTTCACTATATACTAGACAAACTATGAAGGATAGTGTAAAGAATAAAAAGTAAGAACTAGGTTTACTTTTAAAGATTTACTACTATAATCAAATTTTATTAACAAATATAAATAAAGAGCAATATGAATTGAAGTGAATCCAAGATCCTTTAACCAATCTATCATATGTACAAATTAGAAACCCTGTGATTAGAAAATGCAACCCATAATTCAAAAAAGCTATTCAAATTCAAGACATAGAACTCATAATTGAGAGAAAAGCTATGTTAGCAATTGATATATCAAAAATGGACAATCTTTACAGAATTCCTTGATTAAATTAATTGCTCCAAGTGTAAAAAATTTGCTCAACATTCTCCCTCCTTATAAGATGGTGATATATGTATTTTATAGAAAGATTAGGTACTATAATAGTCAGTTACAATATAAAGGTGTAAAAAAGATGCGGATAGTTGTCCCTCCTTAAAAAGTTCTAAAGTACACTTGTCTGTCACAATTATACCGACCTAAGGGAAATATACTAACACACTAACATACACCTTACAAAACAAAAATCCTATTCTAAATATTAAAAGGTATTTACAAAAGGAATATTTATCTATTGGGTGGGCCCATTTCAAAAGGGTTCCCTTGTTGATTCCATAGAAGCTCCATTACTTTTTGATGTTGGTTTTTAATGATTTCTAGGTCCACATCTAGCTTCATACTTCTTCCTGATCAACCAAGTCATCCAAGTCTCTATCATCTCATGCCATATCCTCCTTTATGCTCCTTGCCTCTACAATTTTCTCCTTGACTATGAAAATCATGACCAAGATTACTTTTTTATCTCTACCAGACTAGCCTTGGATCTTGCTCCTAACTAATTGAATTACTAAAGTGACCCTATGTTTGTATTCATCATCATCAATGATTCTAAGGGTAGTGGTCTTGGTAAAATTTACCAACATAATTCCTAGGAGCTACTTAATTCTAATGATAAATCTTTTATAATCCATCATAATTCTATTCAAACTATTAATCCAAACACTTGACCTTGGATCTTATGCACTATTACTCCCAATATGGCATTCAAAATGGATAAGTTGATAATTTTAAACTGAGTAATATTGTTCCTAATCAAAATGTCAATGAGATCCCTTACCTAGGTCTCTACTTTTTTCCATTCTATTATTAACCCCCTGGCTACTTCACCTTGTTGGCTTAGGGCATCCTACCTTAGCTTTATTGAACTCAAAGAATTAAACATATCAAACAATGAGTCTCCAAACATGTCCATCATGGTGTCAAGCACTAAAAAATGGCTTGTGTTTCCACATTTTCCTTTTCTCTTTCCAAATTTTGGATTTTCTATTTCATCCCTTGGATCCAAGCCTTAGCTTGAGATGATTGAGCCTCAATCAAACTCTCAATATCCTCCTCATGAATAGGAGATTCACCATGTTTTTGGTCTACAAAAGTATCCACCTTTTGAAAGGTGAACTCCTTAGTTCCTATCATGGCCTTCCTAGTGGTGACTCTTTCCAATCTAGCTAGCTTTGGATTAAATTGGATAGTGGTGACTAGATTAGTGAATTTAGGACATTCTAGGACCTCAATCCTTGTGATACTAGATGATCCTAGAGCATATATTTTCTTACTTTCCCCCCCAATGGCCACTATCCTTATTTATTTTTCTTATCTCATCATAGCTTTGATCCATATCTTGATGTAATCATCCACTTCTATGTCACTAGCCTTTGTCAGTGCCCATGAGTGTGAAAGAGAAGGGATCTTTTGAAATTTGCCATAGATGAACCAATCAAGGATGATTGGTCCATGGATGGGGAAACCATCACTAAATAGATTGACTTCATTGGTGGGGTGAGTGAGGGTCAATCTTGGCTTCTTCCTTGGTCTGATAGGGACCAATGCTAGTTTTGATTTCCTCTTCTCTTGGGGTGCCATTGGGACTATGTCAAGAGAAATCTCTTTTCCTTTTTCTTCCTTAATCCCTTCAACTTAGACTTGGGCCTCATCAATCTATCCTTCTTCCCCATTAGTGCCATATGCCTCTACAAGTTCTTTAATGTCACCCTCAAGTGTCGCATCTGGCCCTAAGGTAATCATATCCAAATAATCAATTGGTGAAGGTGGTCGTTGGGGTAGTATTGAAGATGAGGGCAACTCTCTATGTCTCTCTTACAACTCTTTCTTTCCATGCCCTTTTTAATTTAGATTTTTAGGTTATGGTTACTCCACTTGAGGCTAATCTTTAGGTGGTCTAGAAGATGAGGGAAACAAATGATATAAGAGAGGATGCATTTACCATACCTCTCCTACCGGTTTGTCTTCAGTTGTGAACCTGTGCTTTAGCTTAATGTAAATGGTGTTATGAACATTGAGTTGATGCATATACTTAGGCTTGGGTAGCTTATTCTCTTTCAAATGATTACTTGATATATTCTTTAGATCCCACATTTGAGCTCATTTAATAAGAATCCAAATGAGTCTCTGTGTTTGGAGATGGTTTCAACCTGCTTTTGATCTTGTAGTATGGTCCTTCCAATGATTAGAGGGAAGGGGTGGAGAAGACCCTTCCTCATCTCCTTACAAATTTCATCAAATCTTTTGATGATTTGGGAGGTAATATCTTTTTTAGTTAGCTTTCTAAGATCATGTATATGCAATCTATATGGCTAGGACAAGACTCCCTCAATCTTAATAACTATGTAATCTGGATAGAACCATATGTCACCCATCATCTCTACGTATTTTTTGATTAATGGATGGACTCTATGAATTGAAACACCTATAATAGCTTCTACTATGGTTGGGTAGACACAATAATACATAAATTTCAAGTGTTTCTTGTACTTAAAGATGTGCAATTTGGTGTAATGGTGGGAGATGGTGGTTCTCCCTTTAGGATACCAATTTTTAATGCCCAAAAAGCTGATGAAGGCAAGAAGGGCATCTATTAAATATGACATCATATAGAGTTACTTAGCTATTTTTATTTTTATAGTAATGAACTACTTGGTTAAGAAGACATTGATCAAGTCTACAATTAGAGGGGTGAGCTTTTCTTCCACCATGAAATACATATAGGAGACCCAAGTCTTGTTTGCATAGGTGGTTGAGGGGTCTCCTAATGCTTAGTTTAATAGGGTCATGATCACCCTAATTCCCTCCTTAAACTATAATATTGGGATCTTACCCTCAAAGTCTCTAAATACATGGGTTCCTTGGTGCAACCAGGGTCTATGGATAGTGTCCAAGTCATGCTTGGAGGTCCACTCCTTGATTTTGGATAAGTCAACATGGGGAATTGGGAGCTTATATTATTTTTCAAATACCATAGGAGAAATATAAGCTACCTTCATAGAACTTCCCTCATAGATGATCCATTCACTATCTATCCCATATTTGACAAATATAAGAGAAAGTACATCAATATAATTAAGTACCTTAGGATTGACAACGACATAATGAAGTTCAACCATCTAAACTAAAACTAGGTCATAGTATTTCCTACTCACTATGGTAATTTTATGCTCCTCCTTAGTGATGGGTTTTATCTCCTCCATGGTGAAGAAGAGTTCATACCAATTCTTGATGCCTAGGGAGTTTAGGGCTACAACATCTAATTTAGTGTCTTTGAAGATCTTGCCTTCATTATTGATTGATAGGTAGAGTTTTTCCTCCTCTTTCAACTATTGCCTATGAGTTGCCATGGTTCTTACTTCAGTAATTTGTTCACACTAGATTGCAATTGATCTCTTTGAAAGCTATTTCATGCTCAAAAATGCAATTGAGCTTCTATTAGATCGAATTATGATCAAATGAATTCAATTAGGGTCTCTTTATGTAGGGTTTAAGGTTTTAGAACTTTAATGGTATGATATATCCAAACTTTAGCTCATACATTCTTGGGATTTGATTTGGACTTTTTCCTTTATACTTTCACGTTTCCAATCCTAAAAGATCTTTTATTTTATCCTTTTTTTCTTGCATGACACTTATGTGTCAATTATTTATATCTTTCATTGCATTGTTCATAAATGCCTTTTGAGCACTAGCCATTGACATTTAAAATGCTTTATTTTATTTCACATCTTTGGATGAGGATCCCTTGAGTGACCACAAACCATTGATCATGATTTGGGTCTTTATTTATGATTGGATCCTTTCTATACGAAGCCTCATGGTTGTGCCACTTGTTACCTTTACATACCTTCTCATGTTCCATATCCTATGTCAATCATTTTTTTTGAATGAGTATTGGCCACATGATGAGCTTGTGGGCCTTTGAAAAGTCATTAGCAATTTAATGCCATTGGATCACAAAGCATGATGAAGTATAGACCATTAGATCATCTATTAGTTTTTCTTCAAATGGGCTTCCACCACATGTTGAGCCTATGGATTCTCTGGACTCCATTGAAAAGTCCATAGGATCCTTGTGTCATTGGATCATCCTCCCATGATGAAGTGCAAGCCGTTGATCTGCAAAGATGCCCAAGTTTTAAGTTATCATATTATTATTGAGGCGGGACTTAGGCTTAAATCCCTTAGTTTAAGGTTTTATTTCATGTTTTATTAAACATGAAATAATACTTAAGCTAAGGATTTTATGCCTAAGTTTTGTGAATTCATATAAAGGGGCTCATAGCTAAATGTTTTTGGGCTAAATTTTACGCTATGTTTATTAAACATAATGTATAATTTGGACTAAAATATTTATTCCAAGCCTATAAATATGCTCAAAGGGGTCAAAATCATATAATGGTATAAAATAAAATAGAGTTTTATTGCATTAACAAATTCACTAAAACCTTTGGTTAGAAACACTTGGTCTAATTTTTATGTAACAAAGACTCTTTTAAAATAAGACTTAGTATAAGTCTATAGTTTAAGGTTCATGGGATATTTGAACAAAATGCAATGGGGACCTTAAAGTATAGACTTATAATAAGTTTATTTTGCATATACTTAGACCATAAGACCATTTTCACATTTTTAGATTGAAGATTTCTAGTGTTTGAGCGTCTTTTGAAGGCTTTCATTAGTCTGCATGGAAATTCACAATCTTTCTAACAACATTTTGGAGTTTATTTTGACCATGAGTAGAGTAATTCATTAGCTTAAATTAAAATCTCCTATGTATTTCAAATATGTCTTTGTAGATGTCTAATGATGGTCATAAGAATGCCAATTTTAATCTAGCAAAACTTTTAGTTTAATGGGTTTAAAGTTGGTAGTCACATAGGCATCAAATACATCCTCATAGATGTCAAATGATGGTAATGCAAACATCAATTTTAAGCTTGTTAAATTATTATGACCCAATTCAAGAGTGCCACTTGACACCTTCATGAGGCTTCCTAGGATCTTGGACATAATTTTCTCTATTGGATGAAGATTCATGAGTAAGTGAGAGATGTAGGATCATGATCTAGGATTTAGCTCATGATTGGTTATTTGTAACAGGTGGGTCCCATTTTCTTTCAATTATTAAATTTAAGGATGTTACATGTTGATCTTTTAGGCCTTCCATAATCTTTTGACTTTTCAACTGTGCCTCGCTCTATCTGATCAAGTCTTTACGATGAAGTGAGAACCATTGGATGAAGGCTAAAGGCATAGCTTTGTTGGGGCCTTCACACCATTGGATTATTTTCCCATGAGGAAGAATGAATCATTATATCTTATAAGATGCAAGCTATTTAAGTCAAAGTTTGGGCCTTTCTCACTCCATGGGGTCAAATACTATGATAAAACAAGGGTTATTGGATCTTACAAGATGCAAGGAAGTTATGTTAAGACCTGTAGTTATATAAAAAACTTAGGCTAAGGTATTAAGGCTAAGGTCTCATTTGTATTAATAAATATGATGGGGCCTTTAGGATTAAAAAATTAGGCTAGGGTATAAATCAAAGAGTCCAAGTTAGGAAATATCAAAAGGACCCTGTGAAATGAATATTAGTTAGACATGTAAGGAACTTAAAAGGGGAAAAAAATAAAAGGGACCAAGCATTTTAGACTAAGCTTAAGTTGTGTTAAAAAACACAACTAAGCTTAAAACATGGATTTTATACTTAGGTCCAAAATGGATTCTTAAAAGGCTCCCATTAATTTATTTCCTACCAATTTTCAAATTTAAAATGAGGGTTTTACCAGGGTTTTGGAACATGAATTTCTTACAAAAATACACCATGAAACTTGTAACTAAAATCCATGACCATTTATTATCAATTTTAGACAAAATTAAACTAAATTATAACTAAGTAAGCTTGCTTTTGATAAAGTGGATGATCTTCAAACTCTACAAATGATCTTAACATGCCATATTTTCATGTTCAATTTTTAGGGTTTCTCAAGGGTCCCAATTTTCAAAAAATGGGGGGATGTTAGCCACAACAAAACCATATAGAAAATTATGTAAACAAATTTGGAAAATATTTTCAAAATTTAGTGCTTGCATTAATAGCTCAAAAGTATACAATTTTTGGCTCAAAACTTCCTCCTTTTTACAATGGAAAATATTACTTTTATAAGAACAAGGAACTATGTCGATCAGTTGCATTAACTTACAAGTGTACAAATGTAAAGGACAACTATCCTTTCTATACATTTATAGAATACACTACACTTTCCTAAAATGAATTGACCTATAGGCAATGTGATAAAAAAATGCACATGCCTTTACAAAAGAATATCTCATTCTCAAAATTTACAATGCTTCAATAAAAGATAATATTCCTAACTAAATGGTGGACCCTATGCTGATGAAGTCCCTTGGTTATGATAAATTAGCCTTACTACCTTTTGATGTTGCTCATCAATAAGTTTCAAATTAACTATAGGTTTAAGGAATATTTTGTCCTCTTGCTCAGTTAGGTCATCAAAGTCATTATTTCTCTCCAAGGCTTCCTTTATGCTCCTTGCCTCAGCTATCTTTTCTTTAGTAGTTAAGACCATGTCCATGAACCTATTATTATCATTCTTACACTTGCCTTATCTCTTGTTCTTTACCTCTTGCATGACCAAAGTAGTCATATGCTTGAATTCATCATCATTAGTGATGCTCAAGGAGCTAAGTGTTTTAGGATTAGAAATCATGGTTCTAGGGAACTATTTCCATGTAAAATTACTCCTCTTATGATTCCATGTTGTATATTTCATTGTGCTACTCTAATTCCATGCATGACCATAGATCCTCTCCAAAAACTCTTTATCATCTCTAAGGAATCTTTATAAGCTATTAATTAGATATTTCATTTTATCTTTTAAACTCTTCCATTGAGTAATTAAACCCTTGGTTGTTACATCTTGCTAGCCTAATACACCTTGTCTTTTCTTTGCTATCTTTATAGAATTGAGCATGTGATAAAAGTATGCCTCAAACATTTTAATCCTAGTATCTTAGATAGATAAAAAAACCCACCTCTCTATATTTTCCCTTTGCTTCTTTAGGTTCTCTATTTGTTGTTTTATGCCCTTGATCCTAGATTGTAGTTGGGATAATTGAGATTGGGACAATCCAAGTATATCTTCTTTAAAGATGGGGTCCTCACCCAACTTCTGGTGCTCCACTAGAGATAAGCTAGCAAATGGTTCCACTTTTTGAAAGATGAATTCCTCACTAACCACCATGGCTCTTTTCTGTATCACCCTCTCCAAACCTAGAATTTATGGATTGAACTAGACTCTAACTGGTGATTGTGATATTTGAGGAGCCTTTGGAGTCCTTAATTGGGTGCCACTTGACTCCCTAAGGGAACCCATATTTCTCTCTTTCTCCTCCTTCTATAAGGCAATTATCCATGGCTTGAGCTCATCATGGATAGTTACGTTTACATACTTGGTTAGGGCCCAAGAGTGTTGTAGAGTAGGAATCTTTTGTATCTTACCATAGATGAAACATTTAGGGATGGTTGGTCCTTGTATCACATTTTATTCACTAAAGATATTGACCTCACTCAAAGGGTGAGTGAAGGTTATTTTGGGTCTCTTTGTTCTTGATGGAACTAATGCAAGTTTAACATTTTTCTTTATTGGGGGAATGATTGGAACTAGGCTCAGGGATAATTCCTTCCTATTTTTTATCTCTACCTCCTCAACTTGGGGTTGAGGTTATTTAATTTTCATTTATACTTCATCAAACTAATAAGTAGTGGATAAGATCTATAATTCATATTCCACTATCTCACCTAGGTCTAACACCACCACAACAATGTACTCAATTAGAGATCCTAGTTCATTGGTTGAGTTGAAGATGATGTACCCTCACTAGGTACCCTTTTTTTAGTCCTTTGTTTAGTTTGTACTCTAGGATTTGGGACTTTCACTTGATGTTGTGGCTACATGAGAAGAGGTTGAGATGATTGACCTCCTAGCAAGTCGTACTACCTTGGACCAAGTTTTGAAATGTCATCACTTCCTTTTTATTCCTTCATTAATCTAGCTTTTGGATTTATTCCATGTTTAGTCAACCTATATAATAATATTATGAAGGATGCAACCTTGATGTATATTGATTCATAGACTCCTGGTTGATTCTCATAGGTCAAATTTTTTTATTTAGCCTTCAAATGTTTCTCAACTCTATCATTAGGGTCCCACTCTCTCAAATCATCATATTGTAACTTGAAAGATGCTCTATGCCTAGCAACATCTTCAATGTTATCCCAATGCTAAAAGATAATTCGACCAATAACCAAGGGTGGAGGATTCAACATTCCCTTCATTTTTATTCTACAAATCCCACCTATACCATTGCATATTTGTAATACAACTTCTTGCTCAGCCAATTTATCTGAAACATGGACTAACAGTGGGGTTTCCACATAGCATGTTCATTAAGGTCATTATCATCCTAATTCCAAGTTAGAATTGGCTGATGGGAATATTTCCATTAAGGTCAAAAAATACATGGTTTCTAGAATACAACCATGGGACCAGGATGCCTTTGAGGTCATTATTTTTGTCCCATTAATTAACTGTGGTATATCCACTTAAGGCTTGGGTAACTTATAATATTTCTCAAAGTCAATGGGAGACATATAGGTAAGGCATTTATGAGTATGTTCATTGCTCAACATACCCTTTTCAAATTTACATTCTTTAAAAATAGGGAGGAGGACATATATATAATGAAGTACCTCTAGTTTTGATACTACATGGTGAAGGCTCATCGTCTGTACTATAACTAGGTCATAATATCTTATCTTGAAGGATGCAATCTTCTTGGCCTCCCTTATTATGGGTTACAATTCTTCAATTATCTAAAAGATCTTGGACCAGTTGTTGTCTCTAGTATTCAATGCTATAACATCAAATACTATGTCCTTAATGACATTTCCTTTTGAATATATGGTTCAATAAAGATCTATGTCATATTTATGTTGCTTATGTGCTAGCATGACTGTGATATTGATTAGAATGCTTACTAGTGGTCTATATTTTGCCTCTAGATTAGTTTTCACTTGCTTAGATAGTAATTAGACTCTCTCGAGCTTAGTTTTGATCAATCTGTGATTGAATTAGGGATTTGAATATGCTTAGTAGTTTTTTATAGGTCATTTTGAGCTTTAATGGTGATGACTTTTGCACTTGAGTGAATTTTTGCCTTAGATTTGATTTGAACCTTAGCATTTATACCTTTGCTTTTTTACACCCACAAAATCTCTAGTTTCATCATTTTTTGCTTAGGTGGTGTCTATGTTGCATCCAACTAGCAATTTTCATGGCATTTTATCCATTAATATTCAAAAATTAACTATTGGTTTTTGAAAATCCCATCACATTTTGCTCCATTTGATCATCTTCCTCTAATCTCACATGAGCCATAGATCCTACAAAGGTACACAAGGTTTAAGTTAGCATCAAGACATATGAGAACTTAGGTTAAAGACTTTAGGTTATAGTTTATTTTGTGTCAATAAACATGATATAAACCATAGGTTAAAGTATTTAAGCTAAGTCTCAATCATAATAAAATGGGAATTTTAATAATAAAAAGACCAAGTAAAATACTTCTTATATCTTAATGTTTTACCATATTAATAAATATGATAAAACTTTATGGTAAAAAGTTTTAAAATAAATTTTTAACAATGGGACCTTGCATTTGTTTAGTTAAGTCAATATAATAGACCTAAATAAGATAGTGTGATATATGGGGACCAAGCATATTATTTTAGACCAAAGTTTAGTCAAATGTCTAGAAATATGACCATACTTTAGGATAAAATTTGAGCTAGGTTCATAGTTATTTGTAATCGATCCCATTCACATTTGGACTTGGTATATGATGGAATAAAGGCTAAATGAAAATCTAATTTTATTATTGAACTACAAAATTCTAAACATGCTTATTCTTCAAATGGGTCTACATTGATCTTGCAACACAAATAAAAACATGTTCATTATTCCAAGCAAGATTGGTTCTTGATCTAAAATTTGATGATCTCATGGATGTCAATGATGACCTCGTGGATGTAAATTTATGGTCATGAAAACATCAAATTTAAGCTCATATAATTATTCATAGGGGCTAAAATTTGATGACCTCATAAATGTTAATGATAGTTCATGGACATCATTTGATGGGCACAAGAACATAAATTTTAAGCTCACATAGTTAATTATAGGGATTAAAATTTGATGGCCTCATGAACATCAATGATGACTTTGTAGATGTCATTTTATGGGTGTGAAAACATCAATTTTAAGCTTGCATAATTAACTATAGGGATTAAAATTTGATAGCTTCATGGATGTCAATGATAGCCTCGTGGGTGTCAATTAATGAGCATAAGAACATCAAATTTAAGTCCCATGAATAGTAGGTCCCATAGGAACATTGAATTGATGCATGTTGTTTGATTTATTTTGTATGAGTAGTCATGGATTGTTAATTATGATCTACGTGATCGAGATATATTAGCTTTATGGATTAAAGTCTTTGATTCATTAGGTCAACCTTATTTCATTAGATCAATGTTATATGAGTAGCCATGGCTCATCGATCCTGCAAAGAATAAAATGACTAAATTAGGGTTAAAAAATGTATAAGTCTTAGATTAAAGTCTTAAGACTAAGGTCTTAATTATGTTAATAACATGAATGGGTCCTTAGGACTAAGATATTAGTTTAGGTTGTAACAAGAGGGACCATGGTAATACCAAAGGTTAGACTAAGCCAAGAACATAATAAAAGGACCCTATAAATATTTAGACCATATTAAAATAATTGGAAACAAAGGGTCCCAAGGCATATAGGGGACCAAACTTATAATTTTTAGGCTAAGGTTTAGTCATGTTGAAAAACAAGACAAAGCCTTAGTGTAAAAAATTAATCTTAAGTCCTTAACATTTTGAAAGTGTTCCAACCAATTTTGCTTCCACCAATTTTGAATATAAATCAAAGGGTTTAGGATAGGGTTTCTAAATGAGGGTTTTAGGAAGCTTGGACATAGATTTAATTTATATTTCCATAAGCCAAAGGTTAGTAAAATTCCAACTAGTCTATTCAATGAGGGTTCCATTAAACCTTCAACTTGAAACATGAAGATCAAGGTTAGAAATATTAGGCAAAGCTAAAGAAGAAACATATAGACTAACCAGGACATGGTGTGGATGATTCTCAAATATAAATAATGTGCAAACATATTAATAACACTTTGATCAAGTGAATTTTTAGTTTTAAGGTACAAATTGCATAATTTTAACACATGGGTCCCTAATTTTTAGAAATAGGGGGTATGTTGACCTCAACATTTAGCTTCCAAACCTTTAATAATTTGGAGAAGGGTTTGTAAATTTGATCAATTGGGATTGATATTTGATATTTGAGAAGCGGTTAAATGGGATGAAATCATTTATGTTGATATACGAATTGAAACTAGTAATTTAGTAAGAGTGTGGATTATTCCCATGGAGGATTTACAAATAGTTGTTTGGTCTTTAGGGAAAAATGGATTCAAGACATATATCATGCCCCCACTAGATGTAGTAATTACTACTGTGATTGAGGGGAGGGATGATCGAATTGAATCAATAATAGTACCATTTAAGGATTCATCATTGCTATATGTAGATGTATTAGAATTAGCATGTTTATTGGTTTATCAATTATGACATTAAAAACTACATCAATTAATTCTTGATTTGTATTTAGATGATGAATTAAGGCTTCCTTATATTCCATTTAAAAAAATTATTCTATAACATATTCCATTTTAAATCAAAACAAACATGCCAATAATAATTGAAAAAAATAGACTTGAATGATTACAATAATATGAAACCTTGGAAAGTTAAAAATCTAGAGCAAGAAAGGATTGGCATAAGAAAACTCAGAGGTTGATTCACTAAATGTCTAAACCTTTCTGGGGAAAGAGTCATAAGTGGAATATATTAAACAATTAGTAATAAGACTATTATTATAAGTAGTTCAATTAAATAATTCAGATTCATAAAATAATCTAATATAATGATGAATTATGGAAATATGATAAATATATAGTGTGATGCCAAACAATAATTTGATTACTTAAATAGGAAGAAGATATAATAATTATATTATTAAATGATGTGTAGGTAGATCTAATAAGTTCAGGTGTAGGAATATTTAGGATGATGCTCAGCTAGGATTTGTCAATTTCTAGAAATCAGCTCTCTATCATCTTAGACACTACTATCAATATGGGGGCACTTAACATCTACACTTTTATCTAAAAACCAATGCTTATGTCTGTTATGTAATATAGGTATTTTTCCTATAAATTCCACTTATGCTTGTTAGGGATCACATTCACCTTGTAAATTATCTATCTAAAATACCCCTATGTCAGTGAGCATTACTTACATAACCATATACTTTGAATAGGGCCTCAGACTAACGTAGTTCTCCCCTTATGTGGGCTTGTGTGTGAATAATTATACAATATGATATACGAGTGCATATAGTTATACAAATTTAAACTTCACAAATATTTCCCATGGGTTGTTATTTTAATGGTTTAGACTTATAAGAATATTTCTCCTATGATTGATTTGGAAATAGGAAAGAATAGGGTAGTATAACTTAGTTATGCAAATGATTTAGTGATCTTGATAGGTGTTTGATTGGTAATTTTTAGAAAAATAATAATTGGGATTATTTCATATTTATACCATACCTTTTGAAATAATCTGATAGGAGGGTTTAAAAAAATACTATACACTAACCCATACAAGTCAAAAGATTTTCAAATTTGATTTTTTTTAGGTTGCAAACACTAGCATTAGATTTTGGACACTAGCATCGATACTAGTGTCTTAATATGGATGGTAGTGTCTAGGAGAATAGATAAAGGTTGAAGATCTTTAACTAATAGTGTAATATATTTATTAGGTTTTAAGCAAAATATGGGATATATTTGATTTGATTAATTATAATATGAAGGTTAGATCATAGGACAAGCACTTAGGCATAGTGAGATGGTAAACATAATATTTTGGGATGTGATAAGGTCAATAAATGAAAGGTTGATACATGAGTGATATTTTTCAAGTGTACAATTATAGTTTATCATGTAAAATATAGATTTAACATTTATAAATACAAAAATATTATAAAAATCCAAAAATAGTCTTGAGCATGATTAAATAATTATTTTACATCATTTTCATATGTTATTTTATCTCATGATTAGTATATAGCATAATATTTTTTTATCACGCATTAAATTCACTAGTATTTATGAGTGTTATATATGCCATACAAATTTTACATGGACTTAGATGTTGGTCTTTCCTCTACCCATAGGGCATGCAATGGTTGGGGAATATTATCCAAGGGTTACAGTATTTTTAAGTGTTACCATTATATAACTCCTATAGTTTGTTGATTTATATACTCTTCAAACATTTCTTACTAACATATATATACTACATTGTGTACATGGATATTCTATTTTCTAGAATATGATTATAATACATATACATAGTGTACACTATGTTTTTATTACTATCCTACATTGATGTTATTTACTTATACATAGTAGATTAGACTTTGTTATTTATTCCATATTGGCCCTTGGCCCTTGTGTGAAATAATTTATTGAACATATCTATCAGAGTTTTGCTTGGTATGGACAATATTGGAATATGTTCATTTCTTATGGCCCTTGGCCCTTTTTTGTATGACATTTGAACTTGTTCATTTTTTGTGATAGTATTAATTTCCTTTGTGTGAAACTCTTCCTTGTTTATTATGACATGTTTGTGTCCATTTTATGTGGTCTTTGGCCTTATTATGTGACATTGCTTTTGTTGTGTTTATGTACTTGCTGATTTTGTTACGTTTTATGAATGACATGATCCATATCATGTAATAACATTTTTGTTTGATTATTCAATTATAACTACTATTATGAGATCCATTAATACATTTATATCAATTCAATAATTTAGGTTGTGCCTTATATGTTACAAACATGTTTTGATTGACACATATCTTACTATGATGACATATCTTTTAACATATAATATTATATTCAATTATTTTTCCATGATACATATGATACAATTAAATTTAATGTTGATATGATTGATTTTAATGATGATTTACTCACCTCAAAATTGTGGCATTTTAGTGGGATTTTCATACATGAGATAAACCTCTACGAGCAAAAAATAGCTTTGGGTATAAAACATAGTTTTAGAGAATTCAAAATGATTCAATATTCAATTATGAGTAAGGATTAGGGGGGAATATGTCATGCACATGAATTCACATTATAGGAGGAGATTACATATTCATACATTTTTGTTGTAAACATAAATTACAAAATTTACATCTACATATAGTTATAGATTTTGCATTTATCACATGAGAGAATGAAACATATTCATGCAAATTAAACTTTTAAAAATTAATGGGGCATGATACAAATTCATGTGCACATTATACTATTTTTAATTAAAGAGAAATGATACATATTCATGCCATACTTTCATTACGAATTTTTATTCTAGGACATGGTAGGAGTATGGATGTTATCCTTTCTATTTTGATCATGAATATAATCACTATATAAAAAGGTGAAAATGAATCTATAAATCCATCAACATTGGTTGATTCAATTAAATTGCCTAATGCATATTGGATATTCAGTACCCTAAAAAATTATAGCATGTGTATCTCTTGTGTATTACAACCCATTTTTATCTTGGGGTTACAAATACCAACAATAAAAATTAATATTTTTTCATCCCTAAATGGGTTCTATTTTTCATACATGTTCACTTTAATTTGGGTCTTGATCACACTCATTTTTCAACTGGTTCAACAAAAAGAACCAATTCCTCTAAGTGTTTCATGAAAATCACAAATTTACAAATCATGAAGGAAGAATCATCTCCAATCAAAGTTATAATAGAAACATAAGTTTCACATATTAGGTGTACTCTTGTGTTCTTTAATTTTTTATGAAATTTAAGTTACATTTCAATTTTCAATTTTACATATGGATAATAATTAATTTCACGTAATTATAGGATGGACTATGTAATAACTTGTATGATTAAAGTTTCCTCCCAGAGACAAAGTGTTCTATACACACTCAGGTACATCTCTAATTTTACTCTAATAATTTATTTTCTATTAAAAATATGAGGCAAATGTATATACTCAAATTTGGCCATGAATATTTGATAATGTTAATTTTGTCCTACATTTATCTTACTTGACTTGAGCACTTAACTTGGTTGTATTTTTCCACCTTAGTTTATCTTAAATACTTGAACAAACCCATCCCTTTTAATTTGTTGTTTTAACCTTAAAAATTATTCTATTTATAGAAACCTATGGGAGTATTTTTGTAGACATTCAAATTCCTAAGATCTAATGTCACACTTACCAGATTAAAATTAACCTAATGGGTCAGGATCAATAATTGATACTAACCTTTACAATCAAATCCCATCCTTCTTCCCAAAATGGATATTTTTAAAATTTAAATCCTCCATTATATGTTGGTCTATAGTTTTAGTATAGGTAGTGTGAGGTTTAACTTCTTTGGATTGTTATAAATTCACGTCTAAGTCACTTATTCTACTACTTGTAAATTTCAATATTGAGGCACACTTACAATATTATTCACTAATAAAATATTCCCTATTCATTCAAAATTCAATTTTATTCACTTGGGGCATCCCTTATCCAAATTAATCATATTCTATCTATGTCAAAAAAACCATTATCAAGTATTCAAGCCACATTTAGATGTATAAATGTAGTAGAGTATCACTATCATGATAATCACCCTAGGTCTGGTAACTATGTGTGATTGATTTCCCTTATTAGATGATTAGATGCATATAAAATGATCAATATCATGGATATACTTGGGGTCAGCTCAACCATTACACTCCCCCTTTATTTTTACAAGTTTTTAACTATCACAAACCCTAGTAGTGTTTCAACTTTGAAGAGGTCATTTGTAGATCCTTTATGCATAGTGGAAGTTCAAAATTATAAATATAATCATATTTTAGGTATTCAAAAGTGATTTCACCATCATTTTCCTATTTTCCATTGTAATTCAACATCAACCCAAAGAGTTCAATATTAGTAGTCAATCATGACTATTTCTAGTTGGCTTTTACTCATAACAGTGGTGGTTCATGTTTTAGTTGCACATGCATAATTAGGTTTTATTTGATAATTAAAGCCATATTTAATTTACACAAAATCATAATAAGTATAAATAAACTAAGTATTCTTTTGATTTTCACAATCATCTTCTTACATTCACTCCATCTTTGTCCATTTCAGAATTTTACTTTCATTCTGCTAGTTTCAAATCATTTACAACATTATTTGTCCTTTAAATTAATTTTATCTTAATTTGGGTTAATACACCAATTAATTCCAAATTCTAATAAAATAATGTGTTAAATTCCTAAAAATTAGATTGAGTGTTAATAGAAAAACTAGGAAAGAATCATTAAAATAAGGTAGATGTTACACATGCAAGGAATATAAATAATAACAAATTAATTGACTCTAGTATAGGTTCACACTATAATTTTAGTGTGGAAGGATGGATTAAAGGGATACAAGTCATATACATAATTGATTCTATTAGATGCATAATTTCATTGATTATTAAATTTTATTAGCACTTAGTTTACCCACTTGTGCATGTCTTTATTTCAAAGTTAGCATGTTGAGCATACAATGGACTTATTTCATTTTTTGTCACACCTTGAATGGTTTTATCCCACCTTGAGGTTATCTAAAATGTCATGAATATTAAAATTATATTTACCCATTTTGAATTTTGTCAGATTTGATCTTGAATTAATTAACTTGTAAATGTAAATCCACATAAAAAACCAAGTTGGGGTGTTTCATAAGGCTCTTACATGTTTTTGATTTATCATATTGTCTCTAAAGAAGAGGTATTTAAGGTTTATTGGCATATGACATGCCATTTTTCCATTTGTGTAAATTTAACTGAGATCAACTAACTTATAAATGTAGGTTCACACCAAACTATTTTGTCAGGGTGTTTGGTAAGGCACTTGTAATTTTTTAGTTTTGTGTAGCTTCACTCAAGTATAGGTTTTAAGGCATGATTTCCATATAAAATTCCATTTAGAATTTTTGGGGATTTGAACTTAGATAATTTAAATTTTAAATGTATCTTCACATAAAAAAACAAATTTGAGGTTATAGTTAAGGCACTTACAATTTGTTTATCTATTGGAGCCTCTCTCAAACATAGGTTCTTAATCTTGTTTTCTATAGAGAATTCAAGTTTAAAAAGTTTATAATTTTAACTTGAATCAAACAAATTTTAAATTTGAGTTGACACCAAAACACCAATACATTTTTTTAATATTTTAACCTCTTTCAAGAAAAAACAATTAAGCTTTCTTGGCACAAAACATGTAATTTCCCATTTTTTGGATTTGAAATTGGATCAATTAATTTGTTAATGTGAGTCAACACAAAAACGCAAAAATAAGGGTCTTGGTAAGGCCTTTACAAGTTTTTTACTTATTATTGACTCTTTTAAGTGAGGTTTTAAAGCTTGTTTGACATTGATAATAACATTTTACTAATTTTGGGATTTGAAATTGGATCAATTGACTTGTAAATGTGCATCCATGCCAAGACACCAAGCTAAGGTGATTATTAAGGCACTTACATTTGTTTTAATTTTAGCCTATATCAAGTTTATGTTTTTTAGTTTGATTAACATATAACATTCAATTTTAACATTTGTGTATTTTAAATTGTAAATGTGAGTCCACATCAAAACACATATATTTGGTTCTTGGTAACTTACAATTTTTTATTTATTGTAACATCTCTCAAGTGGAGATTTTTAAGATTTCTTGAAATATAACATTTTTTTTCCCATTTATGGGATTTGAACTCAAATTAAGTTATAATTGTAAGTCTAAAATAAAACACCAAGTTAGGGTTATTGCTAAGGTGATTACATTTTTTTTTGTTTATTTTATCCTCTATCAACTAAAGTTTTTAAATCTTTATTTCCATATAACATGTGATTTTCTCATTTTTGCAAATTGAAATTGGATCAATAACTTGTTAAGTGTAAGTTTACACGAAAACACCAACTTGACATTCTTAGAAAGTTACAAGTTTTTGATTTATTGTAGTTGATCTATTTTTTTACAAAATATTTTATCTATAATGGGTATACATGCTTCCTTTTAATAATAAAAATATCTATCAAATCATTTTTTCTACTTGTAACTTATTTTTTTTCTACCTAGATTAATTACAAGTACATAAGATATCTATTTAAATTAGAAGGATAAGCCCACTAATATAATAAATCCTATAGCTATGATAAAATTAAAATAATATTACTATCTTTAGATAAATATTTCAGGTAGCAGGAAAAATAATTATAATCAAATGGAGGTTTGCTTATAATTTTACCAACACAACCTATAAAATTTACAATGAACTCTTTATAGAAAATTTGTGGAAAATGTTTGGTAAGAAGAGCTCATTTATTTTTGTGTTAAGACTAATAAAAAGGTATAAATTTTATCCTTAGGTGAAAATTTTATCTTTTACTTGTGTATGCCAACCATTTATAACCTATTAGACATAACTTTGTTAACCACTAGCTCATTACAACTTGTTTATGTAGAATAAAATCTCTATGTTTTATTTAGTTTCCCATATGATTAAAAAATTATGTTTCATTTTGTTACTCAAATTTAGTATTTCATTGTATGTGATTAAAAATTATTATGTAATGATGCCTTATATCACTATATGATGATCATGTTATAAGGAAGCATGATTCAATTTCTATTCTTTTAAGTCACATAACTTACAAATTAGTTTTTCCCTAGTGTTTTGTGATTTTTTAATCTAAATTTTTTATTTATAAAAGAATCACCATATATATTATTTAAAATAATATATAAATATGTATATGGTCTAAAAAGGGTGAATAGATCAAACTCATATCCCACAAACAACATTAAAAAAATCATAGTTTGAAATCTCATTCCATAAAATAAATATTATTGGTTAGAATAGCTTAGAAAGGTAAAATTTAATAATCATCCCTCAAAACACCCTATATGGTAGGCACAAACACTCCTTTTTTTCCACTTCATGTATAAATAGACATCAGAGTGACTCTTATAAACAATGCAAGTTAAGCCTAGAAATCACTAAAATGCTCCGATTCATTAGTGCACATCATGTACAAATTATAAATCCACATCAATGTATCCATATTTAGGGTAATACACTATATTTAATCATCATATTCCTCTAATTCATCTCCAATCAACTAATGATCTAAAAAATTAACCTTTTCAACCATGTGTGAGGGACAACTTATTAGAATTTAGAAATGGTAATTAACTTGATTAGGATTACTTAATTTGTTAAACCCAATTAAATGCATAGGTGAAAATCCTATGGCTAATTAATTATTGAATTTATATTTTTATAAATTCATAAATCTAGATTGATGACATCATCATGACATCATGAAAATATCTAAAATGATGTCACCATCATGACATCATATTTTGTGAGTTTTCAAGCACTCATAAAATATCAAAAAAATATTTAGATTAATGATTCATACCTATTAATTGGAAATATTAATTGCTTGTCCCATCCCAAACCTAACCATGGTTAACTCTAACCTAACTACACTTGGGTTAGATTTAGTTTGGAAGGATATAAATACAATGCCTTACCCATTAATCCAAAAGATTTTTATGTTTAATTTTATTATGAAAGAATTCCATCAAGTTATCTTGGTGTAAATTTATCATGCAAAAATACAAGCAAATATCCCATTATTGTAGTGTTACCATGCCCATTTGATAAAGCCAAAACAAGCCAAGCTAAATCTAAGACAAAACCAACATTACTATTATCAATCAAATTTGCATTCTTTAAAAGGTATTTCAATCCTTCCAAATTTGATGTAACATGGAAACACCTCAAGGTTTTGGGTACCCTATTAGAGAGGTAAATCTCTAGGTTAAAGGGCTAGCTACCCTTGATCAATCACTTAGGCTCAAACGCTACTCTAACACTTGCTAGGAAAAGGGAGAGAAACATACTCTAATAGAAGTGATGCACCAAATATGAACTAATAACTACAAACAAACTACAATTGTATTTTAAATAAGAGACTAACCAACACATGGCACTAATCCAAATATGCCTTTCTACATCAATGTTTCTCATAAAGGTTTGTCAAGCAAGCTTAAGTTAGGGAGACTATTCAAGAGGTCATGACATGACACTAGTGAAAATATAACTCACTAAAACCCTACACACTCCATTTGAACACTTAAAGAGACATGTAAAAAGGATTCCAAACTAACATGAATGCTAAACAAGGACACAAATACCAAGGAAGTAAACCTATCACTTAGTAAGACCAATTAATCAAGCATGCATATTGAAACCAGTCTATGGAGAAGGTAAAAATAGGTTATTATCCATTAATAAAATATTATAAATTTTAAAGGATTTGTCATACCTAGGTGGAGGATACAAACTTAGCTAATTAAGGCTCAATAGATAGAGAAGGTGAAAGAAGGAGATAAGGGCATATGAGACAGAGAGAGAGAGATACAAGTGTCCAAAAGGAGTTACAAGAATAAATAATTTTGAAATTTCCTTATTATGTCTTCAAAGACAAGTTTTATTATTCCAAAGGTTCTCTTCTGCTAAAAGTGGTATCTAAGTTTTAAACTTTACTTGACACCTTGACTAGCTCTCCAAAACTGCCCTTTGATTTGGCTTGTTGAATAAAAAGTGGACTTATTGATGGTAAAATCATGTTGAGTTACACCTTTTATTTTATATTAACACCTTTTAACTGATCTCTTTAGGTTCTCTTTGACACATCACTTCATTCTCTTGTTAGGTGTCTAGAAGTCTCTTCATCTCACTAGGACAATCTTCCTTATAAGTGTCAAAACTTGAGTTCATCTTATCCATCTCATTATATCTCCATGTATGGATATTAAAATCATACCATACCTAAAAATACTCATTTCAAGGTCTCAAACTACCCTCAAGAATTCATTTTACACTAAAAGCTCCATTTTTGGCTTCATTCCTTGTAGCCCTAAAATCATGCAAACCTATTTGTATAGAGAAGTGTATAGATGGTAATGATAAAATTATGGAATATTATAGGTCCTAGTATGGCCTTACAACTCCATACAAGTTTTAGGTCTTGAGAGTGAGTGAAAGTGTCTTTTTCATCTATTTATCTCCCCTAACTAGGTCTTAGTTAGGCCTCCCTACCCATAGACTAAATTTTGGATCCAAATGCTTAGCACACATATGAAAATTAAAATAAACATGTGATCTAGTTTGATAACCCCTTGAAACTAATAAATGATAATTTTTAATTTATGGCACCCTGTATGGACCCACTAATTAGCTTAAGATAGTCCTTTTTTGGCCAATTTCATATAATTCCATAATTACAAGTATGAACCAATGGCATGAGGATATGATAAATAGAGTTATGTATATGATTTATGTTATTTAATATATCACCCAAATCATATATAGGCATTATAATTATTTTCTCTCTCGTCGAGTTAGATTTGGTCTTCTTGGTAACTTGAGATATGCTTATCATCTTAACGATGATTCATAAAGTCTAGGGCCTTAATAAATGAATTAATGAGAAAAATTAAAAGTATAAAAGGGTGAATAACATTAATAATGATATTGGTATCCCATGTAAATCCTCTTTATGGTTTTGAGTTTGAGAAAGTGCTTAGCAGGTTGCTAGCAAGCATTCTGTGTACATTAGGGATAGTTTTAGGCCAAAATGGACAATTTAGAGTATTCATTAGCAAATCAATGCCTCCACCAAATCCAAAAATCTCATAAAATACTTTTAATTTTTTTTCAAATTTTATTCAATCTCATTTCTCCATCTAGGCTAAGCTATCTAATGGCAAGGTTTGAGAATGGCATTAAGCCTAAAGACCTAATTGTTGTGTTTCTTGTATTTTACCTCCAATGGAGACTTTCTCAATAAATTTTCACATTTTTTTTAGTATGATACACTATTTAGTACTCCTTTTACCATATGTGTTATCTTAATAATGATATTTTACTTTCCTTTATTCACCATATATAGTCAACAAGCAAGGCATAAGGACACTATTGTAGGTGTCAATTTTGGGTTTTAAGATTCCTGTAGGTGATCATGGCACCTAAGTTTATACAATTGACTTATCCACCTAATACATAATGTGTTTAGGTCAATTTTAATTATTATATAGATAAACCACTACCATATAACCCTTTGAATCTTTTTCTTCATATAAGGTTTTCACCTTATTGGTAAAAAATGTGGACCTACAAATCTGCAGACCTGTAGGTCTACACTTACTTTTTCTTAGGTCATGGATGACAATATTATAACTCTCCCATACTATATGATCATATATTATACCTATTATATTTTTTTACCAATTCAAAAACTTTCTTATCACATCAAAATGTCTTCAAACATTTACACATGTTTTAGCAGTCTTGATGAATTCCCATAACTATGTCTTGTGTTTTAGAGACCCTATGAGATTGTTTTGAGATTATTAATGGTATGAACACTGTAAAGGATATCCTATCATGTTTTTTTATATCTCATTAATTTCATATCAATCCATTTTACCTTATAATATAGATACTCTTTTGGAATACATAGTCAATTGATGGAGTTTATATAGCGAGTTGTAGGTGTTTTTCTCATTATAGAAGCTCAAAATAAACTTTGATAAGACCCTAAATCCATTGGTAAAATTTATCCAACTATACATGTTTCAATAGTCTTGAATCTTTCAATATGATTAATTTATTGACCTTAGACATGAGGTTTGTGAAATGAGACTCATGGCTTATCTAAGATTTATAGGCTTTCCCTATGAACTATCACCTTATGAATCCATTTCACCATTTGGAGAAGTTAAGGTAATTATTCACTATACCATATTACCTTTATAATAAACATGGAATAAAACCCTTTTTAATATTTTTTGATTGTCATTAGGCTTGAGTGGTTCATTTATAGGATCTTACATGAGCTTGTATGGTTTCTTGAGAGAAGTTATGTCTTCACTATCTCCATACACAGTCTTGTATAGAATCATTAGGCTTATTGACTCTATCTTCTAACTCTCCTTTGAATCCTAAATGGTTCAAATAATTTTATTGACTTGTGTCTTGCCTCATTCTACACTTGAATCATATTCATAGTAAACACTTTCATCTTTTTATGAACAAGTGTTTTTTTGTCCAAAAGAGGACCTACAAGCTTGTAACCTATAAGTCTCTTTTCCTACTTGTGTACGCTATTATATAAAATTAAAATTTTAATGATTGAGTCTTAGAGCTTGGATACTATACAAAATCATGCCAATGTTCATTCCACTCTTTCAATTATCCTATACACTTCTTGACCAAGTATTATATCACTTCAAATTCTTCATTCACCTATACAAACTGTGTGTGCAATTAGTTTATGTGTTGATAGTTAGATCTTAACACAAGGTTCATGCTCTTGATGATAAAAATTATTTTATCAATAGCCACATCGGTTTTTATAATTTTACACCACATCTTTCCATTTTCAAATCACCTTCATAGGATTCCTCCATTATTATAGGTAGCTTGTGTACATAGTCATCAAAATGGGAGAACATTATGGATTTCTTGGAGAAAATGTTGTTGTATTAGATAAAGAAGACACGATGGATTCTTATAGCATGAGGGTAATTATAATATTAACTAAAACCTTCACTCATCACCTCATTTATTGAGAAACCTAGAACAAATAGAAATTATGGTAATCACTTCTATAAACTATGCAAGACAGTAGCCTTCCTTGCCAAATGACCTACCATACATGCAAAACTTGTGGATGAAAGTTTAAAATACATTTATATACCTATATATACCCATTACAATTAATTTCATGTAGCCAATAATGTCACACTTACATTCAAGTTGCACAAAACTTAGCCTGGATTTAAGCCTCAACAAAGACCTTAACTCCTTAAATATTGTTCATAAATATAAGGATATAAATCCAAAAAATAATTAAAAAAATTTTAATCCCATAGGCATATCATACTCTATCCAAAATACTAACCTCCAATTCTACCTATATAACATGTACCATGCATTGAAATTTGGCCTTCATAAGCTTGTAAAGGGAGTGATGGAGGGGAAAGACATTTTAGTGTATCTTATTTACCTAAAATCTGATAAAATATATAATATGACCTTTTGAATATGAAATTATGTTCATAACCTATTTTTACCTATAAGTGATCTTAGCAAGTCTGTACAAGTCTCTTAAGTCCCTTATTTGGCATTGAAACTCAAGATTATGAATTTTATCTAACTTAATGATAGGTGTGGCAGTTATGTAACTACTCCAAGGTCCTTATGAAGTGATTTTTATGTATTTTTCACTTGGGTATTTTTAGGATAGATTGGAGTTAGTCAAAAACCTCTTTTTCCTTCATTAAACACTACCTTAAATTTCACAAATGAACTTTAAACACTCTAAAACATCATGAAATGATTGTATAAGTTCATTAAAGATTTAAATGACCTTTAAGGACACATAGATACATATAAAACTTCTTGAATAAATCTCATCACTCCATGACAAGACTAGACCACTACAAGACCACTATAGGATTTTACCTTAATTTCTCCAAATAAACCTTGAACAATGTTAATAATATTTTATGAAGACTTTTTGAAAGATATATAAGGCATGAAAAGACCTTGAACTAGGTTATAAAGACACAACCAAAAATTTTCAACTATAGGAATTGACATTTCGACCTTGGTGGTCAAAATTGGTCAACAATTACCAAGGTGATAAGGAAAGGTGGTACAAGGAGCTCCATTGCCAAAGATTTAATGATCACAAAACCAAGCACATAAACTCATTTCCAACACACAACACTTACAATCATAGCAGGTAAACTTTCTTGTTTTTCTTTCATTTTTTAATTACTTGTGTATTTCACTACATCCTTGAGTATCTAGGCTAGAGGTGTAAGTCTTTATTAGTGTGTTTTATTTGATTTTTTTTCATACTAACACCATACTAATCTCCCCTCTATGTATTCCTATTGATCACATAATGGCATGCCCAGTGGGAATTGTACCCCAAAAATCTCTTCATATGGCCTTTTAGAACCTCTTTCTAACATTTTTCATGCTAAATTTTTGATTTCAAGGCCAAAAGTTAAAAAATGAAGCTCTCGACTGAGACATAGGGATATGCAATTTTGCACCTATAAGATGCAATATTTCAAGTGTGGTATTGTACTAAAAAGTGTGCTTTTGAATTGTTAAATGTGTTTTTGCATTATATATTTTTGTTTTCCCTAGTAAATGTGGTGTTGCACTAGGTAAGTGCAATTTTGCACTTACAATGGTTAGTTTTTCATTAAAAAGCGTGGTTTTGGGTTGTTAAAATCTTTTTTCTTGCTAAATGTGGTATTGAATTTGTAATATTTAGTATTGAACTTGTTCTCAAAATTCTATTTTGTATTTCATAGTTTATATTTCCCCTTGTAAATGTGGGTTCACACTAATAAATTTGGTTTTGTAGGGGAAGTGTAGTTTTACACTCATAAAAAGTTATATTGCACTGATAAAGTGTGATTTTTCATTAACAGTCTATTTAGCCTGCTAAATTATAGTTTTAAATTGATAAGTTCAATTTTTTAGTCATGTCATAGTGCACTATAATTAGTGGTATTTCTCTATGTAAAAAATAAAGAAAACCTAAGATCTCAAAATGCAAGTTTGCTTAATGATTCTCTTTTGCCTAGAAACAAGAAAACCCCTTAATGATTTTTTTAGGACCCCAGGCCAAAAAAGGAGGTTTTTAGCACACTTAAATTTCATTTACACTTATATTTAGTGCTTAAAAATTATCCAATAACTCTTTCTTGTTTTTCAAAGTTTACAAATATCAACAATAAAGCTGAGGGGATAAACTTAATTTCACATTTTGCTTAGTGCTTTAAAATGAACACAAATTTTAAACTAAGTGCTCTTAAGAGATTTTATTTTCTTTTTTTGTTTATTTTTTGTTTTATTTTCTTGTAAATCACACTTATCATGTATGCTCTCCCTCATCACCTTTAGGGAACTTAGGTGACCAAAAATGCTTCATTCATTACCTTGTTTCTTAGTCCAAGACTAGAAGGAATGTCATTTATGATCTCCCTAAGTTTGTATAAATTGGGTGATTCAAAAAATGAGCTTTAAAGTACTAGTTTTATTTATTTATTTTATGCACTTGGATTTTGGGTAGGATTTCATCACCTCCCCATAAGTTATTTAGATCATTATTGACTTGAGATTTCATCTTCTAGCATCATTCCAACCCCACTCCATGATGGGTACATAAATTAAGGGTGACTCACTAGGACTTTATTTTGAGAAGTTAAACTAAATCCATTAGTGATATCTACCTTGGAACAATGGCCTAATCTAGACATCACACTACACTGAGTAATTTGATAGATGTAGTGATTGTAAAAAGGACAATACCTTTTTACAATAAGCTAATTAGCTTGTATCCAAATGATGTGTTGTAACCTAGTGTGAACCACACATATGTAACCATCTAGAATGTGCAAAACTTATAGTTTTTATAAAAAAACCCACTTGCCATATAAATCTTGTCAATGTAGGGCAAGTAGCCCAAATTTCCATGTCACTGTATGAATTCTTGAGAGAAGAGGGGGCCTTAAAAACCCTACTTTTTATGTGTATTTAAATTTATTAGATTAACAAATTATTTCCTCTCAACAAAGAGTATATCGATGGAATTTGACAATATGAAGCAACATTGTTAGTGTTTAGGGATATGATGATAAACTTAGGTGTTTTTATGTCTATTTATTTTAATTGCATTATTTTGAGTATAAAACTATTTTTTTTGTCAAAAACACAAAAAACAATTCATGAACCAATCACATGTTTTTAAAACCACTTTTAGCCTAAAGATGTGTTACTCTTCCCATTTGATACCACACTTTTCCTTAGACATTTTCCAAAACATTTGTGTGTGTGTATCACTTATTTGAAATGGGCATTATTACACTACTCATTTCATCCCAAAATTTTACCTTAGAGTTTTGAAATAGAAACCATTATCATACATTTTGAGTGAGATATCACCATTACACTGATTGTATTATTTCAAAACCTTTACCTTATGTCAAACTAGGTTATAAACTATGTATGCCTTTTAGTCTATAATTGGTATCATTATGCCATCCATTTTTCTCTATAATGTTGTCTATTTGAGAAACCATGTTTTCTAAAACAAGTTTAAAATTTATCTTTTGAACTTCAAATTCAAACATTGAGTGGTTTATACCTATGAATAACTTAATTTTGGCTTAGGTGATTATTTCTTACTTTTGAATTGTACAACTTGGATTAATTCCTTATTTTGAAATTTTTTTTACCTAGATTTTGGAAGTCGTATCTTTTCCGTGTGCCTCATGCTTATTCTTTTTCTTGAACTAAGGTTGAAACTCTCTTTTCAAGTACAACCTTAAGCATAATTAGTTTACATTTGAGTCTTATGTATCACTTGGGCTTGAATTCTTTTTTCATCATGCTTATTTTTACCTACTTGATATTGATTTTCTTAATTAGATTTAGGCATGTGCCTAAGGTTTTATGTCTTTTACCAAATGGTCAAGTTTGGGTTTGAATCGATATGCCTAATTTGAGTCCAAGTGCTTTAAATTGTTAGATTAATTACCTTAACATTTTTACCTTGACCAAATTTGTTTCAAGTCTATATTTATGCCTTGTTCCTAAAGACTTAACATTTTTCCTTTTGTTTTAGACCTAGTATGTTTTCAAGTCTAGATTTGTGCCTTGTTTCCAAAGACCTATAATTTGCCTTAGTTTTTAGTATTAGTTCATGACATTTTAACCCTATCTTTGTGACTTTTTCTTAAATACCTAGTAACCTTTTTAATTTTAGACATAGATTACATTTGTTTGAAACACAATGCCAAAACTATCATTTGGATTTGTCTTTCATTTGACAATTAGTGTACAAGACCCTAGACCTTGAAAATATTTGAGACCAATCTTACCATTGATGATTTTAGAGAAGAGATCCATTATATGCCAATTTTAAACCATTTTCAATAATATACTGAGTACCAATTTTTAGACCAATTCCACTTTCAAACCTAAACCTAGACCCAGGCCATTTTCATAGACTAAGACCACCCTCTTTAGGCTAATTTCCAAACTCAACCATGTTGATTATCATATGTTAAGATCACCCTTATTTGGGCCACTTAAATTACCAAACTTTCCCTTTCAATGATAATGGTACTTGATCCCCTACCTATGCTAGTAACCTTCATCCTTTGGCTTGTGTTAGCAACTATGATTCATAACACCCATTCATTACCATTCCAAGCCCTCATCCTTTGGTCTGCATTGGAAACCAAGCTCTATAGTGCCCATTCATTAATATTCTAGGCCCTCATCCTTTAGCCTATGTTAGTAATAAAGCTTCATAATGCCCATTCATTACCATTATAGGCCCTCTTCCTTTGGCTTGTGTCAGTAACCAAACTTCATAATGCCCTTTCATTACTATTCTAGGCCCTTCCAAATATGGTAGCTCCTTATCCCAATAATGTTGTGTAATCATGACTAGATAGATCAAAGTTACCATAATAGATACATAGCTAGCCTTTCTTGAGCCCATATTTTATAAACCTATTTTTAAGTATCTCATTATTAAACCAAATTCCATTATCCATCCATTTCAAACCTTCCCCCACTTTAAAAAATTTAATCCATTTGTTGAGCCATAACATAGCTAGTCATTACCTATCTAAGTGTCATATTTTAGAGACCAACATGTGTCTAGATCTGATATTTTGAAACCAATTATAAACCAAGGCAAATACAACCAACCAATCCATGATGTTTTTGTTGAAATAACTATTTGTGAGGAGTTAACTTGTGTTGAATCACCCTTTGACCATTGCCCTATTTTTAAAGAGCCTCACTTTTATGAGCTAGTCTTTGTGGAGTTGCCTATTGACACTTTCTCTTTGGTTAAGGAGTCTCACCTTGATAAACTAGTATTTGTTGAGTCACCCCCTAATGATTACAACTGCCTTTAGGAAAATCATTATCTTAACCATTTCTATATTTTTAAGGAGCCTCACTTTGACAATCCAATTTCTATGTAGTTGCTTATTGACAATTTCCCTTTTTCTAAGAAGCCTCAATTTGACAAGACAATATTTGTGGAGTCCTTCTTAGCTAAACCTATTTATGAAGATCCCATTATGCAAGCCTAGGCCATTACTCATCCAATATGCAACATTCAACATATCATCTTTTCCATGACATTAGATGAAGAATCAACATTAATGTTAGGTTTTATTCTTGAACTAATATTAGATTTAGCATTAGAAGTAGATTCAACATCAATTTCACATCATATTTAGATTCCCTTAAGTTAGACTCAACATTGAAATTAGAATACATTCATGGTTGTTAAAACATTGGTTACACATGTATTGTAGGTCAATTTGAATAATTTTATAATCTTTTCATGGTTTTTAGGATGATTACTTTAGAATCTACATAAGTTATCCTAGTATCTTATATGAAGATTTTTCTACCTCTTCCCATTCCATTACCATTCTACATAACATTAACGCCACCCAACATAGCCATTATATTGACATTCCACCTCCTAAAAGTGTTGATTGGGATTGACAAAATCACACCTTATTGAACTACATCAATGGTGACATATTAGTTGAATAATATTAGGGGGACCAAGACCACACTATTTCAAAATAAGAACAATCTCCTAGTGAAACCTTTTTTGAGGTGCTATGGAAAATCAAAGTCCAAACTCAACATCTTCTAGTGAAACCTTTTCTGAGGTGCTAGAAGGCAATCAAAGTCAAAAGATAATGTTTCTTAGTGAAACATTTTTGGAGGTGCTATGGGAAATTCAAGATAACTTTATTAGTGAAAACCTATTTGAGGCACCAATAGTTATTCATTACTTGATGAACACATTAGTAAAGATAACATCAGTACAACTTCCATTCTACATCATAATCATATGGAAGCATCTCTCAGGACCAAACAACAAAAAAATATGGTGGTCCTATCGAGATCATATTAAAAATTATTCATCCCTACCATAACCTAAATTATGTTTATTCCACAATCAAAAACATTATGTGTGCCTAAAAATAATGATCTTTATTTGTTGCCTAACCTTTATACATTCCATTATGATCTACCTCTTCATTTCCAAATCAGACCTTTTATCTAATGGTTATCCATATTTACCATCCTTGGACACACTTTTATTTATATAGGTGAAGACATATAGTCTAAAATTTTGGCAGAAACAAAATCAATGACCAATGAAGATCATAATAGCATTATTAGAGTCCAAATAAATAACAAGTTCTTGATAGAACACCTATTTAGAAGAGGTGTGGGCTAGCAATTTACATGATTGACTATTCTGGTTGTATCATATGTTGATTAGGATGTGCATCTCCACATCAATAAGAACAATAGAATCATTTACTTTCCATTTTCCTTGCCTTTCCATTTACCTCACCTTTCCATTTACCTTGCCTTTCCATTTTCCATTCACCTTGCCATGATTTCATACCTTTCCATGTGCCTTGCCTTGACCTTTTCCTCACCTTACCATACTTTATAACCTTTTCATACCTTTTAACTACAGTGACTTGGGGTATATTTGGACTATGTAGGCAACACTCAATTTACATTAAGGTTAGTTAAATCACCCTTTTCTAATTCTCTCATTGTTTTGTAAGAAATCTAAGCTGGATCTCATTATTTTATGAGCACTCCTTTTCTAATGCTCTCACCAATTTTCATGTAACCTAAGCCAATGTTCTCATCATTTTTATAGTGGTATCTTGTCAATATTTAATAATTTAAGATACCCAAAAACATTCCAAAAATAATCAAAAATTTTCAAAATCCTAAAAATTAAAAAATCAACTTAAAATCTCTTAAAGAGATATAAATCCCCAAAATCCAAAAACATTTATCTTATCTAAACCTATTTACCAATCCTCAATCTGATTTTTAGTGGAAAATTCATGATGGGTGTCTAATTCATACTTTTTAGGATAAGCTCATAACTTTCACCCTGTTGGGGAAATATTAAAAACATGCAGCTTATACCAAGATATCTTATCCCCCCATGTTGTTCCCTTACATATATCCTTGATTTGGGATACCATATGTTAATCATTCCATTGATCCTTCACAAGTAGGTATTAAATTAGTTGATGACAGGATGCTTTCTATTAATTTTACTTTCAAGTTTTTTGTGTTTTTTTTACTTCATTATTTGTTTGTTTATTTTCTTATTTGTTTGATTTCATTATTGTGCCTTATCTTAATATCTATGCATTCATTAGTTTATTATTTATGCATTGTACTTGAGTCCATTCATATTTATATGTCAACATTGTCATCATGGTTTTTATCATTGGTAAGTTGTTTTAAATTATTTATTAGATCAAGAGTTAGTCCTTATGCATATTACAGTTATGTCATCATGGTGTTTGATATCATGATGCATATCATTACATGCTACAACAAAAATTTAATTCAATGGAGAACATAAGAAATGGGGTTGCATAAGCTTCTTATTCAACTTGGTAAATCCTCCCAACCTCCTTGATCTAATCAACCCATTGACCATTCTAGTTGTATTAATGGTAGTAGGGATGAACATCTCTTTATTGATAGGTATAATCAAATCATTCACATTGATCAATTTTTATTATTCTATTTTATTCTTCATTTTATTTTTTCCCACTTTTGGGTGAACTACATTGGCCTGAGGTTTATTTAGACTATGTAGCAAGCACTTAGATACATGATGTATCTCAGGTTATCTTGAACACCATTATTCTTCCAAGTCATCTTTTTAATCACTTTGTGCATCCTTATATGCTTGGTTGTTTGTGGATTCTTTAGTCATTAGACCATCACATCTACATTTGCACTCATATTTAATATGTGTAGCAAGTTATATCCTTAAGTTATGATTGTCAATCTACCCTATTAGGGCACACCCAATTTATAATGATCAAATCAAACCTACCATGGCAAAATAATTATTCAATCAAGGTTGTCAAAATGATTATAACCACCTTTAGGTAGATAATTATTTCTACCCAATCATCCTATTGGGGCACATGCCTGTGCCACTAATTATAACTGCCTTTAAGAAAATAAGTGTCTTAACCTCTATTTTTGATTATAACAACCTTTGGAAAAATTAGTACATTTAAATCAATACATGCAAGCATTATATCGATGGGATTAATCTCACCCATGGGTTAATTTAATTATTCTTATTTCTTCTTTTTGAGGGACTGTCCATCAATTGTATATGTTGTTCGCTCTCTCAAAGGGGAATCATCATATGCTTCCCAAACTTTATTAGGAACATCTCTCTTCAATCATTATCTTCTTTTTCTTCTTAACAAATTTTTCATTATTTGAAAAAACATTATTATGCTTGTGTCTCGTAATTCCTTCTCAAATAGAGGTAAACTATAGACACTCCTTTTTGGCCATTTCCATGTCTAAATGGACATCAGAGCAACCTTTTACAAATTAGTGTCCCCAAAACTTGACACTTGGAAATTTTGGGTTACCCCTATTGAAATTTTTGTCTTTTGTCTCATGTGAGTCAGTTATCCTTGTCAAAACTTAGTCCTTTGAATAAGACTTAGAATTTAGTAGTTTTCACTAGGGTTTATTTTATTACCAAAATTACTTCAAATTGCTCTAGAAGATTAGAAAATGTTTGCTTGGGTCATTATCATAAAACTCATTTGTCCATCTTTCTAAGAAATTAAAAAAACTAAGTTCTTGGGCTCATCTCTAAGCCAACTCAGGTTTAGTAAGTTACTTTACTTATTTGATAAAGGTGAAGTAAGTTTTATTTACAAACATAAGTTACATCATCCAAATTAAGTCAAAGTTATGGAATGACTTTACTTCTCAAAAATCATAAAATCTAAGTAAAGTAGATTTGTAAACCTGCAAAACACTACTTAGAGAAATCTAAGGTTCTAAAGTTACATTACTTCACTTGCTTAAATGTAATCATATAAAATGCAAAAATTGGTAACTTGAGTGTGGCTAATGACACCCAACCCTTACGTCCTTTTTTATTTCTCTCATGACCCTCATAGGCATCTTTTCACTAATTCCTAGACATCTGTAGCTTTTCAGACATGATCCCAACTGAGCTAGACCCCTTTTTCCATGACTAATCCATCCCCTCAAGTCCCATCATATTAGTATAGTAGTGTCAAACTTGGACTATAGTGTTAGTGCCACTCCTATCCACTTTAAACATTCCTATCCAAGTGAATTTTTGACCCCAATGATTAGTTTCTTCTAGTTCCCCATCCTTCTCCTTGTTAGCCTAATGTGAGTACATTTAACCCATGACCAATAGATCCCTATAAAATTCCATTCAAAGATCATTTGGAAAGGGTTGGAAAATATCACTAAGTAAGCAAGAATACAAGAAAGAATACTCAAATAATATTCCCTATTATTTGCATACAACTAGCCCATACACTTACAACCTTATTCAAATCCTTACACTAGTCCCTAGCCACCTCAAATACATCCAGTTTAGCAGTTTGCATATTCATACACTCAATTTCACAAAGCACACCAAGTGGGAGAACTATATATGGATTGATCCCTCTTCAGAGTATTGGTATGTAGAAAATGTGCCCACATAAGGGGTGTGGATACACGTTCAATGAATCTTACACACACTAACTCCTGCTTTTCTCAAAATTGGTCAAAGCATAATGGAGTATAAGGGTTGAAGAGAAAATATACTCTACAAGGAGATCTACAAATTTTTAGCTATCAAAACTTCATGAATAATGTCACATAGACATAGCAAACAAAACCCAAAAATCTTAGATCCTCAAGATAATAATGATAGAGGTAGAGTACAACACTAGTGCCACTCCTATCCACTTTTGATGCTCCTATCCAGTCATAAAATGAAGGTCAAATCTTAGTTTGTGATAGTGTCCCAGTCCTATAGAGTGAGTATCAAACCCTATCTTATCCATATTATACATTTTCCATTTAAGTCTTCTTTTCCATCTGTTATTACTATTTTTAGAAAGGTCAAAATTGCAATCTAATTTACACAAATTAGTAGCTTAATTATTGCATATTTATTTACTGATTTTACTATTCATACCCTTTAACTAAATTAAGAATAATACACTAATATTCCCAAAAAGGTTAAATCATTTGGTGAACCTAACTTACTTCATTTGTACATAAAACCCCTATAAACCTTAGGGTAAATTTCCTACTAATTTTTCCTATTTTTAAAAAATTTTACCTACTTAATAAAATAAAAAATTAGCATTAAATATTAAAAATTAATAATAATTTTAAAATAATTTTTATTTCAAACCCTAGTTGCCCATACTAGGTCCCAATAATTTTATATTTTTTATTAGCATATTTAAAATAAAAATTTTACTTTAAATTTCAAAATTTAATAGTAATTTTCAAAAATATTTATTTTTCAAAACCCTAGTTGTATCTTCTAGGTCTCTTTAAATCACAAAATTTTCAATAAATTTTTGATTTTTTACTTGCACATCTAACTCTGAAATTCACTTTAAATTTCAAAATTTCATAGTAAACTTTAAATTAATCTTTCGAACCCTAGTTGCATATACTAGGTCACATTACTTCTTGAGGTATCACCTTACATGTTTGTGAACTTCGTATCCTTTTTATGCATATTCTAATTCCTTGTTTATATTATATTCATTTAATCTTTTTTACCATTATCTAAGTTATTTTCCTTATGCTACCTAATTTTCTTGCATCTCTTCCTTCGAGAAAAAGTGCAAGACTTAGTGGCAATCCTCTTGAATTCACCCAAATTCTTGTAACTCAACCATATACCAAAAATAAACAACCAACTCAGGTTCCTGTTATAGATTCTACACATCCAAATTACACCAATTTCAATGAGGATAATTTTGACAAAAAATAATATGAGAATAACAATGATGATACAAACACATATGTTCATGATCCACCACATCAAAATCTTGATCAACTTCCACCAATTGTTAATAATGAAGTTATCCTCAACAAAGATTTGATCCTACAAATTTTTTGAGAAAGACTCTAGGACTAGCCCCAATATATTACCCTTATTTTACAATCTATCATAGAAATCAAAAAGTCTAAAAAAGTTGAGTCTTCCATTCCTTCAAAAAGACTAGTTAAAAATGACATTAAGGGGGCAACTATGTCTCAACAACCCCCTATAGCAGCCCAACCTACCTCTATGCCACCAGCTATAGCTAATACATCTTTGTCTCCTAATGTTGTATCCCTTGTGTAAGAGATAAAATATCTTTAATCCAAGGTGAGACATCTTGATCAAGGTGCCTCTAAATCTATGCAGGCTTTAGATTCTTTTGCTCTATTGCATACACCATGTCATGTCACATTGCTTCTACACCCTTGCCTAGAGGTTTTGTTCAACCCAAGCTTACTCTATATGATGACAAGGGTGATCTAGAGACATATTTGAGAGATTTTCATGTAGCATGCTTGGACTATGCACCAAATGAATGGATACTTACCAAGATATTTACACAAAACCTAAAGGATTATGCTTTATAATGGTTCTACAGTCTACCAAATCATTCGATCAATGAATTCAATCCTTTAGCCGACATGTTCCTAGATCATTTTAGCATTAACATTGGTGATAAGGTTTCATATTCCCAAGTTGTAAAAAATAAACAAAGGCCAAATGAGCATCTCATAGATTATGTTCTTTGATATAAGACTATTTTGGCTAAGATGACTAGCCCCATGGTTGATCAAGAGTTACAATATCTCTTCAAACAAAGTCTTCTACTAGCTTTACATGAATCAATTATGTTCAAAATATTTTATTTCTTCACTGAATTGTGTCACACACTAAAGGAAAGAGAAGTCAAACTAATTTCGATGGGCAAACTCAAGTACACAAGTATCTCAGAAACAACAAATAAGAGTAACAATAAAGTCCCATACAAATTTAAGGTCAATGATAGCAAGAGTCAAAATCAACCAATAGTTAATATGGCTTCTGAGCTTCCTCAGTGAGTGGTTTTATCAACACCTCCTTGATGAACCTTTACCAATCTACCAGTTTATCTAGCTAGAGGTTTATAGTAGCTATTGGAATGTAAAATCATATCTCTCCCTCCTATTCAAGAAGTTGACCCAATAAAGCCTCTTCCATGGGGATATGATCAGCGTGCATTTTGTAATTTTCATAGGGAACCAGGACATAGAACAAATAGATGCATCAATTTGAGACACAAGATACATGATTTGATAGATGGCAATCATATTAATCTTAGCACTTCAATTGAACCTCCTCAAGAAAATAAAACACATGATAAATCTTTAAAAATATTTTCAGATCCTTTTCCACAACATTCTACACAAGAGGTAGGGGACACATCAAGAGTTCACCATGTTTATCATGCACATCTACCACTAGATACATATAGGACACCTTTAGTTGAGACAAATCTTTTGAGCAACATGATTGGTATATAGAATTCTAAAGTTCCAAGTAGACCTTCCATCTCCTTCTCAGAATAGTAGATCATCGAGGATGATTTAGATTATCATGTACTCTTTATCAGAGCTTACATTCATAATCATCCTATTCATAGTGTTCTCATAAATAATGGATCTAGTGTGAAAATGTGAACTATGACATTATTACAACATTTGATATATTCAAAGCAGGATATTGCCTCAATGGACATAGTTATTAGTGGATTTAGTGGGCACATACAAATTTCATTGGGTGAGATCATACTTCCTTTATAGGTTGGTTTAACACATGTGGCCACAACATTTACTATAGTTCTCAATGCAAGAGTTTTTGATATGATACTTGGACAAACATGAATTTAGAAACTTAATTCATTCATGTTAGTCAGGTTGTTATTGTTGGTGGAGTTCCATATGAGTTACCACTCCCCACTTTAGAGCCATATACTATTCTACAACCACCAGTTTCAATTTTGCCACCAGTTATAGTTCCTCCTCCAATCCCAATTCAGTCATAGTTGAGGCATCCATCACCAACACATAGATTTCATACACCTCCATAGCTTCAAGATTCTAGAAATATTCTAGCTATAGTGTTCACACCTAGGGTAGTATCATTGAGATCTCATGCATATACTCATAGAGCACATTTTCTAAGAGCTTCTCTTAATACCAAATGGATTCCTAAGAGCCCTATAGTTGCATCCACTTCTCAAAGTTACAAGGGGACCCCACACTTTATTTCTACTTCACAAATTTTAGAGCATTTATAACATATATAGCTTTCAGATCCATAGTCTCATCATTTCCATTGTGTTTCATGATCATGCATGATTACTCTCCTTGATACAGGATACCATGACAGGGAATTTCCCATGAGACTCATTAGTTAGTATCATTTCTCCCCAATTTTACTTGTACATATTTTTGTATACTTGATTGTACATAGTTCATAACATTTCAAAATATAAAAACAATACAACATATCAAAAACACAAAAACATTCAAATATGTCAAAACACCAAAAAAAATATTATTGTATGCATTATCCATGCTTTAAATTTCTACTGCTATGCTAGACTTACATTTTATATTTTATGCTATTATTTGTCGATTTATCTACATTACCATGATTCACTTGATCTTCTTTGAGTGTGCATAGTGACATCTAACTCTTTGATTACTTCACTCTACCCATTGAGGGGACATCCTAATTCTACATCAAGACATATATATATATATATATATATATATATATATATATATATATATATATATATATATATATATATAGCCACTAGTGGCATCTTCTACATGACTACACCATCTAAGTTATGTCATTCCTACACCACTCACTCTAGTGATCATGTTGATGTATATTACTTACTAGCTTACATAGATTACTATATCAACATCGCATTAGTATATAACACTTGTATATTTCTTAGCATATACATAGTCTTGTACTAACATGTTTTGCATACTTTCCCTCTATCTTTGATTAGTTAGATGTGATTGTATTTATAATTATTACATGCTTTCCTTTCTTGTTTTGCATAGCTAGATTATTTGCATTTCTCAATTCTTATTTTGTCTCTTGTATGTGCTTTAGGACATTTTCCAATGTCCTTTGCTTTTATTCATGTGCACGCCTTAGGAAATTTGTCAATGTCTTTTGTCTATACTCTTTCATGTTATTTTGGCCCTCATGCCAACCTTTGCTTGTTTCCATTGTATGTGTATGTGGCATTTGAACATGCCTTATATGCTTACTTTTTAGTTTAAGTGATATGTGCCCATATCCCTTTTTTTCTTGGCCCCTTAGCCATTTTTGTATGTTTCTTTCTTCTTGAATTGTGTGCCAATTGCTTGTTTACTTCTCATTGTGTGCAATGTGATGATATACATCATGAATGATCTTGCTATCTTGGATGCCATGATGGACATCATGATCTATCCCTCCTTGCCAACTAAAAACTAAAAACTAACAACTAACAACTACAAACTAGCTAGAATTCCTATTCCAATTTAGTACATTGCACATGATATTACATTATTATATCTATCTATGCATACCCCAATTGATTTAACAATATCTCATTATAAACCATGATATATATTGAGATATCTTGTCGATTATCATTGCTATATCATGTATCTTTGTACCATAACATACTTGCAAGGATCTTTATTCTAAGGGTAGTCATTATAGGGTCTTCATTCCTACCCTTAAAAGAGGGGGAAATAAATAGAGTTTTTTCATAGAGACTAGAGCTCCTAATGGTAAAAAATGCAGCATTCATCACATATAGAACAACAACTAGACATCAAACCAGTTAGAATAGACCAGGCAGATAGTGAAAATGTCAAAATAGTTACCAAATTTGGCCCAAGATAATAGTGCTAAGATTGTATAATAGTACTGATGCCACTATTAGCTATTTTTGGTGCTCCTATCCAAACATAAAAAAATAGACTTTCTAAAATCAAGCAAAAAAGTAGGTTCAGCTATAGTTTTACACAGTTAGACCATTTTACAATCAATAGTTCTAGTACACTTTTGCTTAGAGAATATAGATATATGGGGCACTATGCATGACATGATGTATCTCATTTCCAATTTAAGATATAATAGTTGGTATAACTTCTAGATCAAAATCCATATTTTAGACACCAGTGATTGGGGGCAATGTGCATGGCACATTTATTTTCTTTTCTTTATGAGTTTAACATTACCCAGACATTCTCAGTAGTTGTGTGCCTTATTCCATCTATATGTGGTTGACAAAATTTTAGAGTGGCTTTCATATAATCCTAATCTCCATCTTTTAAAGTGGCTTTCACATAATCCTAGTGTACCAGTTTCAGAGTGGCTTTCATATAAGCCTAATCTCCATCTTTCAGAGTAGCCAAGAGTGGCCTAGTTTCCAACATACATTCATATATCCATGTCAATATTTTCAGATTACAGAGAATTCATGGGCTTCAGGAACCATCTCATATAATACACATTTCATACTAGTATCAGTTTATAGCTTCACTTCACGGGTCAATGATGGAGCCAAAGGACTAACTAGCCTTTGTATTCTTGAGCCACCTACTCAGAAGGATTGGACATATAGTCCAAAAATTAATCATCACATGCATGATCACTTAGCTTCACTTATTGGGTGATGATGGAGCCAAAGGGTTAACTTTTACATTCTTGAGCCACTCTCATGGAATTGAGCACTCAACTTCATTCATGATATTACTCTTGGTACACCATCATCCAACATTACTTAGCATATCTTAGCATCAAAATAGGTTTTTTATTAGTTTGCATACTTAGTGAGGTGTATTCATTCATTTCTCTTTTTCTCTCTCTCTCTTACCTAACTTTGTACCTTCTTATTTTAGATATAACATATCTAGTAAGAACTGATCTACTCTTTATTTTCACTTTAAAATTTGTACTTCATATCATGCTTTATCTACACGCACCCAAAATCACACAACTTCATGATCTTCACCCTTGTATATAAGTTCAAGTACACTTTCTACTTTTTCCTTTATCCTAGTATTTTGCTTTGTTACATCACTAGAATAAAGGGGGAAAATGCAGTCATATAAAATGCAAAAATTGGTAACTTAATTTTGGCTAATGAGACCTAACCCTTAGGTACCTCTTTCTTACTCTCATAATCCTCATAGGGATATTTTCACTAATTCTTAGACATCCATAGCCTTCCAGACTTGATCCTAACTGAGCTAGACCCCTTTTTCCATGACTAATCCATCCACCCAAATCCCATCAGCTCAAGACAGTAGCACCACACTTGAATTATAGAATTGGTACCAATCTTGTACACTTTTAACACTCCTATCCAAGAGTATTTTTAGCTCCAATGGTCAGTTTCTTTTAGTTCCCCATCATTTTTCTTATTGGCCTAATGTGAGTACATTCAACCCATGACCAATAGATCCCTATAAAACCCTATTCAAAGATCATTTGAAAAGGGTTGGTAAATATCACTAAGTAAGCAAGACTACTCAAGAAATATTCCCTATTCTTTGAATATAACCATCCTATACACTTATAATCTTATTCAAATCCTTACACCAGTCCTTATCCACCTTAAGTACATCTAGTTTAGCATTTTGCATATTCATACACTCAATTTAATAAAGCACATCAAGTAGGAGAGGTACATATGTATTGATCCCTCTTCAGATTATTGGTATGTATGCAATGTATTTCCACAAGGGTTGAGAATATACATTCAATGAATATTACACACACTAACCCCCCACTCTTTCTCAAAATTGGTCAAAGCATAATGGAGTATAGGGTCTAAAGAGAAAATTTTCTCTACAAGGAGCTCTGTAAACTTTCAGCTATCAAAACTTCATGGACAGGGTCATATAGACATAGCGAACAAAAGCCATAAAACTTATATCCTTAGGACAACAACAACAAAGGTGGACTGCATCATCAGTGCCACTCTTGTCCACTTTTGGCATTCCTATCCAATCATAAAATGATGGTCAAATCTTAGTTTGTGATAGTTTCGTAGTCTTGCATAATGAATATCATACCCTATCTTAGTTGTATCAATTAGTTTCCATCTAAGTATTTTTTTCCATTTATTATTACTATTTTTAGAAAGGTCAAAATTGCAATCTAATTTACGCAAATCAATAGTTTCATTATTGCATATTTATTTGCTTATTTTACTACTCAAACCCTTTAACTAAATTAGGAATAATACACCAATATTCTCAAAAAAGTTAAATCATTAAATCATAAGTAAAAATAATAAAGGTTCGTAAGTTTGAAGTCTTCATAAGCTTAGACCAAATAAGGGTTATGGAGTTACTTGACTTCGTAAACCAAATTAAGTGAAACAATTTAGGAAACCAACAGTCTTCAAAATACTTACATGGATTTCCTCACACATGTCACTTAGTTATCATTAATGTGTAGGTTAATAAAAATATTAAAAAGTTTACCTCATTTCCCACCTGGATTTCAAACTTTCTACCCTATTTGTTACCCTTGTAAACCCTGAGTGACATTGTTTGAGCTTCTAAAACGATTTTGGCATAAAATATTCATAACATATTTGTAGTCAAGGTATTTATTTTATTTTTCCTTTAGTTTCGTGATCTCATTTTGGTTATATATCTCATTTTTTCCTAGTTAATTTTCATGCATCATCTCAACAAGTTTTTCTATCATTTCTTGTTTTGCCTACAATTGTTTATCATTTTTTCATGTATAGGTATTGTTAAAACCTTGTAAACTCTTTAGAACCACTTTATATATGAGAATCTCAAAAAAAATCCTGAAAGATAGAATCTTTCTGAAAATACCTAACAATTGACCTAGACTATCTACCTAGATTCTTCATGACTCCTTACTTACTCAGAATCTCAAACCCAAACAATTGGTCCCATGTTACATGAAGTTCCTAAGGGACATTGCTTACTCATATTTCTAGTTACTAATTGCTTACCCAAATTTCTAAATAACTATTGATTTTTCTTCATTTTGTTTTCCAACGCTAATAACTTACCCAAAGAAACCTAGAGTTGTAAATGCTTGTCACTCACTTGGAGTCTTAAACCCTACAAACTTGAGAAATACCTATACCTTCTTAGTATTGCAACACCTTGTTACTTAAAATGAGTTTCTTAGATTTTTTAAGGTTTACTACTACTTGAATTTCCTAATACCTAAAGCTTGATTATGATTGTTACACAAGGCATTGACTTAACTTAGTTGTTTAACCTTTTCAAAAACCAATAGGAATAATTACTAAGTTTTCAAGAGCATTTACCATGTCTTCTTAGTGTTAGTCATAACAAATGTCAAGAGTAGAAGAAGTAACTCTAATTGAATAAGTTTCTAAGCTTGTACTTGAAGAAGCTCCATGACGAAGTAGGAAAGGAAAGACCAAAGCAAAGAGAGTTGGGAAGTCAAAAGAAGTAGGTATGAAGTATGAATACAAGGGATATCCCATTGAGTCTTACATTGCATTCAAAGTGTCAAAAATCAATGATATTGACATGGGACATGTTTCCATAACTAAGTTGTTGAAAAGATCCAAAGACACAATCAAAACACCACTCATTCAAGTAATTAAAAATAATGGAATCCTGTAAGTTACAGCTTTCCCAAGCTCTACACAACTACCTAAATTTGTTCTATAATGTGCCAAGTATTATGATTCTCTCACTAGAATAGTAAAATATATTATAGGTAATGTGGTGTTCAGATTAGATATTTAGTATTTTGATTATTGTTTGAAGATCCCATAAAGACCTAAAGTGATAGACTTATCAATAAATAAATATAAAGATCTCTAGAAGAATAAAATAGCATAGTGTATTAGGATAATGAATACTACTTATCTAAAGAAATCAAAATATCCCTCAAGGTTTCCAAGGTAAATAGTGAGGTCTGACTTGGTCCAAGAAGTTGATGATATCATAAAGTTATTATGTAGAATCAATGGAGAGAAAAATGCCAAGAACTTTTCCACCTGAATGTATGCATACATAAGGGTTATTAATGTCAATAAGAGTTATGCTCAGATTGAATGGTCAATAATGATAAGTGAAAACATTGATCATCACTGAGTAATGTATTGCAAACTCTTTATTTCAAGATGACTTCATATTTAGTATATGTTGCATCATCTAATGGAGTATTTTCTAGGTTGACTACAAAAGGGTTGATGGAAACAAATCTTATCTATGAATGCTACCCTCAATTGACTTTGTCTGAATACTTCAAGCACTATAAAAGGGTAAATGGTGTATTCTTTTATGAAGTCATTTTTAAATTGAATTTGAAGGCCAAGAGAATATCTGATGTAGCTTGGGAGGTAGTTTCCCATTTTGGATGTATTTTATTCAATTCTTAAATTTCACATACATCAAAGTTGGTGGTTTCATAGGGACAACAATAAAATTGCTAAGGTACCCTAGTGATAAATGGATTCTAATGGAATTATGTAGATAACTAGTGGAATTACATGATCTTCAGTCAAAAATACACCATTATTCAGTTATTTTTCCTATTATTATTGGCCAATATCATTGAGAAAACATTTATAAGGCCAAAAATTTATAAATAGAGATGTATCATAACTATAATCAATCATATTTTGAAGCTAGAGCAAATTTTAATTACAGAGGTATAACACAAAGCACAATTTTTCTTGAATATATACATATCCTTACTTTAAAATATTAGTGTAGGTTTTTATTTTTCCATATTATTTAATTAGAAAAATTATATATTTGTGCATACATGGAGTTTTCCTACATTCGTGGGATAGGCTAGCTTATGTGGAGATGTGTGTCATAGATGTGTCATAGGTGTCATAAGAATGTCATAAGTAACTCCTTTGACCGGCTATTTTTGGTATGGAAGTTACTTCTCGATTCTTAGCACCCTGTCACCACCTTTCATGGAGGAGTTACAGTCTATTCTTAGGGTGCTTTGACCACCTTTTGTGGAGGAGTTATGTGCTCTCCTATTTGTATTCTTCACTTTGGCCATCTTATGTTAATGGAATATTGACTTTTCTCTAAATTGTCTATGCAAATATCTCTTGTTTGATTTCATTTACTTTAGCATTTTGTGGTATTCACTTGCTTCGTCCCGTGCAACCACGACTCATGCATCCTCGTTATTCAGATCTTGGTGAATCTTTTGATATGGTATCAAAGCCACCCCGATAAATGGTTGTCTATTTTGCCATTGCTTTCATTGAAATCTAGAGATTTGTTAAGGCATTTTTTTTGTGAAATTTGAAAATTTTTGGAAGATATTGCTAGTTCTTCATACTCTTATTCCTTCCATGGCTTGTTTGGTCTCTCCATATACATGCAGGCAGGATTTTGCAAGATCCAATAATCTTGTTTCTGTCAATCGACTTGAATATTTTGTGTTTTAATCAGAATTTCAAGTTGTCACATGCCTTTGCAATCTCTTGGTTGCTGATTCTACCTTTGCATGCCATTTTTTGGTTGCTGGGGTCATTTTTTCCAGCTAAAGGCATCTATTTTACACTAGATCTGCATCTTCTGTACATCAGCAAGAAAAATTCTTTCTAGGTTTTGTTCACAGCCTAGAAAAACCATCTAGGTATCTTTTAATTTTTGCATACATTCTGTATACTTTACAGAAATGTGCTCAAAAAGCTACAACAGGACACCTCTCCATTGGCAGTTGCAATTTTGAAGGAAATTTTCAAATGCTCCGTTCTTGCTCATACAGACTCCTTTTCCCACGAATTTTTTTTTGATTTTGGCTATTTTTTCATGCTCTATGCACTAGTGTAGACATTTTTTGATTTTTATGCTAAGATTTTTTAGAAATAGTAGATTATCAGTCATGACATTGCAGAGTTCTCATTTTGGGAACTTTAGAGGATCATAACTTTCACATAAGACCTTGTATCAAGATGATTCTTGTTTTGAAAGTGCATGAGTTTTTGAGTAGATCATAGTGATGCTATTTATTTATCTGGATATTATGCCAAAGTTATATTTTTAGCATATGCTCTTCATGAAGGTTTTGTAATGCATTGAAATCAAGACCACTTCGTATTTCTTGCTAGTGGCAGTTGTAAACACACTAATATAAAGTGCCAAACCATTTTTTTTGAGGGGGGTTCTTTGATTGAGCAATATTTGAGTTTTTTTAAAGATTGTATATTCGATTGTCAAAGACGAAGGGTGAGGCCTGGGTTGGCAGGAGGCCAATTCCCCCTCACAAAGACCTCCTTTGGATTCCTTTCTCTATGCTGAGTCCCATGAGTGGTTGGAAGACCACTTTTTCTCTCAAAATAGACATTTTTTTAATGTTTTAGTGCTATTTTTTTGCAAAAACACTAGTTTATGGGAAATTGAATCTTTAATATCTTACAAATGGTAGCTCAAATTTGGGTGCCATTTTTCGCAAAAGTATTTGTATTTCAATTATCCATAGTGTAGGCTTGTTATTTGTTAAAAATGCACTAGTTTATAAAGTGCCTAAAATTTGGGTCTCTCGAGACGCATTTTCGGCTGAGTTCAACGTCCTGTTTGCTTAAAGTCTTACACTGATTGCTCTAAAAAGCATTCTCGACTGAGCCCGACATCTTTTGAGCATGCAATTGCATATTTGGGGGGGGCTCAACATTTTGAGGGGGGGTGTGATTGCTTTTCAACACTTGCAATCTTTACTTTCATTCTCCTTTCTGCATAATTTTACAACTTGAAATCATCACAACTTCACCTAAATTCAACTTAAAATAGATTATTTTCAACTTAAACTCTTAACACCCTTCAAATATCATGAATGGAAGGTTAAAATCTCAATCATTCTTAGAAGCAAAGGGTTGTATAGAATCACCATGGCTACTGAAGTAGAACCCAACACTGATGCTGAAAAGGTCAAGTGGTGCAACCTTAGTGATGAAGACTATGTATTACTGAGCTTGTTCATGACTCTAAAACTTTTATTCCATTTAGAAACCTCTAAGATTCCCAAAAACATATGGGACACCCTAAAAACCTTATTTGGGAAGCTTGATGAGATGAGAGGTCATGAGCTCGAAAATGAACTCATAAGTCTAAGTCCTTTGACACCCTACAAGACTTCTTCACTAAGTTTAAGGCCCTTAGATTGTAATTAAAAAAATGTGAGATAGAGAAGAAAAATGATCAACTCATCCTATCTATTCTCACAAAGTTAGGTCCAAGTTATTTAGTCTTTGCCTCCACTTTCCATGCCACAAAAAGTGCCCTTGGCACTACATGGAAAATGCCTTCTTTGGATTCATTCATTGTTGCCTTGACTAGGGAACAAGATAAGCTAATTCAAATAGGCACAATGAAGTCTACTTAACCCCAAGCTTTGATAGCTAGAAATGGTAAAGATAAGACTTCAACAAAGGAGAAGAAGAAAAAGAACAAGCACCAAGAGAAGAAGAAAGAAAACAACAATCTTACCAAAAACAACACTGAGTCTTCCTCCTCCAATGCTAAACCTAAGAAGGAGAAGGTTAAGTGTGCATATTGTAAGAAGATAGGGCATGATGAACATAAATGCATGAAGAAATAAATAGATCACCTAACTCATCTTCTAGAGAAGCACAACATAGGTGTTCCTGAGTCCATCAAGTAGAATTCATCTACCCAAGATTCTACCAAGGCAAAAGGCAAGGGTAAGGAGAAAGAAAAGGGTAAGGCCCTTATAGCAACTACAGCTTCTACAACATCATGGGTCATTGATTTAGGTGCTTCTCACCACATGGGCTCTTCATTAGTTGAGTTTTCATCTTTAGAGCCTTGTAGTATGACTTTAATTAGTTTGGGTGATGACACATCAGTTTCTATTGTAGGGAGAGGGTCAATTGAAATGGAAGGAGGAACATTTAATAATGTTTTAAGTGTTCCTTATTTTTCACAAAATCTCCTATCAGTGTACCAAATCACCCACATTGGTCGGGGCATGAGAGTTGAGTTTTCACCAAATTCAGTGGCTATCAAGGAGTTGCATAGTGATACTATAGTGGCAGTGGGTAGGGTAGATCACCAAGCAAGGTTATATACCTTCTCACATTTTGCACTTGATTCTTCTCCAATAGCATTGCTGACTCATTCAGATGAAGTTAGAAAATTATGGCATGAGTGGTTTAGCCACCTTAACTACCTCTACCTTGAGCAACTTTGCAAATATGACATAGTCATTGGCTTGCCTCATGTCCAATTCTCAAGAGGACTTTACGAGGGGTGCTCCCTTGGAAAGCATCCCAAAGCAAAATTTGACAAAGGCAAAGCTTGGAGGGATTCACAACCTTTGGAGTTAATCCACAGTGATGTATCAGGACCCTTTTCCAAACCATCTTTCACAAGGGCCAAGTACATCCTCACTTTCCTTGATGATTTCTCTAAGTACACTTAGATATATTTTCTCAAACAAAAGTCTGAAGTGTTTGAAAAATTTTTAGACTTCAAGGCTCTTGTTAAGAAATAGAGTGAGAAATCCATCAAAATTATTCAAACTAATAATAGAGGGGAGTATGTCAGTAATAGGTTTGAGCAATTTTGCACCATAGAGGGAATTGATTTACAGTGCACAGTCACTTACAGTCCTTCATAGAATGGGGTTATAGAATGCAAAAATAAGTTCTTGAAAGAGATGGGTAGCTGTATGATTCACTCTAAATCCTTAGCACCACAGTACTGGGCCGAAGCCATCAATTGTGCTTGCTGCATTCAAAATAGGGTTTCTCACAAAGATTTGAAAGGGATAACACCTTTTGAAGCTTGGCATAGAAAGAAACTTGATGTTGAGCACCTTAGGGTTTTTAGATCCATAGCCATGGCCTACATACCGAAGAAGAAATGCAAAGCTATGGAATGTCAGTCCAAGCCTTGCATCTTTATAGGATATCCAAATGGTATTAAGGGGTATCACCTTCTAGATCTGACCACTCATGATTTATTCATTGAGAGAAGTGTCCACTTTCAAGAGAGTCTTACAGACTCAACACTTGACACTTCTCTCTCATTAGATCTACTTCTTCATGATGATTTCTCAGATTCAGATCAGTCACAGTAGGTTCTTGAGTGAGAGACATCTTCTTCTTCTTCAAGTTTAGACAGTGAGGATAGTGATGCAGAGTCATCCACCTCTAGTTAGTCAGAGGATGAGGAGTTAGCACTTGACTCACCCACTTTTGGGCCACTTTGGGCTAGACAGACACTTGAGAGTGTTGGCACTTGGGCAGAAGATCTCGTAGATGACAAACGTACTAGGGGGATTTTTAGAGAGATCCACATGCCTTCTTTGCTTCAGTTTTAGATCCACAAAATTTTTGAGAGGCATTGGGGGTACCTGAGTGGGATAGTGCTATGGAGGAAGAATATTCTTCCTTAATCAAAAATCACACTTGGGATTTGACTTCACTTCCTAAGGGAAGGAAAATAGTTTGATGTAGGTGGATTATCAGACCAAGTTTGTAGCAGATGGGTCAGTTGATAAGTACAAGGCATGATTGGTCACCAAGGGTTTCTCACAGGTGGCAGGCATTGACTACTCAGAGACCTTTGCACTTGTTGCAAAAATGACTTCTATCCGACTCACCTTGGGTATTGCCGTAACACATGGTTGGGATGTGCACTAGATGGATGTGAAGAGTGCCTTTCTTCATGAAGACCTAGAGGAGGAGATCTACATGGAGTAACCACCATAATTTGTTCAATATTTTTTCTTAGTATGCAGACTTAGAAAATCTATCTATGGCCTCAAACAAGCCCCTTGGGCTTGGTATGCCAAGATGGATTCCTTCTTTCTCACAGGGGATTTCACTAGGTGCCATTCTGACCCCAATGTCTACTTCTTGCGATAAGATGATTCGCTCCAAAGTTTGGTTTTATATGTTGATGACCTTTTGATCATCGAGAGTTCTTCATCGGCTATTACAGTGGTGAAGGCATCTTTCCATAATAGATTTGACATGACAGACTTGGTTTTGTTGCACTATTTCCTTAGCATTGAGATATCACAGTCAGATTCAGAGATTTCTCTTGCACAACCTAAGTATGCTCTTGATTTATTGGCTTGGTTTCACATGGCTGATTGCAAGCCATCTCTGACTCCCTTTCTATCAAGAGTTAAGCTTGAGGCTAATTGTTCTTAACCATTGGTTGATGCCACTCGATATCGATAACTTGTTGGCAGTCTCATCTACTTGACTCACACTAGGCCTGACATATCATATATAGTGGGACTTGTCTCTAGATTTATGCAAAAACCTCATGAGCTGCATTAGAAAGTAGCTAAGAGGATCTTGCATTACATATAGGGTTCACATAGATATGGGATTCATTACAAATTTGGCATAGAGGTTGACTTGGTTGGATATACAAATTCAGACTGGGCTGGCAATTCACAGACTCACAAGTCTACTTCTGATTACAGTTTCTCTCTAGGTTCTAGTCTTATCAGTTGGTCTAGCAAAAAGCAAATTGCTATTGTTATATCATCCATAGAGGCAGAGTACAGGGGAGCTGCTAATGCAACTACTAAGGCTATTTAGCTTCAAGGGATACTTTCTAAGTTTGGCATTCCTATCAGGCAGCCCACCATTATTTATTGTGACAACCAGAGTACCATTCAAATTTTTAGGAATCCAGTTCAACACCAGCAAACCAAGCACATAGAGACTCACATGCATTTCATTCGGGAGCTTATTCATAGTTAGGACATTGACTTGATATTTTTCTAGTCTTCAAAGTAGGTTGCAGACATCTTCACCAAACCTTTCATCGAGAGCAAGTTCATTCATCTACAAGCTCTTCTTGGGGTATGGTCCACATCTTCAGTAGCATCATCTTTGGGGGGGGGCACTAGCCTCTTCATTTCTTTTATGTCTCTCGTTTGGGGGGAGTTTTTTCCTATGGGTTTTCTCCTTTTCTCTATCTTATGAGAGATTGCATTTGTACATGGGTACATCATCAGGCCTAGTTATTGGGACCCATTTTATATTTCCACTGCCCACCTAAGCTACACTTATGGGGGGTATTAGTGTAGGTTTTTATTTTTTCCTATTATTTAATTAGGGAAATTATATATTTGTGCATACATGGAGTTTTCCTACATTCATGGGATAGGCTAGCTTATGTGGAGATATGTCATAGGTGTCATAAGAATGTCATAAGTAACTCCTTTGACTGACTATTCCAGATATGGGAGTTACTTCTCTATTCTTAGCACCCTGTCACCACCTTTCATGGAGGAGTTACAGTCTATTCTTGGGGTGCTTTGACCACCTTTTGTGAAGGAGTTACTTACGTGTTCTCCTATTTGTATTTTTCACTTTGGCCATCTTATGCTAATGGAATATTGGCTTTTCTCCAAATTGTCTATGCAATTGTCTCTTATTTGATTTCATTTACTTTAACATTTTGTGGTATTCACTTGCTTCATCCCATGTAACCACGAATCATGCATCCTCATTATTTAGACCTTGGTGAATCCTCTGATATAAAAGTCTTTTGGATTGATTACAGAGATGAATTTAAAGTAAGAATAAGATATAATAGTAAGATGACTATTCAAAAACTCATTTGATTTGGCTACAATTCTTGAAGACATGAAAGATGATGGATAAGTAATTATAGATTCTTATCATGAGATGAGAGGAGATCATATTCCACTACTAGAAATTGATCACAGGAAGAATTAGGTAAAGACTATTATTGAGAGGACTTCAATGGTTCTTGATATGACTTCAACATTGCTTATTAATAAGGGATACTACATGAAAGAGTCAATAATGACATAAATTGACCAAGTAAGCTGTAGAGTAATTTTTACTCTATGTCGTATTTTATTTTTTGGTCGAAGCACTACAATTTTGGTTCCTGCATACCCTGGACATCGTGGCAAAGTTTTGGAGCAAAGGGCAGGTCTAATTTTGCCTAAGTGTCGAGGAGAAGTAGAAGCTGCCAAGTGTCACCCTCTGAGCATGGGTCCTTTTTTCACCTTTTGTTTCTTTCATTTCATTTTTTGGCCTAAGTATCAAATTCAGGCAAAAGCTACCAAGTGTCACTTTCCAAAACCCAGAGCCGGCCAACTAGCATCCTCTGAGCCCCTATTTGTAACTTTCAAGAAGACCACAAAATGTGCCACATATCCAGTAACAACTAAGCAGAATGCACCATGCATCAACATTTGCATCTCATAGAGGCACCCGTGTTTTATTTTATTTCTTGGCAAAGACTTTCAACAAGCTAAGTAGTAGAGCAGTGGAAAGTGCCAAGTGGCAGTCATGGAAGGCCTTGAACTACCTTTTTAAAGAAACAGCGGAAGTCACCATGTGTCAACATTTGAGAGACTCTGGTTCAACACCTGGGTCCAATGCTTTGGTTCAATTGTCTGATTTTTCTTAAGTGCCGAAGTGTAGCAAAGGCTGCCAAGTGTCACTCTTTGAGTCCCTCTCTACTCCATCCCTAGAAACAGTGGAAGATGCCACATACCCCTAGTAAGAGAAGTGGAAGATGCCACATACCTTCCTAGAAGTAGCGAAGGTCACCACATGTCAACTTTCAAGAGACCATCTTCGAGCCTCATCACCAAATAAAGATTGTGGTGGGTCCTAGGTGTTACTTCAAAGGACTGGGGAAGCATCAAGTGTCAACATGTAAAGACTGCCACGTGCATTCATCCCCTTCTAAAAATTTGCTCAAGTAAGGAATGCGGTGAGTTTTGTTTTGTTAAAACTGTAAAGTATCGAGGAAGCAGATTGTGATAGGTGTCGAAGGTAGAGCGTTCCTGAGCAAAATATAGAGAAAGTGGAAATGGCCAAGTGTCATTCTCTGGTGCCTTCTAGACAAAAAGAGAATTTTCATGGATTGACTAAGTGTCCTCTTTCGTTTCAATAGAACAGAGTGCCTATCTATCTGTTACAGCAAAAATGGAGGGAAGCTCAATGAGAGTTATTTCGGGTAGATGCACTGGGTAGATTTTTGGGGCTTATAAGCATTCAAGGGCCATCTATTTATCCCCTGTAGGTAGAGGCAAAATAGATAATTAGGCAGCCAAATAGGTGATGGAATTATAAATTTAGGTGCAAAGGGAGGTACTAGACATGAATCACCATGCTGTGGTCAGAACAACCATCCCACTCTAACATGGGTAGTTCTTGATAAGACCAGGATGCATCCCAGGCATTGAAGGTACCATCTATTTTGTCCCCTATGAGTGAATGACAAAGTAGAATTGTGTGAGAAAGAGAGCAATGTAAGGAGACATTTGAGGCTATATAAGAAGATTTGTAAAATCAAAGAAAGGGGGGATTTTTCCATAGTTTTAGACTTCTAGAGTTTTTGACCAGTAATATCATTTGCTCTTGTCTCAATTTTCTCAAGTTGTAAAGTTAATGTAACTATGCATGTTTTTGTGCCTATTATGTGGCTAAATGAATTAAGAAGATTGAGCTCCATGCCTTGGTTGATGTTATATGTGTCATTTGCAAAGGTAGTTTATATTGTAGATTCTCTGGAGTTGTGATTAGGAACATCATTTATTTTTGTCTCATTTTTATTGAATCGAAAGTTCTACATAACTGTACGTGATTTCTATGCCTCTTATGTGATTGAAAGATTCTATTAAGAAGATTGAACACTATGCCTTTGTTGACATTGTCTGTATCTCAGTAAAAGAATTCCCTGTTGTGAGCCTCTGTTTCTATTATTCAATCTCTTACATTGATCATGCACTTGTCTACTCTTAAATGTAATTGAGTCCTATAATAGTCTCACTGTGCTTGGGTTAGGACTAGGATTACACTCAGGTGCATCGCCATAGTTAGGTTTCATTTCCTACACTTGCATTTTTGTTTAATTTCCTATCCCTTTTCCCAACACTTGATACAAAAGAAGAGACCAGATTCTCTAAAATATGGAGGTTGTTTCAAGCTGCATTGTCCCACAACTTGAAACTTCCCATTGTTGATTGATTAAGATCAAGCACAATTTTTGTCGTCAACAGTTTCTGGCATGCCTAGTGGGACCGATCTTTAAAGGAGTTGAAATTTTTTGGTATGTTCTTTAGCCAATTATCCTTTGGAGGTTTTTATCAACACCAACAATGACTCTAAGTCAAATCAACTGATCAAGCAGCCCTGATATCATCAAGAAATCACCTTTTGGTATGTATAATTTTGTTACTCATAGCTATGGGTCTTATTCTCCTTCATATATTTTTAATCAAAAACAAGCTTCTCCTAGAATCATGTCAAGTAACAAGGATGCAGAGGGTCATGAGCTATACCAATCTTATGCCCAGTGTCCCTAATATGTCACATCCCATGCTCAGCCTAACCTTATTTTCACCTTCAAGAAAGCATTGCTAGGATTTTAAAAATATGTGTTAGAGCTTGACAATAGAAGGGGATATGGCCAAGAAATTCCTTGTCATGTCATCCATCAAGGGGCATAATAGATTTGATTAAAAGTGAGTGGGATCCCATTGAAAGGGCAAATTGGCAAGGGCTTACATATGAGATGCTGGATGTGTGTGGATTGATTGCATTTTTAGAAGAGAAGTTGAGCATTCACAAGAGACAGCCTTACCAAGTCTATCAAAATTCCTATCCACCACCACAAATTCTAGATCAGGCATATGCCACCCCTGTTCATGAGCAAGGTCAAACTTGTCAAGGTCATTTCCCCAATAATGCAGAGTCTATGATAGCAGCAAGGGAAAAGGACCCCAAACCCTCACTTTCCCTTCAAGTCCCTTCCATCCTTCCTCAAGAAGTTTCTTATTTTTCATCACAACCTTCTTCTTTATCCCTTTTCAAAGAAGAGTGTATTTTAGAGGAAGCAAATGAGTATGCAGAAGAGTACACTTAATTTATGGCTAGTCAAGAGGATTCCATAAGTGCAGATAAGGAGGAAGTCACCATAGGTACCCCCTTTGATGAACAAGAGGACAAGTCACAAGCTTTTGTCTTAACCTCTGATGAGGAAGAGATCATTTCTGATTTTTTCCTCACTTTGCAAGAGGATATGGAGGAGCATGGACACTCTCTTGATCAAGTCATCAAGATAGGTGACACTATCCTTCAAGAAGGCTATGAACTGGCCAGATATGGAGAAGATAGCTTTTAGACTCAGCTGAGTATGCAGAGGAAATGCCAGCTTTCATATTTATCCTTTCAAGAGGATGAAGTCATCAAGGAGCATGATGATGCAATAAAGCTAGAATCTGAAGGAGATAAGCTGAAAGATAATGGATATCAAAAGGCACAGAGTGAAGAGCCAATAGCCATCAATTTCTTGATGACACACGACAACATGAAGAACCAATATTTGATAGGCTTTCAAGGATAAGAAGAGCTTATGGATGTCGAAAGCATGTTTGACTTAGACTCACTCGAATGTAAGCAGATCCATGTGCCCAATGCAGAGGACATTTCACCAAAGATATACCTGTTTCAATCACTACTATGGCAACATAAGTTGGCTTGTCATAAAGAAGACATTGGAAAGTTCATTTTCAATCCCAGAGGGAAATAAGAATGTTTAATTAATGTAGTTAGGTAATTTCCCATTCCCACATTATTTTGTTTTCAATTGTTGTTTTCTCACTTTTCTTTTAAAATAAGCATTTTAAATGTAGAGTCAATGTCTTAGAAGTTTTAATTCTTTAAAATTTTGCTGCATTAAATGCTTCCCCAAATCTTTCAAGATCTCTAAGGTACCTTATGCTGCATAGCGTGTCCACCTCGTTGTTTCCCAAAGATTGAGTAGAATTTTCTAATGGTCATCTAAAATTAATGTTATTTGGGACTTGATAGGCCCATAAATATCCCTTAGCAAGTTTTAAAGTTTACAAACTCTAAAGCATTCCTACACCTACGAAAATATCCTACTCATTGTGATTGTTAGTGCCTCTTAAAGTTTTCTTCAACAAGCATGTTTCTATCTTGCATAAGGCTCATATACTAGGTATTATACAAGAAATATAGAGATGGCAAGAACATCATCTTCACAATAAGGAGCAGGGACACCTAGATACATCGATAGGTTACTGGCTAGTAAATCATACGCTGCAGCTCTTGTGCAACCGTCGAGAAGCTACCTAAGAACAAAAACCTTGGGAGTTGGTCAAACCAGTGACCCATCAAAGGTAAAGTATTATGCAGATGGAATTGTGGACTTGATCTTGCAAAGAGCTAGTAGCAAGAACCTTAGAGAAGGGCCACACCAAAGGTGTCTGCAAAGAGCCAGTAGCAATAATCTTAGAGAAGGGGCACACCAAAGGTGTCTATAAAGAGCCAGAGCAAGAAAATATGAGACATTCAAAATGAGGATATTAACCTCACAACTAGCTCAATTCATTGTCCCAGCTATGCATCTATGCCTTGATTTGATTGAATTATGCACGGACTTGCTCCACGTATAATCTTGCACCATTCAACAAGGCCCCTTCATACTACAAATCACCCCACTGGCTATCAGGGACATGCTTGCCATACAATATGACAATATTGCCACCTTCCCCACCATTGATAGGATGCAAAGGACGTGCACAAATGTCAACACTTATATAAGGTTTTTGAGGTCTGAGTTACAAATGGCTGATGGGGATACAACGGTACCCACGCTCCCTGTACCAAGAACTCAATTCATGCTCGCTAGCCAAGATGCACTATCAATGATGGCTCTCATCTTTAGCATGAAGGATGACATGGTGGTATATGCTGAGCAAATGGCTATCTTTTTTAGGCTAAAAATAGTTTACAAGATGTAGGAGTATCGACTCGACTTCTTAGAACACATCACTTTTTCAATTGTGGAATAGTTAACACAATTCAAGTCAAAAGGGATATTCAGGTATTCCTCCTTTTTGTTCCATCTCATACTACATCAGATCCCTGATCTTTTCACCCAATATATGAATTTTACCCTGTATGACCCAGCTTTTGACCCCCAAAGAACCATTCATGTGTCTGCATGGACACATGTTTTATCAAGAACGGTGGCCCATATGATTTTTGGGAACTATTCATTACCTCTATTCTTCATTACATTAGCCCTGAGTCTGTCATAAACAGGTTATTCCCAAGTGTCACGAACCTCCTGGTCAGCTATCCAATCTTGTGTGACTTCTATTTTGGGTCCCATCACATGATCATAAGGGTACATGGATTTTGTGGGGAACCAGTGTTGCTACCAAAGACCTTAACTCTTAGGTTAACACTCTTGGAAGTTGCCATGTAGGTGTCGGTAGTTGATAATGAGTATGGCTCTAGGAAGAAGAGGAAAATGTACAATCTCTCGTGGATGGCAGGCAACGTAATCCTAGAAGCCAGAGAAGTTAAAACTATGCTGCTAAGGAAGCTAGCCTTCCTAGGGTTCCTGTTAGTCGAGGACAAATGGGTTTATGACCTAGCTGATTACATAGCTTTTATGGTAAGGACAAATAGGATTGGGGCTAGGATTACACATGAAGGCCACCCTTTTTGGGAGACCAAGAAAAACCCTGCTGAAGATGCTCCTGGTCTCTATGTTGAATTGAAAGATTTGCCCCTGCCACAGAATAGGCCATGGGAAACCTTCTATGACAAATAGAGGGATTATGATCCCAAAGTCAAGATGACTTCTGGTTTGAGAAGGATGTTGAGAAATAAAGGTTGGGATGTAGAGAAGATTGAGGCCTATTGGAAATATAGGTAGGAAATTTCTCAAACCACCCATGCTTTCAGAGGCATAGATTCAAATGAAAGATGGGAAGAACTCTAGGATGAGTGGCATCCTTCCCCTGCATCTAGCCTAGAAACAAGCCAATTACCAACACTCGGGATAGAGCACGAAGTTGGAGCGGGACCAAGCCAGCAATCGTAGACCTTAGAGCAAGCTATAGCTGTCATAGAACAACAAAGGAGTGTGGTGTCTTCATCACCAAAAGCCTCCCCATCATCGAGAGTGATTGAAGTCCCCAGTTCTCCACATGCACCACTGGCAACAACAAAGGTGGAGGGGAAACAAACGTAGCTAGAGGCAGAGACACCCAAGAAGAGGAAGAGGGTGCAGTTCCATTTGGATTTAGAGGAGGAAGAGGAGCCTTCATAATGCCCAATACAGAGCATTACAACTTCCCCTCAGGTAAGTATTACTCCTCCTCCTCCCTCTCAATCTTTTCCTCATCCTGTCAGCATGATGCCTCCACCCAGTCAGATGACACCTCTCGCCACTGCTGCCATTCCCATTTTGTAATTCACCCCATCATTGGTGCCTCAGGCCCTAATGTTACCCCATTTCTCCCCCTCTATTCCCAGGAAGATGTGCCTACAACTCACCCCTAGCCAACCAATGGCTATCTAATATGGCCTGCCACAAGGGTATCCTTTCATAGGAGGACATATTGTAGCTACTTCCACCTTCCAGACATAGGCTGATGATGTTAAGAAGGCAAGAGAGGCCCGATTGGAGAAGAAGAGAATTAAAGAGAATAAAGCACCGATTGTCCCACATTTGAGGTCACAATTTGACCCCATTCAACAGCAGCTAACGGTGACCCATTTGGCACCCAACGTTGCTAAGCTGAGTGAGCAAATGTAGTCAAAGGACTATATAATGAATGTAGTGGCCATTGACATGTCCCTATTTAGGCCCCACGATAGAGTTGAGCTTTTGACCAAATCCACTTTTGTGGTCACAGAAGATTATTTGAAGAAATCAAAAAGACTGCAGAAGATGGAGGCCAATTTGGCCAAAGAAAAGGCAAACTATAACAATTTGGCCAAAGAGATAAATAAGAGAGATAATGAAATAGCTAGTCTACATAAACAGTTGCAAGATATTGTTTCCCTTCAAACTCAATAGGTAGTCTAGGCCCAAAACAATTCATTGAAAATAGAGCTCACACTTGTGAAAGATGCAACAACAACCCTTAGGCGGGAGAATGCAACATTATAGAGAAGAGTCGAAGGACTTCAACTACAAGTTACCTAATCAAAACAAAGGCTATTAGAGGAGAAAAACAAGGCTATGGCTTTTCAAGCCTAGTTCCAAGAAAAGCAACAGAGGATGGCACAACTAAAACTTGAGCTAGCTAATAGGCCAAGAGGTGTCAAAGTAGTGCAACTGGTGAAGGAGCTCTACGAGTTAGCGTGGGAGAGAATCTCTTTAGAGATTATCTAGCTTAGGCCATTTCTCACCTTCCTGCTCAATGCATAGCAATTATGTGAGAGGGTGGAAAATTTAGTACAAAACACTTTGGCCACGGTCTCCAGAAGAGTCTCAGACTCCCATTCATTACTATAGAAGCTCTATGACACAATGGATGCAACATTGGTAGCTGCAGGAATCCCTGACAGAATGGCCACCACAAAATGGGTCAATGAGGTGCTCAATTGCAATGTCGTGGCTAAAAGTTGCAAAGAACACCTCAAAGTCGTGAAAGAAGGCATCGACGAGATGAGACAACATATTGAAGATCTAGTATGACTGGGCCTTCCTTCTCTATTTTCAGATGCAAAGACAGTGCTGATGGCTAATCAAATTGAACCATTGCTACTGGCCAAATAGAGGGACCAAATAGTTTTCTAGAGCTTACAAGATGATTCCTCAGTCTCAGAAGTTAAAGCTATTTTGGTTCCTATTTCTTAGCTAGAATTCAAACTAAAAGCTATGGTCTAGATCCTGCACACCTTTTTGCACAAGGATATCAATAACCTTGATCTGGCTTTCATGGAATTGCAGAACAAGTAAGGGTTATCTAACCATGAGTGGTCCATCTACCAAACAACACTTTTGAAGCTGTAAAAGTTTGAAATTTTGATAGAGTAGGAGTCAGGTTCTTTTTTAGTAGGCTCAAAATTCTTGGGGGTTGCCAGTAACTGTAGAGTAATTTTTACTCTATGTCATATTTAATTTTTCAGTCGAAGCACTACAATTTTGGTTCTTGCATACCCTAGACATTGCGATAGAGTTTTGGAGCAGAGGGTTGGTTCATTTTTGCCTAAGTGTCGAGGAGAAGCAAAAGCTGCTAAGTGTTGCCCTTTGAGCATAGGTCCTTTTTCCCCCTTTTGTTTCTTTCATTTCATTTTTTGGCCTAAGTATCAAATTCAAGTGGAAGCTACCAAGTGTCGCTTTCCAAAACCTGGAGCCGGCCAACTAGCATCCTTTGAGCCCCTTTTTGTAACTTTTAGGAAGATCATGGAATGTGCCACGTATCTAGTAGCAGCTAAGTAGAATGCACCACATGTCAACATCCACGTCTCATAGAGGCACCCGTGTTTTATTCTATTTTTTGGTAAAGAATTTCAACAAGCTAAGTAGTAGAGTAGCGAAAAGTGCCTGGTGGAAGTCACGAAAGGCCCTGAACTACCTTTTTAAAGAAGCAACAGAAGTCACCATGTGTCAGCATCTGAGAGACTTTGGTTCAATGCCTGGGTCCAATGCTTTGGTTCAATCGTCTCATTTTTCTTAAGTGCCAAAGTGTAGCAGAGGCTGTCAAGTGTCACTCTCTGGGTTCCTCTCTACTCCATCCCCAGAAATAGTAGAAGATGCCACATACCCCTAGTAGGAGAAGTAGAAGATGCCACGTATCTTCCTAGAAGTAGTGGAGGTCACCACGTGTCAACTTTTGAGAGACCATCTTCGAGCCTCATCACTGAATAAAGATTGTGGTGGGTCCCAGGTGTTACTTCAAAGGACTAGAGAAGCGCCAAGTTTCAACATGCAAAGACTGCCATGTGCATCCATCCCCTCTTGAAAAGTTGCTCAAGTAAGGAACACGGTGAGTTTTGTTTTTTTTAAACTGCAAACTATCAAGGAAGTGGATTGCGATAGGTGTCGAAGGTGGAGCATTCTTGAGCAAAATATAGAGAAAGTGGAAGCGGCCAAGTGTCATTCTCTGGTGCCTTCTAGACAAAAAGAGAATTTTCATGTATTGACTAAGTGTCCTCTTTCATTTCAATAGAATAGAGTGCCCATCTATCTGTTATAGCAAAAATGGAGGGAAGCTTGGTGAGAGTTATTTTGGGTAGATAGAACAGTGCACCGAGTAGATTTTTGGGGCTTGCAAGCATTAAAGGGCTGTCTATTTGTCCCCTATAGGTAGAGGTAGAATAGACAGTTGGGTGGCCAAATAGGTGATGGAATGAGAAATTTAGGCACAAAGGTAGGTACTAGACATGAATCACCATGCCACTGTCAGAACAGTCATCCCACTCTAGCATGGGTAGTTCTTGATAAGACTAGGATGCATCCCAGGCATTAAAGGCACCATCTGTTTTGTCCCTTGTGAGTGAATGACGAAGTAGAATTACGTGGGAAAGAGAGAGATGTAAAGAGACATCTGAGGCTATATAAGAAGATTTGTAAAATCGAAGAAAGGGGGGATTTTTCCATAGTTTTAGACTTCTAGAGTTTTTGACCAGTAATATCATTTGCTCTTGTCTCAATTTTCTTGAGTTGTAAAATTAATGTAATTGTGCATGTTTTTGTGCCTTTTATGTGGCTAAATGAATTAAGAAGATTGAGATCCATGCCTTGGTTGATGTTATATGTGTCATTTTCAAGGGTAGTTTATACTTTAGATTCTCTGGAGTTGTGATTAGGAATGTCATTTGCTTTTGTCTCATTTTTATTGAATCGAAAGTTCTACATAACTGTACATGATTTTTGTACCTCTTATGTGATTAAAATATTATATTAAGAAGATTGAACACTATGCCTTTGTTGACATTCTATGTATCTCAACAAAAGAATTCCCTATTGTGAGCCTCTATTTCTGTTATTCAATCTCTTACATTGATCATGCACTTGTCTGCTCTTAAATGTAATTGAGTCCTATAATAGTCTCACTGTGCTCAGGTTAGGACTAAGATTACACTCAGGCGCATTACCATAGTTAGGTTTCATTTCCTGCACTTGCATTTTTGTTTAATTTCTTATCCCTTTTCCCAACACTTGATACAAAAGAAGAGACCAACTTCTCTAAAATCTGGAGGTTGTTTCAAGCCGCATTGTCCCACAGCTTGAAACTTGCCATTATTTATTGATTAAGATCAAGCGCAATTTTCATTTTCAACATAAGTCATAAAAGAAAAATAATACAAGGAGAAGGAAGTCAAGAACCAATGAAGAAGTTGAAGTTTAAGAAGAATGTTGATGAAACATATTCTCTAATAAAAGAAAAGGTGCTAATTTAGTCAGATACCTCTACATCTCCTCTAGTTTCTTTCATAAACACTACTCCTCATACCACTCCTATTTACACCATACCTCCCACATCTTCATCTTCACTACTAGTAGAGAACATACATCTAGTAGTGAAAGGTGTAGATCCATCCACCCTCATGCCACCTCCAAAGTCTCCTAGCATCAAACCTCCTAAGAAATTTACTTAGAAAGAGACCGATGATCTTCCTCCTCTTCCTTCATCTTCTCCACCTACCACTCCACCTCTACCTCCTTCTGATGATCATCCCACCATTCCTACTATTCCTACCCAAAAAGACACAAAACATATAACTATTGGAGAGGTGAATGCATCTCAAGAGATATCATAGCAAAAGATAACAGTTGAACCTAAGAATAAAACCACTGGAGAAGAAAAAGAATAAGAAACTCCTATCAAGAAGGTAAAGAAAGAGAAAGATGAACAAATAGATTCTAATGTTGTTTATATAGAAGATATTCTAGGTAAAAAATAAGTTCCTGCTCAAGAGATAGTGGTGAGAAATAATCATCAATAAATGGTGATGCATTCATCTAATCCCAATAGTATATATATCTCTTCATGGTTGGCATTACAAACAACTCTTAAATCTAAAGAAGAAATAAATTTGGAAGAGATAGACTTAAAATTTATAAAAAGTCTTGATCATAAGGGTAAAAATCCCAAGAGTGCTAGAGTGAGTTCAAAACTGATAATTGAGCCTTCAAGTCAAACATTTGCTAAAATATTAGTTCCTCTATAGGGTAAGTCTAAGAGTGAAATCAGTGAAGAAGATTTGGTAATTACAAAGGTGTCCCTAGGGTAAGTCACTATAGAGGGTCTGAAGCATGACACAAACTCTTATCAATTCTCTTTTTTAGAAGCTTGATGAATAAAAGACTGATAAATCTAAACTAAAAGATCAAAATTTTAAGTTGTGTGAAATAATTACCAAAGTGGCAATATCTAATCCCCAGTAGTCATTACTTTTGGGATATATAATTGACCATCAAATAATAAATTTGGTAGAAGAAATTGGTGATAATGCCAAAGTATTTGATGAATGGATAGATAAAATGATACAAATTGCATAAAAATGGTTTCTTGAGGTTCCATGTAATTTAGCTGACATAGAGAATAAATTGGTGCAAATAAAAATAATGATGAAGGAATATGAAAATGAAAATGGAATATTTAAATTACAAAAGGATAACCTTTGATAGATAAATTATTTAAGTGAGAAGATTTTGATTGAAGAAAAGATTGTTCCAAAGGGGTCAGTGACAAAATCAAAATAAGAGGAACACATCATATCTTTTTACATGCACATTTTTAGAGCAATGCTTAAAGAAATGAAGAATCTAGAAGAAGATGCTCACAATGTGAAAGTAGATCTGGAGGATTGTATCTTTTATCTCATGAATGTTTCATTATAAAAATCACTAATTACTCAATAATAATTAATTCAAGAATTCAAGCAAGTAATTAAAGAGGCCACGACTCCATTCATAGAGAAATCAATAAAGGAGCTGATAAAAAGTCAACATGTTAAAAGGATAGAACCCAATCTTGAGAGGGTGAAAGGTTATTGAAAGAAGATAAAAAATGAGCTACTAAGATTTGAAATAGAAAGTCAATCAATTCCCAAGTCAGATGATGTGTCCATTTAATATATGATGTCACAACACATTAGCTACAAGGAAAAGTGTAGAAAAAAGTTTATGAATTAGAATGATTACTATTACTTCTCTTCTATTACTATTACTTATCTTCTCAACTTATTATATTTTCTTCAAATGACTTGTGAAATGTATTTGAAGTAATTTTTTCAAAGTAATTGTGTTATAAGTAATGTCACTTAGATAAATTACTTATAAAAGTAAGTTGCTTTATAGAATGAAAGACTCAAGTAAATTGGCTAGATGTTATTACTAGAAGTCATTTTGTAAAAAAAAATTACTTGAGCAAGTTGAGCATAACATGAAAATAGGTTGTATTTTATCTAAATAGTAAAAATGAGAAGAGGTACATGTCATCAACCATTGCATGCCACACATGATAAATTCAAAGAAGACGTCTCCCAATGGTTTTCAAAATTTAATGCAACACATGGCGAATTCAAGGAGTTATCTCCTAGTTGTATTTGACATCTAAAAAAGTATAAATATGGAAGAAGACCTACATATAGGGGATGGTAATTTTGAAAACCAAATGTAACTATTATATAAAAAATACTAAGTAATCTGAAACTTTGTGTTTAGATTTCTATATGTTTTTGTATGAACTCTGTTCAAAGTGAATAAGAAGGAAGTTGGTTTCTAAGGAACTTTGCATCTAAGGATATTTTCCAATGCATTTTATGAGGAATAAAATGATAAAATTTGTGTTATCATTTAAATCTGAATATGAATTCAAATTTTTCTTAATCATTTTCTGAAAGATTTATCATATCTTGTATGTTTATCTATTTGTATGGATATAATAAGCTCTACCAAAAACTACTTGTTGTGAAGTATAATTTATTTATTTTTCATGAATTATAGTTCTTTTCATTCTCTATATTCTAATAGCTTATTTTCATTATCTCTGAATGAACTTCTTACTTGTTATAAAATCACTCTATTATGGTTCATGAACTTTGTGATTAAAGTAATACCTAAAAATAAGATAACTTGTGTATATCCTATGCATAATTTGTATAAATTGTAAAAGATTGAAAGTGTGAATAGTAAGAGTAGATAAACATAATAAATTGGGAGCTTCATCATTCAATGAATGGGATTTAATCCCATGACTACCTAATTATCTTTGCTATCCTAAAAAATATCTAGCCAACACAAACAATGCAAGTTAAGCCTAGAAATCACTGTAATGCTTTGATTCATCATCACACATCATGTGTATATTATAAATCCACATCAATGTATCCCTATTTAGGTAAATGAACTATATGAAATCATCACATTCCTCTAATTCATCTCCAATCAACTTGTGACCTAGCACATTGACCTTTTCGATCATGTATGGGGAACAACTTGTCAAAATTTAGAAATGGCAATTAACTTTATTAGGATTACTTAGTTGGTTAAACCCAATAAAATTCATAGGTGAAAATTCCATGACTAATTAATTATTGAATTTATATTTTTATAAATTCATAAATCCATATTGATGACATCACAAAAATATTTTAAATGATGTCAACATGATGACATCATATGTTATGAGTTGTTAAGCACTCACAAAATGTCAAACAAATATCTAGATTTGTGTGTCATGCCTATTAATTGAAAATATTAATGGATTGTCCCATCCCAAACCTAACCATGGTTAAGTCTAACCTAACTACACTTGGGTTAGAGTTAATTTTGAAGGCTATAAATACAAGTCTTCACCCATTGATCCAAAAGCATTTTCTATTTAATGTTATTATGTAGGAATTCCCTCAAACTCTCTTGATGTAAATTTATCATGAAAATATCCCATTGTTTTAGTGTTACCATGTCTATTTGATAAATCCAAGCCAAGCCAAGACAAAACCAAGCCAAAACCAACATTACTAAGGTGACAAAGAGAGGTGGTGTTAGGAGCTCCATTTCCAAAGATTTCTTCATCACACAACCAAGCAAATCAACTCATTGCCAACACACAAATATTTCTATCATGGAAGGTAAACTTGCATGTTTTTATTTCATTTTTTAATTACTTGTGTAGTTCACTATCTCCTTGAGTGTCTAGGCTATAGGTGTAAGTCTTTATTAGTGTCCTTTGTTTGATTTTATTTCATAATAACAACATAATAATATCCCCTCTATGTATTCCTATTGATCAAAATAAGGAGGATATAATAAAGTGAAACCATTATAATATTAAATGTAAAACCTCAAATAGAACTTGAAAAACCCTGAGCATGATAAACCCTAGGAAAAATGGCATACGAGTAAATCCTCCAAATAGAAGAAATATGAGCCATCTTAGACACTAGCACCACCACAAACATGAACTTTAGAGACATTAAAAATATTTTTACTACCACAAACATCAATATACTATAAAATCAAAATAAATAAATAATAAACAATAAACCAACATGGAATGTTTCCTCGAATGTTTCTATTGAACCTACAAATAAAAATACAAAATCCACTACCATTGAATTTATAGAATACAATGAAACATAACAAAACCATAAAAAAATAGTGTTACCATGAAAAAATATAAACCAAAAATAAAAATGATAAAATGGGTAGCATATATAAAATGTCATATAAAATTTAATAGACAAAGAAGCCATACAATATGCTAGAGGGGCTGCATTAGTCAATCTTTCCTTCACTGATGAACAACACCCCTAGAGCCATGTTATTATAGATAGAATTATAGACCTAAGATTTTAGTGCAAGGAGAGAGGATGTAGAGCACATCCTCATTATTTTTATTCATACGATCTATGTACATATTTCACTACATAATTTATCCTAATTAGTTATTATGAAATTCTATATTTAAAATAAACTTTTTAAAATTCATTGATTTTAATATCAAACATTATATTAAAATTTATGGATTAGAGTTGATTTTAATCTTTTGAAAGTCATTTTAGTGTATATTTATATATTGTTGCATAATTTAATATTTAATATATAAATGTGAATAACATTCAATATAATACTTTATGTATTTCATAACATCAACCCTAAGGTGTAGTCAAAAAAGCTACTCTAACACTGAAAGAGTCTTTTTAACTCCAAATTATTTTAAATTTTTTCTAAAATGAGTCTTCCATATTAGTATATGTATATCTACCACATGGAAAACACAAAGTGTCTAATATTATATAATAGTCCATATTATAAGTATAAATATATGATAGAGTTAGTATTGACATTTTGTCCCCTAGGCCGAAATGCAACCCCTACCATATAAAAATTGACCATTGCATCAACTTACCTTTCAAATAAGGTATTTTTTAATAAATTTATAATAGTTTAAGGTAACTTTGGGGATGTTAAGGCTATTTTGGATAAGTTAAGGTTTTTTTTGGAGAGATTAAGGTATTCACTTGTTCTGGTCCTGTTGCATGTTCTAATGTTGCAAAGTGGCTTGCTATGAAATATTAAGTGTGAAGAGTGGAACACCATGAGTTTAATTCAAATATACTTTTTGGGGTCATTTGATATTTTTTCAAGAGAATTATATATATTGCCTGCACACTTTGTCAAGAGGTCAATTACATTAGTTTCTAATGTACACTCAATTTGAAAAAACAAATGTTCATTGTCTAACATTCAAACAAATAATAATGTAAGGAATTGTAGGAAAATAAGGTGAATATGATTATTTTACATTAAACCATCACCATAAAGTCATAGAGAAACTCCATTAACATTTATTCATAGCTCTAGTAGGGTATTTTTGCAAGATACAAAAGTTTATTAAAGAAGAAAGGTTGATGGAGATTTCTTTGAATTTTTTTTCAATATTATAATTGTATTATAAGACTATAAAATGCCTCTTATAGCCTCTCCAAGCTCAAACCATTCATATAAATAAGTTCTAGGTCCAAAAAGGGGAGACAACTATTCAAGTCTTTCATCAAGTCATTGGTAAGCTAGGAAGAATTAGTTTGATGATGTTGTTTCATGAAGGAGAAGATACTAAAAGTCCAATTATATTAAGGTTCTAAGGAAAATCCCATTCCATAAAAAAATGTATTATAGGTTTAGGGTTAAATGACCATGCTTTATGAACAATCAATAAGAAGATATCTGCTCCTAAAACCCTTCAAAACCCCAAGTGCTTAGTTTCAGATAATTTGAGTGCATTTATGAGATAAATCATGAAAATAAATTTTTTTAGAGATATTTAAATTTATAATGAGTCCTCATACACCATATATAATCAAGCATCTAATATATGAATAAGTGATATGTGAAGTTACAAATTTGTAGGCTATGAGAAAGTGTGAGTTTTGGATTAGTTTGAGAAAGTGAAAGGTTTCAGGCTCATGGAAAAAGTTAAGAAACATAATAATAAATTTTATAAATCCATAAAACACTAAAAACAAAACATACAACCTTAGATCAGATCTACATTGGCATAAAACTTTAGTTTTGTAGTCTTTTTGGAATTATAGTCAAGATTTTTATACTATGACATGTTTCCATGCATGAAAGTGATTGGAAATAGGTTATTCAAAGTGTATTAAAATTAATAAATCCCCATAATAACTCTTCAATGAAATATTATGTAAAAAAACTCCAATAAAATAATGTATGCATGCATACCAATTGATTGTGTTTAAGGCTTCCTATAAGTGGTCATTGATAAAGGCCTAAAAAGAAAGGATTAATTGTATTTTACTAGATTTTTGAGATAAAAAATTACTATTAAGGTGTATCACCATTATTTGAACATGGTAAAATAATTATCTATGTGATCCAAGTTTTATGGTGACTATACTCGGTTAAGTTCTTTTGGAGAAGGTCTTAAACCTATAGAAGACTGAAGAGATCAACATTGTAGTTGAAATTTGATCCTTAAGAAACCAATAACTAAATTAGTTTATTTTTTTAATAATAAATATAAAATATATTAATAATTCATAAATAAACTAGGTATAAACTCCATGATCATCCTCAACAGGAATTTGTAGGTGGCAGGCTTAAGGCCATGGAATAGAGTGTTCTTGAACAAGGGTTTCAATATGAGGCAAAAACTTCCAAAATTGAATTCATGAAGGAAGTATATAATAAAAAATTTGGATGTTTGTCATATTAAAATTAACATCAAACCTACTTAAATATTTTAAATAATAGAGATGGCAAAGAACCAATGTAGTCATACATATACTAGTAGACTGTACATGTCTACAAGTTTGAAATAAGAGGTTCTTGATAAGTATTGTATGGTTCCTCCTTGGAAAAGTTTTAAAACATGTTAAATGATCTCTAATTTTATCTCAATATTAATTTAGATCATCCAAGGTAGGAATATCAACCCAAGACCAAGTCTATAATGGGCTTTAGACATTGAATACACACCTACATGCCTGCACATAGGAATTTAAAAAATAATACATTTTTGTGATAAACAAGAGGTTTTGAAATTAATTTAAAGTTTTTAGTACTATAAATAATTATTATAAAATTATTAGGTGCATTTGGTTGAATAAAACACATCAAAAGGTGATAGTTATGGTCAAACCCCTTAAACTATCATGAAACCCCAACTATGGGTTAAATCACGTTTTAAGACTTTTAAGGAAATAAAATATTTTAAAAATCATATATACCTCATGTAACATGGATAAAAACTATATAAATAATTTAAAACCAAAAAAAAATCATTTACAACATTTTTACTCAAAACAGTCCTCTTGAATGCACATACATAGGCCTAAAATCTTGAGAAGGCCAGATTTCTCATATGGGAAGTTAGCTGATAAGTTGCATGGGGAAAAATTGATTTAGGGTGGTTGATATGGTCTATTTTATCCATGTTTATATCATTTTAAAATAATTTAATGGCAGAGCTTTATGAATGATTGCTAAGAAAGTAAATAGTTTTAAAACTACCCTTTTGCCCTTAAAGAGCTTGATGATTGAGAATGATGGTTTGCATGATCCTAATACACATGTTTTATCTAGTAAAAACTTGAATTACATATATAAACCTCATGATCACCTGTTGGAGTGATAGGTCGGTATGTGTAGATTAAAATCATAGTCAAGTAGTCTACAAAATGCTTTTTTAGGCATATTTTCATGGTTTTGGTTGTGTATAAGATTTTTGATCAATTATTGAGGCCTGATATGAAGAGGTATAATAACCATAAACCATCCATCCAAGAAGACTTTAAGGATGCTAATATAGTATACAAGCAACTAAACCACGCCAAGGCAAAGACTTTATTTGTTTATATTGAGAGGTTGAATTTGCAAACCTTTTCAAGGTCATGAATGACATCAAGAAACTTCATAGTATCAATGAAATAATATAATTACATATTTATAAGGATATACAGGTTGAAAACAAGTCTTTTCAATGGATAAAGGTAGTTTTGAAAGGCTGAGATACATATAGTTTTCTAGCTTCATGGTGATAAGAGTTCTCCAAGATCAAATACAACCCTATATCAATGTTTTAAAGATTATATTAAGGTATTTTCAATCCATATCATGAATTTATAGGTAGTATGGAGTAAATGACTTGATAAACCTCAATATTTCCTTTAATAATATTAGAGAGAGATCTCAAAAGTTGTTCTCAGCCAAGTTCCCTCATGAAAATGTTGACTTAAGTTAAGCATGATCTTGAAGAAATTAAGAGACATAATACACTTATACATCACTTATTGAATATATTTTACAAGCTATTTTTTTTTTTTTGATATTATAAAAGATGTACATGGAGTTCATAAGGTTTTTGTGACAATCTTCAAGCAAAAACTAGACCTTGGAAGAATGATGGACTTGTCTTCATTGCACTTTTTTGGTTCAAACAAACTTAGACATGTAAGTTACAAGTTCTAATGGTAGAGAGAATAGTATGAAGAGTTATAAATCCTAATTTTCATCCTCAACAATATGGAATATGTGTTTCAAGATCCAAGAATGGTGTAGAAAGATTCCAAGGAGGTCAAACAAACCATGTATCAAGTTGTAAACTTGTAAATCCTCAATCAAGAAAGGGTAGTTTTAAGTGAAGAAAGATGAGTCATAGGGGATGAATAGTCAATTATATGACACCTATAATTATATCATCATTATTCCAAGAAAAAACATGTTGAATATGAATAATAGGACTATTTATTCACCTTCTTTTTTATTATAAATGGTTTCATGATAGATGACAACCATGATGGACTTACTCCACGTCCTCCCCCTCTTTCTCTTATCCATTATTCTATATATTTGGAATTTAATGGATGATAAAATGATCCTCCAAGTTATTATGGTGAATCCATAATAAACTCAATAACTTTTGTTGATTTTGAAGTGAATACAAACTATTTTTATCTTCTTCATATCACATCTAGTGTGTTCATGTTGAATTATTGATGAATGATAGTGTTGATGTCCAATCACCTTAGATTTATCCTCTTCATTCTCACCTCTTTGTGAACATGTTATCTCTTTTAAGTCATATGGTGTGTATCAATTGGTTATGCAACTATTAAGTGTGGAATACCTTAATTAGTGCCTCATCTTTGGCCTCTTGATTGTCCCTCTTAGTTGATGTATCAATTACAACCTCCATATTAAAACACTAATTCTAGAGAGTTGTTTGAATTTGTGTGATCATATTTATCCTTGTCCTAAATTTTTGATCAACTCATGTTCAAGAGAAAAAAAACTATAATTTGGTGCATCATCCTTTTTCTATTTTGTTTCATCTTTCTCATTCTCCTTTCCTTGCAATTTGAGTAGGTGTAGCATCAAAGGATCCATCCCTCTCTGGAGATTTTCTATAGTCATAGGCCACCCATAGCCTTAGAGAGTTCCCATTGTGTCAATTATGTTATATGACCTAAAACAACTCTTCAAAGGGTGTAACTCAAAGTGATAAAAATTACCTGAAAGAAACATTTGATAGATATCTATAAAGTTCATGTTAGGTAAATATGATTTTGACCATGTGTTGACTTCATGCCCACATGTGTCAAGTATAAAAGTGAGAGCTTGAACTGGTGGATGAAATAAACAATATAAAACAAGATTAAAAATTAATTTCTTATTCTTGATATTCAAATGGAATTATTGAATAAAATAAAACAATTTATGATGCCACTCTTATAATTATTTTAAGTCCAGAAGAACTAATATTGATTATGCTCAATGGGGATCATAGTCTCCTTGCATGAGACATAATGTTTCCAATGCTTACATGCTTGAAAATTATAATAAATCTCAGATCATAGGTTTTTTAGTTTCTTACATGTGTGGTGAAATTTTCACTATGATAATAAATTGGATGATCATAACGAGTGAGGACTACTCCAAATACATAATCTTATGCATCAGTGCCATTCTTGAGTAGTTTTTGAATATATGGTAATTTAAGTATTGGTGCCGAATAAATTTTGAAATTAAATTACTCAAATTATTTATATTATGTGTCTAATTATATTAAATTTAATTTAGTTTCACCTTTGGTAACTTGGTTCAAAGGACAAGTTACATGGGAAAAACCAAGTATAAATATCTTGTAATTTTTTGGTAATCTAAATAAGTTGTAGAGTTATATAATATTTTTTTATTGCATCCATCCTTAGACAAATTGAATCATTGTTGATTCCACATGTAATCCTTTCTAATCTTATATTTATATTATATAATGTATCTCTTTCATGGAAGATAAACACTTTTAATGTTTGTATATAACTTATCCCTTTAAAATGTTTCAAGAACTTGTTATCTATGTCACATATGTTCATATCTTGTTTTGATGAACATTAGGATGTCATAAATATATAATTAAAAAATGAATTATTGAATGAGATAATAATTTCATTCATCATTTACATGAATTTCATTTGAGCATTGGTTAAGCCAAAGGGCTTGAATAACCATTCAAACAAAACTTATTTTACCTTGAAGGTTATTTTTCAAATATTTATAGGTTAAAAAATAATATGATGATACCAAAACTTAGGATAAATTATGGTGTATAAATTTACACCATAAAGCTCTCCCATAAAATATTTAATCCTTGGAAGAGGATGATATTTATTCATAGTGATATTTTCTAAACCTCTATAATCAATGCACAACCCCCATGTGTCATCCTTATTTTGTGAAAGAATAATTAGGATATCAAAAGATGATTAGATGGGCCTTATATGTCCTTTATCCACAAGTTCATTGATATACCTATATATCTTCTCATTATCTAAAAATGACCTACAATATATGGAGGCACTATATAGAGGTAGTTATGCAATAGAATAAATAGTGTGATTCATCACACATTGCATAGGAACTTCCTTTGGTAGCTCAAATATATCCTTTTATTCATCCAAATTATGGTCCAATATTTATGTCTTTGATGTTACTAGTGAAATTTTGGTATGAATCGGTGCTACAAGCATGTTATTATTTTCATATTTCACCTTAAAATCATAAATTATTATCTATATTTTATAATCTTCTTTGTTATTTTATGGTAATGAGTGATAACTTAGGAACTATGTTTGGTATGTGGTATCTCTTATCATAAATATATATGAAAAAAATTATATGATTTTCCTTGTAGACTACATATTTATGGTAAATATATGGTTGCCCAAGTAAAACATCACATAACACTAATAGAGAAAATCACAAAGGAATGTATCTTGAAAAGGATTGATGTTGTACACTAGATGAAAATACTAAGTGGCATGCATATTAGATCCAAAATTGAACAATAGAATGGAGTATGGTTGTGGGTGAATTAGTGACAAATTTAGTATATAAATTGCTTCAAGAGAAATTAGTTTATTCTAAGAAAAATCATATTTATAACTTCCATTATTAATTATCCACATTTGAGATAGGAATAATCTTTTTGCTAACAAATATTGTTTTCTAACTTCAAGCTAAATTAGGTTGAGCTTTGATCTACATTTTAAAATGTAATAATATTTATACTTCCTTTATCTCTAGATGGAAATTAGAGATGTTTGTAATACCCACCAAGGAACTAGGTTAAGATTCCATGATATGCATACCCATGTCTAATGTCATATTGTTTATGATTTTTTCTTCAAGTTTTAGAAGTAGAGTCTTCCTAGAATGTCACTCCCCATTTAAATTACTATTGGAGTTGTGAAATTAATGCCCCTTTTTATCCTTTCAAAAAATTTATAGTAATTTATAGTGGTTTCTTCTTCTATGAAGGGTGTTTCAATCCATTTGTAAGTTTTTAATTATACTTGGGAGGTTTACATTATTGTTTAGCATGAGACTTTAGTATTTAATATTATCCTTGGCCCTATCCTTTAATTAAAACATGAAATAAAATCTATAGGATTATTTGATTGATGATATCTATAGGAAATACATATTTGATCAGATGTGGAGTCTCAAGATAGATCTATACTTCAAAAAAAATTGCTTTGAATCTTGAATTCATTATTTGGACACCAAAGTGTGAAAGGTATTTGTTTATTCTTAAACTAATTGATTCTTGTCTTGTGTAAACTAATATATTTTGATGTAATTATCATCATAGTTAATAATAGGATAATAGGTTTCGTTTAGTGCTTCAACAAAGTTGTTCCATGTGTCTATAGTTATACCTAGATGAAATTCATATTCATAAATTTCATATGAAGTGTAATAATTTTCCCGCCATTAATTTATTTATAAATAAATTTTTTGAAGATAAAATATAATATTTTATTCATCAAATAATTTATCAACCACAAAATATGAGAATAATAGGTTAAGCATGTTATCTATGGCATATGAATCTATTTTTCCTTACACTATAGGGATAACTAGATTGACTTGTACACTATATGGAATTTGACCATTGAATGGTCAATGTGAATGAAATGTGTTAGAATGTGTCTCTTCATAGAGATAGATTATAAATATTAATTGATCATTCTTGTGCATGACATTGTTACATTTCTTTCCATTACCTTTACAATGAAACATCTATCAAATTTTGGAGCATTTATGAAATTAACATTAGGAAATGTTTTTCTCCCATCTGAGGATGTGAAGGAAGGTATTATGAAGGGTCATGAATATTAAACCATAACTTAATGTATCAAAACTTTATATGATTTGTCATAAAAATAGATATAAAGTTAAAAAACACCAAAATGTCACTCGAAAAAGATATGAAGTGTTTTTCCTATCATACCCCTAATCTTAGGCTAAAGAGGAGAATCAATGGAAAACCTACCTAAATGGGTTTAAGAGTTTTTGGTATGGAATTGATTAATTAATAATGAATTTTTAGACATTCATAATGAACATAAACAAGAAAAGATGAGAAGATAATTGGCAAATGATATAGAAGTGTAATATAAAAGTTTTATTATGATAGGTTTTGTATAAAATATAAAAGATCATATGTATGGTATCTAGGTAATCCATAACTTCATTATTATCTATTTTGTATCTTGAAAATAATATAAGTGTAAATTAATATGAAAATGAAGGATATGAAGTATTGGTTGTCTATACATAATGTAAATGCTAGAATAAAATTAAGTTAGAAATCAAACACAATATAAAATTCTTATTCTAATAAATCAAAGGTACCTCCAATTTAACTTAAGAGAGATTTAAGATGCACCTTTACTTACCCAAATTAATAAGCCTCCCTTAATGAGGATTTGATCTTATTAAAAGCTTGGTATGTGGTTGCTCATTGTATGCTAACATTCTCATATTATGTCCACTTGTGGATGAATAACTGGGTTTATGAAAGGATGATTAATTGATTATACTTGATCCTAGGTTTAACATAATATAGTTTGTCTCTCTTGTATTGTTTAAAGTGAGGGTTATGAGTTTAATTTATAGATTATGGAAATGATTTAGACCATTAGATCTGATCTAAGATCAAAAGATAGAAATTAGTCGAATTTGTCATTTAATGAAGGGAGTCAAGGATTAACTATGGGGAATTATATGTGTAATGATTTTTATTAATGAATAATGTCTTTATTGCACTCTTATCCATTTCTTTGGATTTGATTATATTTTCCAAGATGATTTATGATATCATTTATTTGTGACTAAATTAATTTATTGATTTTAGAAATTATGGAATTTAGATTTCTATCAATTTTTTATTAGTATTAATCAATTACCTAATAGGGTTAGTTAGTTGATTAATCCTATTTAGAATTTAGTGGGATTGGTAAGGTCTGATTTTGAAACTATATTAATTAATTAGTTTATTGGGGGTGATGTTATGAATAATGATAGGTTAGACTAGTGATGTTGATGTTGATATTAGGGTTACAATTTAGTGACATGACTCATGTTGAAAACATTAATCAAATTAATGATTTGTATTTATGGGAAGAATTAGGGTTTAATGTGTTGAATAGTGTAAATAACAGATCAATGAGTAATTATGACACCGAGGTGTTAGAATTAGGGTGTTTACATTTTCCCCCTCTTTAAAAGGGCATTGTGATAGGATGGGTGGAGTAATAGATTTTCAAATAATGAATAATCTAAAAAAATGGTATACGAGGATACCCCTAATGGCATATGATAAGGTGTGATAAAGTGAAAACCTTTGAAATAATTAATAATCCAAAAAAAAGAGGCATGCAAGGATGCCCTAAAAAATGTGAGGTAAAATTTATAAGATCTAATTCCCCCTCGAGAAGACATATAGGAATAGAAATATATGGATGGGCTATATAAATGAATAAAAAAATTAAAATGTGAATAAAATGAGGATAAATTGATGATGAATAATGAAAATGATGTGAAAATAGTCTAAATGGGTGAAAATGAGTTCAAAATGGTGAAAAATAAGTACAAATGGTGAAAAGGGGGGATAAAATATGGGTTAGATGAATAAATTATGAATGGAGGAGTGAAAATAATCATATTCACTTATAGCCTCTCAAGATTTTTGATTTGGATTTTTCCCTATTTTTATGGGAAAATGGATCATGTACCGTCATACACACATCAAAGTGAACAAGTGATAGAGCATCAATGTCTAGAAGAGTGTGGGTCACTGATAAGCTACTATTTATTTTTTAAAAATTTACATGTTTTGGTCATAAATGAGGGTTAAAAACATGCAAAATATGTAGACACTATAAGTAAATACTTTCCTCATGGCATCTACATAGCTACAAATGATGTATGCATACTTGAATTTAGTGTTTCCTTCATTTAATTTATTATTTCCATGGTTTTAACATCTATTTAGATGTTATGGTGTTTATGTTTTGATAATGTTATCTATATAATAAGTTGTTATGTCTGTGTTACTTTAAAATTTATGTATATGTCATGAAATCTACATAGACATCACAGTGTTTACACTCCAAATGCCATTTTCATAAAAAATGTGAATTTTGGGTGGGAAATGGACCAAAATGCTAAGTGTGCAATTTTTTGATGTTTCAAAAGTGTATGTCCAATTTTAGGGTATAATCAATTGAAAGTATCACTGCTATTGAAATAGTTGGTTGAGGTGGAGTTAAGTATTCTAGAGGTGGTATGGATGCATAATGTAGTGAGTAGGCCTAAGATTAAGCTGATGAAGTGATGTTGATAATGTTGGATAAGAAGAGGAACTCTAAGACTAATACATTTTACCTACTGACAGGTGAGATGATGACGATTGAGGATGCTTGGAGGATTTTATAGATATCCATTCATGGAAAAAGAGTGGATTGGAGTGATAAGAATCCACAAGTATTTCTAGAGAGGTAAACATATTGGACCATTATCTATTTGCATAGATGGGGGCTTGACCTAGATATACAACTTATATGAGATTGGATAGATTTATTTCACCTAGTTATGACAATTGTTTTTTACAACATCTTAATACCTAAAAATATTGATAGATTATTGTAGATAGGGTTTGTATATGTTATTAAAAAAATGATTGAGATAACTACAGTGTTTACATGGGGGTCATGTTTTTTAGCCTATATTTAAAGGGATCTACATCTAGTAACATATAGAGAAGGAAAGATATGATGCCTCCAAAATGTTAAAAATATAGGTGTGGGAGAATATATTATTGAGGTGGATAGTGAAGACATAACTTCATAGGTCCAAATAATATCCAATGATTTATAATTGGGTGATAGTAAATGTCTAGCATGATCATCTAGGAGACCTAAACTTTTATGGATTAGCCTTTAATGAGCTATAATGAGGACCTATTATATGGTATCCATACATGGGGATTTAGTTTGGATAGGTTGATGATGTATACCACTTGATATTCTCATAAAGTTAATGTTATATCATTAGTAGGGGATAGTATATCATAGAGAGGTATAGACCTAACAATGTTTTATGGTAGTTTGACATATAACAAGGTATTCTAGTAAGATTGCACATATTTTCTAAAGTGTTTAGGGAGATAATATAGTGCGGACACATGGGTGATCATATATTATTTAGGGGTGAGTGTTTGATGCTCCAAAGTATATTATGAGATGATTAGATGGATTTCGTAGATGTTGGATTAGTGGACATGTATGATAATGCTAAGTGCAGTTGAGCACTGGGAGATTGACTATTATCCATTAGATGTTGAGGATGCTACAATGGAGGATTATATATTGTGAGGATTATATATATTATGAGGATGTAAGTGATATTGAAGGGTAAGACAAAGTTTCTATATATGATAAGGTAAATTATATGGAGGATATGGATGCATATCACTAAGACAAGGTGTGGAGATGGATAGAGAGGTGCAAATAAATAGGGAGGTAGATACCCTAATTTGGTTATAAAATATCATGTGGATATTATTACTTTTCATGTCAACTCTCTACTTATATAGGTGGTGATTACATCACCATATAGGTTTTGAGGACAGGGGTAGGTAGGTTCAAATATAGGTATGATTTTGGTAATAGTAGGTCCATTACCCACAAGTGCTAGTTATGGGGATGGGAGATCATGGTAGGATAATTTAGTGCAGTATGATACCTTAATATATGTGTGAGATAGGATATATCCACCTACAGGGTGAGATAGTAGGTTTTGGGACCATAATGGTCACACACTAGTCTCATATGATAGGGTTATAAACATAGTTGAATTATAGAGATGGAGAGGTTATGACACTCATTATAGAGGTATGCATAATTATAATAATAGTGACACAATTGATGATTGATACCCAAAAAATGTGTATAGAGAGATACAATTTGGGTAGCAATGGCTACACATAGCCTATCAAAGATCATGTCATGTGTGATGAGTATTATCTAGAATACTACTTATTATAGGGTTATGAGAGTGTTGTGACAATAGATCATAGGGAAAATTATTATGTTGAGTAATATAGACATAAGATGGAGGGTCTTATCCAAGATAATGAGGATAATGAAATCTTAATGATAAGTTGAGCAGCCATCACTGTATTTAATTTATGCCATGGGTCCACTTTAGAGCACACCTTCAATAACCTCACAAAAATTTCACCTATGTTATTAAAACATAGATATCACATATGAGGATTAAACCTATAGAGGGTCACATTGAGAGTTGAACATAGATTTTTTACATGTATTTTTATGTATAGATGACAGGGGCATATTATGTATATGGATGTATAATGATAATACATGTATGACATTTCTTTTTTAAATTTCAATGTAAAAACATTACATTTATATATATGATGACTATTGTGACTTAAATTATCTCACATATATAATGTATTTATTGATTATGATATGATGGTTTAGGGTTGTACATGTAAATGTTATTCAATGTGATGAATACACATTATTGATGTTATGTGATTTTATTTATATGTTAAATGATATGATGTGATGATGTGAAATTTTTTCTCAATTTTGATATACATTTTTTAATTCTTAGTCGTTTAATATGGATATATGAATATATGAATAGCCTTATCATATAATTAGATAGGTGATGATGTAGAAAAAAAGACATGCTAGTAATCTTGTGTAGAATTGTCAATGTTTTAGCAACCTTATTTTTATATAGAAAACAAAAGTATACACCATTATATGACAAAATATGATGTTTTTTTTTATGTTATTATGAAGGACTAACTTAGAAAAAAATGAGAACACATAAAAAAACAAACAACCAAAGTAAAACACACAAAACTGACAAATTAAGCAAACAAAAAATAATAATTTTGTGCCTTCTATTGTGTCAAAACCTTGATGTGTGAGAAACATTGATACCAATAGATTTGATATTCCCATAGGAAATGATATATCATAATAAAGATATAATAATCTACTCAAAATAAACTAAGGATATGAGTTTGACTTAGGGTTGAATGACTAACTCTATTTTTTATGGATTTTATACTATTTTTATTTTTTATATTTTTTAGGGTTTTCTAAATGTATATAAGCAAGGGATAATAACAAAGGTAAAAACAAATATAGAAATATGGAAAGAATTGAATATAGATGGGAATATATATAGATGTATGGATGGAGTGGGAGATCGTCAAGGACTATATAGCCTAGAGATCTATTTATCCATGTGTCATTATAATTTTATATTGCAAGACGTATATCATACATTGATCATCTCAACAATTAGGATCATTTTAGTCCATTTAGGTATACACCAAGGTCAAAAAAATAAAGTTAACAATGGATGATGGGATATATTGGGATATGGATGGATGAAGTGAAGTGGATTTTCACTCAACCACAGGCATAATTAGATAATAATTTGTTATCAATCATAGAAGTGCTTAATATGTATGATATGTATGGGTTTGTCAAGTTATCATAAATATTTTTTAGCTAATATATATCCCATAAACCATATTTAATGGTGATTATTTAGGGACCCAATAAATTAGGCTTAAACATTCCCTTTTTCTTATGATCTACATTGGTGTTTATCTGATTTTAATTTAGAAAAAGGTCTCAAATTTAAAAATCTTAGGATTTGATACAATTTTCATAGTTGAAATGTAACTCTTTTAATATTACTTGATATTATTGAGTTTGGAAAGTTATTTCTCATCAATAAGTTATAGCTCATGTAATTGTGTTACTCGATAGTCTTCATTTTCAATGAGATCATGCAATGAGATGAATAAGGAAGGTAGCTCAATCTTGATGGATAGGATAGATTTATATCTAAATATTAGGGAATATGTTGTGGCTCCTATGGGTGTGTATGTTTTATTTTGGTAATTACAAAGGTAGGATAAAGTTATAAATGCCAATCACAACTAGTGTCATTGAAAATATCCTTGAGAATATTGATGATGGTTTTATTATATGCCTTAACTTTATTATTTGCTTATATAGAGTACGGTGTCAACCATTAAGTTAGATATTAAATTAAGTATAGAGTTAATTTACACCATTTTTAATAAATTAATTATCATTATCTATAAATATGGTGGATGGGATGCCATAATAGCATATGATATAGTTGAGGATAAATTTGGAAATCTACTTACCTATTATGTAAGTGAGAGGGATAAACTCTACCCACTTAGTGAAATACTTAGAATAAGTTAGGATATGTTTGTGTCCATTGGATAAGATGGGATTAATATTCCTAATGAGAGTGATCCCCCATGTAGAGAAGGATTATGGAGTCATTATCAGATATAGATCTTGAGATGGTGCATGAGCGAAAGATTCATGTTTGTGACAAGCAACCAATTTATTAATAATGGCACGTGTCTAATTATATTTTCAACCAAAAGTAACCTATGTGGATAAATTTCTTATAAATTACCATTCTATTAGTGTGTGCACCATGTTTTTCATTATGAACTTATTTGATATCCAAATCGACATATTCTAAATTTAAAAAACAAAGCAAAGTTCCACCATAGCTTCTTTATTAAAGTTTGTTTACAAGGAGGGTATAATAGAATTATTTTGGATAAATTATTTGAATTTTGCATGTGAAAAATAAAATTTTAAGGTATGATCATGGAGGTACATATAGGTGTCATGATACCATGGAGAGATTGAACCAACAATCTCAAAAACCATCACAGATTATGAATGATCATAAGTCAAGATGATGAGTTATTTTACCAAGAATTGTCACTATTTAGTATCTATTGGAATTTCAAGGAGTGAACTGATTATATCCATTGCATCCATGGATCTATTATTTTCCCAAGGCACATGCTCAAATTGGATATGCACAAAGTTTATTTTAAGATACCCACCATGTTATTGTTTGTATGGTATAAACTTGTTATCTTTAGATTGTATTGATTATTGACCTAATTGATTAAATGAGAGTACCCAAAGACAAATAAGTGTTTAATATTCCATTATATGGCTAGCTATAGACCTAAAGTAGGGCCTTTTAGTTTGAAATATTATTAGTGTAATAAAATGTGATGTGGAATGACTTTGGAATGAGGCCTCTATGGTGTCAAGAATATAATTTATATACCTAAGACATGTATTTCAAAAGACCCATAAAAATATATATTAAACTATTGATACTCATCAAGAGATAGTACAAATTTATCAAAAGACATAATTGTCGATGGTTGTTTATCTGACAATGGGGGTTTTACTAACTTATCTATGAGTAAATGTACATTGATTACCTTTTAGTTATCATATTCAATATTATAATTGATAAAAAACATGGCCCATTTCTCCATTTGACCTATGAGTGATGATTTGGATTATAGGTACTTGGATAAATCACCCTTGGTGATGAGTATATTCTTTTTATCAAGCATGTAGTGTTGAATTTTTTTTGAAGTGAAGATGACCATTAAACATGTATTTTTGATGCGTGAGTATTTAATATAATAGACCAAAAATGTGGATATTAAATATTATAAGGTCAAATTTGTTCCATTATCATCATGTTGAGACAAAAATGTCCGTAGAGCATGCTAAGTTGCAAAAATAAAAAGTAACAAAGGTTTTATTAGGGTTGATGGACCTAACACTTTTGGAATATAGAGATATTGTTTTAACTATTCAAATTCTTTTTATAACTCCCTATTCTAGATAAATTTGGTGTATTTCTTGATTATTTGTGTGAAAGGATGACATTTATATGCCAATTATGAAATAAACCTTATGATAGCTTGGATATTCCTGTGTAAGTTGTGCAATTACATAAGACTAGATGGAAGAGGCATATATGAAATAACATTGAATTTAGGATTCTTGGATTAAATACCTCACCTAAAAACTATGAAACCCAATAACTCACCTAATGTTATGTTATACACACACTTGTTGGTATTAAATCACAATTTATACTCTTTCAACCTCTCATAGATTTTGCATAACACTATTGGATGTTCTACTAGATTTTTTGACTTGCCTAATATGTCATCCACATAATCTTAGAATTTTTCTTCATCATATCATTAAAAATTATAGTCATGGAATTTTGATATATAGTATCTGCATTCTTCAAGCTAAAGGGCATGATTTTATAGAAAAATTTTCCCCATGATGTGGTGAAAATTTTCTTATATTGGTCTTTAGGTGTGATATGTTTTTTATTATAGCCTTAGAATCCATCCATGAGTGTGTAGTAGCCTAAGTTTTGTCATGAATACTCTATCATTCCTAATTTATCCCTTTTTGCTATTAATTTACATGTGCACTTAAATGACACCTATTTTACCAATCTGACCTATCCTAAGCATAATAGGAGACCTAATCCAATTACAATGCCATCTATTATTATTGAAATAAATGATATTAATATTAAAAACACATTTATGTATTTGTATGCTTTGAGTCACACCCCAAACATGTTACCTTTCTTGAAGGGATAGGAACATCCAACATGACATGAAATCCTAGCATTCATGTCCATGTATGTCAATGTTATCCTTCCCTCATAAGAGTGAAAATGTCAAAAAGGAAGGTATACTTAGGGTCAAAATTTATCTTTCAGTAGTACAGAATCAATAATATATGATTAAAAAAAATACTAATAACTACATATAAATGACCAAACATGATCACGTGACCATTAGTAGTTTATTGCCAGTCATTTATAATGTGGCCAAATTGATGACTAAACTAGTTTTAGTCATTTATTAGTTATTTTGATTGATTGATTTGGTAGTATATTTAGTTGTTAATTTAGTCATTGATTGCTATAATCTAGTCACTTATTTAGTCATTTTTTATTCACTAATATATATATATATATATATATATATATATATATATATATAGTCACTAATTTAGTCATTGATTATTATTAACTGGTCACATATTTAGTCATTTTTATTCACTGATTTCACCAGTCATCATTGTGTCATGATCACATTTGTTTCTATCCATTGGTAATGTATTTAGTCATTAATTTTAGTCATCATTTTGATCAATTTGGTAGTTGTTAACAAATCCTCCATGAGTCAGATTTTTTCTTGCTATTTGGTATAGACATTCGGCAGATAAAAAAAACTAGTTCAGAGAGTGCAGGGTCTGGTAAAGCTTCTTCGGACTCTAGTCTAGAATTCACAAGGTTAGCCTTTTTTGAATCATCGGCAAATTTCAATTTTTGTTTCATTCTTTGGTTCAATCAAACGGTTCGTCAATCGGTTCAACATTTGTTCGGACCATTGAACCAAAATTTGGTTCAATGTCTTGGTTCAAGGTTGGTTCAATGGTTTGGTTCACCCAAAATTTGGGTTCAACGTAAGTTCAAAGCCATGGTTTAATGACCGCTTGAACCTTTGAACCATTAAACCAAAATTTGGTTCAAAGGAGTGGTTTAATCACTTGGTCAGCAAAGATAGCTGGAGGACACCTTGCCACTTGGACTGACAGGACACACTACCACCTAGACTGCTGGTGGCCACGTGGACTAGTCAAGGACTGTTGCTGACTGACATGTGGACTAGCTATTGGTGTAGAGGGCACGTTTGAAATCTTGAAGGTTACATTTTGGGAGATAAGGCAAGGAAAGAATCCTTCAAACTTTTTGTCTAAAGGAATTTGGAAGTCCGCACAAGCCAAAAAATCTTTTCGAAGGGCCTGCTGGAGGACGACTAATGCCAACATGGACTACCACATGAATACTAACCTGGATGGCTAGATGACTGCAAGACTAACTGAGGACACTTAGAGGCCACGTGGATGCTAACTTGGACACTTAGAGGACACTTGGGCTGCCACAGCCACATTAAAGATCAAAGGGGCAAAATGAATCCTTCAGACTTTTGTCCAAACTTGTCATGACTTAACAAAGCATGAAGACAATGCCAAGTGGGCAAAAGGCAAAAGACATAGACAAAATGAATCCTTCAGACTTTTTGTCCAAAGGAATTCCTTTAGATAAAAAGTCTAAAGGAATTTAAAAAGCTGACACAGATATAAAGCCGCAAGAATAACTGCCAGCGACCAATGCGAAGCCAATAGAGAAGACTAAGTCCACGAGAAAAACAAGACAGATGTAAAGCCAATAAAGCTGAATGAAAGAAAGCCATGGGAAAGTGACAAGATGAAAGACAATGAAGGAATAAAGCTTCCAGTGACCTCCCATAGGCCATCAAATTTTGACAGCGGGAACTAACCGTTGGAAGCAAAAGACAAAAAAACCAAAATAAATGAAGCTGACTATGAAAAAGAATTGAAAATAGATAGTCTGACAAAGAGTTAAACATGGAATCCTACCAGAAATAGACACGACCAAAATTAGAAGATTCACATGCAAATGCTAGAGCTATTTTCAAATGCGAGTCTATTTTCAAACATCATAGCTATTTTTGAATAAACAGTCTAAGTTTTAGTTGACTGATCATTGAGACCTATTTGTCTTCATTTAGCGCATGCATTTGAAGGACTAAATCTGGCTTCATAATAGGAGTTGACTAATCCATATTTAGAGTTAACTAATTGATCAAATGCTGCATCCACTAGAAATTTCCATGCAAAAAGAGATGGGTAGTCCATAGTAAAGATAAGTTCACTTCATCAAGCGAGGCCATTTAATGCAAGGATAGGGAAAATAGTTTTTTATTGAGTTAACCAAAGTGAATCTTTCTCTTCAAGTTTATACAGCTATCTTTGGCCTATTGTAATTTCCTATATAATGGATTTTTGCCTTGATTTAAAACGATCCAATCTCTCTTGGTTAGACCGGACTCTGCCATTAAGATTTGTGTAACCTCTTCAATCAATAAGAAGGAGTGTACTTTTAGATTTCAAGCGTGGCATAGTGTATATTTCTTCAGCAATTTGCATAAGTGGTAGAGTTTTTCTCCCTTCCCAAATTCTATTCGTACCTAGTTTCTGTATTGTCTTTGTGTAGGTCATGTTAAAGTGTTCTTTATTCTCTTTTGTTGAAATTGTAAGTGGATGTTAGGTGGCTACAAAGCGTCTTGTATTAGACCCCTCTCCATCATTTTCCCTCAGGTTTTAGTTATTAGATCGAACCTCTACATGAAATACTTATGCATAAGTGATTAATTGAAGTTTAAGGTCTTCCTTCTCTCTTGTTCATTCAGTGTTCAAGGATCCAAGTTGAGTAGGATCATAAACTTGGTGTATCACCCCCTTTAAAGTAGGATTTCCCCTTTAAGTTTTATTTCTCCCTTTTCCATGGTAGTCAGCAGCATAGAGTAGGAATCCTCATTGATACATCATATAGGAACCAGCCTTCTCTGGAGGTTCTTCTCACTATTGAGGCACCCATCCTCATGAGAAGATCCCATTATTTTAGCTGGATAGAGGACTGGCCATTTCGCACACATCCTCAAATCAGGGCATAGCTCTAGGTTGACAACAATTTTTGGCACGCCTAGTGGGACCCATTTTTCTTGGTTTTTTATGAAATCATAGTTACAGTAGTGTTCTTCAAGAAGTATTCAGTGACTCCAAGCTCAAGTAGTTGCTTCTAACAGTTTAGGACAACTTCCATGTAAGTCTATTTTTATTATCGTGAATGAATTTTGATGGCTATGTATGGAGAGAATTTCTATGGTATATTTCCTTATCAGCCCAATGAGGGATCATCCTAGCCTGGTCATGATATCTGTGAGCCTAATCAGCCTTATCAAGGCTACTATCAAAGCTATGTTGAGCCTTATCAAGTTTCTCATGATCCTTATTATCAAGAACATGACTCTTACCTTCCTAGTAATCCATATCAGTCTCAAGATCAGATTTCATCTTCCCCATATGGCTATGATGTTACATATGAGCAGTATCACCTTCAAGAAAAAATGAATGAAATAGAGCTTAGAATACTGGCATATGTAAGAAAGGTTTGTTTTAACTCTCAGTATGAGGAAATAAATGGTCTATTTTGAAACGTGTCTAATGATCCAAAAGAGATAAATGGACTATGTATTCTCACATTAAAAAAAATGGAGGCTTGGGAATGGCAGAGAATTGCGTTAAATGAATTATCTACAAAAGGCTATGGTGTTTCTTATTCTTACGAAACTCTTAACCATGCCTAGTATGTGCCAAAGGAGATTCTTAGTTAGAGTCAAGAGCCTATTCAAGTGGCTATTTATGAGACTAGACCTTCCTATAGTCCCATCATTACCTCACCAATAATCTCTCAAACTCAGGTTGTCCAAGAGGACAAGCAGGGTCTAAACTTTGATGAGGTAATGGCCAAATGGAAGGAACAAAATACAGAGGTTTTTAAGAATTTCTCTTTCCCCCCTCCAAAACTCCCTAAATGATTCCTTTTCCCTCAAGATTCCAAAATATGATCATGATCAATCTCCCATGCTTCATTTTCCCTCTCAAACAAGTGAATTTCATCACCCTCTTGCCATCACCCTTCCTCAAGAAGAACTTGTTCTTCAGAGTATTGAGAAAGAGGTTATAGCTACAAGTCAAGTTCTTATAGAACATGTAGAGGATGCTTCAGAAGTGTTCAAGGAGGAAATTCCTATTGATAATTCTCTCAAGGTTGTAATTGAGCATCCAGTTATAACTGAGAGTGGGAAAACTAATCTTGATGTGGATGAACTTCAAAAGGCACTGGTATAAATGGAAGTCATACATGAGTTACATGTATCTCTTATTGAGAAGGATCCAGATAGTGTGACAGTGGATTCAGTTTAAATAGACCAAAATGAGGAACAAAAATATGATTGGCAGCTATACCTTGAGCCTCTACCAAAGATTGAAGAGCTTTGTATAGATGTGTTGGCTATTAAAGAGCATGTTTATGAGAAGCTTGATAAAGAATCACCTATTCAAGATCCCAGTATAGATTGGGTTGCATATTCAAAGCTCCAAGAAGAGCTGGATGAACTCACAGCAGTAAATAAGAAGGATGTGGTCACTCAAAAGGCATGCATAGATGGGGTATCACTTGACATGGTGATAGATGACAAGCAATCCAAGAACAATCAGGAAATACTTGGTGAGTTTGTCTTTGTTGATGACTGGTTTGCTATTGACGGCCCAATTGAAAAGATGCTAATATAGTTGGTCGACAAGGCAAATGCCTCATCAAAGGTTATGACTAATAAACATCCTATCTTGCAAATTGTACCATCTCTCAAAAAGAGCAAGTTCAAGAATTTTCCATTTGATCCAGGTGGATCGTGCCTTATCATGGTTAACTAGGTTATTTTAGTTATTCTTTGCTTTCCTCCAAGTGCTATAAAATCACAATAGTTTGCTTCAGTGTTGTTCAATAAGTGCTTGTTTGCACATTTGCTTTTAGTTAGTTTTTTGCTTTCATGTGTTTCCCTTCTTATTTTGAGGAAGGAGGTTATTACAACAATGGTTAGAGAATTTTTTTTTCTAATCCGAGATCAGATTCACCATCAGGAAATTCAAATAAAGTCTATACAATCCCTGGGTCCTCAATCATAGCAGGCATGCTTCCCAGCTGAGTCACCAAAATGTTAACAAATCCTCCACGAGTTAGATTTTTTCTTGATATTTGGTATAGAAGTTTGGCAGATTAAAAAACCAGTTCAGAGAGTGTAGGGTCTGGTAAAGCTTCTTCAGACTCTTGTCTAGAATTCACAAGGTTAGCCTTTTTTGAATCATCAAAAAAATTCAATTTTTGGTTCATTCTTTGGTTTAATCAAACGGTTCGTCAGTCGGTTCAACGTTTGTTCAGACTGTTGAACCAAAATTTGGTTCAACGTCTTGGTTCAAGGCTTGTTTCAACATGTTGGTTCAATGTTTTGATTCACCCAAAATTTGGGTTCAACGCAAGTTCAAAGCTGAGGTTCAATGATCGCTTGAACCTTTGAACCGTTAAACCAAAATTTGGTTCAACAATGGGTTCAAAGGAGCAGTTCAATCACTTGGTCAGCAAAGATAGCCAGAGGACACCTTGCCACTTGGATTGACAGGACACACTACCACCTAGACTACTGGAGGCCATGTGGACTGGTCAAGGACTGTTGCTGACTAACACGTGGACTGGTTGTCGGTGTGGAGGGCACATTTGAAATCCCAAAGGTTACATTTTGGGAGATAAGGTAAGGAAAGAATCCTTTAGAATTTTTGTCTGAAGGAATTCAAAAGTCTACACAAGCCAAAAAATCTTTTTGAAGGGCTTGCTAGAGGATGACTACTGCCACGTGAATACTAACATGGATGGCTGGATGACTGCAAGACTGGTTGAGGACACTTTGAGGCCATGTGGATGCTAACCTGGACACTTGGAGGACACTTGGGCTGCCATAGCCACATTGAAGATCAATGGGGCAAAATGAATCCTTCAGACTTTTGCCTAAACTTGTCATGACTTAACAAAGCTTGAAGACAAAGCCAAGTGGGAAAAAGGCAAAAGACAGACAAAATGAATCATTCAAACTTTTTTTCTGAAGGAATTCCTTTAGACAAAAAGTCTGAAGGAATTCGGAAAGCCGACACAAATATAAAGCTGCAAGAATAACTGCCAGTGACCAATGCAAAGCCAATAGAGAAGACTAAGTCCACGGAAAAAACAAGACAGATGTGAAGCCAATAAAGCCGAATGAAAGAAAGCCATGGGAAAGTGACAAGATGAAAGACAATGAAGGAATAAAGCTTTCGGTGACCTCCTGTAGGTAGTCAAATTTTGACAGTGGGAAGTAACCATTGGAAGCAAAAGACAAAAAAACCAAAATAAATGAAGCTGACTGTGCAAAAGAATTGAAAATAGATAGTCTGACGAAGAGTTGAACATGGAATCCTACCAAAAATAGACACAACTAGAATTAGAAGATTCACATGCAAACGCTGGAGCTATTTTCGAACGCGAGTCTATTTTCAAACATCAGCACTATTTTTGAATAAACGGTCTAAGTTTTAGTTGACTGATCATTGAGACCTATTTATCTTCATTCAACGCATGCATTCAAAGGACTAAATCCAGGTTCATAATAAGAGTTGACTAATCCATATTTAGAGTTAACTAAATGATCAAATGTCGCATCCACTAGAAATTTTCATGCAAAAAGAGATGGGTAGTCCATAGCAAAGATAAGTTCACTTCATCAAGCAAGGCCATTTCATGCAAGGATAGGGAAAATATATTTTTATTGAGTTAACCAAAGTGAATCTTTCTCTTCAAGTTTATATGGCTATCTTTGGCCTATTGTAATTTCCTATATAATGGCTTTTGCCTTGATTTAAAATGATCCAATCTCTCTTGGTTAGACCAGACTCTACCATTAAGAGTTGTGTAACCTCTTCGATCAATAAGGAGTGTACTTTCAAATTTCAAGCATGGCATAGTGTATATTTCTTTAGCAATTTGCATAAGTGGTAGAGTTTTTCTCCCTTCCCAAATTTTGTTCGTACCTAGTTGTTGTATTGTCCTTGTGTAGGTCATGTTAAAGTGTTCTTTATTCTCTTTTGCTTAAATTGTAAGTGGATGTTAGGTGGCTGCAAAGTGTCTTGTATCAGACCTCTCTCCATCATTTTCCCTCAGGTTTTAGTTATTAGATCAAACCTCTACATGAAATACTTATACACAAGTGATTAATTGAAGTCTAAGGTCTTCCTTCTCTCTTGTTCATTCAGTGTTCAAGGATCCAAGCTAAGTAGGATCATAACCCTGGTGTATCACCCCCTTTTAGGTAGGATTTTTGCTTTAAGTTTTCTTTCTCCCTTTTCCATGACAGTCAACAGTATAGAGTAGGAATCCTCATTGATACATCATACAAGAATTAACCTTCTCTGGAGGTTCTTCTCATTATTGAGGCACCCACCCTCGTGAGAAGATCCCATTGTTTCAGCCAGATAGAGGACTGGTCGTTTTACGCACATCCTCGAATCAGGGTGCAACTACAGGTTGACAATAGTAGTATTTAGGTATTTAGTCATTTTTATTCATTGATTTCACTAGTCATCATTGTGTCTTGATCACATTTGTTGCATTTTTGGGGAAACTTAGCTACACCAACATATAGATTATGTAATTGTAAATGATCACTTCTTGAAAGAATAATTTAGAAAACCTTCAATATGGAATACAAATGATGATTATAGACACCCATTACACTATTTTAATTTTTACATTCTATAGTCAAGGGTATCTTTTTGGCTTCCATTAGATGCATAAGTAGTAGTAGTATAGATATTTCAAATATATCTATTTAAAAAATGTGGAGAGATGTCAAATTTTAGACTCCTGATTTAGATTTATCACATACCATACTAATTAAGACTCCATTAACTTCATTAATTTATAGATGATAAGAGAATGAAATAATTTAAGTCATAATATTAAGTACAAGAAAGGTAATTCCAATTAGGCTATAGATTGATTAAGTCACCTCCAATCAAGTAATAAGAGTACCTTAATATTAGGCACAAGAAAAGTAGATCCAATTATGATGGAAACTAATTATGTCACCTCTAATTATAAATATTATAACATAAAATGCATAAATATTATTCTTCTCAATATGTAGAGCATGAATATGATGAATTCATGAATATTTATCATGAATCAACATTTATAGCATTAGGTAATATAGCTTACTCTAATTTGAAACTCAGTATGAATTCATAAATATTTGGGTATTAGATACAGGTGCCACCAAACATATGACATAATGATTAGACTTCAAAACATATGACATAAAACATAGAAAAACATAATCAATAATTCATTTGCACATAATTAAATATCTATTAAAAAGGCAAAATAATAAAATTTTATTGAGAAAAGGTATTCTTATAGTAGATACAAGACATAAATATGTGTCTTTGCTTTGAAAAATGTGTTAATACAAAGTGTGTTTCTAAGTGTTGTGACTGAGAAAACTAAGTTGCAATTCCTTTCTTTGCTTATACAACTCCAAAACAAACAAAAAATACTAAGAATATCCATAAACAACACATTAAAACTATTGCATAAAGCAATGGGCCAAGCTATCTAATAGCTAGTATATGATAAACATCAATTATGTCATTTTTTTCAAATATTTTAATGGCCATGGTGTGAAGGTCCATTATTTATCTTTTAGATGGATAGCTCCATCTATTTTTTCTTTATAAATAAGGGGAATGTTACTTATGACCAAAAAAATTTACATTTGCATCTCCTATTCCTTTAAATTTGACTCCATGTACAATAGATAGTGAGTGAATCTGCCTAATAGCCACAACAACACCATCAAATAGATCTAACACCTAGAATTTATCCCCTTATTAGAGTTTATCAATAAATGTATTTAAAAACAAAAAAAATACACATTATATTTATATATAAAAAACACATTATATTGTAAAAATGGAGTGGGGTAATGGTCACATACAGAGTTGTAGAGGAATTTAAACTGATTCTGGGTTCTTTGAGAAGAAAATGATGACTTGAGGAAAGGAGATTCACAAAGTGTTGATAGAAATTTAGGATATGTTAGATTTGTAACAAGTCAAAGGGAGAAGATTTTAATAGGAGAAAACATGATTGAATTCGGCCATATGAAATAAGGGCCTAAGCATAAGATGGATCCTAATAACAAGGAGGGTTTCCCTATGAGTAGAACCCCTAACCAAAGGTCTAAGATCCTCAACCTTTTGGGAAGGTTTGATCCAAAATATGTGGAAAAAAATTACTTCTTAGAAAGTAAAATGGCTCTTATGGGCTAGGAGACTAACAATGATCAAAGTGGTTATCTCAACCATGCCAATCTACATCATGTCTTGCTTCGCACTTTTGAAGGGGGTAGAGAACAAACTTGATCAACTCATGCAAAAATTTTTTTGGCAAGGCACAGAGGAGAAGGAAAATATAGATCTTGTTTCTTGGGATAAGCTTTTTAGATCCAAAAAAGAAGGTGGGCTTGGCTTGAGAAATTAGGTAATTCAAAATAAAGTATTAGGATTCAAACTACTTTGGAGGATACATAAGGAACCCATAGTAAATGGGCCCAGATTTTGAATAGGAAATATTTGGGAAATGTTTCTTTTGAAGGGATTTTGATAGTCACAAACACCCCAAAAGGATCAAGGATATGGACCTTCATAAATAATTATAAATTATTCATCATGAATTTAATATCACATGATGTTCTTGATGGTAACAAAGCTAAATTATGGTCTGATTCTTGGGCAAGATATCCAAAATTGGATGACATTATAGACATTTTACATATCAAAGAGACCCTCTCCATGGTTTTGGAGACCAAGGTTAAAGATTACATAATTCTATATCTAGAAGAATTAGGCGTAGCCTAGAAATGGAGGGATTTTTCAATATTCAATTTTAATCCCCAAGAGGTGGATAGTCTCAATCAAGAACTAAAGAAAATAACATTGGTGTTTAGACAAGAAGAGGACTCCAATGTTTGGTATGGTTCAAATATTGGTATTTACTCAGTTAAGTCAGGCTATGTAAGTATAGTAAAGACACAAAGATGTATAAGGAACATCATCCCTCTTCAATATTGCTATAATAAGTTTAGAATTCTTAAAGCATGATTATTCACTTGGGAAACTCTAAAGAAAAGGATTATAACTATTGAAAGATTTAGGAAGATGGGTTTCCATGGTATTTCTTGATGTCCTTTATGTATATCCCAAAAGGAGATAGTGGATCACATTCTTCTTGGTTGTAAATTCTCTTTTGAATATTGGAGGTGGTTATGCGTGAAGTTAGGATAGAAGAGTGCCCTTCCCAATGATATAATGACTTTGTTTTAATACTGGCCCAATATCAAAAGACATTTTACTTATCATTATTTATGGTTGATAAGTCCCACAATTCTAATCTGGGAACTCTAGAAGGAATGGAATAGAAGATTTTTCCAAGACAAGGAAATGAGTTTCAAATCCCTCTAAAACAAGATTGAAGCAAGTATTATGGAAATAATTAACAACAAATTAAACTTTATTATCTTAAAGGAGGTAGTTTTTTTAGGCTGGGATGCTAGTATGAAGCTCCAATGGGGTGGTTTGAGAATTCCCCCTATTTTGGCTTAGAGGGTAAAAATAGAAAAGAACAATGTTAATAAGTATTTTGGAGAGAGCTGCCAGTAGGATGGGTGAAGTTAAATTTTGATGGATCAGCTAGAGGCAATCCAGGGGCTTCAGGGACAAGATGTATAATTAGGGATTGTCAAGCAAGAAATTTAGTCACTTCTACTAAACCACTTCTGAAAGGCACTAATAATGATGACAAATTCAAGGCCTTATTGCATGGGTTATTTCTATGTAAAATTATTAGAGATAAGAAAGTGGAAATTGAAGGTGAGTTAGCTATTGTCATAAATGATATAAGAACAAGGAAGACTCCAAATTGGAAGCTAAATTTTCTTTTTAAAAAACTAAAAAAATGTTGGAAATTTTTGATGTTTCTACAACCAACCACATTTACCATGAAGGAAATGGTGAGGTGGATTTTTTATTAAATAAAGGAGCTGAAGGCATTGAGGACACTTTTATTTTAGAGGATGAAGATTTAATAAATTCACTTTAAGTGGAATGGTTTTAAAATATTTTAGTGAAGGCTCCCGACATGCTTGGGCAAATCTCCTAAATCTTAGAAGCTAAGCTACCTCGAGTGCCATTAATGAATATGAGCTAGATGTAAAGGAAATGGCTCTATTTAATGGATCCCAACAAGGCTTTCTCACACCAAAGAGTGAATCTAACCAATGATGAAAATGGAGATGCCAATTTGCCTTCACAACACTCGAAGGCAAATGGATTTTTTGGGATTCATCATAGACTTGAGGCTAAAGGTCATAATAAAGCCTCACATAATTGACCATTTACATTTCTTGGAGTTGGAGGTGGTGAAAATGGTGTTAGGGAAAGATTTTTTAATAGACAAGAATAGATACAGAGTAAATTTAGACATAACATCTTGGTTCTTGGTGTCTTTGTTAGATCTTGGAGGTGAGAAGGTGGATATTCTCCTTCTATTGCAATAAATTTTCAAGCCAAATTTTTAGGGTAATGACTTAGAAGTGGTTATTTGGGTAGAGATAGGAGTGGGGATTCCATGGTCATCAAAATTATCATTATCAATTCTCAACATGACATATAGGGCTCTGTAACTTCCATTTCTTCTCAACATGATAAAAAGGGCTTTTCATCATCACCACCACTGGGCCACCATCAAAAAGCATTTTCTAAGGTGCTATTGAGCTCTTGACATGGAGTTGAATATGGAATAGGTGTTGTGCTTCACTGAGCTGGTGGAAAATGGCAACTTCTATGGGTTTCCTTAGCTAGTGTTTTGAATTTTATTGTGAAATTTTGACGTAAATATTTTAGTATCAGGAAGAAACTCTTTAGAAAGAATATTTAAGCCATGGGAATATTTTATAACATAATGATATGCCAACTACAATATTTTTTTAATTTAATATCAATAGAATACTCGCTCTATGGTTTAACAAAAAAACACATATTATTTTTTATAGCTGCAAGTAATGTTTTATGTCTTGGAACAAATCAGTTTTTGTGTGTGCTTTTTTTAATTCTATACTTGAATAAAAAAGAAGAAACTTTTTACTCTACAAAAAAAAACTAACCCATTGTGAGGTACAAACAAATGGAGGGTAAGACTAAAATAGTGCTAGACTGTATGAGCTTTACTCCAAAAAGAGACATGGATTGGCAATGAAGTCCCCCCAATTGAGGACCATGACATCCCTAATCATAATGACCTAATGAATTGTCAAAATCTATATATGCAATCTATTACAACCAAGATCTCAGCTTATATATGTAAGTTTTATGTTCTCCCTTATTTCTATAATCTACGTATACTAGCTAATTACACTTCACTACTATTCTAACTAGCTTCTATCAAATAGGTAATGATTACCCTTATTTACATAATAAAATAACCATTACTTACTTAGATAGTACTTACTTGCATGTGGTTTCATATCACTCAACTTGGGTTCATCATGACTACTTATACTATGAATATCATGTGCATACTCATCGAGTTCATCATTATTATTCTCACTATCAACATTGACATGAAGTTGTATAGTTTTGCAGAGAGCTTTATTGATAGGGCCTTTTTCTTTTCATTCTGATTTCATATAATTGCTCTACATGTGGTTTAATCATCATGAAAAAATTAATATAATTCAATTAAAGAATTCAAAATCTATAATTTTTTTTCCAAAATAAAATTTTAAGCATGAAGAATGACTAAACATTGGGACAGATTAACTTACAACTTAAAGAAAGAAAAAGCTATAAATTTTTGTCCAAAAGAGTAATGACAAAACATTGGGACATATTAACTTAAAACTTAAATAATGAAAAAGATATAATTTTTTTTCCAAAAAAATAGTTTAAGCATGAATAATGACAAAACATTGGGAAGATAACTAAAAACTATTATATTACCTCAACTAATTCAACACAACTATGATGATTGTGTTGTACATTCTTATCTATTCATCATGATCACTATCAATATCAAAAGCTCTATTAACATCATGAAGGCATTTTTATTTTCTTGTTGATTTGATAAAATTCCTCTACATGTGGTTTAACCATCATGTAAAAAAAAATATAAAGCATTCAATAGTCAAGTAAAGAATGTAAGCTATAAATTTGTCCAAAATAACATTTTCTAGATCACTCCAACAATAAAGAAATTGGGTTGGATTCTCCTACACTCAGATTTTAATAATCTACATATTAAGAGGAATTTGTATATATAATTTCCAAACAAGAAGAAATGAGATCAATAGAGCCTCTTACCTCATTTGAATCCATGGATTTATGCTCATTCCATGTACAAATTATAGGGTTAACAGAGGCAACCAACTGCAAAACTTATTGAGTGAGACTGCATATGCAACTCATTACCTGTTGGTGCCATTCATTTGAGTTGACATGATCTAGAGAGGCTCCTACTTGGAGTTTAATAGATGACTATGAAATCTATGTTGACAAACTAGATTTCAACTTTATCCCACTCTTATATTTACTAGGTCAATCTAGTGCTACCATATAATTGATAATATCTTATGTACCTACTTCTCTATTACTATTTTCCACCTAAAATACAATGTCAATTTCAACATATAGTTAGTTCAATAAAAAATAAAAATAAATAACACAACGTAAATTGAACCAAAAATCCATACACTTACTACAAATTTGTCCATTTTGGCTTGCAACTCGCCTTGATCAAATGTATATCCAACCCTCACATTATCTCTTGATCTCTTGCCTATGTTACTCTTTGCCAAATATTCTTCAAAAGACATACTTTCTTTCAATAAATCCCACTATTTGGGATATAGAGTGGAGTCTAACCTCTCTTTTCCCTCCATGATTATTTTTCTACAATTGTATCTAAAATTGTTCATCAAAATCTCATATTTTCCTTGTAATATTTTCTAGAGATTTGTCCACTAGTAATCTCAAAAGGATTTTCCATTTTTTGTATAAAATTTTCCATAGTTCATGGATCTTGCTCTATAAAAATTGATTTGCAAATATCCAAATGGGCCCTACATCTTACACCCAACTCAAAGGTTGAATTTATAGCATTTGGCCTAATGGGCTCATCATCTCTCGATACCTCAACCAAGAATGGCTTTTTTCCTTCTAATTTCATTTATTTTGCATTCCTCTTTATATATCTATAAAAATCTTGATTCAATATTTATCTTTTGATAAAATCAAACACATCTTCAATTAAACCACTACCAATATCTCTAGATGATCCACTAGTTCCATCAATAGTTTTAGATGCAATAGGTGCACTTTGAGGCACAACAGATGCAAGTGATCTCTCTTCAAGACTCTCATTAACCAAAAATTCATGCTCCTTGGCCACATTAGGTGTGGTATGAGTACGTAGATCAGTACTAGTCTCTATAGATTTCACTTTAAACACATCCTTTAATGTTGAATAAATCATCTACAGACCTGTTGCTCCTTTGCTCTAATGTTTTTCAATAATCTCTCTTAGACTTTGTGCTAAGAGATCATCACGATGTTACACATAACCATGTGCTATATCAAGCTACACATCACCATGTACTATATCAAACTGCACATCACCATATGCTATATTAGGCTACACATCATCACAATTATTATTTTCACCAACTGCATTTGTTAAATCATAAATGCGTTGGCTTTTATGAGATAGTGGAACTGTATCCTTTCTTTCCTTTTATTTTTTCTCTACATTTTATTTCCACTCTTTTTCTCGCCTATAAAACAAAAAATATATCATATTATGTCTTATATACATAAAGTTCTTGCCTATAAAATTTAATTAAACACTATTAAAAAAATCATATACTACTTAGTGGATTTATAAATTGCCTATTTGTCAAACAAAGACATGATAAATATTCATTAGTCTTGGCCACTTTTTATCTATGAAATAACTCATAATGTATCAATGAAATTTCATCATTATGATCACTATCATCAACTAATTTTTGCCTTACATTCCTTTTCCTCATTTCCTAAAGTATAAATAAACAATAATGTATAAATCAACAACCTGAATTAGTAAAAATTTATTGAGTTCATAAGTTGATAACTATTGACTTTCCAATCCACTGATAACTAAAAATGGAAACTTAAAATATTTCTAGTTTACATATTAAAAAGAATTTGCAGTTAAAAACTAAGAAGATGTTTACAATTGTAGGTATCAGACTATCAATATGACTATCCCTTGTTTCAACTGGATATTGACACTTACGAATCCTGATCACTCCTATCTACATCTGCTTAATTTTATTCTTCATCCTCATCTGTGACATGTAATACATTCTCTCTTCCAATCTCTTCATTGGTAATCAAAATCTCTTCTTCAAACACTCCATCATCATCTTCATCCACTTCTTCGAATGTTTCTTGTAAATTAACATACTGCCCATTAGGCATTATATCAACAACTTCCATGAATTTTCATTTGAAACAAGACTCTATTTTAATGACATAGACCATCATAGGCTTCTTACATCATAAATTAGAAATTATTGGTTCATCTGAAGAGGGGAAACATCTCATCCATCTTTGATAAAAATTATCTTATATTTGTGTGTATAAATCCATACTCATCAAATTATATTGCAGATGGTCATATCCACTTAAATTTTAATAATATAAGACTATTTCCACCAAAATACACTTGAATAATTTCTTGGATGAATCCAACATAAAATTTCTTCTCAGTTTCATGAAGAAATTCAACACTAATAACACAATCATAATTTGTCTTTCCTTTGTCTCTTTCTTCCACTCTTAAATGACTACCATAGGCCCACATTCCACTAAAATGCATAGACCATAAATGTGGATATTGTGAAAGCTCACTTTCCTCTATTGTTATATCCTGACCTTCTTATTCTACATCACTGATTGCATTAGCAATCCATTCTTCAAAATTTGGAAAATAATCACCTCTAATCAAATCATGACATCTGTGCTTTTGAGGTTGATGTTGCATCCAAGATTGATTCTCTTCTTCATATTTTCTACATATAATATTAATGTACAAATAGTAAGATCAATAATATAAATGTGTAAGTGTAATTGAGTAAATAAATTATTGTGTAATTTTTTTACCTATGCCACTTATCGATTGAACATGTGTTTTGAAGAATATAGGCATGTATCACACTTCTTTCTTGATGTGATAGCTTGAAGTGACATACATTGACTTCTAATACTTCACCTACAACTCTCTCATCTTTGTCATCATCCCATACACATTGATCAACATTTTTAAAATAATTAATATATTCTGTGCAAAATCTCATGGCCTCTTACATTGAATATCCCTCAGACATACTGCCTTCTAGTTTTGCCCTAGTATGTTTTTTTTTCAAAACCTTCATATATCATTCTATAGGATACATCCATATCATTCTTACTGGGCCATAATGTTCTAGTTCATAATATAGATGTATCAAAAGATGCATATAAATGTTAAAGATTATTGGTGGAAATTCATGTTCTAATAGACAAAGGACTTCAACAACCTCCTTTCTCAAACTATCAAAGTTTGAAGGATCTAATACATGTAAACTCATTCTCTTTAATATTAGACCCAATCTTATAATTACCAATCTTGGCCCTTTTTCCAAACTTGATATATTTACCACAATAGGTAAAATATTCTTGATTATGACATGATAGTCATGGGTCTTGAGGCCACTTAAACCATTAATGTTAGTTCAACTTCTAATATTACTAATACTTACATATATAGTGGGAAAGTGAGTTTGAGACATCAACTGTAAGAATTTTTCATGTTGTTTCTTTATCCAAACATAAGGAACACTAGGTTTTCTATATTTTTCATCATCACATTTTTTAACCCAAAGATTTTGATGAATCTTTAGTTGTCGAAAGTCTTCACATGATGAAATAGTATCAAAATCACCAAAAAGAGTTTTTATAATAGCATAGGCTATATTTTTCTTAGTATGCAGAAAGTCAACATTATGCCTAATGGCTATATCCTTAAAGTATGACAACTTATAGAATATGCACAACCATTTTACAATGATTTCATTACATGGATCATATCTACGACTAACAATCCCATAATTTTCAATAAATGACATTCTTTTTTATCCATACGATATGCATGATCCATTTTAAGGTAAGCATGATGTACACAATAGACACACTTATGCAAACTTCTTGAGTGGCTCACAAAATCTTTAAAGTTTCTAGTAGGACATACATGGTATCCATGAACATTGAGACCAGACAATGTGCCATATGCAGGAAGATCATGAATCATAAATAATAAGGAAGTTCTTAAACTAAATTTGATTGAATTACCATCCATTAAATATTGAATTAATTAAATTCCTTTCCAAAATTCCATTAACTCATCATATAATGGCTCTAGATAAGCATCAATTGTATCTAGATTCACACTTTTCTTTCTTAGTCTACTCAATGATAGAGTTAAGATTTTTTTTTTAGTTTCTAACCATGGAGGAAAGTTATAATTTATTAAAAACGTTGTCCAAGTTGACCATTTGGTACTTTGATCTGAGAATGGGTTCACCCCATCTAGAGCCAAACCCAACCTTATATAATGAGGATCTTGAGACAAATTAGACCATCTACTATCAAATCCCATCCATATCTTAGAATTAGGCACATGCCATTATTTTCCATTAGTGTTCTTATTTTGGGCATGCCATTGCATAAGTTCAATAATGTCTCTGCACTCTTATATTTAGAGTAATCATGGGATTATCAAAAAGTGGTGAAGAACCTTTTAAGGAACCACAACTAATTTTAACCCTTGTCTATACCTTGCTTCATGACATTTTGGACATTCACTCTCACTTTCAAGATTATTGTGAAATAATACACAACCATTCACATAAGTGTGGATGTTTTCATACCCTAATCCTAGATTAGTGATTTTATTTTTACATTGAATTTGTTTTGTTGGCAATGTGGAGTCAAGTGGTAACAACAAACTTAATAATGCCAATAACTGATCTACACTCTTATTTGTCCAACCAAACACCACTTGCAAGTTAAGAATTTGAAGGATTGTTGTCAAATGACTTAACTTGTAATTAGCATACACATGATTTAAATCATCCTCCATAAACTTGGCCCAATCATCATTTAGACCCTCATTCAACATTCTGTCAACTTCAAACCCTTCATTTAACATTGTTACCTCTTTGTCTATGTTTGGTGCTACTTCATCTATGTTTGTTGCCTCTTCATATCTCATACTCTACAATTATATCATATCTTCATAATAATTGTAATCCCAAGGTCTTATACCACTATGCCCATATCTTATCATATGTCCATAAATCAGATTTATTTTTCTCACCTTTCCACCAAGACAATCACTACATGGACATGGATATTTGTCCATGTCCCTCTCATCGGATACTCTCTCATTAAATGCATGGTATTAATCCATAGTCAACCTTTAATGTTGATCCATCTATAATGTTCTAAAGATAGTAACAAAAATATTTTGGGGGAAAAATTGGCAAACCACAAATTCAATATTTTTTGAAAATATCAGGAAAATTTTAGATTTTTTTAAAAATGTAAAAAAAAGTAGACTAAGAGACAAAAACTATTTTTAAAAAAATTGAAATGAATTTCCATAGCAATAGAGTTAGAAAGAGAAAATAAAATATAGATTTTAACTAATGAATTGTAAAAAATAGATTTTTTTAGTTTATATTCAAATTATTGATTACATTGCATTGCACATCTTTCAAACTCAAAGCATTACTTCACATTACATAACTAATAACTAGATGTTAATAGATGATAAAATTTTAATTAAAATATAGTTTTTAAAAAGTCAACCTAAGTAGTTATGCAATTAATTCACATTGCATAACTAATAACTAGGAGCATTTGTCAATTGCATTTGCCTATCATGGCATTCTATGAGACCACATTTCTTTGATGCATTTTTTCAAATAGTTCACTGCCTTATCTATACTACCACATTTTTCATACATGTCTACCAAATTATTTTATCAAATAGTTCACTACCTTGTTGCTATGGCTAAAAGCCTAAAATAAGTGCTTTTAAACAAGCCATGGATTCTTGGAAAAAATCTATCAAATCATAATAGTAAGTAATAACATAGACAAGGAAGTAAACTAGTTGAAAAAATGCCTCAAATAAATGTGGTCTCATGGTGATGGAATGCCATGAAAATCCATAACAATTCACTTTTCATGGCATTCCATCACCATGAGACCAAATTTCTTTGAGGTATTTTTTAAAAAATTCATAAAATTCATCCTATGAGTCCATATTCCTTTTACAATTATTCTAAGCGTCATTCATAAGCATCCCATATCATGTCTATGTGAATTACATTTGTATTTTGATCATTATTATGTTTTTTTCTCTTACCACAGCCCCATAGTACATTCAAATAGCTTTGGTGGGTGTGCAGGAACCAAAAGAAGTGAAAATATAGTTACCACTTTCCTATAACATGTAAGAACTTCACTTGCGGTGTTGCGGTATACAAAGACTAGTTACGATGGCCCCATGAAGGTCTCAAAAGTAATTGGTAGGACAGTGGCAAGAGTTTGAGTAACATATAGTATTTCACATGACCCCACAACAAAAAAAATGTTGACCTATGATATTGTAGTAAGAGCAAACAATTAAGGTTCACCAAAGCCCCATGGTGGATAAGAAGATAAATAGTGGATGGAGGTAAGGGCTAAGCTGATAGATAACACATATCACAACATCATGATAGTTCAAATAAAGTCTTGTAGGCTAGTGATAAGTGTTAAAATTTATATAAAGTATGTCTTGTGCTCCTACCATAGTCAAATCTAATTCTTGTGGCGATATGGTAAATAGTGAAGGGATGCCAAAGGATCCCACAGTCCCACAATAGTTAGATCAAAGGTTAGTGGTAATGTGATATGAAGTATATAGGGTAACATGTATCCCACCATCTCATGCTAATGTGTATCAAGGCTTTTGGGGTGGTGGTAAGTATTGAAAGATGCAGTATAATCATCCAAAAGATCTCATGGTCCCATGATAGATCTAAATAGGTCTTACGATAATACAATAAAGTATTAAATGTTGAAACAAATATATTGATGCCCTGTAGTGGTTATCATTGATGCCTATGATTAAAGTACCTACCTAATCATTAGATTGGACCAAATCAATGGTCTATGTTTGAAAGACTTGAATGTTGAGATTTGTCAATTTCATGGCATGAACTAGAGTAATGACAAAATGACAGACTCCATAGTAGAATAATATTTATAATTTCTTTGTATTTCATCATTCAAACAAATTTAGTGGTGATTTTAGATGGTGAATTTAATCTCTATGTGTGCACTTCAACCATCTTCCAACTAGGTAAGTTTGCCTCATCACTCTCTTCATAGAAGTTAGTATTTAGTTTATGCTTTATTTTCAACTAGTTTGGTAGAGCAAGTGACTATCAAAACCCTAGTTCATAAAATCATCAAACTATGACACCTAAGAAATCTAAGTCTACAAGTAATAGCACTAAACCCATTGTTCCCAAGAAGTGGTCCTTTCAACAATCATTGTTGGACATTTTGCCAAATTTAGTTGACAAAGGGTATAATAAACTATTCAAGGATGTAACAGAGGGGTGTCAGGATGCTAGAGTCCCTATCTCAAGATGGAACCTTTTTTGGTATTTTTGTGAAAATCAAGATGGGTAGGGACCAGTTGCAAACCCATGGAATTTGAATTTGGCTAAGCTTGTGGTGTCAAATGTATTCATTGATGTGGATTTAATTAGGATATTGGCACATCACTATCATCTAGCCATAAAAACTATCAAGTTGCTAAATGGGTCACCACTAGTGACTGTGGATAGAAATACAATCATTAATTACTTCATGCTCAACAAGCAAGCCCTCACAAAAGTTGACTTGAAGAAGAGTGAACAAGAATATACCAGTCTAAGAAATACACATAGGAGTTATGATTTTCCCATATACATGAGGAAAGGGACCAATAATAGAAGGATTTCAATCCCAACCACTGTAGTTAAGCCTTTTCTAGTTGATAACTTTGTTGTGTATTTCAAAATGAAATATTTTTCTTTATGTCAAGTGCTAGGAATTAATGCCGAAGATAGAATGTTAGTTGGAATGATGATGATGGTCATGAGAATACAAAACCCATAGGTTAATGTTAAGTATGTTTTTGCATCATTTATTGAGAAGAAATTACATGACATATTTTTGCAAATAAGGGAGAACAAGACACCTATGGAGTTCAAATATTAGTATTTATTGTGTCATTTAATTTTGTATCAAAATAGAAGGAATTGGGCCAACAAGATGGACTTGAGCATGATTGATCAAAAGAGACAAGGATTTCTTACATAGTGTTGGTGTTATAAATGAAACACTTATTATCAAAACTATAACTATGTTATGTTCCATGATGATTTCTCAGGCATAATAATGAAATCCCTTGGTATCCTTTTTCCTAGATTGACCAAAGAGGTCATAGAAATGTTGAGGCCTCTTGCTCATAGGCTAGAATAGGGTCACAAACATAAATTTGCTGATTGGTATTTCTTGCCTGACCATACTATAATCAAAGTATATGGGTGTACTCAGCCACCCCATGTGTTGCCAAAATTTGTGCCAAACATAATTATTTTTCTTGAATTCATGTGGTAGATGATCTGGATGGAGAAAGATGCAATGAAAAAACAAAATAAGGGTACATTTCTTCTAGATTCCACTATGTTTGGTGAATGGTACATTGGTGTAGATACCTTGGAGGAGTTGCAAGCCTATTTGAAGTCTAAATATTCTTTGAAATTAGGGACACAAAGGGTTTGTGATCCAGAGGGTCACATGAACTTTTTTAGACAAGTCATCCTTACCAAGATGGGGATATCCCATCAAATCAAGTTTGATGAGGATGAGATTAGAAATTGTGTCAATTTTAAAGAGGTATATAATAGGAAAATAAAATGGGAAATTTTGAATGAGATTGAGGTTGACAAAAGAAAACAAAATCCTAATTTTTCAAGATTTTTTGTTGAATAGAAAGACCCTTTTAAAAGAATAGATTTGATAATTGATAATTTTGAAAAAATATATGGCAAGTCTAAGAAGCAACCTATAAAGGCTACTGACCTCCTTATCAAAAATGCAATAGGAATTATGATTCAAGATCTTGGTCTAGATGTAATGTCAATGCAAGATCTAGTTGTTCCTGATTCACAACCTACCAAAAGGCAAAATATTGATGATGTTTCTCCACTAGTTCTCTATGAAATGACCAAAGGAGTTGGTGAATCTAAGGAGGTTGCCAACATCTTGAGGCATATTGGAGAGGAAGAAGAAGTTGATCAAACCATTATTGGTTAGGAAATAGATGCACACAAACCATAAGCAAGAACATATGAATAGGCACAAGGTGAGCTTGAACTATAACTAGATGAAAGGGTTGTGGCTTCTATGAGGTTCATCAAGGATGATGATTTCATCAATACCCCATAATTCAAATATTTTTGTCTCAAAATGAAGATGAAAGACTTTAAATAAAAGGTGGAAATAAATAAAATGGGTGTTGATGAATCTTAGCATGATCAAATTATGACACAAACTTTCAAGGATTTGAAAATTGATGAAATAAATGTCAACCCTGATGAGGCTAGAAAAATTGTTTTAAAGAGTAATATGTTGATCATCCCTAGCCTTGAATTGAATAAAATGTTTTTATTAGACCAAGTGAGAAATCAAGATGACCCCATGATGGTTTCTAAGTTTGATTATGAGGATGGTGTTAGTGGTTTTGGGTTTAACCCAAAGAAAAAGACTCCAGAAATATAGGCCACATAGAAGAACACCAACAAGCCAAGATTGATTGATGTAGTCCAAGAATTAAGAGAAATAGTTGTGGTGAAAACATTTCAAGATACATCAGTTCTTGAAGCTATCACCATTACTATTCACTCTATAATATTCACATAAGATGTTGTCATTAAAATGGAGCAAAGATTCCTCGACTATGAAAAAACTCAAATTGAGATTAATGAAGAAGTGAATAGGCTATATTTGGTAAATGTCAAACTAAAGCAATAGTTGAAGGGTGTTGATTTTCAAAGCCAATAAATTATGCCACACCAAGACCATGTGCCACAAATATCTAGTGATAATATAGTCCCAGTTTATTATTTGAATGCATTGAAGTTGAATTTAGAGAAAGAAATTGAAGATTTGAAAAAGCAAAATGAGAAGACAAAGGATGAGGCCAAATTGAAAATTATTTAGGTGTTTGAGAATTTTTTGGAATACAAAATAAAATAGTTGTTGAAAAGTTGAGAGATGTGCATGAATGATATTCTTCCCTATCTCAAGCCATTGATCAGTTAAAGGTCAATCTTTCTATTTTGGATCTAATATACAAGAAATGGAAACCTGCACACCATACATTGCTATCCTTGTGCAAAGTTAAACAAATAGATCCAAGTGCTCTAGCCTCACTCAAGCTAATAGAGAATATAGTGAAAATGATCCTAGATGAATTTTAGTATGTGAATAGTGAGAGCCAAAAAATGCAAGCAAAGATTGATTCTTTTACTACCTTCAAACACCAGTTTATTCCTTCCATTTTGATAGAGGATAAAAAGATCAAAGGTTTTGATGCATGGAAAATTGAATATGGTCAAACAATTTCTCAAGTCATTGATTTCTTGAAAAAAGATCAAAACATAAATATTCTCAGTTTTAATGTCATTTTAGATAGAGTAATTGCTCTGGATCCTGGATATGAAAATTTTATCATTGATGTCAAAGTGCTACTAGACAAAAGATGGAAAGATCACCAAGCTAACCTACTCTAGATCCAAGAATATAAGTGGCCTAATGCTTTCATAGTGTACCAATGAGAGAATTAGTATTTGATAATTGAAGAATAAGTAGGCCAAGTATGTAGAGGAGCAAATGACATCAACATGGCACCGAAAAATCTTGGACATCCTCCTATTCTATCTTTTTCTTATTTTTATGCTTTCCAATATGCATTTGTCAAAAAGTATATGCTATTATATGTCATATTAAGGGATGGGTATATGAAAAGTCATTTTTTGGAATGTGAAAGGTCTGAAACTTGTAGCTTCCTTCAACCCTATAAGAAGGAAACCAAGACCTTAAGAAAAATCTCTAGGAATTTGATTTTAGAAAAAGACATTGTAAGGCCTACTCTTCAAAGATACAAAAATAAAATCAAACCACATTTATCTGGTGCCATATATCTAGTTCTCAATTACTTTTTGACAATTCATGTTATGCTTTATCTGTTTATTTCTATTTTTGTTTCTCCTTGTTATTTGATTTAAGATATCAAGTATATGTTTATTTCAAAACACATTTGTTATTTTTAGGTGATTTATCTAATTAGGTTTCTTTAAGTAGGGATTAAATTCCATTGAACATATCATTGTAACTTGGAGGATTCAATTTAGATAATTAAGAATATCTAGGTAATAATAATCTTGCATGTCTATGCCAGTCATAGACAATCCCATGCCAAGTAATTTGAGCTGTAGCTAGATATAAAGAATAAATATATCTATGAATAGAATCTATTACCTAATTATTGAGAAAGGCACTGATCAATTCTTTTCCATAATCATTTCCTTATTTCATAATCAAAAATTCTAATTTTAATTTTTTATTGTGTAGGAGTAGGAGTAATAGTAGAATAGAAAATTTAAAAACAAATCTAATTAAAATCATATGCTAGTTTGGATTATGGTTAATTAGATGATTCAATTGATAAAATTACATAAATCCCTTAATCTGCGCTAAAGTCACCAATAAATTTTAGGATTAATTAATCATTGGTGAATATAAAGTAATACCCACTTGGGCAAAGAAAATCCTAAAGTGTAGAGAATCCTAACCACTTGGGTTGATTAGTCAGTTGGCCAAATTGGTTTCATAACCTAATCATAAAGCTTGGCATCCTTTTAAGGTTTTGCATACTACAAATTTGAGAACTAACAAAAGGCTTTAGAAATTTTAAGAAAGCAAACTTGCATAAATCTAAGTGATTCCCTTGCATTTATCAAGATGGGTGAGTTATTAATATCATCAGACCCCAATGTAGCCTTAGATTCTCTTAAGACACCAAAGTCTCTTCTAAATAAGAGTAGAGAAGAATTACCCATTGAATTTTTAAACAACATTGGGGTTCTTCATTTTGAGCATGATAGAGTAGATTTGGCTCAACAAACTTGTATGGAGGCATTAGGAAATGATGTTCTACCTCTACATAAATCTCTATGGTCAATTTTGTGCATTTTTTAATTTTAGGATTCTCACAGTTAGTGAAAAAGGTAGTGTTCATGAAGGAATGGAAAATATGCGTAGAACCTTTGAATTATACCTATACTATGCAATGGCATTGAATCATTTAGCAAACCATTTTTTCTTCACAGGGTAACATTTTCTTATGAAATAGTTGACTAAGATAGTTCTTGTTTCAAATGACCACCCTCTCATGAAATCTCATTCATATTATAATCTTGCACAATATCATCATAGTAAAGGTGATTATGACACCACTAGCCACTACTACATGGTATTAGTCAAGGAAAGCTAGAGGCCAAAAGATTTTGTGGATAGGTTTAATTGAAGCTGGGAGATCTTAAGAGTTCTCTCTCAAATTTTGAAAAGGTTTTGGAGGTCCACCCTAAGAACTATGAAATATTAAAAGATATAGGCCATATATATGCTCAGTAAGGGTAAGTAGAGAAGGCTTTGGAAATTTTAATAAAGGCAACTCAGATAGATCCATGTGATTCCCATGCATTTATCAAGATGGGTGAGTTATTAATATCATCAGACCCCATTATAGCCTTAGATTCTCTTAAGATAGAAAAGTATCTTATGAAGAAGAGTAGAGTAAAATTACCCATTAAATTGTTAAACAACATTGGGGTTCTTCATGTTGAGCATGATGAACTAGAGTTAGCTCAACAAACTTTTATGGAGGCATCAAGAAATGACATTTGGGTTGATTTCATAAATAAAAGCCCTAGTGCCAATTTTGTACTTTTTTTTGTGCACTTTAAGGATATGGAATTCTTACAATGACTAGAATAAGGTGTTGTTTCACTTTAGTTACAAGTTCAATTCCCATATGATCCAAAATGTATAGAGGAAAATAATGAAAAAATAGTCCCCTAAACCCTAAACTACCTAAATGGTTCTGGTACTTAGTTACCTATGTAACTACTATAAGTTTCCAATTAGAAAGCTATAGATTTTGTGTTTAATGTAATGAGGGTTTTGAATTACCTCTAAATTCATTGTAGAGGGCATCCCCAAATTTGACTTCACTGTAGAGGGCCTCACCAACTTTAAATTCTTTGTAGCAAACTTTGAATTCCTTGCCTGCCTTTTCAAAAGTCTCTAGGTCCTCTCCAAAAAAGATTTATCACCCATGAAAGTAGCTAATATAACCCAAAATGCCTTAGTGCTAGGATAATTACCAACTAAAAAAATGAAGAAATATTCAATGAATAATGAATCACGTGCAATACACTCCTACCATTTTTTTTAAGAAATTTGTCTAGTTTGTATTTGCATGATTAACTATTTAGTCATTTTTATTTATATGACTAAATAATTTTTTAGTTAATGACCAAATTAGTCATTTATTTACTCATTTATAGCTAATTTTAAAAAAAATAGTAGAATTTAGATATTTTTAGTTGTTGTGACTAAAAATTTTAGTCATGTAATCATTTATTTGCCAAATTCTACTAGTGTTTCTAAAATCACCAATGGGTTGTTTTCCTACTTGAAACACTATAAAAGCACATAAATTTGATTCATACATCTTGTAATCTTATCAATTCTACTACAATATCTTATTTACATAAGTGCACAATGAGCAATATTTCTCTATTATTCCCATATCAGCTTTTAAAAACTTTAAGCATTAATGGTCTAATTTTGAATCTAGTTTTATGTAGCCTTAGATAATCATGATAAAGTATTTAATAAAAATATAAATGCATTCATATATTCAAAGGATCATAATTTCAAAAATCACTTATGTGGGAGAACTACATAGAGGTTTGATCCTTATTCAAAATATTGGTATGTAGGCAATGCTCAGCCTAGTGAGGTGTTGAGGTCTATCAAAACTCTAGTCACTAACCCTATTTTAAATTTTTACATATGTTTATATCCTTGTGGCCCAAACCCAATTTTAAAACTTTAAAAAACCATACACATTTCTCAACATAGTTTTTGAAGATCAAATCAACACAAATTATCTAATTGTCACTCTCGCACCTAGTTATTTTGAAAGTTACAATTTCATAAAAAAATATAGAATCAACCAATAATGATAATAAAATAATTTTTTAATTTCCCATATTAGGTTTTATTATTTTTCAAAGCACTCAAGTACAATTTCTAAGAGGTTTATGGGTTTTCTACTACCTATATGTTTTTATAGTCTATTTTCTAGTTCAATCACTTGATGAATCTATACATCTAAGTTCATCTCTCTTTTTCATAGTTTAACCTTGTAATTTATGTTTTAATTTATATATTTAAATTATTTATCTCCATTTATTGTTTAAAATTTTATTTATATAACCATGCATTATTATATTCCATTTATCTAATTAAGGATTCATATTTTTCTATCAATTTAAAATTAGATACACCATTTGGTGAACCTATTTATTATTTGAACACTTTATAACCTTAGGTATTAATTATGATTTTAACCTTATAGTTTTTTTTAAATTTGGTCCCATGGTTTCAAAAAAAATATACTAGGGTTTCATAAATTTCTCTTGCTTCTATATATCTCATTTTTGCCTTTGTTACGATATTTTTTTCATGTCTTTTACAATGGATGATATGGATCTCTTTGATGAATATGATAATATAACTATAAAAAAACTTACACAAGCTTAATTTATGCAATATTTTGTCGAATCAAGAATAACATGGGAGCAAGAGTAGTCACATATTCAAAATATTATAAATCCTCCTCTTAACTCTCAAGATGGTGATATCTACCATTAGTCTAACCAAGTCCATGTTGTCACTATACTAAGAGGTAACTTGAGTAACCATATAATGTCAAATTAATTAAATAAATATGTCCTTACTCAACGCCCTTTACCTCCCACACATCCTATTAATGGCATTTGTGTGCATGTTCAATTAGAAGTAACTAGGGTTTGTGTTTATGAATCCCTTAAAGATAAAATCACCCCTATGATAGTTTCAATTTAAGATTTATAAAATAAAAATAAAAATATCACATCATGGGGAAATAATATCACATTAAAAAATAATGTGATATTATTTTTTAAATCCTCCTCTTAACTCTCAAGATGGTGGTATCTACCATCCCTCTAACTAGGTCCATGTTATCATTATCCCAAGAGGTAAGTTGAGTAACCCTATAGTGTAAAATGAATGAAATAAATATGTCCTTAACCCCATTTACCTCACACACATCATATTGATGGAATTTTTATGCATGTTCAATTAGAAGTACCTAGGGTTTGTGCTTGTGAATCACTTAAAGATCAAATCATCCATATGATAATTTTAATAAAAGAGTTACAAAATAAAAATCAATATCTGGTTTAAAATATCACATCATGGGAAAACAATATCACATTAAAAAATAATCTAGATTATGATAGTGTTAATCATGTGTTTGCATTATCACTTAGCAATTTTTTACCTAACAAGACTTCATCTAAAGATTGGAAATTAAAACAAAGTACATATACACCCAGTGATTACAAAAGTGAACAAAAAGCTAATAAATGATCAATCTAAATATTAATAAAAATGTTTTGAAATAAAGTGATTGAATTTCCCCATATTCATCCTTTAATAATATCAAAATACTATTTTGTATATCATAGAATGGATGGGCATCACATAGATAGTTGTTTGTCTTGGAAGAAAAAAATATAGAAGATAATTGATAATGGTGATCCTATAATAGATACATAAATAAAGAAACCCAATAACATCAATACATATTCTAAATATAAAGTATGGATACCAAAGGAACAAGATGAACAATCAAATCTACAATAAGAAAGGTTAAAATAAGAGAATTTACTAGAAGAGAAATTTCAAGAACAAACTCAAGGTAAGAAAAAGGCACATTTTTCAAAATATTTATTTTGAGTGAATTTCTAGAGAAAAATGTTCTTAACTAGTCTAATGATACGAGAATGGTTTATAAGGATTCAAACATAATATATATTACAGATTAGAGGAACAAGATAAGTTTAATACTACATAATCAATGGTTACATCTTCAAGCTAACAAGTCAAAGAAAATATTATTTCTCTTCTTAGTGTTCAAAAAAAGATACATGGTTCTTATCTAATTATAAAATAGATATAAGATACTCAACATGATGATAATATTCAATAAAAATGAAATTTAAAGAAGATAACTCTAATATATGGTGCAATTTGCTTTTCATACATAGGTACACAAGATGATAAAAATGATATATCACAAGTTCAAATACAACCTAAGAAATTAGTCCTTTCTTATGATGAGTATGATGATGATTATGAAAAATATGATTAGAATGATATAACCAACATGAAATATGAAAATGGAAACCAAATTTAAGGTTATGAGGCACATGATATAAGGCCTTCATAGAGGCATCCCCTTAATGCTATCCTTAATTTTAAGTAGCATAATCAGAATGTACATAGATTATTGACCATTATAAATTATTACATTCATTTGAATTTATGATTATTTTCCATTATTTTATGCCCTTATATTTCATTTAAATTTTGGATACTTGCCCCTTCCCTTTTCTTATTTGAATCTAGATAGCCACAAATTAGTGATCAAATTTAGTAAAAATATATTTTTACCTATCTTCTTACACAATTTGTTTTCAAAATTATGTCATCTTTCTTGATGAGAAGAATTTTACCACTAATTAAACCTAAAAACCTTGTATAACCTTATCTATGCTCATATTATGAATTAAACACTTGATGTATAAAACAACTAATTCATTAAATGTCAACCTAGGGGTGTATGGCTTGATAAGGTGATGTCACTATATGTGCACACTTAAATAACTTGTTGACTTTGTTAATTACATATAGGCACACTTGCATAAAGGAATTTGCATAAATGTAAAGTAATTGAAAGGAAATCACACTTCCATGAATGAAATGAATAGAATTGAATGAAACTAAATGTTGTGGAATCTTCTTTAAGAAATTAACATGCATTAACAATACTTAAATCATTTATGATACTCAAACAACCTATGCAAAATTAAAGAATAGAAATGAATACTTGAAAATTGAATCTATTTAGCTACTTTAATGAGTCAGTATCTTCCCTATAAGTCCTCTTGAGGGGGCTCTCCTTATTTGGTCTTAATATCCAATCCTTCTTTGAAATTAAATTTTTTTTACTACAAATTGCTGAATTTATTTATATATTGTAACTACTAAAGATTGATATTCTAATATTACAATGGCTGAAATGATATTACTTGATCACACTTAGATTATCTATATTATAAATATAATATCTACTATCCTAATACTGTATCTCTATTTTAATATAGACATAAGAGGCTATAGTTATTACTCAACAATAAATTAAAACAACTTAAGAATATTCATATTATGGAGAAAGTAACTAGAAAATGGCTATAAGACAAAAAATAGGGTTGTTGTTTTTGGGAAGTTAGAATAAGTGAAATTTGATCTAGTAGAAATGCTTAAAATTCTAAATCCTCTTCATTACATATTCCTATATAGTACCATACATGCTTGTTCTCCAATCTTTGTCATTAGACCAAATTCAATGAAAAGGCTAGAAATTACAACTATTACATGCTTATAGGCAAGTTGTAGGTAGTTAGTCATGTTTGTTATGGTAGTTCATAGTGGATAAAATATAATAACGTATTGGTTATGAGCCATGAATTCCCTATATGAAATATGGAGTTATGTATATGTATATCCAAACATCATCTCATTATGCTACATGTAGGTCATATCACTCAAGTTACTCAACACATAATATGAGAAGTATAATCATCATAATAAAATAAAACACATTAAAATTAAATCACAATATAAAAATAACTTCATTCCCATAAACATAGTTAATATATATCATCATGATTAAATTACTTAAAATAGGGAAATATACAAGGCATATAGGGAACATTAGCATTTATAGGCCTAAAAGGTAGATAGATTAGGGTTAAAATAATGCCATTTATATGTCTCATCACACCCCACCCAACTTAAATTTTTATTCATACTCATGAAACTAATTGATGCATCCAAATAACACACACAAGTTTGAAGTCTATTGGTTCTAATACACCTATGCTTTCCTTGCCATAGAAACCATGCTGAGCCTCAAACTTATGCCATCTCCTATCTTATTTTGCCTTATCAATTGGAACTTCTCCTATCTAGTATGGAATGACATAATTAAATGATAGTAGCTTAAAAGTGATAGCCAACAAATTTGGTCCCTTATTTCTTGTAATTTATATTTAAGTATGTATTTGGTTAAGGGAAACTTTTATATTATGTTGAGATAATGGTTCCTTCTTTATTTTCCTCCTCAACTTTAGTTTCAACTTCTTATTCTTCTTGATATGCCCCCTATTCATCACTTGCCTATGTCTCCTCTTTAACAATTTATTCCTCATCATGTTCTTCCTCAAATGAAAATTGTAGGAATTATTACCAAATCATATAAGGTCTTTGTTTATTTAGTATGTCTTAAACAATGAGTTGTATCAAGTAATTGTGGGATAGATTTTTAGGGTTTCCTTTCTGATATCCATTTGTCATTTTCCTTAGCATGTTTTACATGAAATTTAGCACATTTATTCTAATGTTATGTCTCAATTTATTGAGAAACTTAAAGTGTATGGCATATAACATAAAATGTCCCCCTTCAAAGGTGAAATACTTTGGAGTAAACATATAAGTTTTTACTCATACTTGTGGCAAAAATAGAAATTTTTTAATCTATATGGATAATATTAATCATTCATGACCTTCTCAAAAGGTTTCCCTTTCTATAATTATATCATTATTTTCTTCCCATAGATCTCCTACTCTAGGTAGGCAAGTAATTCAACTCATTGATCTTTCTATTACCTTTATTTGAAACCCTCTAATAGTGGATTTGTTGTTTTTAAATGAAATGGTGAATTCTTATTGTATTGATAGGTCAAACCATATTAGATTTTAAAAATAGGATAATTACCCTATATTCCTAAAGAGGATGGTGATGTATTATTACTGTAAAAGTGGTGCCAAGTTAATAGGTTCATTTTTAACACAATATCCTCTCAGGGTGGTTCAAATCATCATGAAAAATGATCAGTATGTCTTTGTTATCAATTTTTTTGGATAAGAAATTTTTTGGATTTGTTAACCATTAAACCCTATACATGCATTTTAAATACTACAATAGCGTTTATTATTTAGCATCTCAAGGCATGTAGCTAGCATGTAATTTATGGCAAAACCCCCAAAAAACATGTCAATCATCTTTGAGTGAAGTATAAATAAATGGCACATATGGTAGGGTATGGAATAATATGATGGTAAAATGGAATTTACAGTGGCATGGGGGAAAAGGCCTTCATGTGACAACTGCATAAAAATGGTATTTAAATTACCATAGGCTATGCTCATAATAATTATTTCAAAATCATCAAACATGGTGATCATTTTAAATATAATTAACAAGAATTAATTAATAATTTACCTCAAAAAAAAGTGAATAACTACTTTCATTAGATGAGGTACCTCATCATACAAATGTGTGTGGATGTAGAGATAATGAAATGAATGGGGATGATGTGGAATAGGGTGATGATATCATGATGGATGCATGTGTATTTGATGTGATATGGAGGCTATTGTAGGTGTCATCAATAGATCTAGACAATGTGGACATTCATGGATATTGTTGGATCAGATGGTGATGACCTCTAGACTGAAGGAGATGTATATTTCTACCAACCATAGACAAAGACAACTAGTATAGGAGTAAGATACAATGCAAAATGCTAAGGGTGGAATTAGTGGAGTAAAACTAAAGGATCTGTGTCCACACTTTCCTCAATAGAATTTGATGAATTTACATAATCCTTTAGTAGGTAATATTCATATGACAACAACTTATTCTTGTGGGTGAGTAGATCTATAAGGTAAACTGCCATATTTTTTATTTAGAAACTATCCTTCTAAAGATACATATAAAAACCTATAATAAACTAATACTTAACATGTATTAATGGAATAAACATTATGTATCTCAAATTTACAATATATAATATAGAAGGTGCATTCTATAGTCCAAAATATAGATCTTGTAGCACATAATTTGCATCTTGAAGCATAAAATTTGCATCTTATAGTAAAGGAAAAAGCTATCTAGAAAGGCTAAAAGGAGTTTGAATTTATAAGAAAGGAGGATGATGTATGAAGATCTAAAAATAACATGTTTATTGCTTTGATGAATTTTCTCATGCATTTTTCATTTTGTTTACTTTTTCCCCTTAGACGGTTAGGAAGTTGATTTTACATTAAAGGGTTTGTTTTATATAGATATTGATCAACTAGAGACTAATTTTGTAACCAACACCTATCAATAATTCCCAAATGTTTTCATTTTTGATTTATTAGATTTTTTTTCATGACATTTTTTTACTCTACTTGATTGAGTGGACAACTGATTAACTAGAGTTTTTATTCAACCTACAGCTAGCCAAAATAAATGATTAGATTAGTTGCATCAAAGTGGTTATTATTTAAAAATGGATATCAAGAGTACACTTAAGTACCCTATTAATGTAGAATTAATATCTATAAAATTCTCAAAGGAAGATGAGGTGTGTCCATCCATAAGCTATCAAGTGAAGCTCTCATTAGAAAGGGGATTTTTATATAATTTGATCCTATGGCCATTGACTAGGAGGAAGAAGCATACATGATCAATGGTATGTAAATTGATAGCTCCATTATCAAAGACTTCCTATATTTAATAGTGCCTAAGCCACATATTTCTTAACTTGACCTTATGGTATTTATATTTATAATAAAAAACTAGGTCCCAATCATCTAGCTTAAACTCTATTATCTTTATATACTTATCATTCCATTAGATATTTTGCAACTGCATGACTTCAGTATCATGTAATGATTCTATTTAGAGTTCATCCAAGGCATTTAGATACAAGAATTTATCCTTTTATGATTAAGACAAACCTATGATAAGTTATAATGTTATCCTCAAGGTATTGTGTTCAAATTCAATGGGCATCATAGGCTTATTTCCATATACCAATTCATATGGAGTGAGGCCAATTGTGGTCTTCCATGTGATTTGATATGCCCAAAATACTTCATGAAGATAATCTTCTAAATATTCATGATGCACATTGATTGTTTTGGTGAGGATGTTCTCTAACTCCATGTTTGTGACCTCTACCTATCCATTACATTGAGGATGGTAGGGGTGGATTTCTTGTGCCTATTTTCATATTCCTTGATGAGGGTAGTTGTGAGATCAGATGTAAATTTAGGACCTCGGTCTATAATAATTTTTCTTGGTAACCTATAGTGGGTGAAAATTTCCTTATATTATTTTTTTACTACCTTCTCATCTCTCACATAGGTTAAGGCCTTCACCTCAGCCCATTTAGTGACATAATCTATGCAAACCAATATGTACTCCTTATTTTTGGATGGGTGATCTATGAGACCCAAAAAATCAAGTGCCTAATTATAAAATGGTTCCAAACCCAATTGGGGTTGCATTGGAATTTCATTTTGAATGTGTGGGTTGCCCCATACATTAGCATTGATCATATTGATTTGTGTATTTTAAGGATTCCTTGTGCATAGTAGGCAAGTAGTATCTGGTGGTTATAATATTTATGGTATTCTAGTAAAATGGCCCCCATAAGGTTCATCATGTCATGATTGAAGGATGTCAATAACCTCATCTTCTTAGTTACATTGACACATAACTAAATCAAGCATTATGATAAATAGGTACCTAGAGATCTATGAGTATGGACCATTTTTTGTGATTAAATTATGATTTTCTTTAGGATAAAAGTGTTGTGGAAGTAATCCTACAATCAAATAGTTAGCAATATCTACATATCAAGGAGTATTAGTGGTTGATGAAAACAAGTGTTCATCAGGGAAAAAGTCATCTAATAAAGGACTTTGCTCATTGGATTTTAATTGAGATAATAAATCTACGACTGCATTATCCTTGCCTAGTCTATCAACAATGGTTATATAAAATTCCTATAGAAAAGTAAACCATCTAATTATCATGCTAGTTATTGTAAGCTTATTCATTAAATACCTGATTGATACATGACCAGTATGGATGAAGAATTTATACCCAATAATGTACTATCTAAACTTATTAATAGCATATACTTTAGTAAGGAATTCATTTTATATGACTATGTAGTTGAGTTTAGATCCTTGGATGTTTTTTTAATGAAAAAATGGTGTAGCTTAAGGATTACTATTTTGGCTAAGGACAACTTCTAGTGTACAATTAGAATCATATGTATGGATATGAAAGGGTTGTGTCTAGTTAGGACGTCTTAAAACATGAGTTGTTATCAGTAAATTCTTAAGCTCTTAGAATAATTCCTAGCATACATTAATCCAAAAAAAAATCAACATCTTTAGAAAAATAAAACAAATAAAGGTGCTACAATTTTTCTAAAGTCCTTGATAAATCTATAATAATAACTAGCATGTCCTAGGAAACTTATAACTTATTTTTAATTATTTAGAATTGGTAAGTCTTTGATTATACTTATCTTGGTAGGATATACCTTAATACCTACAAGTGAGATGTGGTGTCCTAACACAATAGTTTTTATCATTAGCATGTAGAACCTTTTATGACTTAGGGGTAGTTGATTATCTTGACAATGTTGAAAGACTTTATTAGGGATTCTAAGGGATTAATCATAGGTTTCTCCATAAATGGTGAAGTCATCCATATATATTTCCACATAATAATGGGAGATATCAAAAATGATTATCAAGATAATTCATTGGAAGGTGGTTAGAGCATTGCATAAACCAAATGAAAGTATTGCATATGTATAGGTACCCCAAGGACATGTAAAGGTAATATTGTCTTGGAATTAAAGTGCTATTATGATCTGGTTATAGCCAGTAAATCCATCAAGAAATGAGAAATATTTGTTTTCTTGCTAATGTCTTTAGGACTTGGTCGATAAAAAGAAGGGGAAATGATCCTTACTTGTAGATACATTTAATTCCCTGTAGTATACACATACACACCATTTAACCCATTTTTTTTTATGTACAATAAGAAGGGGTGGAACCCATTTAATGTCAGAAATAGGATAGATTAACCTTGGATCTAATAGTTTTTACAACTATGTTTTGACCATATCTTTAACAACAAGGTTCATCCTAAATTATGGTTGGTGAATGGGTTTACATTTCCATTTGATATATATGTGGTGGGTGTATAAATATAGATGGATGCATCTCATATTAAAATAATACAAAAAAAAATTATATTATGATTTTATAGCATAATGACTAACTTGGTTTCCTATTGAAATGTTAACTTATTGTTGATATTGTCAAGTTTTCTTGGAAGGATTTCCACTTGCTTGGATAGGGACAATAAGGATTAGATATTTCCTATTAGTGAGAAATAAATGTAATGGTGTGGAAATAGATGATGGAAGGTTCTAATGTCTTTTGAAATTTCATAAGGACCAATATCAAGGAAGATATTTTCAAGTGGCATGTTTTACATTGCAAGATATTATCTATTTTAGGGTCCTCTTGATATGTGTTTTGTAGAATATGAGAAAGGAGCATGTATTCCTCTTGATCTTTGATGATGTGATATGGTCAAGTGTGAATAAACTATGTAAATAAATGTGTTGATAATCTACTTCCTCTACCCAAGGAGGTTGGTCTTCTTCATAGTAAATTTGGGTTAGTGGATATAACACTAATTTATAAGTGTCATTTCCATTTCAAATCAACATTTTTATTGACCTACAACTAATGAAAGTATAATTTATGGCCAATAATGGCCTTCTTAGGATAAGTGAGTAGACTCCTAGGTTAGTTTTTGGTTGTATAATGATGAAATATGTTGTATATTCCCATAAATCCATGGTCATGATTAGATCTTTAATCATCCCCTCAAGTTTGATAGTTGATCTATTAGCCATTTGAAAGATAGTAGGTATTGGGAAAATTTGCTTCAATCCAAGTTTATGCATGGTTTCCATAGTCATAACATTGATGGATTCTCTTAAATTATTCAATGTATTTGGTATAAGCTGGTCACTAATATTGATTGACTATAGGACTGTGTAGATCAGATGGCTAAAACTATATTGCCCAACATGATGTCTACAAGTTAGCCAACTACTTAGATAGTTTTGGGATCCTTTATTTTATGGCTAGGTTTATTTAAGCATAGTTCACAAATAAGTTTTGTATATATAGGCACATATTTGATGGTTTTAAATAGTGAAACCTTAACACACACATTTTTCAATTGTCACAGGATATCAAATTCAATAAGTTTTGTATATATAGGGAGTGGAACTTGGTTCAAGAGTAGCAATGGGTTCATGGGATTTTGAATTAGTATGGTTGGTTGTAGTTTCCTCATGATGTTTTGTGATCATGGGTAAGGTGGTTTATGGTAAAATACATCCTAAATAAAGGTGTACTTCATGGATATTGAAGGTGTAAGTTAGATATTGCATTATTTCAGTGGTCATTTATCTAAACCAACTTATTTTTGGGGTCTGACATAGGTTGGGTAGGTATTTTTTTTGTCTAGGAGGTGGTTGGGTGCTTGGCATTAAATATGGTTATGGTTATTACTAAAATTATTGTTGTTGTAGGAAACCAACACTTGGATTGAACCAAGGTTGGCTATTTATCCATGATTGTTTCTATGGGTTGGAAGGATAAGACCGCTATTAGTTTTAGTGTTGGGGTAGCCAAGACTAGTTTTAAGGTACTACTAATTATTTTGGGTGGGTAGTGATTGCCAATTTTGGGGTGGCTACTGACTACTTGAGGCTCAGTTATTTTTTTGAGACTAGTTTTGATTTTGCATGGGTACTCATGAACTAGGTCCATTTTAATTAACTAAAAATTAAGAATTTAGAAATATAAAATTAGATAGCATACCTTGATGGAATGGCCTAGGTATCCATTCTCTGCATTGAGCCACATAAAGAATCTAATATCCATCTCTACTAATTGCATATATTTATATTGTCTTAAGATCCTCCTCTATTATGTTGGACACCTTTACTTGAATATCCTAATATTTGTAGTCTACTTTCATTTTTTTATAGTTTGGGTAATAAACCATCAAGGCTTTCTCTATTTGTTCTTTCTTATTCTTTGTGTGAAATGTATCCAACTAAGTATCCATATGGATAATGATATCTTACTTCATATCCTGTATCAAATTAATTACCCTAATTTTTGAGAGTCTATTTATAGTTGATAAAGTATCTTACTAATACAATTTTTGTTCATTTTTAATCTTGAGTAATTCCTCCATATAAGTGATAAATCCCTAAAGGAAAATGTTGAAACACCCCCTCCAGTCATTAACCATAATACTTCCAAACAATCTTCTCTAAATTATTTCAAAAATATTTATTTTAGTGGATTATTTGTCCATTGTATTTTTATTGAATTTTTGTAGGTTAAATATGATCCTTTCCATTAGTTCTCTAGTAATTCATCTTCTTTTTGTGTTAGCCTGAATATGTCATACCTCCTATAGTTTCTTGAAATAGTAATGAAATTTGGATATAAACATCTCTTTCATTTATTTCTAAGTAGAAATTGCATCCTTCCCTAGTCCCATAAACTATCTAAGAGATAAATATTTAATTATTTTTGGAAATGACTTTAGTTTTTGAGCATCTTGGTTATACTTATAACTGTGGCATAAGACATAAAAATCAAAGAGGAATGTATTTAGGTCTTCAATTAACTTTCCCATAAAATTAGGGAGGGAATAATGAGGGATATTATTCATAGTTGTATTTCCCCTAGAGGTGTGGATGGGGAATTTACAAACTACAGACTCATTGGAAATATTCTCTTCTTGGTGGTCCTCCATGAACACTCTTTTTATATGTATATTAGAAGATTTTACCACCCATTCTTTGAGTTTGATGTTAATATTTATACTCATCAGTGTATATTAAATAGAGATTTTAGATTTTTATAGAAGGATAGAAGGTCTCCTATACAAAGGTGAAATAGTGGAAGTTATTGAGGATTCATCCTATTATCTAGTAAATATCTTATCTAATCCAACATATTCTATAGGCCTGATGTCTCTTCAAAGAGTTAGAAGGGTTTTAAATAAATTCATGGCAAGAATCATAGGTGAGGATAGAGGGAACTAAATGTTAGATCTATGAGTGTGAGGTGACAAAGTAGGAATTCTTAAAGATGATATAGAGGGGTCCTTCTTATGTGTATGAACCTCTTCCTCTTATAAATTCCCAGCTTGTGCTACCATCCCAGCCATGAATTCTTATTTTTATAGTTCTTATAATAATAATTTTAGATGGTTCCTAATGGTTTACTCATATTCCTTAGTTTATGCAGACTGTATCTCTATTCCTATAATAGAGGTTGAATTACCAAGCAAAAATCTACCTAGATGATCTTGTTCTCTCTATACAAAAATCAACCACTCTCTTATTTGTATTTTTCCTACCTTGCAAGCCCTACATATGGTTAGTATAGATTGTGTTTTTTTTGGATTTTTAATAATATAAACTTATAATAAGTAAAAATTTCATCTAGAAAGTAGGAAATTTTAAGATAGAAAGGAATGAATTTTTAATCTAGAAAGTAGTGAATGTTTAATTTACGAATGTAAAAAAATAATAAAAGAGATTGTCAATCTTGGAGATTTAAAGTGTGTGACACCTTCCTTGATAATGGAACCAAAATTATGAGCAAAATTTTACAACCAATTCAACCTAATAGCATTTTATAACATAACCTATTCTCATAGGGTGAAGTAACCACTTGGTGTATAAAATAACTACTTCATTAATTATCAACCTAGGGGAGTTTTGGATTAATAAGGTGACATCAATAATGTGCACACTTCATTCACTTGTTGAATTTATCAATTACATATAAGAACACTTACATAAAGAAAATTTTAGAAATGTAAAGTACTTGAAAAGAAATCACACTTGCATGAATGAAATAAATAGAATTGAATGGAGTTAAATGTTGTGGAAGCTTATTTAAGAAATTAAAATGCATTCATGATAATGAAATAATCTATGATACTCAAACAAAATATAAAGGATTAAAGAATGGAAATGAATAATTGAAAACTAAATCTACTTAGTTAATCTAACAAGTCAATATCTTCCCTAAAAGTCCTCTTAAAGGAGCCCTCATTCGATATTGAGATCCAGTTTTTACCTTGAAATTAAAATGTGTTTACTTCAAATTGCTGAATTTATTCATATCTTGTAGAAATTAAAGATTACTACAATAAGATTGCAATGGTTGAAATGATATTGCTTGATCACATTTAGATTATATATATTCTTCATATACTATATATTACCCTTAGCCTACATCTAATAAATATAGAATAGACTAAATTTATTGCTCAAAAATAAATTACAATAAATTAGGAATATTCATATTATGGAGAACACAACAAAAAAATGGATATAAGATAGAAATATGGGTGATGTTATTGGGAAGTTGGAAGGAGTGAAATGTGGTCTAATAGAAATTATTAGCATTTCAACGTATCCTCATCATGTATGCCTATATAGGGCCATGCATAATTGTTATCCAATCTTTGTCATTGGACCAAAATAAATGAAAAGGGTAGACATTCCAATTATTGCATACTTAGGCAAGTAATAGTAAGTTATTCATGTTTGTTATAGTAGTTATTAGTGGTTGCAAGCTAATAAAATCTTGGTTATGGGCCATAAATGCCCCATTTGCAATAAGGTGCTATGAATATGTATATCTTTATTTCATCTCATTGTTGCAAGACATAACCTTCCAATTGTACTACATGCAGGTCATGTCATTCAAGTTTATCAACACATAATACGAGAAGTAAAAGCAACATAATAAAAGATAACTTATTCAACTGTAATAACAAGACAAAAACTAACTTCATTCTCATAAACATAGCTAATAAATATCATCATGATTAGATTACTTAAATTTGGGAAATATAGAAGGCATATAAGAAATATTGGGATTTAAAGGCAAAAAGGTAGATAGGTATGGGTTCAAATTATGCCATTTATATGGCTCATCATTTCCCACAAGATATAATTGCCCAACACATGATATAAACATCAATTTATTTTGTCATAATTACTCCATATTTTCCTTTGTATTTTTTAATCTAGAACTTATATTTATATAACACAAAGATCTTATTTGATCATCTTATATATTATTCATGTAGTATCAATATGCATTCTCCTATATTTCATGCCAAATACCTATATTTCATGCCAATTATCTTTGTTTTCAAGCTCTATTATTCATACATATAACATTTTATAACAAATGTACATTTGTGAAAATGAGAATGTATAATCAGTTATTTGCAAACCTTTTTTTCAATATTTTATATATTTATATCAATTCCAACTCACTTTCCATAGGGAAAAAATTCCTTCTATTTAGTCATTCAAATCCTTGCTAGTACACATATTCATTAACACTTATTATAACTTGCCCATATTTTGTCTCCTTTATTATAATTTTTACACTTTGTTTCATTTAGTATTTGATGTTGTTAGTTTCTATAGTGAAAAAACACAAAAAAAATCATATATTCTAAAAATGTAAAAAAAAATAAAAAAAATAAAAAAAAAAGCATCATAACCTGAGCATGATTAGCAATATAGTTTACATCTTTTATATATATTGTGTATTTCATGATTAGTAGATATCATAATGTTTATATATCATACATGCATTTCAGTGGTATCTATGAAGTGTTTTTTAGGACATACAAAATTTTATAAAGACTAAGATGTTGGACTTTCCTCTACCCATTGGTCTTGCCAAGTTGGGGACATATTATTCACAAGTGATATTATGAAGGTATTATCATTATAAAACCCATATATTAATGATATTTTAATTATTTTCAAATGTATTGTTAACATTTATATCTTACACAATGTACATGAACATGTTATTGTCTAGGATATTATCACATGGCATGTACATAGCTTAGATTGACTTTACTAATTTTATGTTCCATTGATGTTGTTTATTTTTACATAGTAGATTACAACTTTATTTTCTATATTTTATTGTTCTTTAGAACTTGTGTGAGACTCTTTTCTTGATGCATATCTATGATATATTATGTGGTGTATGAATCTTGAACACGTCATTGCTTTGGCCCTTGGCCCAATGTGTGGTCTATGACATTTGAACATGTCCTTGACTTGGTCCTTGTCCCTGTGTGTGAGAAATTTGAACATGTTCCTTTTTTGTGACATTCATCATGTTTTTATGTGTTATTTTAAACATTTGAACATGTCCTTGATTTTGGCCCTTGGCCCATCTATGTTAAATTTTTTGTAATTTGATATTATTGTGTAAAGAGGAGTTTTTTTTGAAAGGGACTCTACTCTTGTAAAAAGAAACAAGAAATGAGGCCTACACAGCTAGATAAAATATTATAGTCTACATAAAAACAAGCCAAAGAGAGAAAAAAAACTTCACAAAAGCCACAAAACAAAATAACATCAAGTCAACAAGAAACATGCAACAAAATAATGCAAAATAGAGAAAACAACCAAAAAAGAGGAATAATATAGGTTTTACCCCCCTGCTCTCTCTAGGGCTTCTTCCAAATAAAATAGCATATTATTCAAATATTATTCCATGTGTTCCATACAATGGGAATCAAATGCTTTGTATTTATCTTTGAACATACGTTTAAATTTCTTTCCCAACTTGCTTACACCTCCATTTGTATTCCTTCCCTTGGTAAATTGAATGAGCCTGACAATTCTAGTTAGGATATTTTAATCATTTCTTTGTTGAATCCCACCAATGTCTCTAGTTTATTCTTAATGATTTGGTTCTCCTACTTCAAGTAGGCCACATTTTTTACAACCTTATCATTTGAAGGAACACATCCTTAAGATATTGTTTACTTCTAATGACATCTCTCTCCCAATTATGGTTATTAATTGAATTCTTCAAAAGATTAGGGTCTTTTAGGAACCATCAAAGGAAGGACCTATGAAAATAAAGTTCTTAAAATAACTCCTTAACTTTACTATAAACCTTAATTTTTAAAATAATCTCATAAAATACCTATCCCACATTCCTTTTCCCCTTATCTTTAGCATTATTTGTTGTCTTCTTAGAGATCTCAACACCTTGGGTTTTTAGAAGTTTCAAACATGACACTGCTTCTTGTAATTTTACACTTGAGGGGTCCAAACTATCTTAAATAATGCCTGCAACATTGATATTCTCCTCCACAATTTTATTACAAGTCTTACATGCCTAAATAGTAGGGTTTTTAGGATTAATAGATATTTTAAGGCTCCTTTTAATGTAAGTTATGTAGACCTTTTCCTCATAGACATATGGCCTAGCCCTCGCTTAGTAGTTTTAGAAACTTTTAATCAAGAAGATAACTACTTGGTGCAGAGGAAACCATTTTCCCCCTTTTTAACCTCTAATATCAAACTTTCCAAGGAAATCAAAATGTAAAAATGAATAATCATATGGTAGTGATGCCTAAATTAATTGAGAAACATAAAATGAAAAGAGAGGAAAACTTTGTACCTACACTCCAATATTATGAACTTGATGATTTATTTGAAAAAATCATTATATGGATGTGTAACATAATCCCTCAAGTATATTCCTTGAATCTTGATCAAATCCTCATCATCCACCAATAACTTCTAAATTTATTCTTTTTTATCCCTACTTGCTTTAAAATACTCCAAATCTTCAAATTTCAACCTTATAAGGTGAACAATAAGTTCCTTAATAACTTCAATGTCAAATCCTTTCAACTTAACCACTCTCTCATTCCTATTGTTATAAAAATACATCAAAACCTGTGGATCATAAAATTAAACCTTTTGTATAAATTTAATAAATCCCCCCTCCTACAAAATAATCTAAGGTTCTACATTATTGACCAAGAAACCATTGGAGGAGGGATCCACCCTATATAGATCTCAACCCATCTTTATGCTAAGATAAATATCCCAATCCTAGATATTAATCCCTAACTTAAAACACAATATTTCCTTACCAAAATAGGACTCTTAATATCCTTCCCATGATGTAAATAATGAATGTTAGGTCATGTTAGCCTAATAATCATGATAAAGATGTGACTGTAAATCCTCTTATCATGGGAGGAGTTATGACCTTTATCATAATTTTTATAACTAAAAATACCCCCTAAAGACATGTCATTAAAAGGATAATTCCGAAAAGAAACATGAAAAGGCTTTAGTAACACCTTCTACCTCATTTTAGCCTTTAAACTTGCTTGTTGGACACCAATTTTGGATAAGTACCTTTTAAAATTACCATCACAAAGAGTCATGATGCAGAAGACCATGGAAAGGAAGACCATGGTGTAGGAGTCCATGGCATGGAAGGACCAAGTCTCATGGAGTAAATGTGCATGTTAAATGGATAACCTAACAATGAAGGAAGCAAAAAATTAGCAAAAGATTTGGGGAGCACACAAAAAATAGAGAATGGTTATGGAGCATTTCATAGGTATGAAAGATAATAAATCAAACATGAATCCAACACTAGACCATATGAAGATAGGTGCTGGGTGATGAGGATCCAACACTGAAGAGATAATATAGGGGCATAAAGGCTTGGGTCCTTAGGAAATTAATGTAATTGGTTACCATGAATTAAGTGTGTTGATTATTATTGGTGAATCTCCATAAGTGTATTTAATTTTTTAATTGCTTGGTAAAGGAAAACTAAGTATAAATACCCCTAAAATGAAATTTTTAATGTTGTTATTCAATTGGATATTATTGATAGGGCTTATATGAGTGAGTTGCATTATAAATCTATAACTATGTAATATTTTAAGATCACTTATTGATATGATGGATGAAGCCTATGTTGACTTAATACTTATGTTCAACTAACTATGGAGATAATTTTGTTAGTTATCATGTATGTTATTATTTAGTTAACTAAGTTAAGGTTAATAATTACCATTTATGTCATATTTTTATTTTTGGTTATTAAGTAATGAATGTGTGTTAAGATGGATTATATAATGAGAATAATAATGTGTATATGTTTGAGCACCCATGTCTATTGGTATGCCCTCATGCAACAAAACCAATAAGAATTAGTCCCTTACTATGTGATTTGGGTGAGCACACGAGAAATCATACTTGCATGAAATGTTAGTGCACTAGCATGTTGGGATCTTAATCACTTTAGTGTGCACCTAAGGGAAGTTATGCCCATGTAAGGAAAAGACTCCTAAATTTTTTGTTTCACTATCATGACCTTTAGTGTTTGACTACATGATGGTGGAATATGATCTAACAAATATCACTTGAAAATATTGAGCAATGGGTTACTAGCATTGAGGATAATTTTTAGTACCATTTCTTGAACTAGGAAACTTTGCATGTGCATGGGTATAACATAATCTATATGAATCATTGTATGAGACATTATTTTTAGAGCTACAGATAGAAGATAGTTTGGACACTAGATCATTGGTTAGCTTTAGCATATTTGGAATCACCTTTGATGCATGTTATTGATTTTTGGTGGTGCATGGTTTTGAATAGTTACATCTTATAATATGCAGTATTGACATATTATTATCCATAAAAAACTCAATTTCACTTCTTTATATAAATACATGGTAGATACATCGTACACTTTCCACTAGAGGTTAATAATCTCTTTATAAATTTTAAATTTGAGACTTTCTCCATGGAAGGCTAAACCCTTTCTCATATGACAACATGATTGGTGGGGAAATGGAGAGGAACTTTTGAAGTAGAATTATTGGTTTAGTATGGTAGTCAATCATCAATAATTATGGAAGTATAAGTATGATGAATCTTAGTGAAGGGTTATGATTGGAAGTGATCTAGGAAGGGGACATGAGGACTTAAGAAGTGTTGTAAGGGTCCATAGGGAAGTGAAAGAGCATAAAGAGGACTCCCCAACAATAAGATAACACTTCATGATATATTAATTATGCATAGGAGAAGAAATTTAGGTAGTGGTGACTGAAGAACCTAATTTGGATAGGACCATTTCCCCACTCACAACACATGCTCATGATTTTGAGTTAGATGATATATTTATATGTAACTAGGATATGGATAATTTAGATTCAAAACTAAACTTGTGAGAGAGAGAGAGATTTATAGAAAAAGTTTTAGATAGTAGTTTATTGGTTATTTACATTCTTTTGCATGATAATTATATGGACCAATTTAGAATGCTTAGTTGACCAAGCATAAATAATGTTTAAAGTAATATCCCAATTGTAGTTACTCACCTTGCCTCAGCACCCAATGTCTTGGGTGTTTCTATTAATGTAGGGGAATAAGAGGTGGAACTAGTGGTTGGTTGGCTAGAGGAACTAGAGGAGGCATGAGAGGTAGTTGTGGACCTCAGCCATAAGGTATAGGAGGGATAATAAGTGATTTTTAGTAGACCCCATTATAAGATCCTCAGTTTCCCATTATATACTATGAGATGACACTCCACTTACTAGAGTATCATAGTGTGGAGAATGTTGTATAGGATGTTCACAAATGTGAACTTATTTGAAGAGAACATGGTACCATCTCTTGTAATGGAAAGTAACCCAATTTTATACCATCTTTTTGGACCATGCATACAAGTGGTACCACTAGTATGATCCATAGTAAATGATGGTGGATTCTAATCAAATAAAGGTAACATTTCTTTAGGAATTTGATATCCTAGAGTTTGAATAACAAAGCATAGTTTCCTTAAAGGATATCAACAAGAACTCACTGAGAGCATGAATGAGTATGATGCACATTTAAATATGATTCTCTCTAAAATTTATCTTGAGATAAATAATGGTCAACATGCCCAGTGATTTGTAGGAGGTTTATTGCTCCCCTTCAAATGTAATTTGTCACAAGAAAGTTTCACCAACCTATGTAAGGACTTAGAATTTATCGTTCATGCTGAATATTTTACCATTATTGACATAGGGATTAGTCCCTTCATGGAGACTCATATTGATGAAATGACATCTTAGTTATAAAATATCACTACACATAATTCTCTCGACACATGCAGTGGGTTGTGGTGTGTAGACTATGATTCTTAAGGCCACAACCAAAATAATTATCCTTACAATAATATTCAAGTCATGTTGAAGAAATATTTTTATATTTTCTAAGAAAAGCATGACATCATGTATTTTCATCTGCTACAATATGCCACTTAGTCAAAGGTATCAACCTATTACAAAATATGTGATGCATAAACTCATAATAATAATGATTGTCATCTCATTAGTGAAATTCATGAGGCATGCATGCATGGTATGCATCAGACATATGTTGATAATATCCAAGAGAATGGATGCGGATATCATGGTCAAGGTTGAGGTTGAGGACATAGAGGTAGACATTTACCACCACGAACCTATTATAAGTGTGGTTCCCTAGAGCCCTACCAATGTGATTGATTATTATATCCTACATGTGCCTTTTGTAAAAAAAAACACCATATGGAGTACCCTGACCTTTACACTACTATTATAAAGGAAAATAATTCCAACATTTTGGTTTTATAGATGGCACTTGAACCTGAGTCTCTCAAGTAAAAGTTAGGTATCTTAACCAACTAGACTACATCAAATATATGTATTAACCCTAACTCGATGGGTCCAAAAGTTGAATATTCAATTAATTATTCATATCTTTGATGGCACAACTACTTGGTGGTGAATAACTCATTAAGAGTACTTACTTGGGACCAAGTTTTTTTTTGATTTACACCATCGCTTCTACCATGATAATTGTATATGTATCAACATCAGTTATAGTGGTATTATAGCTCTTAAACCACACCTTTAAGCATAAGAGACTATCTATATAATAGATGAAACCATTTTTCCTGAGTACCTCTAGGTTTACATATTCGATGGCACTCTACACACTCGAGTTAGAGCATGGTATATCTACAAAGATCATAATCTAGAAATGATTTCTTGGAATTTTATTAAGAGTAACATGATTATGATTTTGTATTATTCATCCCCATAGATGGATTTATTCCTTTACATTACAAGCCATGCATCAAGCTCTAGTAGGTGACCTAACCCCAATTGAAGATCAAATCAGATGCATACATGGCATGTAGGAGGATATCTTGACTATTTTTCATGAACATAATAAGAAGGCATCATCTCTACTGTATAAACCTATATTGGACCATGAATTGAGATAATAAATATATAATGGTAAGCAAAAATTTATGTACTAGGTTGATGAAGGTGCTAGATCTAATTTGCCTAACCCATCGACTAATCATTTGGCTGTGCACGTGGAGTATGGAATGCATAATATTCATGACACCATTTAGGATGAATATCACCCATACTTGGATTTTCTCTATACTATTCAACAAAATATTGGCATGGAGGAAGTTTCCAGTTTGGCTAATATGAGAGACTACTAGTCTGATATAAAGATCTCTAATGTGTTTGAAATATTAAAAGACTATCGAGATGGATTCCTATTATCATCAAAATTTTCACCCTTGAGAATTTTTTTTAAGCCTCCTCACTTAATTGGTAGCATGGGAACAAGCATAGGTTTTGTGTGACCTAAATAATGGATTGAACCTATAGATAGGGCTAGCTCCCTTGATGAATCACTTAAGAACTAGAAACTAAGCTAGAAATTATAAGGGAAAAGGGGTAGAGAACTGAAATTAAACTAAACCATGGAGGTGATGCACCAAAATTTATGACCTTTACCACTGATTTTCATGTGCACTAAAACCTATAGGACTGCATATGCATACACTTCTCCTAAGAAGGATTTATCACATCAATTTTTTGCAAAGAGTTAAAGCAATGTGAGAATATAAGGGAAGATTTTTTACACTTATAATTCACTTATAACCCTTGAATAAACTCTTCAAAACTTGTAATAAATAACCATGTTACAAGGAGGCAAGAAAAATAGGACAATGAAACAAGGTGAGCTGCATCTACACTTACTTAGATTAAGCATTCAAATCATTACACTATAAAAAACCATAAGAGGTAAAAAAAAAATTATATTATTTATAAATAGACATATAAAATATTATATATATTCCATACTTATGGTGGAAGGATCCTTTCAATGCCAAAATTAGACATACATATAAAAGAGAATGAGAAGGAGAGAGAGGAGAGGCATTGGAGAAGCTTATGGAAAGTGTTACATTATGAAGAATCAAGTTAAAATTAAGAAGGAATGACAAAAAAAATTAATTAAATCTGTATTCAACATATTTTCACTTGGTTTGATGATATTCCTCTCAAGGTGGCATAGGAGTTACTTCATTGCCTTGGTGACTCATCCATTTTCCTTAAAACTGCCCATTAGGAGTCATTATGGATTGACAAGTCAAATTCTTGAATCTAACTAATTTAATGAATTAAAAAAATGTTTAAGTCCCATATCCAATCATTTTTCCACCTTCATTATAAAATTTCATTCATCATTCTCATATTTTCTCTCTAGGAAGGCTTATTCCTTGTAACCCTATTTAGACACAAATCTCTTTGGTTTGAAATAATCACAACACCTCTATGAAAAATAAAGGTATATTTGAGTAGCCTTTATCCCCTTACAACTTAACCCAAAATTTTATGGCTCAAATTCTAATTCAAATCCACTTTCTCAACCCTCATCTTTCTTAATTAGGCCTAAAACAAGCACATGGTCTTATGTATTGTATAAATACATGCATTACCACTCAAAAAATACCAAAATACTATTAGGCACATTAAATAAGGTTATTTTTTAAATTTTTATGCATTTCCCATTAGTTTAACTCAAGTTATGATTAGGATATAAACAATATTTCTAGCCCTAGTTGGCCTACACATAGGCCTAAGTAGGTCAAGAGTGAATAAAATTGCATTGAGAAAGTTCTATACATTTTCAAGGAAAACTAAAAATTTATTGAGGTCTACCCCAACATTACTCAGCTCTTCCATTTATTATTTGACCTTGGAAAACTCTCTATACATCTCAAAACTACCAATATCCATAATTTTGTGCATGTTTTAGGACTATGAGAAGGTTATAGGTGTCTTGTGTCATTTTACATCATTCTCTAATCATATCAAATCCTTATTAGGTTTATTAATACATCACACACACCCCAGTTACCCATCCAATCCTATAATCCAATGCACATGTTTTAGGGTATGTGCATAGAGTTGGGGGATAATTCCATGGACATTTCCCATAATGTGACTGCACAATGTCAATAAAGTGATTGTGTTATTGACATTAAGTGATCATGTTATTTAAATTATGGATTGATAATTAATAATACATAACATGATGATGTTAATACATAATGTGATTATGTTAATACATAATGTGATCACATTAATAATGTGATCATGTTAATACATAATGTGATCACATTAATAATATGATTGTGTTAATACATAACATGATCACATTAATAATGTAATCCTATTAATAACATGATTGTGTTAATACATAACATGATCAAATTAATAACATGATCATGTTAATATATAACATGATCACATTAATACATAACATGATCACATTCATATTTGACACAATCATGTTAATACATAATATAACCATGTTAATACATAACGTGATCACATTATTGTAAAATTAATAACATGATCGTGTTCCTATTGTTTTCCACATAAAATAATTTAAACATGTACATGAAGCCAATCTTGAGTTGACGCTTATATTTACTATAAATATGAAGTATAAATTTACATTTATATTGTTACGTTTATTTCCTTATACTTTAAATTTATTTTAGTAAATATAAGAAATTAAGGTCACTCTACATATAATAGATTTGTACTCACAATTTCATGCCTTATGACATGTAAAATAGTTATTGAAAATCCAATATAGTCAATACTTAGGTATTTTCAAGGTCTAAGTATTGAACTTAGGGATTTCAGGGCATAAATTTTGTAATTGATGTTTATTTTTTGTAAACATATAGTCATTTTTTAGGTTTTTGTGCATTTTGGATTGCTTCCTAGAATTTCTATGAGTCATAATTTATCAAAATTGAACTTTTCAAACCACTCACTTTGAAATTGATCCAAATTGGTGTGATTTTAGTAACATAGGTCATATGGATAACCTACACACATCAAACAACCATTTTGTATTAATTTCATTAGTTAAACAACTCTCCCTCATCCCAAATCACATCCTAATCATTCTTAATCACCATGAATCACTCTCTCCTCATTCGTCATTGTCCCTAATAACTCCCTTATTTACCCTCATTATGCCTCATCATCTCTAATCACTCCATCATCCCTTATTACTCCCTCATTGACCCTCATTGTCCCTCATCATCCCTAATAACTCCCTCATTTACCCTCACCATCCATAATCATCTTTAATCACTCCCTCATCATCTCTAATAACTCCCTCATTGGATCTCACCCTCCCTCATCATCCCTAATCACTCCCTTATCCCTAATCATTAATTCATCATCCCTCATTATCCTTAATCACTCCCTCTTCATCTCTCTTCATCCCTAATCACTCCCTTATTAACCCTCACCATTTCTCATCATTTATAATCACTCCCTCATTAAACCTCATCATCCCTCATTATCCTTAATCACTAATTCATCATCCCTCATCATTTCTAATCACTCCCTCCTCATCCCTCATCACCCCTAATCATTCCCTCATTGACCCTCACAATCCCACATCATCCCTAATCACTCCCTCATCCTCCCTAATCATTCCCCCATTGACCCTCAACATCACTCATCATCCTCAATGACTCCCTCATCATCTCTACTCAATCCCTCCTCATCCTTAATCACACCATCTAATACCTTGATGGTGGTATTTTGATGGGGTTTAACAATGCTAGGAGATACAAGTGGAGAGTTGAGTGCTAGCATAAAATATAAGACACAATGTTCAAAAATATTTGGAAGCAAATTTGAAACATAAATATTTTAGCACCCATGAAAAAATATGGGCCTATTATAAGTGATATAATTCACAAGTTAAGATCTAACAAAAAAAGAGAAGCAAGTAAGACCACCATAGCACCAAAAATGGGTAGTAAATATGAGGATAATCAAGCTATGTGATTTCTTGAAAATAATCAATTGATTTCCATATGAGGACATTTTATGATATGAATAATTACATATAAGGCCTTATATTTGTATGTATATTAATTGATTCATCATATTAGAGAGTGGAAAATAATTTTCAAATTATTAGAACAAGTAGTCCAAAATTGGAAAGTGGTACTTAATTCATAACTTCAATATTCAATCCAATGAAGAGTGTCATATTATGATCTCTCTATTTACACATCTCAAAAAGTGCGTACAAGTTATCTAGCACTATAAAAAGGTAAGTAGATAATATATTATGAACCTAATGATATGGTCAATACTAAAAGTATCTCTACTTCCCCCAACAAGAAATTATTTGAATTAAAAATATTATTTCATTAAAAAATGTAGATCAATGGTGAAACAATACACTTCATCATTTCCAATGAAAGTCAGAAGAATTTAATTTCTCCTAAAAGATATTTTTAAAAATTGAACTTGAAATCGATGCATCATCCATAACCATATGCTAATGTATGGTCTAGTGTGGGCCTTGAGAAATGGATCACCTAGTAGTGTCACTTGGTGTACAAAATCAAACTTAAAGATGCAATCCTTTGTGAGATCTCACCATTATAAGTATATGATGTTTTACATGTGGTCAGCCATATATTTACCATTGACATGTAGTATATGAAGTAAATCCTTTAAATGTTATGATAGATGGTCATGATATGAAATACCATATATCATAGATAGTTCATAAGATTTCAATAATTAGTGCCAAGAAGTGCAAGAATATTATCAATTTTAGTAAGAAGTATAATCTTAATGGTAATAACTAAATGTAATAATATCCTTTTGGTAGTATATCTATAGTGGTTTATCTAATAATAAAAAATAAAAAATAATTGAACCATAAACTAGATGAATATAAGGATATCTATCACTCACCTAAAGAAGTTCCTACATATTGTACACTAAATAATACTATTGATTTGATCCATTAATTACCTATACCTCAAACCTATTTATACAACATATTATTTATAGTTAATGAGTAAATCAAGTGGTAGATCTATGAAATCATGGATAATGGACACATCACTCCCAAATCATTGCCTTGTAGAAGCAAATTTGATGGCACAAAAGAAGGATGGGACATGAGGTTATGAATTTATTAAAAATATCTTAGCAAGATTAAAGTGAATAACTTTTATCCTCATCTAAATATTAAGGAATTTTTATTCCATATCCATGGTGTAAAAGTATTTTTGAAAATTGATCTTAATTTTGGGTATCATTATATTCATGTTGAACCTATAGACATTTGGAATATGGTCTTGAAAATAAAGGAAGGATTGCTTGACTAGTTAGTTATGCATTTTAGGTCAACTCATGTAGTTAATTAATTCACTGAGATGTTAAATGACATCCTTAAGTCCTTTAACTATGTTATTTTTTTAATCTACCTTGATGATATCCTAATCTTTAGAAAACATGGGATGAACATCTACACCATGTTGAACTAGCATTTCAAATTTTTCAGTAACATGTTTTTATCATAACATGAATAAATTTTCATTTTACATGTAAGATATAAAATACTTAGGATAAATTACACATAAAGGATTGAATGTGTGAACCTAACCAATATTCAAGTCATATAGGAATGAGAAACACCAAATAACTTTGCACAGATTCAAATCTTCACAAAATTAGAAATTTATACAAGAGGTTTATGTTTAATTTTTATCCTTTGAAACAAGCTATAAAAGGTGGAAACAAATAAAGTTTCATCTAGTCAACTACAAAATAAAATAATTTGATTAACTAAAATTTAGACTCTATTTTATGCTAGTACTTGTGTAACTTGACTATAAATTTGGAATAGATTATCTAATTCATTCAATAATAAAATTGACTATAAAAAATGGGTATTGAAAACACAAGTCATAAAAAAGCATCAATATCTATTATAATGGATTAAAATCATTTGGTTAGAATCAAAGACACCTTTAGAGTATATACTTACATCAAATTATGAGGTAATGATTATGGATAATGAGGGATGGTGACAGAGTGATAAGGGATGATGAGGATCAATGAGGGAGTTATTAGGGATGATAAGGAATGAGAAAAGAGTGATTAAATATTATGAGGGATCAGGGGGAGTGACTAGGGATGATGAGGGATGGTTATAGTTAATTAAGGAGTGATTAGGGATGATAAGGGAGTGATTAGAGATGATAAATTAAAATTAAGGTCAATGAGGGAATGATAAAGGATGAGGAAGGATGAGGAGGGAGTGATTAGGGATGATGAAAAACAATGAGGAAAATATTAGGGATGATAAGGGGATGAGGAAACAATGATTAGTTATGAGGAGGGAGTGATTATGGATGATGAAGGATAGTGAGGGTCAATGGAGGAGTGATTATGGATGATAAAGGAGTGATTAGAGATGAATAGGGATAGTGAGAATCAATTAAAGAGTGATTAAGGATAATGAAGAATGATGAGAGAGTGATTAGGGGTGATGATGGATGAGTAGTAAGTGCTTAAGGATGAGGGATGGACAACGAATAAGTGAAATTAACACAAACTAGTTGTTTGATGTTTTTAGATCATCACAGTGACTTATGCTACCCCAATCACACCACTTTGGATCAAGTTCAAAGTGAATGGTCTATAAACATCAATTGTAACAAACCTAGGACTCCTAGAAATTCTATGAAGCAATCTAGAAGGCATAAAATCTTAATAAATGACTATATGTTTACCAAAAATGGACATCAATCACAAAATTTATGCATTAAAATCCCTAAGTTCAATACTTAGACCCTAAAAATGCCTTAGTACTAACCAGATTGAATTTTGAAAAACTAATTTCCACATCATAAGGCATGTAGATATGAGACCAACTCTATTAGATGCATAGTGACCCTAATTTATTATATTTATTAAAATAAATTTAAAGCATAAGAAAAAAATGTAAAAATATATATGTAAACTTATACTTAGAGTAGTAAATATAAGTTTCAAATCAAGATTGGATTCATGTACATGTTCAAATGCTTTTCTATGAAAAATAACAGGAATGCAATCATGTTATTGCTTTTAAAATAACATGATCATGTTACTAATGTGATCACATTATTAACATGATCATGATATTTAAATTTTAATTTAAACACCAAGCCTTGTGGATTGAGAATGGATTGAATTTTCAAGATAAAGGCTTAGACCTATCAATCTACAACTAAGTCTGAGAGTTTTGATAGAAAAAAAATTGACTTCAATCACCAAATACACTATGAATTTTAATGGTAAAATTAAAAAACCTAATACACTACAACAATCACACTCTCCTATTTATAAAAATATGTTTTTTTTATAATTTCTAAATATAAATTTTTTAAGACACTACATGCTACAAATATACATGCCTATATATGTTCATGTAATTTGTTTTTCATTGATCTAAGTGCAAAACAAGTTATATGGTCACAAACTAGGCCTAATTTTACACACATTAAAAAAAAAAAATCATTTTTTTGAGGTAGTTAGGGGCACTAAATATCTACCTATCATTTTTTTTTCAATTTTAAGGATGTATTTACTTTCAAAATTGATTTAGAAAAATGTATTCATTGAGAAAATATAGGTCACAAACTAGAAGAG